>JAILYB010000031.1:0-1200000 GCA_021437785.1 Rhodomyrtus psidioides
TCACTTCGAACTAAAAGACCATTACCAACCTGGACCTTTTCTTCATTTCTTTCCATAAGTGCCGGCTGGCCTTGAGGCAGAAATGGACTTGGTATCAGCCTAATAACATGAAGAGATAAATAAAATTAGTGTGCAGTAGAAAATATTGAGCTAGTCTCTCAGATGTAGGTACCGCATCATAAACAGAGATTTAAATAACAATTATCATGAGCGGTGCCAAAGATACACAAGGAGTTTACAAGACAAGGCAATTATGATGACTCATAACACAGAAATCTATCAAAAACAGTACAAGTTGGCATATAAATATATCATCAGTGGGGGCAATTCATATTAAGGATCCAGTGTGTCAATATGCATGTCGTTACATCACAGCATTGCAAGTTTTAAACCTTATATAGCACACTTTGAATCAAACTGGGGTCGAACATTTTTGTCCAGCATCAACAACAGGCTGTCAGTAATTTCATGCTTTTCTTTGGAGTTTCTACTGAATCAATAGAAAACTTTCAAATGAGAAAAGAAGACGAAAGGTTTTTTATGAATTTATAGGTCAAATGGCTTCAGCAATTACATGCAATCTTCAGGTTTCCCAACAAGAACTGAAATATCTACAATAACAATTTTTGAACCAGCGGACATAAGATAACTCTCAATTTATCTACACCTAAGCAGTGCAGAAGTATCAGGGTGATACAGATTCTAACCAGGAAAGCTTACAGGTTATCCCTTCAAAAGAAAAAAACTAGAAAATATACCTCACCCAGAAATACATCTAAGGAAAACCAAGTAAAATTGAGCAGAAGATGAAAGCATGACCGACTATCTACTTATGAGGTAATCTAAAACCAAGCAATATCTTAGAAAACACACAACAAGAGTAGGGGATAAAAATTCCAAAGAACTGATTAACTGTAGACCAGAAATGGAAACAAGACTCGTATACAAACCCGCATATCTGCCACTGAAGTACGGACACGCTTAACCAATTCAACATTTTTCGGCCTCTGCTCTAGCCTGGCATTAACCATGTCACGAGGGCTTCCACGAAGTTGACTTTTCACCTTTTCCAGGTCAACCCCAGACCTCTCAATGGATAAGACATCAGTCCTTTGTCGCTTCTTTGAGCTCAGGTTCTCCCTGTACTTTTCCAGCTTAAAGATGGACTCCTGGAACATCTTTGCTCTGTCCCTGATAAAAAGATATCAAATATTCAATGTACACGTAGTAATTTGGATGATAACAACCAATGAACCTAGATTTGGTTCTCAATATAATAGATAAGACATTATAGAAACCTGGGGTAAAGCATTACAAGAACCAGATAACAAAAAGCTTTATCCAACGGTGATAGGGTAATAAACAGACATCCTCACAAATATTAAGTGAATGTCACAAACATCTTCAGAGTGGTTCAACCCATCACTGCCAAGAAACCAAGCCAAGCACCACTACGACATGTCTTTGGCTCAACTTCAAGGGCTATTTCCAAGGATTGCTAGGACTCATGGATGGCTATATAACATTCCCTAACCGCCAAAGTAAGCACTGAAGTAAATTAAGACACATGTTCCCACCAATTTCCAATTGCCCCTTTCTCGAAAAAGTGGAATCCAGTCATTTAAATAGAGTTCCCACTACACAGAATAACCCAAACAAGAAGTAGGGTAATAAACAAGATCTTTGCAGGACGTGAAAGAACCATTACTTTGCTTTTCTCGAGGCATCTTCAACACTTTCTTTGATATGCTTTAGCTCCTTGGTTGCCATGACAGCAGAAGGCTTAGGCTGGTTCACTCCAAATGAATGCCCCTCTGATGTACTGCCAAGAGGGAAAGCAAGGACCCTCCTGAGCTCTCCCGATCGTACATGTTTCTGATTGCCTAACGTAATTGGCTCAAGTGACAAACATTGGGGCAAGGGAGGCACTTCCAATGAAGACGTATTACTGCACTTGCCAGAATTATTGCCAGGACCTAACATAGTGCACTTGCTGCCTGTCAAACAGCTGCTTAACCCGTCACATCATAGTACCTTTCCTTGCTGAATTCAGATGCTACTTGAGTCTCTTAATTCCCTGGCATTTCCAGATCCCCAAAAAGCTGTTATGATAATCATATGCCACTCGTACATCAGAAAAAAGGGGAAAAAAAACACTTGTACCAGAAAAATGACCAAAATTATCAGCATTGCCCCAATGTTAGACGAGAAAGCTAGGGTAAGGCTATAGAATTCCATCAGCAGGACAGGGCGAAGAATAGGACGGTAAACTCTACCGATGCTCCTCAGAACAATTAGCTTAGTTTTAAATTTTGGACAGAGAATAATTAGCCTTGCCTAGCCCATGAACAATGTCCCTCTTTTGGTAACAAGGAGAGGTTCTTTCCTTTTTGTAACAAGGAGGTTCTCGGCATTACTTTTCTGTTTAGTCACCATTTTGATAACCGACCCACAAAATTTTTTGAATCAATACAAAATCTAGCAAATTTATAATCTTCTCAAGATCAGAAAAGGTCGGTCATTCTAAAAAGAGCGCAGGATGCCTACAAGTTCTCATCGGAGCAAGGTGATCATATGCTTATGGACTCTATCAATACGCAATCATACCACAACGCAACAAGAAGCACGAATGAGGAATGACGGCTCGTCAGCAGGTGATCTCACCAAGCCACCACTAGTCCAACAAGAAGACCCCAGTCGATCGCAGGAGCAAACTTGCCTCGCTCACAAAGCCTCGATCAAGACATCAAATCGAACCAAAATTGCTAAATTTATCCGGACTTCATTCGAATTACCTGAATTCTGCTCAGCCGCCAAACAAATTAAGCGAGTGACGGGAAGAAGACCCACCAAAAAAGACAAATCAACTCCTTCCCAAAAATGAAAACCGAACGCTTGAAACGTGCTTAAAACCCTAGGCGAAGGGAAAACAATAAATGCTTTAGGTTTCGCGGAGCAGAATGGCGGGAAATACCTGATAAAAAAATCTGAGAACCGACGCGACGGAGGAGGGCGAGAGATCGAGCACCGTCACGGGGGTGGGCGCCGAATCTGAGTTTGGGGTTCGTGCTCGGCGAATTCGTCGTCGCGACGTCACCGATCGAGCTTCGGCTGCTGGCTTCCTTTGGTGGAAATGCGGCGCGTTGACACGGAACAAGAAGACATTGCCGTATTTCTCCGGTAGATAAATTAAATATAGAGATAGAGGAAAGCAGTCAAAGTAGTTACCACCGTTGGCCTTCCGTAGATCATCCTTAGTTAATCTTACATGACGTTATCACGTCATTAATGAATTACACCTCGACAAAATTAACATGAAAAAATTTCGAAATTCTCTTCTGATTTTTTGCTACCCCTATATATTGTTGAGAGATATATAGTCACTAAAGACGACACATTTTGTATTCTTTTCGACATTTAACAGCCCAAAAAACGGTTAGACATAAAAATATTATGTCGAATTTTTTAAAATCTCATCGTCATTGAAACCTACTGTTTCTATTGGTAAATTCAGCAAGAAAATTCAAGTCACGTAGGATTAACTAACAGTGATTATGAACAAAAGACCGACGGTGGTAGAATTGGGATAAAAATAAAAATTGAGGATTTTTTTTTTATACTAGGCCGGTAAAATTGGGACAAAAATAAAAGTTAGAGGCTTTTTATGAGATAATTTTTTTTGGATATAATTATCATAAATGCTAAAATTGAAGTTTTTTTGGATATTGGGCCAAAATTTTTATCAAATGAATTTCTATTTTAGAAATTACATTATCAAATAGATTTATGCTGTAGAAGCATAAATATACGCAGCGAATATACGCTGGTGGCGGTGGCTGCCCGAGCGCTCTTTAATATTCGCTGCGTATATTTATGCTTCTACAGCATAAATCTATTTGATAATGTAATTTCTAAAATAGAAATTCATTTGATAAAAATTTTGGCCCAATATCCAAAAAACTTTAATTTTAGCATTTATGATAATTATATCCAAAAAAAAATTATCTCATAAAAAACCTCTAATTTTTACTTTTGTCCCAATTTTACCGGCCTAGTATAAAAAAATCCTCAATTTTTATTTTTATCCCAATTCTACCACCGTCGGTCTTTTGTTCATAATCACCATTACTTAATCTTACATGACTCGAATTTTCTTGCTGAATTTACCAATAGAAACAGTAGGTTTAAAAAACGACGAGATTTTAAAAAAGTCGACAGAATATTTTCATGTCTAGCCGTTCTTTGGGCTGTTAAATGTCGAAAAGAATACAAAATGCGTCGTCTTTAGTGACTATATATCTCTCAACAATATATAGGAGTAGCAAAAAATCAGAAGAGAATTTCGAAATTTTTTCATGTTAATTTTGTCGAGGTGTAATTCATTAATGACGTGACAATGTCACGTAAGATTAACTAACGATGATTATAGACGGAAGGCTAACGGTGGTAAAATTGGGACAAAAGTAAAAGTTGAAGGTTTTTTTTGTACTAGGCCCGTAAAATTGGATAAAAGTAAAAGTGTTTTGTAGAATTGGGACAAAAGTAAAAGTTGAGGGTTGGTAAAATTAGGACAAAAATAAAAGTTGAGGGTATTTTTTTGTACTATGCAGATAAAATTGGGATAAAAGTAAAAATTTTGGGTATAATTAGGATAAAAGTAAAAGTTGAGGTTTTTTTGGTACTATGCCAGTAAAATTGGGACAAAAGTAAAAGTTTTGGGTAGAATTGAGACAAAAGTAAAAGTTTGGGGTTTTTATGAGACAAAAAAGTTTTGGATATAATTGACACAAATGCTAAAGTTAGAGATTTTGTTGGGTATTAGGCCTAAAAATTTTATTTTAAAAAAATTACTTATGAAATAAATTTTTTCCTAATTTGAAAAGTTAAAAAAAAAATAGCTTCTCCAACTCAAGAAGTACTTCTCTGACCAAAAAAAAAAAAATCAAAAAGTACTTCTCGCCTCACTCTCTCTTTCTAACGTCATCACCCTCTTTTTGATCATACCCACCTACGCCGACCTCTACCGCCGCCGACCATCGTCGGCCGCCGCCCATCACTGACCTCCACCAGCCGTCGCCACCCGCTGATTGCCCCCGGCAGCCAACCACCACCCACCTCTAACCTCCGCTGGCCGCTGCCCATTACCACTTGCAATCGCCGTCGACCTTCGCCGGCCACAAACGTCGCCAACCTTCACCGGCCACGACCATCGCCAACTGCTGCCAACCATCACCACCACGTCGACCGCCACCATCGTTGTCGTCTCTGTCTGCCGGAGTAAAAAATCAACATCAACATCAACATCACCTTTATCCCAAACTAGTTAGGATCGGCAGTCGATCAACCCAAAAATAAATAAAATAGAAGCAAGACCGATCGAGGAAAAAGAAATAATTATATAAAAATATATACGGGAAAAAAGACTAAAAAAGATGGTTAGGAACATAGGAACCGCTTACCATTAACTATGTTACTTTAACGTGGAAAGATAGCGGGAATCGAACCGCATCTTCTTGTTAGCAAGGAGAAGTCATTTCATTCCACTCTATCCACATTGGTTTTTTAATTCTTGCTTAAAAAAAAACACCACTGATACAATATTCACCACCTAACAAGAATTGAACTTCAAGTGAATTTCCATTTTAGGCATATAATTCTTCACGGAACCGGTCTCCGACACCCCAACTAACCAGGTGGGGTTAATTCCCAGCTTCTTAGTAATGTCTTGTGGGGGAAAGAGGAGGCATGTCTTTAGCCTCTCCCCCTTAAACAGGGGAGACACGATTCATGCTCTGGCGAGGAACATTGGCAAGTCAATTGCTCACGCATATACAGAGAGGCTTCGCTAATTATGCTCTAAATGTACCATCTCACTTGGTTCATTCGGAAAGGCTTCACTTTCAACTCGCTTTCCATTGATGTTTTCAAATCCAGACCCATCAAACAGGTCGCCTCTAATTCTCGGGTCGACGGGTTCGACCAGTTGAACCACCGGATCAATGAAGTTGGAAGCTTTCTGACCGAGGAATTCATAATACCTTCTGTTATACTTATACCCATTAGCACCAGAAGGAGCGTTTGCTCCGGTGGATATGGCGTTTTTAAATGCCCGGGAGGTCTGCGCTCCATCGCATTGGTCAATCTGAAAGAGCTTCACCCTCTTTACCAAAGAAGCAACTCGCATTGGTCAATCTGAAAGTACTTTACGGTCTTGCTCTCTGCAAAGGCTTGTTAAGTAGAATTACTGGGCAGTTTCCTTCCCATATAGAAAGGGAGTTTTTTTCCAATTTAATACAAAAAAAAATATTTACAAAATTAGACACTATTTGAAAGAATTTACGGATTTAGGTCTCGCGCGCTAGTTGGGCCAGCGGGCGAGACCCGCGATCGGGTTGGGCCAGCGCGCAACGCTCACGCGCTGGCCCAACCAGCGCGCAACAGGCGCGCGCTGACAGGAACAGCGCGTGGCCCATTGCGCCCAGACTAAGGGAGCGCGCGATGGCTGTACCTGCGCGCGGCCCATCGCGCGCTGGACTGTACAGCGAGCGATGGGCTGCGCGCTGGTCGAGGCAGCGCGCGGGGCCCGCGCTAGGTACCGCTGCCCGTCGGGCGCCGGCCCAACTTCCGCGCCGCTCGCGCGCCCTCGGCATTTAATTAAAATATTAAATTAATTAATATGTAAATTATTAAATAAAAATATGCATAAAATTATTGTGAAACACAACATACCACAGAGTTAAAAAGTCATATAGCCATGTAAAATAGATAACAATCCTCAACTCAATTTACCTGACCCAAAAAAAAAACAATTCTCAATCTGAAATGCAGCAACATGCGCTAATGATGTCGTTTTCCTACATGGCCTCCTGTTCCACAATCAGGTGCTCTCCGTTGATGGGCGGGTCTGGTGTTGTAACGATGAGAACGAACATCGGGAGGAGCAGGACGTGTAGATGATGAAGGCATATGTTGTGATGGATCATGAATCTGTAGTGGGACTGCATCATCAAAGTCCGAAAAAATGCCATGCCCAAACTGTGCATAGCCAACTGTATGATGGGCTTGAAATTGAGGATGGAAATCAGAACCCCATGAAGCTGGAGAAGTAACGGGCGTATGCGGCTCTTGATTGTCACCATATTGAAACGAAGAACCCGCATGAGATGGGCCAGCAAAGTGGGCGAACCCTACAGCGAAATTTGTCTGGCCGGACCCTGTAGCGAAATTTGTTTGGGCAAATCCTGGAGTAAACCCCAGACCGAAATCTGATGTATGATATTCCATGGCATATGGGACAACATTATCATCTGGATGAGCTCTAGTGGTTCGCCGGGTCGGCTGAACAGTCTCAGGTGGGTCATTATCTTGTGGCCTAACTGGTGCTGCTATAGTCGCTGGCTGGGGTGGTGGCATCATTGTTATCCGTCTCTCCTCGTGCTGGGCATATAACGTTGCACTAAGTATTCGCTGTAGTTCTCTCCAGGCTTGAAGAGATGGATTGGCTGTGTTCAAAATATGTAATGCACGCTCGACGCCATCACTCTGGTAATGATATTAAAAACCACAAAATTTTATAAATGTCAATAACTTATGTTAATAAAAAAAAGTAACGATTTAAATTGAAAGTGTTTGTACTAACCGATGAACCCATTTCGGCTCCCGGGACGAAAATCCACCTCCGTGTATGTCTACGGAACCACTCCATATATGCTGAATGAAAGTGAAGTGGCTCCTCTTCATGAGCTTCTTGGACTATATATCTATTGCGGTCGTCCCATATGTCGATGAACTGTCTGTTCGTGGCTATCCAATCCCTTCCAACTGGCCTTAACTCAATATCATGCAAGGCCGCATGATCGCTAGGAGCTATCGATATTGGCTGATGCATAGAAAACTGTCGTAATACTCGATCTGGATAATGCCACTCAACTATCCAGTAACATATGAGTGGGACACGAGTGTTGACACCTGATTTTTGACCATCTTTTATTTTAGTTTTTATTTCTAAAATTAATTAAAAATATCAAAAAAGGTCAAAAAATTACAAAATCAACTTTGGAAGCCTTGGCTTGGCCTTAGGAACCAATTTTGAACAAAAAATATTTTTTGGTATTTTATAATATTTTTCGAATTTATTTAATTATAAAAATATCCAAAAAATCAAAAAATACCATTCGTGGTCAGAAAAATACAAACAAATATTCAATAATTTTGTTTTAATTTCCTATTCAAGTGTGTCACTTTAAATATTGAAAATTCGGCGCGGGTCACTATGTTCCTTCACAAACATAAACCCGAACCGAGCCCAAAAATTCCTTTTCGAGTCTTTTAATTTTCAATTTCCACTTTTTATAAGCTATGACATTGAATTCTAAGGTCTTGAAGTGCAATTAGGTCAATTTGTCCTCCAATTTGATCAATTTTAAACAAAAGGGCTTAATTGCATAATTTTCTTTCAATTTAGTCCCCGGTTTCACGATTTTTGAAATTAAATTTCATACGGGCATACCCATTAAAATTAAACATCTCTACCCGATAGTTTCCATCATGAGGAATCCATTGGTGGCTTCAATTTTGACTAATTTGGTCATTTAGTCCCTCGATTGAGCAAAAATCATTTTCGGATCCTAGGGACAATTTGGGGTTTTCACTAAATTTCAATCAATTGATTTACGAAAATACCCATATTTGATAGAAAACGTGTCAAGGAGTCCGATTTTGATGTTAATTTCATGAAAAGAGGTCGATACGGCGCTAAATTGGGCGTGGAGAGTCGAACCGGGCCGGTCGGGTCAGACCCGACCCGACCCGGTCCGAACCGGGTCTGCAACTTAGTTGCAGACCCGTGCGAGACAACGTACAGAATATAAAAAAAACGCAGGGGGGGCCTTCCGGGGGGGTGGATGATTTCTCTGAAGAGGCTCTTTCGGCGAAGGCGGGGCTGGAAAAAGATAAAAAAGATCGTCCACTGAATGTGGTCGGCCAACAAAAAGAAAAACGGGGACAAGAAGGGAGTGGCGCGTCATTTTTTTTCTCTGGGAAGACCGGCCACCGAGCTTGAAGCTTCCGAGCCGGCGTCGCCTTCTGCAAAACAAAAACGAAGCCGGTGAGCCATTCCCCGAGCTTTGCGAAGCCGAGAGGAAGCCCGTGTGCCCATCAAACTCTCCGGAAACCGCCGGAAAAGGTGAGACCCGCGTTCAAACTCATCCTCGGCCGTCAATGGCATCTCGTGTTTTATTGGTTCGTTTCGCAAGCGGTTGATCTAGAATTGATCCTTGAGCATCACTGAACGTTCTCACTTTTGATTGCATGATTTTTCAACGCCTGAATCGTCCGCTACGTCCCCCACCGTGACCGGCCTGCCGTGAGCCCCCCGGCTCGTTTCAGACCAAGCCGAACCTCCATGAGGATCAGGTAAGATCTCTAGAACCCCTAGCAAGCTTCCCGATGATTTATTTTAGCCATGTAACGTACGGAACGACTAGGGCGGCACTCTCGCCAGAGAATAGGTCCGGCCGGAGTTGCAGGTGGGCCGAATGCAATTCTGCTGTGTCGAGGTTGACATATGTGGTAGATCTCGTCGAGTAGGTTCGAATGCCGTTGGTTTCGTGCAATTTGGATACCGGAAGGCCGAGTTATGGCCTTCCGACGAGGCGCCGGCGGGATAGCGCCGGCGCCGGTCTTCTTCTCCGGCCAAGGGTTGACCGGTCAACGCATGTTGACCGGTCAACGCCGACGTGGCGCTGACGTGGTGGCCACGTCAGCGCGGTTTAATAATAGAAAACAAAAAATTGATCCGACGGTTATAAACGTGCCACGTGTCGCGATCTTAGGCGTCCATTCAAAATCCGTGAAACGGTGTCGTTTCGGTCTTGGAGGAAGCAGGCCGGGTCGGGGTTTGCGGGTTTGGGTCATGGGCCGGGTTGTCCGACCCGGTCCGAATAATTATTAATAATATTTTTAATTAAAAAAATAATAATAAAAAATTCAAAAAATCAATAAAAAATAGAAAATCATAAAAAATTCAAAAAAATTCGGAAAATTCAGAAAAATTCTAAAAAATTCCAGAAAATAGGAAATGGCCACATTCAACTGGCCATGACCTGTTCCGGGTCTTTCGACCCCCGATCTTTTCCGAAATGACGGTTTTTCCCTTCCGGCAAAAAGTCTTCCAAAAAAAATTCTAAAAAATTCAGGAAAATCCCAAAAAAATAGGAAATGGCCATGAACAACTGGCCAAGACTCATTTCGGGTGTTTTGAACCCCGACCCTTCTTAAAATGACGATTTCGCCCTTTGGGCGAATCGTCTTCCAAAAATCGAAGAAAAATCAAGAAATTCCAAAAAATTCTCAAAAATGGGAAATGGCCACAAACAACTGGCCATGGAATATTTTGGGTAATTCGGTATCCAAACCTTCCAAAAATTGACGATTTTGCCCTTCGGGCTAAATCGCCTCCAAGTCTTCCCATTTTACCATGGTCCGAAATCACACCTTTCCTAAGCCTTTATGGCTATGCTGGGAAGCCATCGACTCGAATTGATGTGCATCGGTGAGATTTATTTATGCACTTGTTTGCGCTTTCATTCAAATTGATTGTGATTGATAGGAATAGTCGTCCAATCTGTATGAAACCCTGAATCAAACCTACCTCACCCAAACTTGCGCCTGCATGAACTCTTAGTTAGGAAAATCACCTGCGTTAGGTACCGAAAGGGCGTTGGTAATGACACCAGCGTAACCAAGTCCCCGAACCCAAAATCTCTGGTTCCGCAGAACTGATCGATCTCTCCCAATCGGTCAGTAAGGTTTCCGGTCTACCCTCCAAGAAAGACCGGTGGCGACTCCAAATGCATGCACAAGTTGCACATCTCACCACGACCACACTGAAGGTCGAAAGCGATCGACTCTTAACGTCGAATCCTTTAAAAAATACTCCCGTCGCGATTTGGTATGGGCCTGGGAGGGCCCGCGCCGATCCAAGACCCGCGATCGGTAATCCATTAGCCGCGTCCGCCTTTCGGACGGGTCGCGACAACGAGCCGTCCAAATATGTTGTCCCTGCCGGCAGTAATTTGGTAATTGCGCCATAATGTCATTGGTGTATGGTAGCCAAGTAATCTGTTATCGCAATAAAACATTTCAAATTAAATGAAGAATTAATGTAAAAGTTAATATTATAATAAACTCGTTTGTTGATATAGTTTACTTACATCTTCAGATGACATTCTATCAAGCAAGTAGCGCAAATGTAGAAAAGTATGTGTGGGTATCGCCGTTGTCCGTCGTGCCTGACTCCATCTGCAGCAAAAAATGAGATCTTAATATCATATCCATACAATAAAGAATTAATGACTTGAACTGAAAAAGCATTAACTTACATACCGGCTACCGAGAGGTCTATCTGGAAAAGGATTAGGGTTCCTTAGGGATGGGGAGATACATTTGAAACGCTCCCATGCCCAAATTTGCAAAACATGTAGGGCACCGCCGATCTGCTTTGTCTCTGGATCAGTTGCACTGCACAGTTCTCGATACAGCCACGTAAGCGCAGCTGAACCCCAACTGTACGGGGTAGGATCGTCAAGGTTCTCCAGTAATGGAAGAAATAGCAAACTAATCCTGAAGGATGATTTGTCAGCAAAAATAGAACCTCCAAGCAACCGGAGAATGAATGCTCTAGCATGCTGTCTCACGGTAACTTCATTGGCATCGTCTGGAATCTCAGCAAAGTGTTCTCTAAGCCAGGCCAACCTCAACTGCGTGCCACGTAGATTCTCTGGACGAGCACCTAGTAGGTCGTCACAAAGAGCGCCCCAATTCCTATTAGTAGGGCCCGTAACTGCCCGTCCATCAATGGGAAGGCCTGTCAGCGCTGAAATATCCTGAAGCGTTATCGTGCATTCGCCATCAGGCATATGAAAGGTGTGGGTCTCTGGCCTCCATCGCTCGACCAGTGCAGTAATCAGGTGCCAATCCAGGTGGAAAAATCCCATCAAATAAACCTGATAAAAGCCCGAAGCTCGCAGATATGGGACTATGCGCGGATCAACTTCAGGTATATGTATCGTCGATCTTCGACACATGAGCGCTTCATTATGATGACCCTGTGAAATGTGACATGGAGAAGTGTTATTATAAATATTGATAATGATGTTACAAGTGACAGATCAACTGCTAAATTAGTCAATTACCTTAGCGTTCCATATGGCCTGCGATCTATGTCTATCCTGTCGTATAAGTAGCGAATCATCCACAGGTCCCGGCTGAATGTACGTCCTCTGATCCATATCTATGAATACATTACAGAGGATCCCAATAAATATCGCACATTTGTAAATTATAACAGTACAATAAAATTAACATGTATGATATGCATATAACATGGACGAACAGAGTAAATAATTATCGCGCAATTGTCATATTCTATCATTACAATAAATTTTGGCGATCAATGTTACACATAATTGAAAGAGGAACTAAATCAAAACCGTACAATTGTCATATTATAACATTACAATAAAATGAAATTGCAATTGTACACAATGCACACAATTGTGATCTATTGTCGACCAGATCTCACTGCACAAGTTTTTCTATTGTGCCCTGGCTTTCCACAGTTGTTGCAATGGTTACGCGCATTACTACTGCTCGCAGTCTTCCAGTCCATCTCATTACATATTCGTGATGTACGGGGCCTTCCTTTCCTTCTAATACGCCTCGGGTCTGGTCTTAATGGCAGATCGCCAGGTCCAGACCAGTAGTCAGGATGCCCCAACGGGTGAAACATGTATTGATAACACTGAAGGGTTTTATCCAATGAGTAGCATTCATCTACGTACTCATGGTAATCAATTCCATGTGCTTGACATGTTGCAATTACGTGGAAACATGGAATTTTAATCTCTTCAAATTTTCCACATGTACAGGTTCGCTCGGCTAGGCACACTATTTGTATCTGACCCCCTGATCTTCTGTTTCTATCGCGTCCAGTTTTAACTTCGAAAAGTCCTTTATCAGAATCGAAACATGCCACTTCATGCTTATTTGATTTGGCACTGTTTTCAGCGAGCGTCGCATCGGCAAATTGCGTATGTAAACGTCCTTGCCTAACCTGCGCCCTGTAAGTCGTTCTTCTGGTGTCGAAATATTTGGACAATTGGGAGAATATCTTAGTGACCATAGCTGCTATTGGCAAACCACGATAACCCTTCAGCATCCCATTGACAGATTCAACTAAATTAGTTGTCATCGCTCCATATCGCCTTCCTCCATCATAAGCTTTCGTCCATTGTTCTCTTGGAATCTTGTCACACCATGCAGCTGTGCGTGCATCCATGCCCCTAATTTCGCTCATGATGCTAACGAACTTCCGTCGTTGATTCGCGTAAGCTGTATATTACAATAATAATTAGTACTATCACATCCAAATTTATGAACACGCAATTCTCTCAATTGTTAAAATTTTAAAATTTACCTGCCGTCTCAATAAGACTTTTGCCATGATTGTTTTTAAATTTTTTATTGTAATTGCTGACAAGATGCCGAATGCAAAACCTATGGTAGCCATGTGGAGGAAGCCACTCCGCTGTCTCCATTTGCTCTTGGAAGACCAAATTGGAACGATACAAGGTTACCGTTCACCCAAATTCGTATCTTGGGGTTTGATTCTGATGCGGACGACTCTGTTATTGCGTCCATTGACTTTGTCAGAGGAGAAACGTCCTGCGTACAAATCATTCACTTGCCCCAGTTAGGCATGGTTTTGCTGTTTGTCATCTCTGGATTCGATGACCCTGGTCTGATGCGCTTTCATGGGGGATCATGAGAGTTTGCCCTCGGTTTGGCTCCTCAAAGCAAATGGGGGGAACCTGCTCCCATTGATTTTTGCAGATTCTGATCATCCATCTCGATTGTCAGAGTCCTTGATCAATTTTATCTGTCTCAAGACAGCTTGATATTCTTGGGATTCGTCATGTGGCGGTTTGGTGATTCTCTCGATCACAGTCGCCATTTGAGGTATTTGGTGTTCCCTGTTTGTTATTTGAAAGCATTACATCCTGCATCCTCTGCTCTTGATCATCATCTGAGAGGAAAAAGAAAGGAAGCATTATTCCCATATCAAGAAAACAATCATTTCGGAACGATACGTCCTTTTACACTTGATTTGCATTCCGTTTTGCTGTTGCATATTGATATGCACAACATCTATCAAATTCCTCCATCCGTGCTTGAAGGTATTTGCAACGCCTACGGTTCATTTGCCCCAGCTGGGCGACGTCTGTTTTGTCATTTGAATGCATGAGCTTTTGAGTGCATTGTCTCTTTTATCACCTGAGATAAAAAAAAAATGGAGAAAAACTTATCCCCAGATCTGATTAAAAATCAATTAGGAACGATACGTCCTTTCACCAAACGAGTGGCTCTGCGGCCAAATGTATTTTGCACTGAAGGGACGAATTCCACTATGCTCCACGGGTTTGGGGAATTTGCCCCCATTTTCGATAGAAATGAGCCTTATCAAGATGTATACAATACAAATAGATCCCTAATACAATCAATCTAAGGGACGAGATAGAGAGGATCTCAGCAAAATTAATCTTATACAAGAGAACTAAGAATGTCATATCAATCAAAGGAATGTGGTCCGAACACTTGGAGATGCCCCAGTTCCAGTCTTCGAGATGTGACTCCAGGATCACCGATTTTTTTTTTTAGGTGGTTTTAGATATACCAACCATCTAAAGACATGCACATGAGACAAGTGAGGATAAAACTACCAAAAATCAAAGGATTTGGCACCTAAGGTCAAGGTTCCCACCTCGAGTTCTAGAAAGAGCAGATTCCATTGCACAACTATCGTTGCATTGGGGCTCGATCCATAGTTCGAAATGAGCGGAATTGAAAAGTGGATTACCCCGTGTCTTTCCTCACGGAGATTCCATTTTCAATCCCTTCTATTGTTTTCCTATAGGCGGCGCCCGAGGTTTTAGGCGTGGTTGTGTGTGTTTTCGGTGTCGTGCTAAAACGATAAACATGCATCTTATTTAACAATCACCGCTTCAATATAAAACATACACACAATCATTCATTCCTACGCCAACCTGCATAAGACAATGTTAATCACAGACTACCCCCCTTATCACTCCAATCTGCAAAAACATATAACACATATCATAAGCGGACTTACCTCACCTTCAAGAGCGCCTGCATGGTTAGAAAAATCACTCAGCGTTTTAATTACGGCCTAAGTCCACTTGAGGTCAAGAACCATAGGTTCTAGAACAAAGTCCCCAGCGGAGTCGCCAGCTGTCGCGACCCGTCCGGAGGCGGACGCGGCTAATGGATTACCGATCGCAGCCCCCACTCTGAAATGTGGATCGCGGGCCTTGGATCGGCGCGGGCCCTCCCAGGCCCATACCAAGTCGCGGTGGGAGTATTTTTTCAGAAGGATTCGACGATAAGAGTCGATCGCTTTCGACCTTTAGTGTGGTCGTGGTGGCATGTGCAACTTGTTCATGCATTTGGAGTCGCCACCGGTCTTTATTGGAGGGTAGACCGGAAACCTTATTGACCGATTAGGAGAGGTCGATCAGTTCTGCGGAACCAGAGATTTTGGGTTCGGGGACTTGGTTACGTCGGTGTCATTACCAACGCCCTATCGATACCTAACGCGAGTGATTTTTCTAGTTAAGAGTTCATGCAGGCGCAATTTTAGGTGATGTAGGCTTGATTCAGGGTTTCATGCAGATTGGAAGACTGTTCCTATCAATCACAATCAATTTAAATGAAAGCGCAATCAAGTACATAAATAAATCACATCAATGCACATCAATTCAAATCAATGGCTTTCTAATATAGCCAAAAGGGTTTAGGGAAGATGTGATTTCGGACCAGGGGTAAAATGGGAAGATTTGGGGACGATTAGCCCGAAGGGCAAAAATCGTCAATTTTGGAAGGTTTGGATACCGAATTACCCAAAATATTCCATGGCCAGTTGTTTGTGGCCATTTCCCATTTTTGAGAATTGTTTTTGAATTTCTTGATTTTTCTTCAATTTTTGGAAGACGATTCGCCCAAAGGGCGAAATCGTCATTTAAAGAAGGGTCGGGGTTCAAAACACCCGAAATAAGACTTGGCCAGTTGTTTGTGGCCATTTCCTATTTTTAGGGATTTTCTTGGATTTTTTTAGAATTTTTTTGGAAGACGGTTTGCCGGAAGGGCAAAACCGTCATTTCTGGAAAGATCGGGGGTCAAAAGACCCAAAACAGGTCGTGGCCAGTTGAATGTAGCCATTTTATATTTTCTGGAATTTTTTTAGAATTTTTCCTGAATTTTTCGAATTTTTTTGAATTTTTTTATGATTTTCCATTTTTTTTATTGAATTTTTGAATTTTTTATTATTTTTTTATTATTATTATTTCTTTTTAAAAAAATAATGTATATAACAATTATCCGGACCGGGTCGGATGACCCGACCCACAACCCAGACCCGGATCGACCAAAACGACGACGTTTTGGATGTTTTGAAGGTTTTTCTATTTTTTTTTATCATTTTTTTATTATATCCGAAAATCAAAACCCTCCGACGGACCAGATCGTGCCACGTGGCTGATTCTGGAGCATCCGATCTTTGGGCATGATCAGACGACTCTCAGAGCGCCACGTGGCGAATTCTTGACCATCGGATCTATTTTTTTTATTAATACGAAAATCATTTTATTAATTTCTGAAAAATCATTTTTTATTTTTAGAAAATCCCAGATCGCGACACGTGGCTGAACCACGGCCGTTCGATCTGGGTTTTATTTTAATCGGACGTGGACCCCCCTATGCTGACGTGGCTGCTGACGTGGCATGCCACGTCAGCGTTGACCGTTGACCACTGACCGTTGACCGCCGGCGACTTCGCCGGAGAAGACGATGAATAGTACTTTTTCCGGCCAAAGTCGCCGGGGACTCGCCGGAGGAGCGAAACCGACGTAAAAACAGCGGTTTCGACTCGCGATTTTTGTGCTAAATCAAACTACAACTAACCCAGGATTAAATGGGACCATCATGGCAAAAAATGCACGTTGGAAGCGGCCGAACTAGCCTTCACCGAACCGGCGCCGGCGAGCACAGTTGCAGGAAATTATTTTTCGACAAAGCTCAGTTTCGATCCTTCAAAAAGCCTCCAAAGGTAGTCTAGAGGCTTACCTGCGATTGTTCGAGGCCCGGCGGCCACCGTGAACCCCCCGTCGAGCTCCCGATCCGAGTTTCGGCCGGCGAAGCTTCGGCTCACGTCGTCGGCGCATTTTCAATGCAAAACAATCACCAAGACAGGCTTAGGGTCGACTCTGGGTTAGATTTGAGGCTATATTTGCGCAAAATAAAGCCCGGGAAGACGCGGCTGAGAGCTCAAAATTGAAAACATCATTCGGGCATTTCGCCGAACGTATGGTGTGCATGTGCGAAGAGATGGTCGGAGAGGAAAAGCCGACCTTTTTCGTGGTTTACTGACGGCGACTGAAGCTTGTGATGACCACCGCAGCTCCGGGGTGCTGGTTGCATCCTCTTCTCGCCCGTTCTCTCTTGGTTTCGCTCAAAAACCGCCAAACTCCTTCCTCTCTGAACTCTCTCTCTCGGCCTCCCTTTTGTCGATGGCCGACCGGCCTTGGGTGGCCGCCGTCCCCACTTCCGCTCGTGGATTGCCACTGTCCCCCATTCCTGTCGTGTGCTTTCCTTAAACAAATCGACGCCGGCTCCACCCTCCTGCTTTCCCTCTTCCTTTTCACCTGTCGCGAGCCTGGGTCTGCAAATGAGTTGCAGACCCGGTCGGACCGGGTCGGGTCGGGTCTGACCCGACCGGCCCGGTTCGACCAAATCGCCCAAATTGGGCCCCAATTTGACCCATTTTCATGAAATTGATGGCAAAATCGGACTCCTTGGCATGTTTTCTATCAAATAGGGGTATCCTCGTGAATCAATTGATTGCGATTTAATGAAAACCCCAAATTGTCCCTAGGATCCGAAAATGATTTTTGCTTAATCGATGGCCTAAATGACCAAATTAGTCAAAATTGAGGCTACCAATGGATTCAGCATGGTGAAAAACATAAGGTAGAGGTGTTTAATTACAATGGGTATGCCCGTATGAAATTTAATTTCGAAAATTGTGAAACCGGGGACTAAATTGAAAGAAAATCTGTGCAATTAAGCCATTTTGGTTAAAATTAATCAAATTGGAGGTCAAATTGACCTAATTGCACTTCAAGACTTTAGAACCCAATGTCATAGCTTATAAAAAGTGAGAATTGAAAATTAAAAGACTCGAAAAGGATTTTTTTTAGGCTCGGTTCGGGTTTATGTTTGTGAAGGAACATAGTGACTCGAGCCGAAGTTTCAAGATTTAAAGTGACACACTTGAAGAGGAAATTAAAAAAAATTTATTGAATATTTTTGTATATTTTTCGGACCACGAATGGTATTTTTCTGATGTTTTTTGGTATTTTTAATAATTAAATAAATACAAAAAATTATTAAAAATTACGAAAAATATTTTTTGTTCAAAATTGGCTCTTGAGGCTAGGCCAAAGCTTCCAAAGTTGATTTTACAATTTTATGATTTTTTTACTATTTTTAATTAATTTTTTTTTTAAAATGAAAATCACAACAATAGATGGTCAAAAATTAGGTGTCAACAGCTGCCCATCTTTGAGAGTGAGCTCGTCAGAGGTTGCTTTCAAAGACAAAATGACACCTGATTCCTAACCGACCCAACTATGAAAATGGAAGAAGAAATGCTATGACATTGAATCCTTAAGACTCTTTGCTGAAAGCTCAAATTAATTATCGGTTCACTCTTGCAGTTTGAACCTGGGCTGAGGGGAGGGAGGTTTACCTGAAGCTCACCTGTCGGATGCTGCCGGTGGCGACGAGTTTCAAGAAGATACCTAGGACTCATTATTTTATCCTAGGGAGATTAAGCTCTGACCTGTATGGTAGGTCGTACCATTATGGGATTCCTAACTGGTAGGAACCTAAGGAAGGCGCATCCCACGCTTTGGGATTTGCCAAGGATTTTGATCCGTATGGTGGATCGGACCTTTGTGTTGATCCTTACGGCGGTATTCACCAATGTGTTGACCCTTCAGGCGGTTTCTACCTTGGTTTGACCCTTCAGGCGGTGTCTACCTTAAGTTGACCCTTCAGGCGGTTTCTACCTTGAGTTGACCCTTCAGGCGGTTTCTACCTTTGATTTGACCCTTCAGGCGGTATCTACCTTTGTTTTGACCCTTCAGGCGGTTTCTACCTTTGTTGACCCTTCAGGCGGTATCTACCTTGTGTTTGCTTTGAAAAGAGGTCTCATGACGAGGGTTCTCCACGTCCGATGAGACTGCCTAAATCTTGAAAAGGGGTCTCATGACGAGGGTTCTCCACGTCCGATGAGACTGCCTAAATTTTGAAAATGGGTCCTGAGACGAGGGTTCTCCACGTCATGCGAGGACCGCTTGATTTTTGAGAATGGGTCCTAGGACGAGGGTTCTCCACGTCATGCTAGGACTGTTTGATATTTTTGAAAAGGGATCCTAGGACGAGGGTTCTCCACGTCATGCTAGGACTGCTTGATTTTGAAAAGGGGTCTCATGACGAGGGTTCTCCACGTCCGATGAGACTACCTGATTTTTGAAAATGGGTCCTAAGACGGGGGTTCTCCACGTCTGATAGGACTTTTTCTTTTGAAAGGGTATTTTTTTTTTCAAGATCCCGAAGTTTGTCAGGAATTCAGTTTTTTTTTGGAGCAGTGAAAGACTTTATTTTGACAAAGTTTCACTGGGTCTGTTGAGGCGACATTCTGGGAGCTGGGTTCTCCAGGTATCCTGCAGAAATTTGAGCCTGAAAGATTTTTCTTCACCAAGAAAACGTTAGTAATCTTTGGGAAGACCACGGCTGTCCATTTGACAAAATTTTATGACTTAATTTTTAATCATGAAATATGCATTTTGATGCTGGAGGTTATCCAAAGCATTCTTACAACATGCAAATGTGATCACAAATTCCTTGCATGGAAAATTTGGATCAATAGTTTGAAAATTCCAAAAAGAGTTTGTTCAAAACATCAATTGGAATATTTCTCGACAAGGAGGTCTTCTCACCTGTTTTGAGATAGTGGTTTTTGTAGGGGATGCACTCATTCCCTACTAACATGTGCCTAGGTTTTAGGCTCATTCGCAGCGCATACATTTTGATCGGTCGGGAGGTCTTCCACGGGACCGTAATGTTGGGCTTGGTTATTGATCTTCATGGGGGACCCGCTTTGGGAGTCGAGGCCATTGAACGAAAGTTTTCACCATCTGCTACGGGTTTACAAGTCAAGAACCCTGCAAAATGAGAAAGAAATAGTCTTGCTCGTACTTCTTCGAGCTAAGCTATATGTTAACCCAAGTGTCTTAGTCAAAGAAGACTGTTTCAAGGTTATGATGTTGGTAGGATTGGGGACCGAAAAAAAAAGCTTATTTTTGGCCCAGAATTCATGAGGGGATTGACATTGGTGATCATTGCAAACTTGTCACCTGTCCTTTCCATTCTGCATCTTCAATTTTTGAGGCGTGCAACCGCTTTTGAGGTGTGCACAAACTCTTTAGAGAGCGTCTCTGGCTGCATTAAGGGATTGACAATTCTGTCTGTGTCTTTCCTCCACGCTTGACATCATTTGGAGGAGCGGTCTTTTTGATCTGATTCCTTTAGAAATTTTTTTTCTTTTCCCATCCAAGTTTCACTGGGGATCAAGCAAACAGCTTGCACGAGCATCGGCCTTGCTTTTACCAGGCACTTTGCTTTTTCTTAATGCCGTGGATTTTTCTCATTCATTTTTGAAATCCCACTTTTTCTCATCTTCATGGGACATGTTAGACATATAGTCTAAACATGCTTTAAATATCAGTCCGGGAATTCTCTTCGTAATCCCTGAGTCTTGAACTCTTCCATTTTTGAAGTGGTGCGGCATCCGTCTTGGAATGATCACCAATGGGTTCGTGAAATGAATTTGCAGGCTCAAGTTGGCTGTGCAAAGGATTCAGTGTGTGGGATAAAGAATGAATGCTTCTCGTCATCCTATGGCACTTGGATTACCATATAAACAACACACAAAGATTAATGTTAGTCCGAGCAAGAAAATTTCTAACCATTTTCTCCTGACGCTGCTGGACTTACTTCCTTTTTGCCCCGGTGTGGGGTGGTTCTTGACAGGGTTAAGAATGAAAACCGCCATTCAAAGGGGTTATCAATGGTCACCTGTAGTATTTAGGATATGAAACGAATGCCTCCGTCGTCCCAATCCATGTAATCGCTGCGAATGGTCCCTACTTCCGTAGGTCCAGATTTTGCTATCTGATTCGCTCCACTTCTCTCTTAAGTGTGTATAGGACGTGTTTGGACTAGGCTTTGCCTCTCGTCTTTTGAGAAAACGTCATTTTGAAATTTTTGAACAACTTTTGACAGGAAAAATCTCTTTCGTTTTCTCCAAAAACTTTTACCCGTCAAGGGGATTTTATGGTGCACAATGCATGTTCTTATTCATGTTCAGATAACCTCCTATTTCAAAACATGAATGCCAATGAAGTTTGAATTCTATGTCTTTTCTAGACATTAGATTCTGAAAACTTTTCTTTTTCTATATGTTTTTTATTTAACATCTTCAATGGATTGGGGAAAGTGATACTTACCTGTCCCACGCGGCTGGAGATCCCTGAAAATACAGAAGAAACATGTTATTGTACGTTCGCGAATTTTTCAAAAAAATTAGAACGATACATCTTACCCTTGGTCGTGTACTCCAACGGGTAATTCATGGGGTGTGAAAACCTGTTTCACCTTGCTGGCAATCCCCTGTCAAAGACATGAATTAGTTGTTAGTTTGCGTTCCAAAATTCAAGGGAAATTGGAACGATACAGCCTTGTTCTTGCTTTGTGTTTCCATTTGAACACAAACTCGCGGCTTGCAGGATTTGGTCCTCTATCTTGTGGTCTTGATCCCTCCGTTTGGTTGGCGATGAATCATTCTCAAGGATTTGCCCCAGAGAAGATCCATTTGTGTTTTTGGGCGCACTCCAGCGCCATTCTTCAAGGTTCCTTTTATTCAAGGAAAAAAAAGAAGATTTTATCACAATGCATGTCAAAGCATGTGATGTAGGAGCGATACTTTTTACCATCCACTAGGTCTTATAATCAAAGACCATCTCCTGGAATCCTGACTTTTAAGGCCAATGATTCTATTCGCCTCCCTGTTAGCGCGCTATTTTCATTTGAGGCTTTCAGCGCCAACGACTTCCTGTAAAATGAGTAAAAACTCATGTTAGGCATGTGGTCTTGGAAGACCAAATTGGAACGATACAAGGTTACCGTTCACCCAAATTCGTATCTTGGGGTTTGATTCTGATGCGGACGACTCTGTTATTGCGTCCATTGACTTTGTCAGAGGAGAAACGTCCTGAGTACAAATCATTCACTTGCCCCAGTTAGGCATGGTTTTGCTGTTTGTCATCTCTGGATTCGATGACCCTAGTCTGATGCGCTTTCATGGGGGATCATGAGAGTTTGCCCTCGGTTTGGCTCCTCAAAGCAAATGGGGGGAACCTGCTCCCATTGATTTTTGCAGATTCTGATCATCCATCTCGATTGTCAGAGTCCTTGATCAATTTTATCTGTCTCAAGACAGCTTGATATTCTTGGGATTCGTCATGTGGCGGTTTGGTGATTCTCTCGATCACAGTCGCCATTTGAGGTATTTGGTGTTCCCTGTTTGTTATTTGAAAGCATTACATCCTGCGTCCTCTGCTCTTGATCATCATCTGAGAGGAAAAAGAAAGGAAGCATTATTCCCATATCAAGAAAACAATCATTTCGGAACGATACGTCCTTTTACACTTGATTTGCATTCCGTTTTGCTGTTGCATATTGATATGCACAACATCTATCAAATTCCTCCATCCGTGCTTGAAGGTATTTGCAACGCCTACGGTTCATTTGCCCCAGCTGGGCGACGTCTGTTTTGTCATTTGAATGCATGAGCTTTTGAGTGCATTGTCTCTTTTATCACCTGAGATAAAAAAAAAATGGAGAAAAACTTATCCCCAGATCTGATTAAAAATCAATTAGGAACGATACGTCCTTTCACCAAACGAGTGGCTCTGCGGCCAAATGTATTTTGCACTGAAGGGACGAATTCCACTATGCTCCGCGGGTTTGGGGAATTTGCCCCCATTTTCGATAGAAATGAGCCTTATCAAGATGTATACAATACAAATAGATCCCTAATACAATCAATCTAAGGGACGAGATAGAGAGGATCTCAGCAAAATTAATCTTATACAAGAGAACTAAGAATGTCATATCAATCAAAGGAATGTGGTCCGAACACTTGGAGATGCCCCAGTTCCAGTCTTCGAGATGTGACTCCAGGATCACCGATTTTTTTTTTTTAGGTGGTTTTAGATATACCAACCATCTAAAGACATGCACATGAGACAAGTGAGGATAAAACTACCAAAAATCAAAGGATTTGGCACCTAAGGTCAAGGTTCCCACCTCGAGTTCTAGAAAGAGCAGATTCCATTGCACAACTATCGTTGCATTGGGGCTCGATCCATAGTTCGAAATGAGCGGAATTGAAAAGTGGATTACCCCGTGTCTTTCCTCACGGAGATTCCATTTTCAATCCCTTCTATTGTTTTCCTATAGGCGGCGCCCGAGGTTTTAGGCGTGGTTGTGTGTGTTTTCGGTGTCGTGCTAAAACGATAAACATGCATCTTATTTAACAATCACCGCTTCAATATAAAACATACACACAATCATTCATTCCTACGCCAACCTGCATAAGACAATGTTAATCACAGACTACCCCCCTTATCACTCCAATCTGCAAAAACATATAACACATATCATAAGCGGACTTACCTCACCTTCAAGAGCGCCTGCATGGTTAGAAAAATCACTCAGCGTTTTAATTACGGCCTAAGTCCACTTGAGGTCAAGAACCATAGGTTCTAGAACAAAGTCCCCAGCGGAGTCGCCAGCTGTCGCGACCCGTCCGGAGGCGGACGCGGCTAATGGATTACCGATCGCGGCCCCCACTCTGAAATGGGGATCGCGGGCCTTGGATCGGCGCGGGCCCTCCCAGGCCCATACCAAGTCGCGGCGGGAGTATTTTTTCAGAAGGATTCGACGATAAGAGTCGATCGCTTTCGACCTTTAGTGTGGTCGTGGTGGCATGTGCAACTTGTGCATGCATTTGGAGTCGCCACCGGTCTTTATTGGAGGGTAGACCGGAAACCTTACTGACCGATTAGGAGAGGTCGATCAGTTCTGCGGAACCAGAGATTTTGGGTTCGGGGACTTGGTTACGTCGGTGTCATTACCAACGCCCTTTCGGTACCTAACGCGAGTGATTTTCCTAGTTAAGAGTTCATGCAGGCGCAATTTTAGGTGAGGTAGGCTTGATTCAGGGTTTCATGCAGATTGGAAGACTGTTCCTATCAATCACAATCGATTTAAATGAAAGCGCAATCAAGTACATAAATAAATCACATCAATGCACATCAATTCAAATCAATGGCTTTCTAATATAGCCATAAGGGTTTAGGGAAGATGTGATTTCGGACCAGGGGTAAAATGGGAAGATTTGGGGACGATTAGCCCGAAGGGCAAAAATCGTCAATTTTGGAAGGTTTGGATACCGAATTACCCAAAATATTCCATGGCCAGTTGTTTGTGGCCATTTCCCATTTTTGAGAATTTTTTTGGAATTTCTTGATTTTTCTTCAATTTTTGGAAGACGATTCGCCCAAAGGGCGAAATCGTCATTTTAAGAAGGGTCGGGGTTCAAAACACCCGAAATAAGACTTGGCCAGTTGTTTGTGGCCATTTCCTATTTTTAGGGATTTTCTTGGATTTTGTTAGAATCTTTTTGGAAGACGGTTTGCCGGAAGGGCAAAACCGTCATTTCTGGAAAGATCGGGGGTCAAAAGACCCGAAACAGGTCGTGGCCAGTTGAATGTAGCCATTTTATATTTTCTGGAATTTTTTTAGAATTTTTCCTGAATTTTTCGAATTTGTTTGAATTTTTTTATGATTTTCCATTTTTTTTTATTGAATTTTTGAATTTTTTATTATTTTTTTATTATTATTATTTCTTTTAAAAAACAATAATGTATATAACAATTATCCGGACCGGGTCGGATGACCCGACCCACAACCCAGACCCGGATCAACCAAAACGACGACGTTTTTGATGTTTTGAAGGTTTTTCTATTTTTTTTTATCATTTTTTTATTATATCCGAAAATCAAAACCCTCCGACGGACCAGATCGTGCCACGTGGCTGATTCTGGAGCATCCGATCTTTGGGCATGATCAGACGACTCTCAGAGCGCCACGTGGCGAATTCTTGACCATCGGATCTATTTTTTTTATTAATACGAAAATCATTTTATTAATTTCTGAAAAATCATTTTTTATTTTTAGAAAATCCCAGATCGCGACACGTGGCTGAACCACGGCCGTTCGATCTGGGTTTTATTTTAATCGGACGTGGACCCCCCTACGCTGACGTGGCTGCTGACGTGGCATGCCACGTCAGCGTTGACCGTTGACCACTGACCGTTGACCGCCGGCGACTTCGCCGGAGAAGACGATGAATAGTACTTTTTTCGGCCAAAGTCGCCGGGGACTCGCCGGAGGAGCGAAACCGACGTAAAAACGGCGGTTTCGACTCGCGATTTTTGTGCTAAATCAAACTACAACTTACCCAGGATTAAATGGGACCATCATGGCAAAAAATGCACGTTGGAAGCGGCCGAACTAGCCTTCACCGAACCGGCGCCGGCGAGCACAGTTGCAGGAAATTATTTTTCGACAAAGCTCAGTTTCGATCCTTCAAAAAGCCTCCAAAGGTAGTCTAGAGGCTTACCTGCGATTGTTCGAGGCCCGGCGGCCACCGTGAACCCCCCGTCGAGCTCCCGATCCGAGTTTCGGCCGGCGAAGCTTCGGCTCACGTCGTCGGCGCATTTTCAATGCAAAACAATCACCAAGACAGGCTTAGGGTCGACTCTGGGTTAGATTTGAGGCTATATTTGCGCAAAATAAAGCCCGGGAAGACGCGGCTGAGAGCTCAAAATTGAAAACCTCATTCGGGCATTTCGCCGAACGTATGGTGTGCATGTGCGAAGCGATGGTCGGAGAGGAAAAGCCGACCTTTTTCATGGTTTACTGACGGCGACTGAAGCTTGTGATGACCACCGCAGCTCCGGGGTGCTGGTTGCATCCTCTTCTCGCCCGTTCTCTCTTGGTTTCGCTCAAAAACCGCCAAACTCCTTCCTCTCTGAACTCTCTCTCTCGGCCTCCCTTTTGTCGATGGCCGACCGGCCTTGGGTGGCCGCCGTCCCCACTTCCGCTCGTGGATTGCCACTGTCCCCCATTCCTGTCGTGTTCTTTCCTTAAACAAATCGACGCCGGCTCCACCCTCCTGCTTTCCCTCTTCCTTTTCACCTGTCGCGAGCCTGGGTCTGCAAATGAGTTGCAGACCCGGTCGGACCGGGCGGGTCGGGTCTGACCCGACCGGCCCGGTTCGACCAAATCGCCCAAATTAGGCCCCAATTTGACCCATTTTCATGAAATTGATGGCAAAATCGGACTCCTTGGCATGTTTTCTATCAAATAGGGGTATCCTCGTGAATCAATTTATTGCGATTTAATGAAAACCCCAAATTGTCCCTAGGATCCGAAAATGATTTTTGCTTAATCGATGGCCTAAATGACCAAATTAGTCAAAATTGAGGCTACCAATGGATTCAGCATGGTGAAAAACATAAGGTAGATGTGTTTAATTACAATGGGTATGCCCGTATGAAATTTAATTTCGAAAATTGTGAAACCGGGGACTAAATTGAAAGAAAATCTGTGCAATTAAGCCATTTTGGTTAAAATTGATCAAATTGGAGGTCAAATTGACCTAATTGCACTTCAAGACTTTAGAACCCAATGTCATAGCTTATAAAAAGTGATAATTGAAAATTAAAAGACTCGAAAATGATTTTTTTTAGGCTCGGTTCGGGTTTATGTTTGTGAAGGAACATAGTGACTCGAGCCGAATTTTCAAGATTTAAAGTGACACACTTGAAGAGGAAATTAAAACAAAATTATTGAATATTTTTGTGTATTTGTCGGACCACGAATGGTATTTTTCTGATTTTTTTTGGTATTTTTAATAATTAAATAAATACAAAAAATTATTAAAAATTACGAAAAATATTTTTTGTTCAAAATTGGCTCTTGAGGCTAGGCCAAGGTTTCCAAAGTTGATTTTACAATTTTATAATTTTTTTACTATTTTTAATTAATTTTTTTTAAAATGAAAATCACAACAATAGATGGTCAAAAATTAGGTGTCAACAGCTGCCCCTCTTTGAGAGTGAGCTCGTCAGAGGTTGCTTTCAAAGACAAAATGACACCTGATTCCTAACCGACCCAACTATGAAAATGGAAGAAGAAATGCTATGACATTGAATCCTTAAGACTCTTTGCTGAAAGCTCAAATTAATTATCGGTTCACTCTTGCAGTTTGAACCTGGGCTGAGGGGAGGGAGGTTTACCTGAAGCTCACCTGTCGGATGTTGCCGGTGGCGACGAGTTTCAAGAAGATACCTATGACTCATTATTTTATCCTAGGGAGATTAAGCTCTGACCTGTATGGTAGGTCGTACCATTATGGGATTCCTAACTGGTAAGAACCTAAGGAAGGCGCATCCCACGCTTTGGGATTTGCCAAGGATTTTGATCCGTATGGTGGATCGGACCTTTGTGTTGATCCTTACGGCGGTATTCACCAATGTGTTGACCCTTCAGGCGGTTTCTACCTTGGTTTGACCCTTCAGGCGGTGTCTACCTTAAGTTGACCCTTCAGGCGGTTTCTACCTTGAGTTGACCCTTCAGGCGGTTTCTACCTTTGATTTGACCCTTCAGGCGGTATCTACCTTTGTTTTGACCCTTCAGGCGATATCTACCTTTGTTTGACCCTTCAGGCGGTTTCTACCTTTGTTGACCCTTCAGGCGGTATCTACCTTGTGTTTGCTTTGAAAAGAGGTCTCATGACGAGGGTTCTCCACGTCCGATGAGACTGCCTAAATCTTGAAAAGGGGTCTCATGACGAGAGTTCTCCACGTCCGATGAGACTGCCTAAATTTTGAAAATGGGTCCTGAGACGAGGGTTCTCCACGTCATGCGAGGACCGCTTGATTTTTGAGAATGGGTCCTAGGACGAGTGTTCTCCACGTCATGCTAGGACTGTTTGATATTTTTGAAAAGGGATCCTAGGACGAGGGTTCTCCACGTCATGCTAGGACTGCTTGATTTTGAAAAGGGGTCTCATGACGAGGGTTCTCCACGTCCGATGAGACTACCTGATTTTTGAAAATGGGTCCTAAGACGGGGGTTCTCCACGTCTGATAGGACTTTTTCTTTTGAAAGGGTATTTTTTTTTTCAAGATCCCGAAGTTTGTCAGGAATTCAGTTTTTTTTTTGGAGCAGTGAAAGACTTTATTTTGACAAAGTTTCACTGGGTCTGTTGAGGCGACATTCTGGGAGCTGGGTTCTCCAGGTATCCTGCAGAAATTTGAGCCTGAAAGATTTTTCTTCACTAAGAAAACGTTAGTAATCTTTGGGAAGACCGCGGCTGTCCATTTGACAAAATTTTATGACTTAATTTTTAATCATGAAATGTGCATTTTGATGCTGGAGGTTATCCAAAGCATTCTTACAACATGCAAATGTGATCACAAATTCCTTGCATGGAAAATTTGGATCAATAGTTTGAAAATTCTAAAAAGAGTTGGTTCAAAACATCAATTGGAATATTTCTCGACAAGGAGGTCTTCTCACCTGTTTTGAGATAGTGGTTTTTGTAGGGGGTACACTCATTTCCTACTAACATGTGCCTAGGTTTTAGGCTCATTCGCAGCGCATACATTTTGATCGGTCGGGAGGTCTTCCACGAGACCGTAATGTTGGGCTTGGTTATTGATCTTAATGGGGGACCCGCTTTGGGAGTCGAGGCCATTGAACGAAAGTTTTCACCATCTGCTACGGGTTTACAAGTCAAGAACCCTGCAAAATGAGAAAGAAATAGTCTTGCTCGTACTTCTTCGAGCTAAGCTATATGTTAACCCAAGTGTCTTAGTCAAAGAAGACTGTTTCAAGGTTATGATGTTGGTAGGATTGGGGACCGAAAAAAAAAGCTTATTTTTGGCCCAGAATTCATGAGGGGATTGACATTGGTGATCATTGCAAACTTGTCACATGTCCTTTCCATTCTGCATCTTCAATTTTTGAGGCGTGCAACCGCTTTTGAGGTGTGCACAAACTCTTTAGAGAGCGTCTCTGGCTGCATTAAGGGATTGACAATTCTGTCTGTGTCTTTCCTCCACGCTTGACATCATTTGGAGGAGCGGTCTTTTTGATCTGATTCCTTTAGAAAATTTTTTTCTTTTCCCATCCAAGTTTCACTGGGGATCAAGCAAACAGCTTGCACGAGCATCGGCCTTGCTTTTACCAGGCACTTTGCTTTTTCTTAATGCCGTGGATTTTTCTCATTCATTTTTGAAACCCCACTTTTTCTCATCTTCATGAGATCATGTTAGACATATAGTCTAAACATGCTTTAAATATCAATCCGGGAATTCTCTTCGTAATCCCTGAGTCTTGAACTCTTCCATTTTTGAAGTGGTGCGGCATCCGTCTTGGAATGATCACCAATGGGTTCTTGAATTGAATTTGCAGGCTCAAGTTGAATGTGCAAAGGATTCAGTGTGTGGGATAAAGAATGAATGCTTCTCGTCATCCTATGGAACTTGGATTACCATATAAACAACACACAAAGATTAATGTTAGTCCGAGCAAGAAAATTTCTAACAATTTTCTCCTGACGCTGCTGTAGTATTTAGGATATGAAACGAATGCCTCCGTCGTCCCAATCCAAGTAATCGCTGCGAATGGTCCCTACTTCCGTAGGTCCAGATTTTGCTGTCTGATTCGCTCCACTTCTCTCTTAAGTGTGTATAGGGCGTGTTTGGACTAGGCTTTGCCTCTCGTCTTTTGAGAAAACGTCATTTTGAAATTTTTAAACAACTTTTGACAGGAAAAATCTCTTTCGTTTTCTCCAAAAACTTTTACCCGTCAAGGGGATTTTATGGTGCACAATGCATGTTCTTATTCATGTTCAGATAACCTCCTATTTCAAAACATGAATGCCAATGAAGTTTGAATTCTATGTCTTTTCTAGACATTAGATTCTGAAAACTTTTCTTTTTCTATATGTTTTTTATTTAACATCTTCAATGGATTGGGGAAAGTGATACTTACCTGTCCCACGCGGCTGGAGATCCCTGAAAATACAGAAGAAACATGTTATTGTACGTTCGCGAATTTTTCAAAAAAATTAGAACGATACATCTTACCCTTGGTCGTGTACTCCAACGGGTAATTCATGGGGTGTGAAAACCTGTTTCACCTTGCTGGCAATCCCCTGTCAAAGACAGGAATTAGTTGTTAGTTTGCGTTCCAAAATTCAAGGGAAATTGGAACGATACAGCCTTGTTCTTGCTTTGTGTTTCCATTTGAACACAAACTCGCGGCTTGCAGGATTTGGTCCTCTATCTTGTGGTCTTGATCCCTCCGTTTGGTTGGCGATGAATCATTCTCAAGGATTTGCCCCAGAGAAGATCCATTTGTGTTTTTGGGCGCACTCTAGCGCCATTCTTCAAGGTTCCTTTTATTCAAGAAAAAAAAAGAAGATTTTATCACAATGCATGTCAAAGCATGTGATGTAGGAGCGATACTTTTTACCATCCACTAGGTCTTATAATCAAAGACCATCTCCTGGAATCCTGATTTTTAAGGCCAATGATTCTATTCGCCTCCCTGTTAGCGCGCTCTTTTCATTTGAGGCTTTCAGCGCCAACGACTTCCTGTAAAATGAGTAAAAACTCATGTTAGGCATGTGGTCTTGGAAGACCAAATTGGAACGATACAAGGTTACCGTTCACCCAAATTCGTATCTTGGGGTTTGATTCTGATGCGGACGACTCTGTTATTGCGTCCATTGACTTTGTCAGAGGAGAAACGTCCTGCGTACAAATCATTCACTTGCCCCAGTTAGGCATGGTTTTGCTGTTTGTCATCTCTGGATTCGATGACCCTGGTCTGATGCGCTTTCATGGGGGATCATGAGAGTTTGCCCTCGGTTTGGCTCCTCAAAGCAAATGGGGGGAACCTGCTCCCATTGATTTTTGCAGATTCTGATCATCCATCTCGATTGTCAGAGTCCTTGATCAATTTTATCTGTCTCAAGACAGCTTGATATTCTTGGGATTCGTCATGTGGCGGTTTGGTGATTCTCTCGATCACAGTCGCCATTTGAGGTATTTGGTGTTCCCTGTTTGTTATTTGAAAGCATTACATCCTGCGTCCTCTGCTCTTGATCATCATCTGAGAGGAAAAAGAAAGGAAGCATTATTCCCATATCAAGAAAACAATCATTTCGGAACGATACGTCCTTTTACACTTGATTTGCATTCCGTTTTGCTGTTGCATATTGATATGCACAACATCTATCAAATTCCTCCATCCGTGCTTGAAGGTATTTGCAACGCCTACGGTTCATTTGCCCCAGCTGGGCGACGTCTGTTTTGTCATTTGAATGCATGAGCTTTTGAGTGCATTGTCTCTTTTATCACCTGAGATAAAAAAAAATGGAGAAAAACTTATCCCCAGATCTGATTAAAAATCAATTAGGAACGATACGTCCTTTCACCAAACGAGTGGCTCTGCGGCCAAATGTATTTTGCACTGAAGGGACGAATTCCACTATGCTCCACGGGTTTGGGGAATTTGCCCCCATTTTCGATAGAAATGAGCCTTATCAAGATGTATACAATACAAATAGATCCCTAATACAATCAATCTAAGTGACGAGATAGAGAGGATCTCAGCAAAATTAATCTTATACAAGAGAACTAAGAATGTCATATCAATCAAAGGAATGTGGTCCGAACACTTGGAGATGCCCCAGTTCCAGTCTTCGAGATGTGACTCCAGGATCACCGATTTTTTTTTTTAGGTGGTTTTAGATATACCAACCATCTAAAGACATGCACATGAGACAAGTGAGGATAATACTACCAAAAATCAAAGGATTTGGCACCTAAGGTCAAGGTTCCCACCTCGAGTTCTAGAAAGAGCAGATTCCATTGCACAACTATCGTTGCATTGGGGCTCGATCCATAGTTCGAAATGAGCGGAATTGAAAAGTGGATTACCCCGTGTCTTTCCTCACGGAGATTCCATTTTCAATCCCTTCTATTGTTTTCCTATAGGCGGCGCCCGAGGTTTTAGGCGTGGTTGTGTGTGTTTTCGGTGTCGTGCTAAAACGATAAACATGCATCTTATTTAACAATCACCGCTTCAATATAAAACATACACACAATCATTCATTCCTACGCCAACCTGCATAAGACAATGTTAATCACAGACTACCCCCCTTATCACTCCAATCTGCAAAAACATATAACACATATCATAAGCGGACTTACCTCACCTTCAAGAGCGCCTGCATGGTTAGAAAAATCACTCAGCGTTTTAATTACGGCCTAAGTCCACTTGAGGTCAAGAACCATAGGTTCTAGAACAAAGTCCCCAGCGGAGTCGCCAGCTGTCGCGACCCGTCCGGAGGCGGACGCGGCTAATGGATTACCGATCGCGGCCCCCACTCTGAAATGTGGATCGCGGGCTTTGGATCGGCGCGGGCCCTCCCAGGCCCATACCAAGTCGCTGCGGGAGTATTTTTTCAGAAGGATTCGACGATAAGAGTCGATCGCTTTCGACCTTTAGTGTGGTCGTGGTGGCATGTGCAACTTGTGCATGCATTTGGAGTCGCCACCGGTCTTTATTGGAGGGTAGACCGGAAACCTTACTGACCTATTAGGAGAGGTCGATTAGTTCTGCGGAACCAGAGATTTTGGGTTCGGGGACTTGGTTACGTCGGTGTCATTACCAACGCCCTTTCGGTACCTAACGCGAGTGATTTTCCTAGTTAAGAGTTCATGCAGGCGCAATTTTAGGTGAGGTAGGCTTGATTCAGGGTTTCATGCAGATTGGAAGACTGTTCCTATCAATCACAATCAATTTAAATGAAAGCGCAATCAAGTACATAAATAAATCACATCAATGCACATCAATTCAAATCAATGGCTTTCTAATATAGCCATAAGGGTTTAGGGAAGATGTGATTTCGGACCAGGGGTAAAATGGGAAGATTTGGGGACGATTAGCCCGAAGGGCAAAAATCGTCAATTTTGGAAGGTTTGGATACCGAATTACCAAAAATATTCCATGGCCAGTTGTTTGTGGCCATTTCCCATTTTTGAGAATTTTTTTGGAATTTCTTGATTTTTCTTCAATTTTTGGAAGACGATTCGCCCAAAGGGCGAAATCGTCATTTTAAGAAGGGTCGGGGTTCAAAACACCCGAAATAAGACTTGGCCAGTTGTTTGTGGCCATTTTCTATTTTTAGGGATTTTTTTGGATTTATTTAGAATTTTTTTGGAAGACGGTTTGCCGGAAGGGAAAAACCGTCATTTCTGGAAAGATCGGGGGTCAAAAGACCCGAAACAGGTCGTGGCCAGTTGAATGTAGCCATTTTATATTTTCTGGAATTTTTTTAGAATTTTTCCTGAATTTTTCGAATTTTTTTGAATTTGTTTATGATTTTTCATTTTTTTATAGAATTTTTGAATTTTTTATTATTTTTTTATTATTATTATTTCTTTTAAAAAAATAATGTATATAACAATTATCCGGACCGGGTCGGATGACCCGACCCACAACCCAGACCCGGATCGACCAAAACGACGACGTTTTTGATGTTTTGAAGGTTTTTCTATTTTTTTATCATTTTTTTATTATATCCGAAAATCAAAACCCTCCGACGGACCAGATCGTGCCACGTGGCTGATTCTGGAGCATCCGATCTTTGGGCATGATCAGACGACTCTCAGAGCGCCACGTGGCGAATTCTTGACCATCGGATCTATTTTTTTTATTAATACGAAAATCATTTTATTAATTTCTGAAAAATCATTTTTTATTTTTAGAAAATCCCAGATCGCGACACGTGGCTGAACCATGGCCGTTCGATCTGGGTTTTATTTTAATCGGACGTGGACCCCCCTACGCTGACGTGGCTGCTGACGTGGCATGCCACGTCAGCGTTGACCGTTGACCACTGACCGTTGACCGCCGGCGACTTCGCCGGAGAAGACGATGAATAGTACTTTTTTCGGCCAAAGTCGCCGGGGACTCGCCGGAGGAGCGAAACCGACGTAAAAACGGCGGTTTCGACTCGCGATTTTTGTGCTAAATCAAACTACAACTAACCCAGGATTAAATGGGACCATCATGGCAAAAAATGCACGTTGGAAGCGGCCGAACTAGCCTTCACCGAACCGGCGCCGGCGAGCACAGTTGCAGGAAATTATTTTTCGACAAAGCTCAGTTTCGATCCTTCAAAAAGCCTCCAAAGGTAGTCTAGAGGCTTATCTGCGATTGTTCGAGGCCCGGCGGCCACCGTGAACCCCCCGTCGAGCTCACGATCCGAGTTTCGGCCGGCGAAGCTTCGGCTCACGTCGTCGGCGCATTTTCAATGCAAAACAATCACCAAGACAGGCTTAGGGTCGACTCTGGGTTAGATTTGAGGCTATATTTGCGCAAAATAAAGCCCGGGAAGACGCGGCTGAGAGCTCAAAATTGAAAACCTCATTCGGGCATTTCGCCGAACATATGGTGTGCATGTGCGAAGCGATGGTCGGAGAGGAAAAGCCGACCTTTTTCGTGGTTTACTGACGGCGACTGAAGCTTGTGATGACCACCGCAGCTCCGGGGTGCTGGTTGCATCCTCTTCTCGCCCGTTCTCTCTTGGTTTCGCTCAAAAACCGCCAAACTCCTTCCTCTCTGAACTCTCTCTCTCGGCCTCCCTTTTGTCGATGGCCGACCGGCCTTGGGTGGCCGCCGTCCCCACTTCCGCTCGTGGATTGCCACTGTCCCCCATTCCTGTCGTGTTCTTTCCTTAAACAAATCGACGCCGGGTCCACCCTGTTGACACCTAATTTTTGACCATCTATTATTGTGATTTTTATTTTTAAAATTAATTAAAAATAGCAAAAAAATCATAAAATTGCAAAATCAACTTTGGAAGCCTTGGCCTAGCCTCAAGAACCAATTTTGAACAAAATATATATATATATATTGTAATTTTTAATAATTTTTTCGAATTTATTTATTAAAAATATAAAAAAAATGAAAAGAATGAGGAGTGGAGGACATTATACGTTGAGTACAAGTGGGGGAAGCCGTGCCTCACCAAAAGGAATAATAAACTTGGAAGAAGTAGAGGACAACATGAGCCTGTCGTCCACCATGCAAAAAAAGAAAGGAAAGAAAGATTAAACAAAAAAAAAGATGGCAACCGGGCCGACCTCAAGGAGCCACACGAGACGAGCTGTCGTCGAGCCACCAACTCCCGTCGTCCTCCTTATCCCGATCACCTACGTCGTCAACTCCTGAGATCACTCCCCCTCTCCAACTATCCTCTCCATCACCTCAGCTGGACGCCACTCGAGGAGCTGAAGCCTCGCAAGACCATTGTCCCTTGTTTTATTCAGCCGCGCCGCACCTGCGCGAGCTCCTCCGCCGTAGCTCGTTCGTCATCAACCGCCTCCTCCAGCTTGCTCCAGACACCACCAGCCTCTCCCGACCTTCTTGACTTACCGTCGTGCCGCCGAGTTCACGAGCAGGAAGCCGACGTGACTCACGTCGCCGAGCTCCGTCTCTCATCCTCCTCTGTCTCACCCAACGCAGGGGTCTGGGTCTCTCTCCGCATGCACATCTCGGCGCGTGCTCGATCGCGAGGCGTGAGAATCTTCGCCGCGGGAACTGGAAGGGAGATCGAGATTTAGCGGGCGTTGCATGGTAATTCAAGTTCGGGTGAGGCGGCAGTAGCAGCAGTTGAGGAACGCATTCTGATCCATGTTGTTCTTCGAGGATTTCTGGGAGATGATGTTCCTCGATCGTCTGATATCAAAGTCTAGGGCTTATACAAATTTCCTTTACCACTCTCTAGCTGCTTCCAGTTCAACGTCAGCTGCCAGTCAACAGAATTAGAGTCTTGCCGTGATGATTCAGCTCGTTCGAGGGACTGGACAACCTGGGCAGTCTCAGGCAACGACGGGCTTGCCAAGTCCGCGAACGAGGAGGTCCTCGTCATCGAAATAGGGCACTTCGTGACCGAGCTCTCTGTCCTCCCATTGGCCACCTGAGCGGGTTTCGCTTTCGTCGTCTTCGACAAGCCCATCTCCATTCTCTTCGAGGCTGCTACCAGCCCTCACGGGCATTACCAGACCAACGGTCACCTTCGCCTTCTACCCCATAGTCTTGAGCTTCCCGACGTCGGACCCGAACTCGTTGCAGCCCCGACGAGCTCTGTTCGGCCGCGCAGGCCTGGTGTCCACCACTTGGAGCTATCCGGTTCTTGTTCGGATCGCCCTCAGCTTCTTGACACCTCGTTGCTATTCCGACGTCGAGTTGTCGCTACTCGGCTGCTCGGAGTTGCTGCCCAGCCATTCGTGGCAGCTGTTTGGTGCCGGCGCGCACTGTCCGAGATTCCTCAGCCCGCTCGAAGTCGTTTGCGGTTTGACGATTGAGTCCCGAGTGGAATGTGTTGGTCGTCGACGGAACGAAAGACTTCAAGCCGCATGCGGAGGAGGAGCCGTGTCATGAATAACGGGAGCCAAGTACTCGAGTTCGGTTCGGATTTCATGGGCGAAGTGCACATCCCATGAGGGAGACGATGAATAGTAGGTATGACTTATTTTCGTGTTGGGTTAGGGGTTTAATTAGAATTAGGCTTGCGTTAACGTTGGTGGGGGGTAGACTGGGCTTAGGCAAATTGGCTCTGCAGGCTTGAAGAAAGGAAAGTAGGCCTGGCTTCTTGTGCCAATTTGGCCCGATCCAGGTCCTCCCTCTCGAATTAGATCAGGCCTAGTGGCCTGATACGGGCCCGGATTTGACTCGATCTGGGTCACGGATCCGGGTCGTGGGCTGGGTCATCCGACCCGGTCTGGTTTCTTTTATAATAATAATAAAAAATCTAAAAATTCAATAAAAAAAAATAGAAAACCATTAAAAAAAAATCAAAAAAAAATCAAAAAAAATCAAAAAATTCTAGAAAAATCCCAAAAAATAGGAAATGGCCACAATCAACTGGCCAAGGCTCATCCCGGGTGTTTTGAACCCGATCCTTCTTAAAAATGACGATTTCGCCCTTTGGGCGAATCGTCCCCAAAAAAATTGAAGAAAAATCAAGAAATTCCAAAAAATTCTCAAGAATGGGAAATGGCTACAATCAACTAGCCATGGAATATTTTGGGTAATTCGGTATCCAAATCTTCCAAAAATTGACGATTTTGCCCTTCGGGCTAAATCGCCTCCGAATCCTCCCATTTTACCCCTGGTTCGAAATCACACATTCATTAAGCCTTTATGGTTATGCTAGGAAACCATTGATCTGAATTGATGTGCATTAAAGTGATTTATTTATGTACTTGATTGCGCTTTCATTTAAATTGATTATGTTTGATAGGAATAGTCTTCCAATCTGTATGAAACCCTGAATCAAGCCTACCTCACCTAAGATTGCACCCGCATGAATTCTTAGCTAGGAAAATCACTCGCGTTAGGTACCGAAAGGGCGTTGGTAATGATACCGACGTAACCAAGTCCCCGAACCCAAAATCTCTGGTTCCGCAGAACTGATCGACCTCTCCCAATCGGTCGGTAAGGTTTCCGGTCTACCCTCCAAGAATGACCAGTGGCGACTCCAAATGCATGCACAAGTGGCACATGCCACCACGACCACACTAAGGTCGAAAGCGATCGACTGTTATCGTCGAATCCCTTTGAAAAATACTCCCGCCGCGATTCGGTATGGGCCTGGGAGGGCCCGCGCCGATCCAAGACCCGCGATCGGTAATCCATTAGCCGCGTCCTCTTTCGGACGGGTCGCGACAGCTGGCGACTCCGCTGGGGACTCTTGTTCTAGAACCTATGGTTCTAGACCTCAAGTGGACTTAGGCCGTAATTAAAACGCTGAATGATTTTTCTAACCCTGCAGGCGCTCTTGAAGGTGAGGTAAGTCCGCTCATGATAGGTGTTATATGTTTTTGCAGATTGGAGAAATAAGGGGTGTAGTCCGTGATTAACATTGTCTTATGTAGGTTGGGCGTAGGAATGTATGTTGTGTGGATGATTTGAAGTGCTGATTGATAAACTGTTGTGCATGAATTGCATTGTGATGATCACAACACGTGGACACACACAACCGCGCCTAAAACCCCGGGCGCCGCCTTCAGGAACATGATAGAAGGAATTGAAAATGGAATCTCCGTGAGGAAAAACACGGGGTAATCTACTTTTCAATTCCGCTCGCTTCGAACTATGGATCGAGTCCCAATGCAACGATAGTTGTGCAATGGAATCGGCTCTTTCTAGAACTCGAGGTGGGAGCCTTGACCTTAGGTATCAAACCCTCTGATTTTTAGAAGTTCATCATCACTTGTCTCATGCGCATGTCTTTGGACGGTTGGTACACCTAAAACCGCACATAAGTCGACGAGTTTGGTTGGTAAAACTCTCTATCCCTCAAATCTATTACAGTTCATATAAATATAGGCATTTCATTCGATGCATTCCGGTGATTAGATTAAATGCCATTTCAACGTCCTTGATAGAAGACGAGGAGGGTGATATCCCACGACGAACACCGAGTATGCGAGGAGCATACTGTGGACATTATTGAGGTATCATCCAACGAAGATGACGAGTTGGGGCAAGTGATACTGAAGACACAGATCGAAACTGGGGCATACTTAAACGTTAGGATCACATTCCTTTGTTTCATTTTTCATTACTAGTCCTCTGGTATAGGGTTTATTTTTACCGAGGTTTTCTCTATCTCACCCCTTAGAGTAATTGTATTAGGGATCTATTGGTGTATACATTCAGATGGAACTTGGTTGTATTTCTTTTGACGGGTCATGGGAGTGTGATGGCATTTTCTCTAATCATCCGAATACTCCCAAGTCAAGTTTATAATTCCTTTAGAGGAAATTAAAATTGGAAGTCTTACACGACCTTTTGGTCGTATAGAGTAGTCCAATCTCAATTTCTCTAGAAGGAATTATACACTTGAATTGTTTCGTGCATGTTTTACGTCGCTGGTAATCCACGATAATTGACGGAGAATATCGGCGTTGTTTTGAATTTAATGACGAGATAGATGTCCAAATTACTCTCGTTCTTAAACGGCCTTGATTTGGATGCCGTATCTTCAATTAAATTTAAAACACGTTATTATGCCTCGCACTTTTGAGTAATTCGTTCCTCTCGAAATTGATCAAAAGCAATTATTGTGAATTACATTCCTTTCAATAGTATACTTTCTTTCGAGGAATATTGATAAAAACTTTTCGCGCAAGATTAAAACCCTTGTAAAAGTTCTTGTCCTTATTAATCATGGGTAAGCATAAGATTGAAAGGGGTTTTTGCTTTCTTTTTTCAAATTATTCCTTCTGATTCTGTCTTTTCGTTTGCAGGTGAAAAATAGGTAATAGAGAGAAATCTTCTCCTGGATGAATCTGAGGCTATTCTTTCATCTGATCATGAGCAAGTTAGAAAATCAGGACATATTTGCTCAACTTATTGATATTATGATCTTAGCTCACCCAAGTTGAAGATGTTCGGATGCTCGAAGAAATGGACCATATAAAAGCTAAAACACACACACAGGAGCTTTCATTCACTTTCGCTCAATCGAAAGACTTTCAAAGCAGATTAATACAGATTAGCGAGGTGGAAAAATAAAGCCGAACTGAGCCCTAATCAGCAGCACGAAGGAGCTCAATTGGCCCTCCATATGGTTGATTCCCTGCCTACACTCACCGCTCCGTATATCATGATCCGCGAGCTGGAGAAGAAGGCGCTTGCACTCATTCTTAAGGTCAGCAACCTTGGCCCTGTGATCTTCAGCAGCAAGTTCCAAGTCCCGGACCAATTCGCTCCCACGGGATACATCCGCCGTAACAGTATCGAGTCGTTCTTCCAGCCAATCGCTCTGAAACTTCAACATGATGTTACGACGATCGTGCTCATAGGTGATCAGGCACAAGGCCAAACGCTCCACCAAATTTCCACGTTCACGAAGCATCGTCGAGACCCGCTCGTTGGCAGTTTCCATAACCTTGTTGTGGCTGTCAGCCACGAAGTTAGTCAACGTCAGGCAGTCACAGCGGTCTTCGTAGCGGGCTCGCAAGACACGAGCCACGAGAACTTCCCGGTGAGCAACGCGGTAAGCCTCTAGAAAGTTTGCAAAGAGGGCTGGGAATGTTTTATACTCCTTCTCCAACTTAGTACCCTCGATGGAAGTAGTGTCTGTGGCCGCAAATAGAACGCGGATCTCAGCCTCGATTTCCGGATGATCGGCTATATAAGCATAGCCCCGACCCAAGAGATTATAGAGTTTTTCCCATCGGGCCGGGACTGCGATTGAAAAGACGCAAGCATGGGAAGAGTCAGAGGAAGAAGCAGAAGATGAAGCCATTTCTTGTTGGAAGGATGGAGAGGAAGACGAGTGCGATGGAATGAATGAAAGTGAAAGCTGGGCAAATGAGAGCACTAACCTTCTCCTCGTTTCATAGTAGCTCAAAAATGGAGAAAAGTTACAGCAATAATGCTTGTGGAGCCGGGGTAGTTAATGTAAAGCAGGGGCTGCTCCTCCCGTGAATCATCAGACATGTCTCGATCCGCGATTTCCGGCCGGACGAGTTTGAAAAGTTGTAAAAGAGTTGTCTATTTCACCATTATTGAGATGGAGCGGGAGTCGAGCGCAAATATCGAAGGAGCCGCGATAGGGTTGATAGTTTTGTCATGATGAAAAGCTGAGCGGGTGGTGGACGTAATTTAGTCTTTTGAGAGATAGTAGGGGACAGGTTCGGCTATCGAGGAAAGAAAAGCGATCCGTGATCTCTCCACCATGAAAAGGAAGGAAGACGACAAGACGAGAAACTCAAAATCTCTAGAAGAGCGCTCGCCTGGTGATCGTCTTCCATGCTCGAAGAGCGACTCCTGAGTACGCAAAGTCACTCAAAAGAAAGTTTAGAGAGAGTAAACATAGGAAGAGGATTACAAGACCTTGAGTGAATAAAAAAGGACGAACAAACCTTTTCTTGATCCAGTATGTTTAACAGTCATAGTCATTTGTTGGAGATGACTGACCCAAATGTCCTAGGTAATGTGCAGTTGGGAGACCTCGAAGTCTTTGGGATCGAGCCAGATGTCGAAACCATACTACCCAACCCTGCTGGCAACGAGGTTCAGGATCAGGGCAGCGACGATGACAGTGGTGGCGACGACGACAGTAGCAGCAACAACGACGGCAGCGGCGATGTCCCATCTCGTGGAAGAAGACGTCGCCGGCTCTATACTGAGAAGGAAATCCAGATACTCGAAGCCGCCTTCAATAAGTGCCGTTACCCGAATACGAGACGAAGAAGAAAATTAGCCCGGAAATTAGAGATGGAACCCTTAAGGGTCAAGCACTGGTTTCAAAACAGACGGGCTAGATCAGTGGTTCGGGGAAAGTGTCAAGAGCTCGAAACTCTAAAAGAAGAATACGCCAAGCTTCGAGCAGAAAACATGTGGTATAAGGAAGTCCTCATCAACGCCGCTTGCCTTAACTGCGGTGGTTCTATCGACACTCGCGAAATGTTCCGTGATAAGTTTTCTATGAGAATTGCAGGTGGTCGTCCGCCACCCCACTCCCTCAAACCATCTTTTGAAAGAGGGGAGGCGCGTTACTACAATTTCCCTGACAATGGGCTTACTATCACCACAAACCAGTTCGAAGTCAACCAGCTTCCCCTGCAACAACCTCTGGCACAACCAGACCCCGCCGAGAGTGAATCGAGGAATGATCGCCGAGTCACGGATGCTATCCTGAGTCGCCAAAAGAAGTTCATATGGTCTCCAGAGCTTCACAGAAAATTCCTTGATGCGGTTCACCAAATAGGGAATGACTCATTATGTCCAACACGCGTACATGAGGTCATGAATGAACCGGGGCTCGCTAGAAGGTTAGTCGCAAACCACCTTAATGGTTACCGCAGGAAGCTACGACGGCGTCATGCCGCACGGCGCCTAGAAGAGCCCGACTCGAACTTGAACATTAGGTACGGCTACGAACGCAACAGCCATGCCTCAAGAAGAGCCATGTCGAGTCTCGATACCAACCAAGCCGGTAGCTCTACCACCAACTGTTGGAGAATTGGTCAATATAGCCCTATCAGTCATCTTAATGTTCCTCAAGAATACGTGCCACCGGTGCAACAAATATACACTTCTCCGCTCGAGCAGCAGCCGTCCACCGGCGCTCTTCCTGCTGCTGATCCACCCACGACGTCTAATGTTCAGGAGTTCGCCCAACTATGGCATATGATCTCAGATGATCCAGTGGGGGAACACTTCGAACAATTTTGCTTCCCTGATCTCTGAGTGAGACACGCTTTTGATAGGAAAGAGGTCGACCCTCCTCTTTTCTTCTCAAACAAAGATGGTGGTCACAGTTCGAAGAATCCATCAGGAGGAGGCTAGCAAACCTTCACGGCCATGATCTGGAGTCGATGACCGCGCACCTGAACCCAGACATGATGGGGTGGTGATCGAACATACCCAGAGAAAGGGGGGGCTTGTACACAAGTAAAACTTATTTCTTATTTGCGCATTGTAAAGTTTCAATCGGAGCAGTTCCTTTCTTCTTTAAGGCCTAGGGTTGATTTCACACAATGATGCTTGCTAACATCATCATGTTTAGCTACAACAATCTTTTGTCACAATGGGTTCGAGGTAAATCGACCAAGCGCACGAAGGCAAACGTGACAGCATAGGTTACAAACATAACGTGAGCGGGCTCGAAAGCGGAAAGATCGTCAGTTGCCTCAAACACTATGATTGCGAAACCAAGGGCAATATTGAATCTTGCGAAGGATAAGCGAAAATGTACATACACTCTCATTTATAGCACTTAACAGGAGACTTTACAAACAGACTACTGAGGAGGAACCGTAAATCCAAAGTGAGTTCTAATGAGCATCACAAATGAGCTCAATTGATTCTCCATGCTATCCATGCCTTGCTTACAACCCACACTCTGGGAATCGAGGTCTACAAGCTTGAAGAAAAGGAGACGACATTTCTCCTTAAGTTCGTTCACCTTGGTCTCATAGTACTCGAACTCAAGCTCTAAGTCCTGAGCCAGCACCCTCCCGCGAGCTATATCCATGCTCAGGTCTTCAAGCCTTTCCTCCAACCAGGCACACTGGAACCTCAGCACGAGGTTGTGCTGATCTTGCTCAAAGGCGGTGTCAAAAAGAGCCAGACGCTCCACCAAGTTGTCCCTCTCACGGACCAACATCGAAACCTGGGCGTGGGCGTATTCAACAGCCCTTTTATGGTTATCGGCCGTCAGCATGGCCAACATCAGGGACTCAGTTCGGTCCTGATAGCGGGCTCGCACGATACCAGCCAAAGTGACCTCCCGGCTAGCAACTTCGTAAGCCTGCAGGAAATTGTTGAAGAGAGTTGGGAAGATCACAAACTCCCTTTGCAGTTTCGTACCTTCAATACACACAGTGTCCAGGGCCGGAATCAGAGTACGAACTTCAACCTCAGCTTCAGGATGACTGTTTATGTAGCCATAACCTCTACCCAAGAGGTGATAAAACCTCTCCCATTGGGTTGAAGCTTCGGTCGAGACAACAGGAACAAGAGAGGAAGCCATCTGCGATTCAACAGCAGAGAGGAGAAGGAGTGATGGAGGAGTGTTTGAGAGGTTAGATCGAAATGTAATCTTCTCGATGTCAATCTCTCGCCCTTTAGTGCTCGAACGAGAAAGGGAAAGCTGCAATAATTTTTCTATACGCAGCTGGGCTAATCAAGTCTCATTAATACATCCCTGGTGAGTCACAGATCCACCTCTGTCCCGTGATTTCGGGCTTAGAAAAGGTAACAACACCTAAAGGCCGGCGGACCTATTACTTTGGAGACCGAGCTAGGGGGACAGGCGTAATGCTCGATAAAGCAAAAGTCGACACGGGAAATCTGCACGCTCCACTCAGGCAAGAGAGAGTAAGAACGGACAGGGGGAATCACGAAGTCTCGAAAGGAACGCCCGTCAGACACTCGTTACTCAATTTCAAAGCGACGCTTCTTGGAACACGCCTAATCTCTGATAATTACAGAGAGGGCGAACATCTGAGAAAGGGTGGAGAAGATCAAGCGAACGAAGATCAGGAAAAGACATTTCGACCCAAAATGTTCAAGGGGTACCATCATCTGTTGGAAACGCCTGACCTAAATGTTTCCGAACTTGAACGGCTAGAGGAATTTGAAGACCTCGGAAATGAATTCGTCATGAAGGATATGGAAATCGACTCGACCATCCAGGAGACTCAAGCCCTCAGCGACCAAGACGCCAGCGACGATGATCCGCGCCAGAAAAGAAAGCGTCGCCAGCTCTACACTCCGGATGAGGTCCAGATACTTGAAGCTATCTTCAAGGGATGCCCTTTCCCGGACACAGAACAGAGGAAGAAGTTGGGTCAAAAACTAGGGACGAGCCCTTTGAGGATCTTGAATTGGTTTCAAAATAAACGAACCAAGCTGAGTAATCAGTACAAACGACGGGAGACCGCGTTTCTAAAGGAACAGAACGAGAAGCTTCGAACAAAGAACATGAGGTATGAAGAAGTTCTTAGCACTATTGTCTGCCCTAACTGCGGTGGCCCTACCACTCTCAATAGATTGTTTCCCGTTAAACCTTCTGCTAGGATCGAAAATACTGGTGATGTAAATGAACAAATCAATCCCACAAAGATAGTGCCAGTGCCTTCTGAAGGAGGGAATATATGCCACTATGATGAGAGTCACCACGTCAGAGCCCAAGAGTCTTCTCCACAACGACTTATGGCAGGATCAGATCCTGCTCGAGAAGGGTTAAAGATCAGCCGTCAAGCTGTCGACGCTATTCTGAACCAAGAGAAGAAGATTTTCGCGTGGCCCCTTGAGCTTCACCGCCGGTTCTTAGACGTGGTTCGGCGAATAGGGCTCGACTATGCACGCCCGAAGAAAGTAATGGAGGCCCTGAATGCACCAGAACTTACCAAGGCTATGGTCTCAAATCACCTCGGTTGTTACAGAAGAGCGCTAAGACAGCGTCATGCTAACCTCGGTTACAAATTCAACACTTATTGGGAAATTGATCAGAATATTCATCTGAGTCATCCCAATTTTCTTCAAGAGTGTGTGCCACAGATGCAGCAGGTGCAGCACCCATCCGTCGCTGTTTTTCCGCTTACTAATGAGCTTTCTGCGCTTAGTGCCCAAGGACTTGCCGAACTAGGGCATGTGGTTTCAAAGGATCTAACAAGGGAATGCGTTGAGCATTTTTGTTTCCCTAATTCCCAAGTAGGAGATGCTTATGGGGGTCAATCGATCAACTCCCCTCTCATGTTCTCGAGAAGAAATGGAGGTTCCAGCTCGAAGAACCAGTCGGGCGATACTACCCAACCCACACATCAATATTTCGAAGGATCAGATGACTTCTGCGATGATCAGTCAGTGATACTTCGATCCAAAATGTTCCAAGGATACCGTCATTTGTTGGAAACTCCCGACTTAGAAGTCTCCGAGCTTAAACTGCTGGAAGAATTTGAAGATCACGGGAACGAATCCGGCACGATGGTCATGGAGATTGACACTTCCAACGATGAAACTCAAGGTTGTGGTAATGAAAACAATGCCCATAGCAGTGATCAGCGTCATAAAGGAAAACATCCCCTTCACCGTACTTCAAGTCAAGACCGGGAGCTTGATTTTTTCTTCGAGGAATGCCCCCATCCAGATGAGAAGCAGAGGGCTGAGCTAGGTCGAGAGTTAGGGTGGGAGCCTGGGAAGGTCAATAATTGGTTTCGTAACAAACGAGCCCGGCTGGGGAATCTACATAGACAGCAAGAGCTAGCGATTCTGAAGGAAGAAAATGAAAAGCTTCGAACAGAAAGCGCTAGGTATGAGGAAGCGCTGAGCAGTGCCACTTGCCTTGATTGCAATAACCATATTCTCATCAGTGAAATATTCTCCGAAGAGCCACTTCTAGAGATTGGTAGTGCTCATATGTTACAATGCCTTTCGCAATGTCTTCCGGTGCAGTCAGATACCGTCGAAGGCTTACAAGAGCAGTTTCCAACACAATCAGATCTCATAGAGATTAGTCGGCAAGCTGTTCTTGTTGACAAGAAAGCGCGATTTTCTTGGACTGCTGAACTCCATCAGAAATTTGTTGATACAGTTCGACAGTTGGGGATCGACACGGCACGATCAACGCGCATACACGAAATCCTGAACGTGCCGGGACTCTCTAAAGTTAACGTCGCGAGCCACCTTGGATATTTCAAGAGGTTGCTAAAAGAGGGACGGGTGACACTAAGCTCGGATGGAGCTGGTTCGAACTTAAATGTTGGTCATAACTGCAACCACGATGATTGTAGAGCCGGGAACACCCAACCATGTTTCGGTGTTGACGAGACCAGCAACCATGTCACCGACTCCTCTAACCCAAATCAGAACGCTCCACCAAGCAGTCTCAATACCCCTCAAGTGTATATACCGCAGTTCCCGCAAATAGGAACTCCCCAATTTGAGTACCAACCTGTTGCTAGTGCTCTTCCCATGGCAAATCCAACATTTACATGGGACATGTCTACATATTTGCCGGTCAACAAGGGAGGTTCCAGCTCGAGGAATCAAATCATCCAAGGCGAGAGTGATCTATCGCCAGCGGTCGGTGACACTCGACTTGAGCATCAATGGCTCGGAGATTCGAGCGATTTCCTTGGAGATGAACTCAATTTCTGGCTCGATCAGCCTGAAGCTGGCGGACTCTTGCAATAGTGATACAGAGCCGACGGTCAGGTGTTTGATTCAAGGCGCGATTTGTAAAAAAATGTTCGGAGAAAAGAGGTTGAATAGCCTGAATGAATGTATTGGCAATCCCATTGTAAGGCTCCCATGGGGGCATTTCTCATTTACGCTTAAAACTAGTCGTACGAAGATCCGCCTTACCTTTTGAGCATCTTTAAGCTCAGGGAAGAGCTCCCCAAGCAATGATCATCGTTCGCAGAGCATAATGGAATCCATCCCTTCAATGCAAAATGCATCTGGCCGCGAAGCCACCCATTTGGTAAAACGATGTATCGTTCCTAAACGATCTCCAATCGGATACCGAAATAATGTCTTCTTTCTTTTCCTTCTCAGATGATAAACATGGATAAATCACTTAAGGAGTCATGCGTTCGAATAGCAGAACAGACGCTGCCCAGCTGGGGGCAGATGAACCATTGATGTTACAAACACTCCAAGCATGGATAGGCGGATTTGATAGATGTTGTTCATATCAATACGCAACATCAGAATGGGATGAAAATCAAGAGTAAAGTTGTATCGTCCCAATTTGTCTTGAATTTGGGAATATGAATTGACACTTATTGTTTATCCTTGACAGGGGAGCCGCCTTGCAGACGAACAGGTTTTTACATCCCATGTACTACTCGTTAGAGTACATGACTAAGGGTAGGATGTATCGTTTCGGTTTTTGGAAAATTCGTGAACATACAATGATATACTTCTTTTACAATTTGCAGGGATCCGCAGCCGCGGGGGACAGGTAAGCATCCCTTTCCCCAATCCATTGAAGATGTTAAATAAAAAAGAAAAGCTTTCAGAATCTAATGTCTAGAAAAGACATAGAATTCAAACTTCATTGGCATTCATGTTTTAAAACAGGAGGTTGTCTGAACATGAATAAGAACATGCATGGTGCATCATAAAATCCCATTGACGGGTAAAATTTTTGGAGAAAATGAAAGAGATTTTTTCCAATCAAAAGTTCAAAACTTTCAAAAGGACGTTTTCTCAAAAGACGAGAGGCAAAGCCTAGTCCAAACATGTCCTATACACACTTAAGAGAGAAGTAGAGCGAATCAGACAGCAAAATCTGGACCTACAGAGATATGGACCATTCGCAGCGATTACATGGGTTGGGACGACGGAGGCATTCGTTTCATATCCCCCAAACACTACAGGTGACCGTTGATAACCCCTTTGAACGGCGGTTTTCATTCTTAACCCTGTCAAGAACCACCCCACACTGGGGCAAAATGGAGGTGAGTCCAGCAGCATCAGGAGAAAATGGTTAGAAATTTTCTTGCTCGGACTAACATTAATCTTTGTGTGTTGTTTATATGGTAATCCAAGTGCCATTGGATGACGAGAAGCATTCATTCTCTATCCCACACACCGAATCCTTTGCACAGCCAAGTTGAGCCTGCAAATTCGTTTCATAAACCGGTTGGTGATCATTGCACATTTCAAGATGGACGCAGCATCACTTCAGAAACGAAGGAGTTCAAGACTTAGGGTTGGCAAAAAATTCCTAAGTTAATGCTTAACCTTGTTAGACCTTTGATCATAGGTCTAACACGATCCCATGAAGATGAGAAAAAGTGGGATTTTAAAAAATGAATGAGAAAAATCCACGGCATCGAGAAAAAGCAAAGTGCCTGGTAAAAGCAAGGCCGATGCTCGTGTAAGTTGTTTGATTGATCCGCAATGAGGCGGGATGGGAAAAGAGGAAATCCCTGAAGGAGCCAAATCCAAAAGGGCTGCTCCCCAAATGGTGCCGAGCGCAGAACAAAGACATAGAGAGAGTCGGTCTCTGAACGCAACAGGAGACGTTCTCTAAAGGATTTGTACACACCTTAAAAGCGGGCGCACACCTCAAAGACTGAAGATGCATAAAGGCAGGGACAGGTGGCAGATCTGCAATGATCACCAATGTCAAACACCTCATGAATTCTGGGCCAAAAACAAGCCTTTTTCGGTCCCCAATCCTACCAATATCATAACCCTGAAACAGTCTTCTCTGACTAAGACACTTGGGTTAACATATAGCTTAGCTCAAAGAAGTACGAGCAAGACTATTTCTTTCTCATTTTGCAGGGTTCTTGACTTGTAAACCCGGAGCAGATGGTGAAGACTTTCATACAATGGCCTCGACTCCAAAGCGGGTCCCCCTTGAAAATCAATATCCGAGCCCAACATTACGGTCCCGTGGAAGGCCTCCCGATCGATCAGAATGTATGCGCTGCGAATGACCCTAAAACCTAGGCACAGGTTAGTAGGAAGTTGAACGCATTCCTTACAAAAGACCATTATCACAGAACGGTGAGGAGCCCTCTTGAATGAGAAATTCTCCAATAGATGTTTTGAACAAACTCTTTTTGGAAATTTCAAATTGTTTGATCCAGATTTTCCGTGCAAGGGATTTGAGATCACACTTGCATGTTGTAAGAATGCTTTGGATAACCTCCAGCATCAAAATGCGCATTTCATGACTAAAACTTAAGTCATAAAATTTTGTCAATTGGACAATTATTGTCTTCCCAAAGATTATTAACATTTTCTTGGTGAAGAAAAATCTTTCAGGTTTGAACCTCTGCAGGATCCGTTGGGAACACCAATCTCCCAGAATGTCGCCTCAACAGACTCAAGTGAAACTTTGTCAAAATAAAATCTTTCTCTGCTTCAAAACTGAATTCCCGACAAATTTCGGGATCTTTCAAAAGAAGGAGTGAGGATAGAACATTTTTTTCAAAAAATCAAACAGTCCTAGCATGACGTGGAGAACCCTCGTCCTAGGACCCCTCTTCAAAAATATCAAACAGGCCCTATCGGACGTGGAGAACCCTCGTCTCGGGACCCCTTTTAAACAAAATCAAGCAGTCTCATCGGACGTGGAGAACCCTCGTCATGAGACCTCTTTTCAAAATATCAAACAGTCTCACCGGACGTGGAGAACCCTCGTCATGAGACCCCTTTTCAAAATCAAGCAGTCCTAGCATGACGTGGAGAACCCTCGTCCTAGGACCCCTTTTCAAAAATATCAAACAGTCCTAGCATGACGTGGAGAACCCTCGTCTCAGGACCCCTTTTCAAAATTTAGGCAGTCTCATCGGACGTGGAGAACCCTCGTCATGAGATCCCTTTTCAAAGCAAACAAAGGTAGAAACCGCCTAAAGGGTCAAACAAAGGTAGAAACCGCCTAAAGGGTCAAAACAAAGGTAGAAACCGCCTAAAGGGTCAAAACAAAGGTAGAAACCGCCTAAAGGGTCAACCAATGGTAGAAACCGCCTGAAGGGTCAAATCAATGGTAGAAACCGCCTGAAGGGTCAATCAAAGGTAGATGCCGCCTGAAGGGTCAACTCATGGTAGAAACCGCCTGAAGGGTCAATCAATGGTAGAAACCGCCTGAAGGGTCAACACAAAGGTAGAAACCGCCTGAAGGGTCAAATTAAGGTAGACACCGCCTGAAGGGTCAACCAAAGGTAGAAACCGCCTGAAGGGTCAAATTAAGGTAGAAACCGCCTGAAGGGTCAATCCCATGGTCCGATCCACCATACGGATCAAAACTTTGATTAAATGTCGGAGAAGTTATTTTCCTAGATAGGCCTTACTATAGGTGAACTGCTTATGGTCTGATCCACCATACGGATCAAAATCCTTGGCAAATCTCAGGGCATGGGATGCGCCTCCCTTAGGTTCCTACTAGTTAGGAATCCCATAAGAGTATGACCTACCGCAGGTCAGGGCTTAATCTCCCTATGATATCATGAGTGGCGAGTCCTAGGTATCTTCTTGAAAGTTGTCGCAGCCTGTAGCACCCGACAGGTGAGCTTCAGGTAAACCTCTCTCACTCCGGCTCATGTTTAAATTGTTAGAGTGAACCGAAGATTAATTTGAGCTTTCAACAAAGAGTCTTAAGGATCCAATGTCAGAGCATTTCTTCCCTCATTTTCCCAGTCGAGTCGGTTAAGGATCAGGTGTCGTCTTGTCTTTGAGAGAAACCTCTAACGAGATTACTCTCAAAGAGGGGCAGCTGTTGACACCTAATTTTTGACCATCTATTATTGTGATTTTTATTTTTAAAATTAATTAAAAATAGCAAAAAAATCATAAAATTGCAAAATCAACTTTGGAAGCCTTGGCCTAGCCTCAAGAACCAATTTTGAACAATATATATATATATATATATATATATATATATATATATATATATATATTGTAATTTTTAATAATTTTTTCGAATTTATTTATTAAAAATATCAAAAAAAATTGAAAAGAATGAGGAGTGGAGGACATTATACGTTGAGTACAAGTGGGGGAAGCCGTGCCTCACCAAAAGGAATAATAAACTTGGAAGAAGTAGAGGACAACATGAGCCTGTCGTCCACCATGCAAAAAAAGAAAGGAAAGAAAGATTAAACAAAAAAAAAGATGGCAACCGGGCCGACCTCAAGGAGCCACACGAGACGAGCTGTCGTCGAGCCACCAACTCCCGTCGTCCTCCTTATCCCGATCACTTACGTCGTCAACTCCTGAGATCACTCCCCATCTCCAACTATCCTCTCCATCACCTCAGCTGGACGCCACTCGAGGAGCTGAAGCCTCGCAAGACCATTGTCCCTTGTTTTATTCAGCCGCGCCGCACCTGCGCGAGCTCCTCCGCCGTAGCTCGTTCGTCATCAACCGCCTCCTCCAGCTTGCTCCAGACACCACCAGCCTCTCCCGACCTTCTTGACTTACCGTCGTGCCGCCGAGTTCACGAGCAGGAAGCCGACGTGACTCACGTCGCCGAGCTCCGTCTCTCATCCTCCTCTGTCTCACCCAACGCAGGGGTCTGGGTCTCTCTCCGCATGCACATCTCGGCGCGTGCTCGATCGCGAGGCGTGAGAATCTTCGCCGCGGGAACTGGAAGGGAGATCGAGATTTAGCGGGCGTTGCATGGTAATTCAAGTTCGGGTGAGGCGGCAGTAGCAGCAGTTGAGGAACGCATTCTGATCCATGTTGTTCTTCGAGGATTTCTGGGAGATGATGTTCCTCGATCGTCTGATATCAAAGTCTATGGCTTATACAGATTTCCTTTACCACTCTCTAGCTGCTTCCAGTTCAACGTCAGCTGCCAGTCAACAGAATTAGAGTCTTGCCGTGATGATTCAGCTCGTTCGAGGGACTGGACAACCTGGGCAGTCTCAGGCAACGACGGGCTTGCCAAGTCCGCGAACGAGGTGGTCCTCGTCATCGAAATAGGGCACTTCGTGACCGAGCTCTCTGTCCTCCCATTGGCCACCTGAGCGGGTTTCGCTTTCGTCGTCTTCGACAAGCCCATCTCCATTCTCTTCGAGGCTGCTACCAGCCCTCACGGGCATTACCAGACCAACGGTCACCTTCGCCTTCTACCCCATAGTCTTGAGCTTCCCGACGTCGGACCCGAACTCGTTGCAGCCCCGACGAGCTCTGTTCGGCCGCGCAGGCCTGGTGTCCACCACTTGGAGCTATCCGGTTCTTGTTCGGATCGCCCTCAGCTTCTTGACGCCTCGTTGCTATTCCGACGTCGAGTTGTCGCTACTCGGCTGCTCGGAGTTGCTGCCCAGCCATTCGTGGCAGCTGTTTGGTGCCGGCGCGCACTGTCCGAGATTCCTCAGCCCGCTCGAAGTCGTTTGCGGTTTGACGATTGAGTCCCGAGTGGAATGTGTTGGTCGTCGACGGAACGAAAGACTTCAAGCCGCATGCGGAGGAGGAGCCGTGTCATGAATAACGGGAGCCAAGTACTCGAGTTCGGTTCGGCTTTCATGGGCGAAGTGCACATCCCATGAGGGAGACGATGAATAGTAGGTATGACTTATTTTCATGTTGGGTTGGGGGTTTAATTAGAATTAGGCTTGCGTTAACGTTGGTGGGGGGTAGACTGGGCTTAGGCAAATTGGCTCTGCAGGCTTGAAGAAAGGAAAGTGGGCCGGCCTGGCTTCTTGTGCCAATTTGGCCCGATCCAGGTCCTCCCTCTCGGATTAGATCAGGCCCAGTGGCCTGATACGGGCCCGGATTTGACTCGATCTGGGTCACGGATCCGGGTCGTGGGCTGGGTCATCCGACCCGGTCCGGTTTCTTTTATAATAATAAAAAAAAATCTGAAAATTCAATAAAAAAAAATAGAAAACCATTAAAAAAAATTCAAAAAAAAAATTCAAAAAATTCTAGAAAAATCCCAAAAAAAAAGGAAATGGCCACAATCAACTGGCCAAGGCTCATCCCGGGTGTTTTGAACCCGATCCTTCTTAAAAATGACGATTTCGCCCTTTGGGCGAATCGTCCCCAAAAAAATTGAAGAAAAATCAAGAAATTCCAAAAAATTCTCAAGAATGGGAAATGGCTACAATCAACTAGCCATGGAATATTTTGGGTAATTCGGTATCCAAATCTTCCAAAAATTGACGATTTTGCCCTTCGGGCTAAATCGCCTCCGAATCCTCCCATTTTACCCCTGGTTCGAAATCACACATTCATTAAGCCTTTATGGTTATGCTAGGAAGCCATTGATCTGAATTGATGTGCATTAAAGTGATTTATTTATGTACTTGATTGCGCTTTCATTTAAATTGATTATGTTTGATAGGAATAGTCTTCCAATCTGTATGAAACCCTGAATCAAGCCTACCTCACCTAAGATTGCACCCGCATGAATTCTTAGCTAGGAAAATCACTCGCGTTAGGTACCGAAAGGGCGTTGGTAATGATACCGACGTAACCAAGTCCCCGAACCCAAAATCTCTGGTTCCGCAGAACTGATCGACCTCTCCCAATCGGTCGGTAAGGTTTCCGGTCTACCCTCCAAGAAAGACCGGTGGCGACTCCAAATGCATGCACAAGTTGCACATGCCACCACGACCACACTGAAGGTCGAAAGCGATCGACTGCTATCGTCGAATCCCTTTGAGAAATACTCCCGCCGCGATTTGGTATGGGCCTGGGAGGGCCCGCGCCGATCCAAGGCCCACGATCGGTAATCCATTAGCCGCGTCCTCTTAACAAAAAGCATGTCTTTGACAATAGATAACACTCAACCAGATAAATAAGCTAACCACTAGACTGAAACAAATACATACAAATCAAGTCTATAAATGCAATATTTTAGAAAAATAATCCTGATATACGGATCGGGTACGTAAAACATACCGGATTGGACACCAGCTTTCAATCGCCCAGCCCCAGCCTGCGACCATCCCCATGCCCGTTACCTGTCGATCGCCATTAGAATGTCGATAGTCAATTTCACAAATTAAGACTAAAAAATAAAAAAAATTTAAAAATTTAAAAATTGGACACTGTTCATGCACTGTTCCGACACTGTTCATGCACTGTTCCGACACTGTTCATGCACTGCTCGGACACGGCTCCGACACGCCCGACACGTCCGACACGTCCGGACACGTTCCGACACGTCCGGATACGCTCCGACGACGGGGTGGTGACCCGAGGCTGTTTCTGGGCTCCACCAGCGGCGCGTAGGCTCCATAAGCTCCGAGGGAGGAGGTAGGACTCCGGGGCTGTCGCCGGAGGCGATAGCGCGCTTTGGCGATGACGGATTTGGCCCGATCCGAAACAATCCCGAACCAAACTCCGAAACGGGTGGAGGCCGCGGGTCTTGGGTTATTCACTGCGGCTTTGAGGTACGACGGCTAGCGACGACGGCGGAAGGGTCGAAGGCGAAGGAAAATAGTGCACGAAGGTGAGGATTCCATTTTATTTTTAAGAAGAAGAAGAAGAAAAGAAGAAGAAGAAGCTACGGGAGAGGAAGAAGAGGAAGGAGGAGAAGAAGATGAAGTCGCGGTGGGAGAAGAAGCCAGCGACGGATGAGGGAAAATGTGAGTGAATAATAATAAAAAAAATAAAATAATAATAAAATAATAATAAAATAAAATATTAAAAATTAAGAATAATAATAAAATAAACAAAAGAAAAGACAAAATGATTAGTTTCCTTTTCCTTTTGAATGATGATGTTTTCACTCCTTTTCCTTTTAATCATTACTAATATTTTTGCCAGATTCAATTTTATGGTGATCAGAAAACACCTAAAATCAAACCTGAATTTTACTATTTATGAGGTTAGAAAATAGATAAAATAAAAATAAAAATACCGACTATTTTTATATATCTTTGTGACCTCAAATATTATTTTTCTTGATTTTCTTGATTTTCTTTTTCTTTTTTTCTTTTTTTTTGTATTTTTCGAAAATATATATAAAAAAATGAAAATTATGAAAATTAGTTTTTTGGTCAAAATGGTTCATTTAGCTTGGCTAAGGTCACCAAAATTGATTTTTCAACTTTTTATGGATTTTCTATGAATTTTCAAAATAAAAAAAAAAGTTGATCAAAATTTAGGTGTCAACAACCGTTCACCCAAATTCGTATCTTGGGGTTTGATTCTGATGCGGACGACTCTGTTATTGCGTCCATTGACTTTGTCAGAGGAGAAACGTCCTGCGTACAAATCATTCACTTGCCCCAGTTAGGCATGGTTTTGCTGTTTGTCATCTCTGGATTCGATGACCTTGGTCTGATGCGCTTTCATGGGGGATCATGAGAGTTTGCCCTCGGTTTGGCTCCTCAAAGCAAATGGGGGGAACCTGCTCCCATTGATTTTTGCAGATTCTGATCATCCATCTCGATTGTCAGAGTCCTTGATCAATTTTATCTGTCTCAAGACAGCTTGATATTCTTGGGATTCGTCATGTTGCGGTTTGGTGATTCTCTCGATCACAGTCGCCATTTGAGGTATTTGGTGTTCCCTGTTTGTTATTTGAAAGCATTACATCCTGCGTCCTCTGCTCTTGATCATCATCTGAGAGGAAAAAGAAAGGAAGCATTATTCTCATATCAAGAAAACAATCATTTCGGAACGATACGTCCTTTTACACTTGATTTGCATTCCGTTTTGCTGTTGCATATTGATATGCACAACATCTATCAAATTCCTCCATCCGTGCTTGAAGGTATTTGCAACGCCTACGGTTCATTTGCCCCAGCTGGGCGACGTCTGTTTTGTCATTTGAATGCATGAGCTTTTGAGTGCATTGTCTCTTTTATCACCTGAGATAAAAAAAAAATGGAGAAAAACTTATCCCCATATCTGATTAAAAATCAATTAGGAACGATACGTCCTTTCACCAAACGAGTGGCTCTGCGGCCAAATGTATTTTGCACTGAAGGGACGAATTCCACTATGCTCCACGGGTTTGGGGAATTTGCCCCCATTTTCGATAGAAATGAGCCTTATCAAGATGTATACAATACAAATAGATCCCTAATACAATCAATCTAAGGGACGAGATAGAGAGGATCTCAGCAAAATTAATCTTATACAAGAGAACTAAGAATGTCATATCAATCAAAGGAATGTGGTCCGAACACTTGGAGATGCCCCAGTTCCAGTCTTCGAGATGTGACTCCAGGATCACCGATTTTTTTTTTTTTAGGTGGTTTTAGATATACCAACCATCTAAAGACATGCACATGAGACAAGTGAGGATAAAACTACCAAAAATCAAAGGATTTGGCACCTAAGGTCAAGGTTCTCACCTCGAGTTCTAGAAAGAGCAGATTCCATTGCACAACTATCGTTGCATTGGGGCTCGATCCATAGTTGAAATGAGCGGAATTGAAAAGTGGATTACCCCGTGTCTTTCCTCACGGAGATTCCATTTTCAATCCCTTCTATTGTTTTCCTATAGGCGGCGCCCGAGGTTTTAGGCGTGGTTGTGTGTGTTTTCGGTGTCGTGCTAAAACGATAAACATGCATCTTATTTAACAATCACCGCTTCAATATAAAACATACACACAATCATTCATTCCTACGCCAACCTGCATAAGACAATGTTAATCACAGACTACCCCCCTTATCACTCCAATCTGCAAAAACATATAACACATATCATAAGCGGACTTACCTCACCTTCAAGAGCGCCTGCATGGTTAGAAAAATCACTCAGCGTTTTAATTACGGCCTAAGTCCACTTGAGGTCAAGAACCATAGGTTCTAGAACAAAGTCCCCAGCGGAGTCGCCAGCTGTCGCGACCCGTCCGGAGGCGGACGCGGCTAATGGATTACCGATCGCGGCCCCCACTCTGAAATGTGGATCGCGGGCCTTGGATCGGCGCGGGCCCTCCCAGGCCCATACCAAGTCGCGGCGGGAGTATTTTTTCAGAAGGATTCGACGATAAGAGTCGATCGCTTTCGACCTTTAGTGTGGTCGTGGTGGCATGTGCAACTTGTGCATGCATTTGGAGTCGCCACCTGTCTTTATTGGAGGGTAGACCGGAAACCTTACTGACCGATTAGGAGAGGTCGATCAGTTCTGCGGAACCAGAGATTTTGGGTTCGGGGACTTGGTTACGTCGGTGTCATTACCAACGCTCTTTCGGTACCTAACGCGAGTGATTTTCCTAGTTAAGAGTTCATGCAGGCGCAATTTTAGGTGAGGTAGGCTTGATTCAGGGTTTCATGCAGATTGGAAGACTGTTCCTATCAATCACAATCAATTTAAATGAAAGCGCAATCAAGTACATAAATAAATCACATCAATGCACATCAATTCAAATCAATGGCTTTCTAATATAGCCATAAGGGTTTAGGGAAGATGTGATTTCGGACCAGGGGTAAAATGGGAAGATTTGGGGACGATTAGCCCGAAGGGCAAAAATCGTCAATTTTGGAAGGTTTGGATACCGAATTACCCAAAATATTCCATGGCCAGTTGTTTGTGGCCATTTCCCATTTTTGAGAATTTTTTTGGAATTTCTTGATTTTTCTTCAATTTTTGGAAGACGATTCGCCCAAAGGGCGAAATCGTCATTTTAAGAAGGGTCGGGGTTCAAAACACCCGAAATAAGACTTGGCCAGTTGTTTGTGGCCATTTCCTATTTTTAGGGATTTTCTTGGATTTTTTTAGAATTTTTTTGGAAGACGGTTTGCCGGAAGGGCAAAACCGTCATTTCTGGAAAGATCGGGGGTCAAAAGACCCGAAACAGGTCGTGGCCAGTTGAATGTAGCCATTTTATATTTTCTGGAATTTTTTTAGAATTTTTCCTGAATTTTTCTAATTTTTTTGAATTTTTTTATGATTTTCCATTTTTTATTGAATTTTTGAATTTTTTATTATTTTTTTATTATTATTATTTCTTTTAAAAAAAATAATGTATATAACAATTATCCGGACCGGGTCGGATGACCCGACCCACAACCCAGACCCGGATCGACCAAAACGACACGTTTTTGATGTTTTGAAGGTTTTTCTATTTTTTTATCATTTTTTTATTATATCCGAAAATCAAAACCCTCCGACGGACCAGATCGTGCCACGTGGCTGATTCTGGAGCATCCGATCTTTGGGCATGATCAGACGACTCTCAGAGCGCCACGTGGCGAATTCTTGACCATCGGATCTATTTTTTTTATTAATACGAAAATCATTTTATTAATTTCTGAAAAATCATTTTTTATTTTTAGAAAATCCCAGATCGCGACACGTGGCTGAACCACGGCCGTTCGATCTGGGTTTTATTTTAATCGGACGTGGACCCCCCTACGCTGACGTGGCTGCTGACGTGGCATGCCACGTCAGCGTTGACCGTTGACCACTGACCGTTGACCGCCGGCGACTTCGCCGGAGAAGACGATGAATAGTACTTTTTCCGGCCAAAGTCGCCGGGAACTCCCCGGAGGAGCGAAACCGACGTAAAAACGGCGGTTTCGACTCGCGATTTTTGTGCTAAATCAAACTACAACTAACCCAGGATTAAATGGGACCATCATGGCAAAAAATGCACGTTGGAAGCGGCCGAACTAGCCTTCACCGAACCGGCGCCGGCGAGCACAGTTGCAGGAAATTATTTTTCGACAAAGCTCAGTTTCGATCCTTCAAAAAGCCTCCAAAGGTAGTCTAGAGGCTTACCTGCGATTGTTCGAGGCCCGGCGGCCACCGTGAACCCCCCGTCGAGCTCCCGATCCGAGTTTCGGCCGGCGAAGCTTCGGCTCACGTCGTCGGCGCATTTTCAATGCAAAACAATCACCAAGACAGGCTTAGGGTCGACTCTGGGTTAGATTTGAGGCTATATTTGCGCAAAATAAAGCCCGGGAAAACGCGGCTAAGAGCTCGAAATTGAAAACCTCATTCGGGCGTTTCGCCGAACGTATGGTGTGCATGTGCGAAGCGATGGTCGGAGAGGAAAAGCCGACCTTTTTCGTGGTTTACTGACGGCGACTGAAGCTTGTGATGACCACCGCAGCTCCGGGGTGCTGGTTGCATCCTCTTCTCGCCCGTTCTCTCTTGGTTTCGCTCAAAAATCGCCAAACTCCTTCCTCTCTGAACTCTCTCTCTCGGCCTCCCTTTTGTCGATGGCCGACCGGCCTTGGGTGGCCGCCGTCCCCACTTCCGCTCGTGGATTGCCACTGTCCCCCATTCATGTCGTGTTCTTTCCTTAAACAAATCGACGCCGGCTCCACCCCCCTGCTTTCCCTCTTCCTTTTCACCTGTCGCGAGCCTGGGTCTGCAAATGAGTTGCAGACCCGGTCGGACCGGGTCGGGTCGGGTCTGACCCAACCGGCCCGGTTCGACCAAATCGCCCAAATTGGGCCCCAATTTGACCCATTTTCATGAAATTGATGGCAAAATCGGACTCATTGGCATGTTTTCTATCAAATAGGGGTATCCTCGTGAATCAATTGATTGCGATTTAATGAAAACCCCAAATTGTCCCTAGGATCCGAAAATGATTTTTGCTTAATCGATGGCCTAAATGACCAAATTAGTCAAAATTGAGGCTACCAATGGATTCAGCATGGTGAAAAACATAAGGTAGAGGTGTTTAATTACAATGGGTATGCCCGTATGAAATTTAATTTCGAAAATTGTGAAACCGGGGACTAAATTGAAAGAAAATCTGTGCAATTAAGCCATTTTGGTTAAAATTGATCAAATTGGAGGTCAAATTGACCTAATTGCACTTCAAGACTTTAGAACCCAATGTCATAGCTTATAAAAAGTGATAATTGAAAATTAAAAGACTCGAAAAGGATTTTTTTTAGGCTCGGTTCGGGTTTATGTTTGTGAAGGAACATAGTGACTCGAGCCGAATTTTCAAGATTTAAAGTGACACACTTGAAGAGGAAATTAAAACAAAATTATTGAATATTTTTGTGTATTTTTCGGACCACGAATGGTATTTTTCTGATGTTTTTGGTATTTTTAATAATTAAATAAATACAAAAAATTATTAAAAATTACGAAAAATATTTTTTGTTCAAAATTGGCTCTTGAGGCTAGGCCAAGGCTTCCAAAGTTGATTTTACAATTTTATGATTTTTTTACTATTTTTAATTAATTTTTTTTAAAATGAAAATCACAACAATAGATGGTCAAAAATTAGGTGTCAACAGCAGCATAGTCATAAACCAAGTCCAATTCGACCGATTTTCTCTGTCGACCACAGCAAATGCCAATGGGTATATATGATTGTTCCCATCAAGTGAGGATGCAACAAGGAGCGTTCCTCGGTATTTCCCGTACATGAAAGTACCATCAACAAATATTACAGGCCGACAACTTGCGAAGCCATGAATCATCTGCGCAAAAGTCCAAAACATTCGATCGAAAATCATGCCGCTCAGATCCTCACTCATGTGATCTTCGATCACAAAATGAGAACCTGGATTTTTTACCACCATTTCATTCATGATCGTCCTCAACCTACCGTACGACTCATCCCAACCTCCAAAAGCTTCAGTAATTGCCATTTGTTTAGCTGCCCAGGTTTTACGGTAGGTAGGTTCGAACTCCACCTTGTCTTTAATCTCCGCCATCAGTGTCGCGATTTTGATATCTGGTTGGGTGGTGACAATTGCTTTAACCTGGCTACACAAGTACTTCTGATCAAGTTGTCGATGATCCCGTGATGACTTCGTCCTCCTGCATGTGTGTGGCCCATTGTACTTAGTAATTTTCCAGAGTAGTGCACCCATTTTATTAGTCGCGCGGAGCCTCCAACCACACGGATTGTCTTCATTACCACACTTTATAACATATTGGGAAGCATTTGTTACATAACTGCGAAAATGATGATTTCTTCTTAGAGAGTACTCTTTCGCAGCCAACTGCAACGCGTCCCGTGATAGAAATACCATGCCAACTTCAAATTCATTTGATGGATGAAATAACGAACGGTTTGGCTTGGCTCTTGTATTGACTTGCATTACATCGAAGTCGATTTCAGAATATGGCGGTGGATCTACCACCGGCATGATGGGATTGCTGTAATGAGCATTGCAGTAAGCATCCATATTGTCGCCTTCGACATCTTCTTCACCACTGTCATCAGTGTCTATCCAATACTCATCATCTTCTTCAACAGAGTCATCACCATCATTATCATCATTATCATCTTCTTCAACAGAGTCATCTCCATCATTATCATCATCACCAACATTAGAGCATTCCCCAACAAAATTGTAGCCTTCCCCAACATCTTCTTCATGTACATGCTGGTTTTCATCTATAGTTATATAGAATTGTAAAAAACCCGTCGAACCCCCCGAAAGTGCAAACTGTTGGATCATCGTAACTGCCCCATCATTATGCATCTCCATAATATCATATACAACATAATGTGAATCCATTCCGCTCGGGTATCTATACATTATGCTCCGAATATACTGATTTGCTGTTATATTCAACGTGCGCCCAATCGTAGCACGTAACTCATCAAATGATGATATATTTTCAAATTTGAACATAGCATATTGTCTACCATCGTAATCAACTCCATATTGATTTCGTACTATTGTACCTCCCCAACGCACTATCGCAAAAGATGTAGACGACATTCTGCTAAATAAATAAATTTTAAATTATTTCGCATATAGTAATTTGCCTATTTTATTGGATTTTTTTTTCTCAAATTCTACAAAGTAAAAAATTCACAAATTATTTGAAACATTTCCAAAAATATTAACAATACTATAAGAAACGTAAATAAATTTCTATTCATCTATGAATAATAAAAATAAATATCTATCTAAACCCAACAAATTGAAAAAAATTCCTACGTAGGAATTTACCTCAAGCTGCTGACGGAGTGCACGCGCGGAGCGAGGACGCCGATTGGAGTTTTTTTTCTCAAATTCTACAAAGTAAAAAATTCACTAATTATTTGAAACATTTCCAAAAATATTAACAATACTATAAGAAACGTAAATAAATTTTTATTCATCTATGAATAATAAAAATAAATATCTATCTAAACCCACCAAATTGAAAAAAATTCCTACGTAGGAATTTACCTCAAGCTGCTGACGGAGTGCACGCGCGGAGCGAGGACGCCGATTGGAGTTTTTTTTCTCAAATTCTACAAAGTAAAAAATTCACAAATTATTTGAAACATTTCCAAAAATATTAACAATACTATAAGAAACGTAAATAAATTTTTATTCATCTATGAATAATAAAAATAAATATCTATCTAAACCCACCAAATTGAAAAAAATTCCTACGTAGGAATTTACCTCAAGTTGCTGACGGAGTGCACGCGCGGAGCGAGGACGCCGATTGGAGTTTTTTTTCTCAAATTCTACAAAGTAAAAAATTCACAAATTATTTGAAACATTTCCAAAAATATTAACAATACTATAAGAAACGTAAATAAATTTTTATTCATCTATGAATAATAAAAATAAATATCTATCTAAACCCACCAAATTGAAAAAAATTCCTACGTAGGAATTTACCTCAAGCTGCTGACGGAGTGCACGCGCGGAGCGAGGACGCCGATTGGAGTTTTTTTTCTCAAATTCTACAAAGTAAAAAATTCACTAATTATTTGAAACATTTCCAAAAATATTAACAATACTATAAGAAACGTAAATAAATTTTTATTCATCTATGAATAATAAAAATAAATATCTATCTAAACCCAACAAATTGAAAAAAAGTCATACGTAGGAATTTACCTCAAGCTGCTGACGGAGTGCACGCGCGGAGCGAGGACGCCGATTGGAGTTTTTTTTCTCAAATTCTACAAAGTAAAAAATTCACTAATTATTTGAAACATTTCCAAAAATATTAACAATACTATAAGAAACGTAAGTAAATTTTTATTCATCTATGAATAATAAAAATAAATATCTATCTAAACCCAACAAATTGAAAAAAATTCCTACGTAGGAATTTACCTCAAGCTGCTGACGGAGTGCACGCGCGGAGTGAGGACGCCGATTGGAGTTTTTTTTCTCAAATTCTACAAAGTAAAAAATTCACTATTTATTTGAAACATTTCCAAAAATATTAACAATACTATAAAGTAAACTATGTTCTGCCTCTCCAGTCGGCACTCATCTGGCTGACATTAGATTGGGGACGAGGATTTAGGTGCACTGCTTTTTCGCCATTGATCTTATATGTTTGCCAATGTCAAAATCATCAATAATTGTGGGAAACACATGATCAGGCCCTCAGCGCCATCGGCCTAACTTTCGGTGAAAGAGATACTAAAGACTTCAACTTTTTCCAATACATATAACTAGACCAAGCAAATTCATAAAATGAAACGATTGCTTAAGCCAAGTTTAATGAACTCGGCTTCTCAGAATTTACATATCACATAGTGCCAAACTGGGAGATATAAGAAGAAAAAGAGAAATGACAGCTCACTGATCTTTTATAGAAGTTCGCCAATTCTTAAATCGACATTCAGTCTTATACCACAAATGAAATAACTAGATATAAATTCGACATTGCATTTGCCGAATCTAAAATATGAGTCTAGAAGGAATGTAGGCTATACTTGTCCAATACTTTTCTTGAAACAGATGCCTGTTTAATGATTCCTCAAAGAAGGCTAACAAATGAAGTGCAGGGGTTATCATAGTTTTCCATGTCTAGCTAACAAATGATTGAATTGCAATGGATAGGCACAGGACCATAGGCTCGACTATATAGATAAAGACCAAGCCTTACAGTGAATTTGGTTTTTCTTTTTCTTGCTTTCTTCTTATAATTGATGAGATCCGGATGCATTAACCACTAGACAATTTGTCAAAAAAAGCTTTCAAACAACCAGTAAACTTCTTTTTAAAATTAGGTATCTAAAATTTTAATTAAATTATCACATGAAACTGATGTGCCAATATATTCAATCTCTACCTAAAGAACTTTACCTTCAACAAATTTGCAAGGGATGCCTTGGCATTGTCCTGGAAACGATCTGGACGATGAAGACGAGCAAGGGAAACGAGAGCGAAAACAGAAGAGTAGAAGAAGGCGAAGAAGAAGGTGCAAGCAGAAGAAGAAAATGAAAAGAGGAAGAAGGAGGAGGCAGAGCCTAAAGGCTCTGCCGGGCGCAAAGCCTGGAAAGGCTCTCTGCTGGGCAGAGAGCCTCTTCAGGCCACCCACAGTCGCGCGACGCGTGGCATCACGCGACCGGCCGCGCGCTGCTGAGCCTAGCGCGCGCTCCTGGGCCCAACGCGCGCTGGCGCTAGCAAATCCCAGGTCTCGCGCGCTGCCCGGCCCAGCGCGCGAGACCTAAAATTGTAAATTCTTTCAAATAGTGTCTAATTTTGTAAATATTTTTTTTTGTATTAAATTGGAAAAAAAAAACCCATAGAAAGGCATGCTTATGACTTAATTAGCAACCTATATAAAATATTAGCAACGTCCTCCATCACTGGCGAGGTAGTTCATTAAGGAAAAAAAATCGAAAAGAAAATAATTCACCGAAATTATTTTTATCTATACTGCATCTAAACTCTCCTCTCTCTAACTTTTGTTAGCGTCTCCATCCCTCAATTCCTTGATCAATTTTTCATTCGTTGGAAAAGATCCCATGCGCAATATATCCCACAAAAAATCGTGAATTAATTGCATTAAATGTTTATATTCTCATGTCACGGCCACCGTCTGATACCCATCTCATTCTCTGATGTTGGATCGGATCGGACGGATCTAAATGCTTCACAGAAAAAAAAAAAACTGAAAAAAAAAAAGCCGCTTCCTCAGTTGGTGAGCAGTCCTCAAAATCCACTTGCTGTTCCGTTCGCCGGTACTTCTCCACTCACACGAACAGTGTCAAGAGCTTCGCCTCTCGTCTCGGACACCCGCTCTCCGACGACCCACTCCGCCACGTCGTCGTCGTCTCCGACTCATCCTCCGACGGGGTCGCCGGCCGCTTCCGCCGCGAGGCGGGAGACATCAAGGACAGATCGAGGCGATTCTCTTCGATCTTCGTCTGCTCGTCTCGCCGCGGCGGCGATGGTGGGCTCGGAGGCCTGACGTGGTCCGCTTCCGAAGCCGAGCTCCGATCGAGATCGAACGACGGGACGGCGTCCACAGGCTCGGGGAGCGCGTGCAGCGCGCCGCCACGGAGCACCGTGTCGATCGCCGACTTGCAGAGCCGCCAGTTGCCGGTCGAGATCAGTCCCACCGACCCTCCCACGGGGTTAATCGTCCTTCCCACGGCTTCGAACAGCAGAGACTGAAACAAAGCTGCGAAAACGCACGAATCGAACCAGGTCAGATTCCATATTCAAAACACAACCCATACCGACAACACTTCAGAAGAAACGAATCGTCGACGCAAGAAAGGCAAACTCGAATCCCGACACGAGTTGACCCAGGAAACTCGGGCCGTAGATGAGCTCGTTCCCAATGGGAAAAAAGATCGGATTTTTATTCTTTATTTTTTGTTTACTCCTTCTCAGCGCCTGAAGCCACGGCCCTGGGGCGAGAACCTCAGGTGGTGGTGCGAAGAACAGGGGATCGTACCGGGGCGGTGGGCGGCGGGGACGGCGGAGACGAAGGACATGAGGGTGGCGCGGCCGAAGAACTTGGCGACGAAGAGGGTGGCGTGGGCCTGGGCCTGCGGGGAGTCGATGGGCTGCAGGCACTGCCGGAGCATGCAGCCGTCGCTGCAGCCCTTGCGGAGGACTCGGCATCCATTGCAACTCATCCAGAGATGGCTACGGAGGAATTTTACAGAAGGAAGGTCGGGTTAAGAAGAAGGGTATAACTATATATTGACCGAGAGAGAAAGGGAGATAACCATGGTTAGCATACGGATTAACCGTGGTTAAGGGGCGGTACGGATCATGGGTTCTTGGGTTCCGAGGAATTTGGGGGTTAGAGAAACGGCTCCGTGTCTCCGCAGAAACGGCGCGGCGTTTTTCCCGTCAGATTCCTTCCTTGGCCCCCATCCCATCCCTTGCTTGCTCCCAATTTCTTTGCCTTTTTTTTTCCCCCTTTAAATAAGGATTCTTGTTGCTCATACATAGTTCTTTCCGCGGATCTAGTAATGATCGTGAGCAATATGCATTATCATTTTTCTTAATGAAGATACTAATTTAAATGCGGGGTTGTCGACCTTCGTCGAAGGATCCCCTATCAACAATGGTCCTTCTAGGAATCCTCCGGCGACATCCCAAATCCACAAACCGTGTTGTCTGAATTTCGTAGGTTGTCTTGTTATTGTAATAATAATAATAAAAGATTATGTAATTTTCCCCCACATTTTCACAAAGTCCAACGTGAACTTACCAAAGAACCTTGTACACTATCCCAAAGCTAGAGATTGTTTTGGCCTCATCCAAATCTAAAAAAAAAAACTTGTGCAATTTCTTGTTGGTAATGGTATTATGATGCGGCTCAGCGTGGGACAAGAGGGGCAAAGTGGCGATTAGGGATGTGATCATGAATCCAACAAGGGGACGAGGGAGGAGAATCTGTTGCGTTGTGGGATCCCTTGTGATCATTGTTGCGTTGCGATTGAACTGATGGGAGACTATTTCGTCCCACATGTTTAGGCTGCGTATGGATCGTAGCCAGGGAAAGTGTTTTTGTTCCAAAAATGCTACAGAAACACTTTTGGAACAGAAATGCGAATGGTTAAAAAATGTTCCAAAAGTGTTTCGTGGAACACTTTTGTGTCAAGGAACACTTTTCAAGAAACAAAAAAAAAAACTTGCTTCTGGGTTTTGGAACACTTTTTGGAACACTTTTGAAATCACCAACCATCGATGTCGACGCGGCCACCACTTATTGGCCGCCGCCGGCCCGGCGGTCACCGCCCACCCACCGCCACCGGTCGCCAGCCGCCGCCGCCATCCAGAAAAAGTATTTTTTTTTTTTTACTTACCAAACTCGTTTTTGTTCCCAAAAATCGTAACCGAGAACAGAAACACAAAAATGTGTTTCTATTCAAAAAATGCTTTCAGGAACAGAAACGCTACCATACGCAGCCTTATAAGACGTGTGAATTCAGTGCCAAGGCGCGGGAGAAAGGACATTGAGGAGGTTTTGAGATGTGAACAAAACGCTTTCCACAAGGCCGACATTGAACCGCCATAGAAATTATTGTTCTTTGTTTTCTCTGCCGTCGTCGGTGTCTGCCCGCCCCCCACTCGCTACTGTAGTTACTGCAGCAGAGGTCAAGAATGTTGGGAAAATCCCTTATGTTGTTTTGAAGATGGCAAAGTCAATCAAAAGATGATATATGCGAAATCCACAATACATATGGTGTTGTAGTCAGTATCAGGTGTGATCCTGAGTGCTCTTATCATAATCGGAAATGCTCTACCGAAGTGAAAGGATCACGATCGACATCCGAGACGAACAAGGTACTGGGCGGCGTAGATATGTTTATAAGCTTTGTGTCATGCACACTGATCTATTTGCAACACCATCTCGAGTGCCGATTGTTTGATATTCTGCAAAAGTTCGTTATAGTTTCTTATTCAACCCATTCACCCCCCCCCCTTTAGGTTGTGTTGTTTGTTAGGATTTGGTGCACAATCACAGCAAAGTGAATCGTAAAACAGCAAGAAAGATAATCGAGATTGAGATTTTGTTATGGTTCATCCTTAAATTAGAGCTTCCTCGGCAGATGATTCCATTATAATTAGCACACTGCACCTCTCGTTTCATTACTCAATTATGAGAAAAAATGAGTATATATAGTAACAGAAATTCATGAGCTCAAACTCAAATTACTAACGAAAAAATATGAGCTTAAATCGTAAAAATTCTTTGGTGTCCAGAAGGGCGCTGCCCCCTTGAAACCCCTACTGGGGCGGCTCCCCCGACTGCTTAGCGTGGGGTGGGACCCATGTGCTTTCTTGTCGTTGGGGCGTATGAACCACACCCTCAACATAGTTTCGAGTGGTATTGGGCCTTTTTCATCCTAAAAATTAGCTCAAATGATGATGTTTTATCTCATATTTATAAATCGACCATCAGCTCCTTTCACAATCGATGTGGATAATCTCAACATTGTTAGCCCCTCTAGCAACTCCAATAGGTCGACTGAGTTTGATGGTGATGGTTCTAGCAGTATCGGCGGTGGCGGCCTGCTCTAGTCAAGGTAGTGCTCGATCAACGGTGAAGAGGCGGTGGTGCTCGATCTGGGGCCGTGCCATGGAGAAATGACGACATGCTTACAAAGATCATTCTTTCGACGCCTACATCATGACATCAAATGAGAAGTTGAATTACATACAGTGTCATTTAACAACGAGAACGAAAACCACCCGCGAGCGAACGAGGGTCGTCAAAGGGTCAACGAATTCCGTCTAACATGAGGTTAGACATGGAGAAGGGACAGACGCACCAGCCACGCCACAAGTCAACAAATCGAACCGCCGCAGCAAAACTTTGTTGTTATGATATCTGTGATAAGGCATGTTCAATGAATAAATCATCACGAAGCATCAGATGTGGTTGAACTTTGGTAAAAAAAAAACGAGATATGAAAATATCATAAAGTAAGTATAATGTGACTTTCTTATTGTGCAAAACGTGAAACGAGTAATATGTGTCGGACGAATTAATGAGGAAGAATGAAATCACACGTTGAGCTGTGAATTCACTGTTTTTAAGGAAATATTTGCCCCCGTAAGGTTACTAATGGTTACTGACCGAAAAAAAATATTCAATGTACAATAAAGTCTCAAATGAGAATACCAGATAGCGATTCCGGTGTTTATCAAAGAACTCTCAAAATGAAATAATTGTACTGAGTTTCATGGTGATGGTGTTTATTATCAAATAGCGTTAGGGTGCAGAATGACTCGTGATTAATTGTACTATCGCATTGTATTTTTGACTTGCGAAGCTAATCGTAAATGTCACTGGAGTCATGTTTATCATCAAATTTGGTATGTAATTATAAAAGTTGAACAATCTCTTTTAATGTTCATGATCCCACGAAGACTGCTTCAACAAAATGCAATTTATACTGCCAATCCCATCTTAATAAAGACATACGTCGTTGCAATTAAAAAAAAAAATTCATTTTCCATCCCATGCAATTCTTTGGACCCTTGGTGAGGTTGAAGGGTTATTTCTCCAAAGAAGGGAGATTTCTCTCCAACATGGGGCCTATGCGGTCTGTCCGTTTGATATACAGGGACAACGGGCTCTATGGATGTGTTTCTTATTTCAACGAGCTGGTGCTCGGACGCCTTGCACCCCTAATTGCTAATCTTATCTTTTTCTTCACTGATAGAGGGAAATAGCCTCCATTTTGCTTTTATAACTGAGGGATCCCGATACCCGGACGAGGCTTAGATGAAGCAGTTCAATGACTTGCCTAAGTCCGAATCAATCCCATCCGGTCTTAATAAAACAATATTTTGTTGCAATAATTTGTTCGAATAGAAACTTTAAGGCAGAAGGACCGCAGAAGTGCCAATATTTGTGTACGGCGCTCACTTTAGTGCCAATATTTTTTTTTCGGATCACTTAAGTGTCAATTTTATGAAAAATGATTATTTCAGTGCCAAGTCTGACGTGGCTTGCCTGAAATTATGCGTGGCACGTACGTGGCTCGCCGGAAGTTCGCAAGAGCTTCCACGTCAGAAAAAAATAAATTGAAAATCAATGAAAAAACCACTTAATATTAAAAAACTTAAAAGTAAATTGAAAAATTAAAAAAAAAAACACAAAAAAAGGTTTGCAACGACGGCCTCCCATCTGCACCACCATCTTCTTCTTCCCAGCGTAAACTCTTGCAGCCCCCATTGCAATTGGTAGCTAAGCTCTTGCAAGCTTGCAGCCCCAATCTGCACCGCTTTCATCCTTCGCCCAGTCACACCGTCACACCACCATCGGCCAGTGAGGCCCCATCAAATCCCCAGCCACGCCGGACGACCTCCACCCTTCGTCCCTCGATTTCTCGCCGCCTCACCTCAGCACCGGTATATCTCGTCACCGTATCAACCTGATGTCGCTGCTCAACCGCCAATCTGTCTAAACCAAGCCCCTCTTCCGCGCTCGATAATCCCAATCGCGACCCATTTCGAGAAACCCAATCACGAAAATCGAAGATCCAGCGAAGCCTTCGAGTAAAATTGAGCTCGCTTACCTGATGCGTGGCTACTCCTTCAAGCTTCGTCGAGTACGAAGGAGCAATAGAAGGAAGAAGAACAACAACAACAGCGAAATTCGTTCTAGTACGGCCAAGTGCCAAGCCGTTGCTCACTCCCCTCGGCGACCCATGAGAGGCCACGGCCATCCCCACCACTGCTTCCCCCCGTGGTCAGGGATGGGCGATTCCGGGCTCGCCCAGCCACGGCGAGGCTCGACCTCGCCCAGATCTGGGCGAGGTCGGCCTCGCCGTGGGGCCGCGAGGCCTCGGCCACCCACGGTCGAGCTCGCCGACCCCCGACGGCTCAGAAGAAGAAGAGGGATCATCGCGGAGAAGAATCCGCCAAATTCTAGGATTTCTCCAACCTTGATTTTTTGCCAAATTCTGGGATTTCTTCTGAGAAGAAGAAGAGGGATCATCGAGAAAAAAAGTCCTTAAATCGTTTCCAACCTTGATCTTTTTTTTTTCCATTTTTTCTATTTTTAGGCTATTTTTAGTTTAATTTTATTTTTAATATTGAAACGTCCACGTGGCATCCACGTGGACGCCACCTGGACTAATATTTTTTAAAAAATTTCCACATGGACGCCATAAACACTTAACTAATCGTTTTTTGCCGGAATTGACACTAAAGTGATCGCCGGATACAAATATTGGCACTTAAGTGAGCCGGCGAAAAAAATTGGCACTAAAGTGAGCGCCGTACACAAATATTGACACTTCTAGTGTTCTTCTGCCGAAACTTTAAGTTAGAAATGGTAAGAATAAACACATTAAGTAAAGAGTGTTGTAATATAGGGAAGTGAGCAAAATTTTTGAAATCCTGATCAAGAGGTAATAAAACCTTTGTACCATTCAAATTCATACAATATATGTCGACCAAAAAAAAAAGGAAATTCATACAATATATGAGAAAACTATTAGAATTAAATAGAAAACTATACAGCATACGAATTTACCATCTCACCCCTTTCAATAATGCATGTCATTTACTCAGGAAATAAGTAACAAACTAAGAAAATTGTGCAATTTCTAGTACAGTGACTACTATGTTGATGTCCCGTTTAATTAATACTTTGAAAGTTCAATTATTTCAAGGTTCATGTTAACGAGTCATCCGAGACACTTACTAAGCTAATTTATTGGGAGTAACTCGATTTTCAAGGCACCGATTGTACAGAATAAAAGTACAATTGCATTGGAAACTTCCAATATTTCCTCAATCGGGCACTCTTTTAATAGAGATGTCGGGACATTCGTAATAAAATCTCTGGTTGGGCTATTCTTTTTAATGAGAATTGGTGGGACATGTTATCGATGGTTCTCGTCCTCGACCTCTCATAGCCATTGCCTTCTAAAGTTCTAATCAAAGCATGTGCAGCTCTCATCTCATCATCCACAATGGTGTCGTGGGTCCATTCAATTACAATTTTCTTTTCTTGGTATGGAGCCCAATTACATGTGACAAAAGGAATCCATGTCACATACCCAATTCATGGAAACATCGCCCTGAAAATCCTAAACCTTTCGCGCGGTGGCTAATTCAATTGTAAATTGTCAACATGGCCATTTTCGTCCTAAAGCTTATGAGGATTTTGTCAATGTAATCGGACGAAAATCACTAACGCATATGTTGGCCGTTCTACATAGCACGTATGGCTGGCGTCGAGAATTTCTAATCAAAATTTACCAGAATGACTATATTAACAAATCCTCATATATCGTAGGGCTAAATTGGCCAAATTGAAAAGTTTATGATTATAGCCACCGTATTATAAATTTGGGAAGAACAAAAGTGAAGCCGACTTTTTTTTTTTTTTTTTGGTTGCTATACCGTGAAGAAACCACTAACAAAAAAGTTTGAAGAGGAATTTCTTATCACAAAATAAGCCAAATAAAAAGGGCAAAAGGAGAAACTAAGATATAGGTTCAAGGACATTTCATCTAAAACTACCAAAATTATAACCAAATTCCACAAAAATTCCCATGAGACTTTTTAAATAATGTTAAAACTTTGTGGAATTAGGTTAAGTCCTCCGGATGAAAAGAACTTTCGCGTGGCTTTCTTCAAAACCCAGAAAGATAGATTGCCTGCACAATTTGTACACTTAATGTTGATTTTTCAAGCCATAGAGTAGGACTACAATCGCATCACATCCACCAAACTGTGTAATTAGCTGCTAATATTCCAACCACCAATAGCTTTTCTTACCCAACAAGCAAGAACAGAAAGAACAGGGAAATGGGAAAAGAAATGCTTTCCTTTATCTTACCAGCTTCAGTTCCAACACTCTATATCCTTTTTAGGTGCACTCAATGAAGACAGCAGTCTCACCATGACAAGAACATAAATGTCTAAAACAGCCACCAAAAAAGATGCAAAATTGCTGGTCTATTCCACCACAATCAAGTTCAAAGTAATCGATAGAAGTAAATCAAAGATCCCCAGAGAAAATGTCTAGTTTTTTTTTTTTTTTTCCTTTGGCTAATTACAGATACCAACTGCATACGCGTGAGCGGAAACCCAATTGAAATATGTATGACTATTGGTCCATGGGATTACAGAGCCCAACATGCCTCTGCCGGTTGCTAAAATCTTGCGTTTAGAAAATCTTGTGCGTATATAATCCTATCAGGAACTTCATAATTAGCTATTATCATGTGAATGAACATTCTATATACAATGCTTTCCCTTTACCCTGAACAAATGAAGTGTTCTTCTTTACAATAAACCACTGATGAGGAAGCCATTTTCGTTATCATGGAGATACAGGAAATACAGAATAAGAATGAAACTAATCTTATTACCGTCTCGGTGGCATCCCTCGGTGGAAGAACAAATGCACTTGGGTTGAGTGTAACGTTAGCTTTTGAGTATGAGTAGTCAGATAAATAAGCTCTAAACACGTGCTGTCGGAGTTCAGGGCATCGGTAGATGATTCTTTTGTAATATATGTGTTCTCAAGCTACAGTCCTTCACCTGGTGGAACGAACCTACTATAAGTATGTTAAAGAAGTAGTATTTTGAAGGGAAGCAACAGATATCAGCTATTTTTACCTGCATAGAGGTCAGTGTGGACAAAAAGTCCTTGCATTGTACCAGGGAAAGCTGCTCCTTTGCTGTGACATTTACAAGTTCAGCCAACAAGAAGTTCATTTCCTCCACCTGCGCATCAACTAGGCTTAAATATTGCACAGACAAGCACAGTTGATGAAATCCACATAGTGTCTTTGCTTTCTTGTATAGTTAATTTGCAAGACCCAGATGCAAGCAACAAATTATAGAGTCCGGCAACCAAGCATGAGTTTACACAAACCAAACTATAAAGACTAATTCATCTTCACAGTCATGAAACCAGGTTTTCATATACTCAGGATGCTCCATGCACTGGTAATGTCATTATATTTCTTTTCTGTTCCTTTACTTCTAACAATCATAGGAATGGTCTTGTAGTTACCATAGGGACTGCATTTTTTTTAACAAGATTGAACTCAGCAGTGAACACTAAAAGATAGCAATGGAGATCCAAAAGAATTGAGTTCTTTCTTGGGCAGCAGAAATTTAGTGATTGCTACATAAGCAAAGAGCACTTTAAATTGGTCTGAATTGATCCATTGCAGCAGTTTCGTCAAAGAATATGCCAGTATATATCAATTATGGCCCAAATGTATATTCAACTTACATTTACTAGGACCTCCATATTAATATGGTAAAGTGCAACAATGGTACGTGACACCCAAAAATCTTCAAAGACAATCTGTTACCACCAGCCACTGAGAATTCTATCTGTGCAGACACTCAGCTATTTGACATCATCGCAACCCTCAAATAGAAAGTTCCAATCAGGAAGAATGGTATTTGCATTCATAAAAAGGGCTTGCTGTTTTGTGGCATACGTAAGACATACTGGTATCGAATAGGTGATCATCAGAAGGCATCAAAGTGAGGAATATCACACTTCTAAATTGGACCTATAAAAAAAGTCACAATTCTAATTTGGAGTTCAATTAGCAAAAAGGAAGAGAGGGAAGCGGATCCCAGGATGAAACGTTTCGGTTGATGACTAGTGACTTTTGGTGATTAAAAAATTGAATACTCTCTACTGGACGGCGAAAATGTCCAGAGGCATGTTTGCAGTTGGTTCAAAGCAGATGAAGAGGAACAAAATGATGCCAAGTTGCAATGATGAGCAACCATGATCAGGAAGAAGAGCGTTTAGTTTAGGAGGTGCGAAAAATTCAATCACTAATATTAGCCTAGTTGATAAACTAAATATTACACATGGGAGATGATGTCCTAGCTCTACCCATCCCAAAAGGGGCGAGGTTTTTAGTTGACCGCTCTCAGTAGAATAACATTTTACCCATAAGCAGAATTGCTTTTATCGCAGCTTCCTTTTCCTTGCTTTTCGTTACAAGCTAGCAACTTGCTATTTAAGACACATGACAAAACAAAGTAGACAATAACTCAACTAGATGCATAGGCGTATTAAACAAAAGAGACAAGGAAAAATAACCAAAGCCGTTGTAGATTTAAAAATCAATTTGATGCAGGATAAGGGTGGGAATGGGAAATCGAATCACAAAAATCCTTTACACGCGAGTGCAAATGTTTGTGGAAGGATAATTTTAAGCGAGCTGATGGATATAGGTCAGGGAAAAAGCCGAAATAAATTCACCTTCAATGAAAGTGAGCGTATTGAGGATGCCATTGCCTGCATCACATCAACTGCTGAGCCCATTGCATCCTTCAGCTTCTGTACGTCGGCCTGCTATAGAAAGAAATCTCTAAATCAGCAACTTCAAATAGTGAAAAAGTTTATAATGGGAGGTGAACCACAGAACAATTAAAGTAGAAATGCTCAGGAGCATACAATTGCTTTCCCAATGACTGGAAGACGGAGAGTGCTTGCTCTCAGAGCTTCAGTTGCCCCTAGCAAAGAACTGGCATGATCTCTATCCAGGAGAGACCACTCTTCAAGATACGAAATCTGCATTTTATGGGTATGGTTATAAGAAGACTCAGCTCTAGAATACTGACACAATAGTGGGAAACACACTTAATCTAGAACCATGTTGACTGTGCTTGTGACCAATGAGGTGAAATATGTTTTGTATGACAGAGGAGAAAAACAAGTCTTTACAATCCACATAATATATCTCAACCGGGTATTAATCTTTGTCATAAAGCTAAGTTAAAGCCCAATGACGCTAGGTAACTAGAAAATGACACTTAAAATGGCTTAAATGCTTGAACGTAAGTAGTCAGGATGGCTGATATGATCAACATGTAAAGATGGGCCCAGACCCAAATTGAAGATTCAGTAACCCAACTCACGTCACTCTCATATGAAAAAAGAAGTCCTAAAACAGATGCAGTAACCCAACTCACGTCACTTCCAGAAAAGTTTGAGACTTTATTTTAAACATTATTGGATTACAGAGCCGGTAAGAAGCTTCAAAGCTGTTAAAAAGATGCAGCAGAGAGCAGATCATTTGACATTTCGACAAATTATAAGAAGAGATTGAGAAAAACTAAGCCAATCGAAAAAGAGTAAGGCTCTCACTTGTCCCTTCAAGATAGATGTTAGCTTCAACTTTTGCCTGAGCAGCAACAACTTCATCCTTTTAAGTGTGACAGAATGTTGTAGTTCCGAGATGGTTACCCATGAATTCCATATAATTTTCTGTAACAAGCACCAAGCTACATCAGTACTATCTATATCCTGTCCCAAGTCTGGCAAAGCTAGAGCATTTTGACACACTGTAGAGAGAAATGATAGCAAGAAAGAGATCCATTCCAGATTGTCAGAACTAAGCACAGCCCCAACAAATATTAATCAAACAAAAGAAAGGTGGGAAATTTATAGGTAAAGCAACATTGCAGCCGAAATCTAACACTAAAAAAAGTTCACTGTTGGAGCAATGCCGCTCCTTCCAGCCACCTTCACCACCCTGAGAGTAGAAACACTATTCGAATTGATTCTCCTTCTTGATTTGGATTGACTTGCTTGCATTGCTTCTCCTAGTATCGATAGCAGCAGAGCTATTAAAAGGTAAGTTCTTCAAACTATTTATCCAGCAAAGCTTAGTCCATTGAGTTTTCCATCTCTGGCTCTTGATTCTTGTCCCCAGTTCATATCAAACTATATTAGGAAAATAAGAGAGAGATGACTTTCCCTTTTTCAGTTTATGTGCTGTTTGTAAGAGTGTAAAATTAAAACAGAGCAGGCATTAGTACTCCTTGTAGTATGCAATTGTATGATGACAACTTGATTTAAACACACCATTTGGACAGAACAGGAGATGAGAATTTGAGCTGATATGTATTGAGGATCTGAAGGTCCCCACAGACTTACGCAAGTCTCCCTTTAACAGAACAGGAGAAGAGAATTTGGACATACACTATGCTAAGAATAATAAAAGGACAAATCTCTATTTCTCACAATTCAGAGGATTTCCCAAAGTTCAGCGATCTTCTGTCTGTAATTTATCTAAATCCAGACAACCATCCAAACATCGAATTAGAATAATCAACGTGTTGTTATCTTGACAGAATTCTAATTTAAATTGAACCAAAAAGGAGACGAAAATTTTGACAATTTGACACTCTACCGTAGAACATGTACGCAAGCCAATCTAGACCTCAATTAGAGTAGCAAAAAATGGGCATCCACATGAGGGCGATCAGACCAGACCATAAAGGAAAAACTTCACAACTATTGACAGGCTATACCGTATCGTTCATTCCTTTTATAGGACTTTAAATACATTTATGGATCGTTCTATGGAATGCTCGTGTATTTCCCAAGAAGGTGCTACCAATCTTAGATCACATGCATTAGCAATTCATACAAGATAATACGTGATAGTCGAGCAGAATTATTTCTCAAATTGAATGAGCAAAAGCCAAGATCACTCATGAAGTAAACAGCTGGGTATGCATAAAATCATTCACTTACCTCAGCATTTCTTCTTTGTACAACGGAGTTAGCATCAACCCTTGCATTCACCAACCGCCACTGCAAGTAACGGTTATACAAAAGCCTAAGCATATGTGCATCAACGACACGATCCTCCCCTATCTTCCCTCTCCGAACGTCCACAGAGAAACTCAGAATTGAAGAACTAAAATTAGAACTACTAGTCAAGCTTCCAGAACCCGGTCTAACCCGAGAAGGACTGGACATCCCTTTTGATGGGGATGGCGAAGACGAAGTCCGTACTTTACTTGGTGAGGCAGGCCTTGTAGCCCCTCTAACGGGAGAGGTCATTGTTCTCGATGTTGAATGCAAGCTATCAGCACTAAATCGCTTTGACTGCACAAGCTTGTCAGAGGATGCTGTTCTCGACCCAGGACTCAATAATGGCGAGCCAGGATCTTGCAACCGCCTCAACCTGCTGTTAGTTTCCTGCCAAAACCTTGCCGACACAACAATCCCGCCTGGGGCATTCTTCAGCTTGGCAATACCTCCAACGCCGCACTCTTGCAGACCAGAAGCGTCACCAGAGGACACACTGTCAGTATCAGAAGTGCCGTCACAGTGACAAGCCAATCGATAGCTCACTGAATTCCCATCGGACGTTTTAGGAAGCATCCTATATGCATTGCCCATATCCAAGCTTAATCTCCCATCAAACGACGTCCGTCTACTCTCTACAATCATTGATTGCTGCATTGCTTTGAGGACATCCCCAGATCCAAACCCACTCAGCTTCTTCCTAACCTCGGCCCCACTCGAACAATCCAAGCTCCGCGTCAAGGAATTTGCATTCGAAGACAAATTCCCTTGCCGGATCCTCGCCGGCCACCGGTGCTGATCCCCCGGCCTCGAATTCTCCACTTGATCTCCATCTGGATCTCTCACCGGAGTCGGCTTCCTCCTCTCTGGGGTCGCTTTCCTCGCCGAGACTTCCTTGGCCTTATTCACTGGTACCGAAAAGGCTTCGCCTTGAAACGACACAGACAAACTCCTCTTCGACGAAAGCAGGATCTTCGCTGCTGCAGAAACTTCGCCCACATTGCCCTGACGGGCTGGCGAACTCGGCCTTGGGCTTGGCCTCGGGGTCGGCGTCGCCGGCCGCCTCCGTTCCACCGACTGAGACCGTTTCGGAGCCGGGGAAGCGGAGGGCGTCGAATTCGAGGACCGAGAGAGAACCGGAGACGCGAATCGGCGAGAACCAGAAGCAGCTACCGGCGTCGACGCTGCTGCTGTCGTTGCGGGGGAAGCTGAAGGGGAAGGAGAGAGGTATCTGGAAGAGACCTGCCTCGATTTGGGTCGTCGGGAATTGAGGCCGCCATTGCTGCTGTCCCTCTCGCCACGCGAAAGAGAGGGTTTTGCAGGTGCCCGAGTCGAAGAAGACGAAGATGATGATGAGGACAATGGCGGGTTATCAGAAAGGTTGCTTGGGTTTGGTGGGTCAGAAATGGCAGCCACCACCGCCATTATAAGGAGGGGAGAGAGAGAGAGAGAGAGAGAGAAAGAGAGAGCTCAAGAATCTCTCCTCTGCATCACATTGCTTTTTGCACAGAGAGAGAGAGAGAGAGAGAGACTATTCTATGTAATGCTGAATCTTCTTCTCCTTCTCATGGGCAGACACAAGTTGCCTCCATTGCTGAAGTAAAAGCCTGCAAAATCAAGAACTGCCCCTTTCCCATCTTCCCATCTTTTGGGGTGAGAACGGAGGGGAAAGTGAAGCTTGGCTCTATGCCTCCATGGAAACAGTTGGGGAAAAGCACAGTGTCACTTGGGTCACGGAGAGAGAGAGAGATGAAGTGTGAATTTTTTGGGGTGGGGGGTTCCTTTCTCTTCTTGTGGAAACTTTGGAGGGACGTAATGGCAATGGCAAGTCCCAAAAAAAAAAAAAAAAAAAAGCAGACATTTTCTGTCTTTAATTGCTTTCCATAAAGTTTTGTGACATTTTTCTACAAATTGTACATCGATTAAACTTTCAATAAAACGACATTTACGTTTTACCGATCCCTTTGAGGAATCAGTAAACACTCGAACGAGATTAACAAAATTTCCCGCCCCGTGACATGCGCTTGAAAGAGATTCAAGAATCAAGTTTTGATTTTTCAAGTGCATTCCGTAGTAATAAGATCCACAAAGCCTTCAATCTGGTAGATGAAGCCGATAGACATGCGGCCCTATTGGCAAAGGGATATTAGAAGCGGAGGTGTTAGTATTGTAGGTGCGGGGTTTCGACTCCCGTGCTCTGTAAAGAGGCAGATTAAAAATCGAAAAGAGGATAGTTAGAGATACGATAAATCGAAAAAAAAAAATTAGGCAGATGAGAAATTTCGATAATTTTATGAGATTAACTCAAAGAGGCGCCGGGTTTTTATCAAAATTACTTCTTCTTTTTTTTTGCTTTTTAGTTAATGACAAGCGAACGTGGTATATTATTCTTTTCGGAGCACTTCTATCCGGTTTCGATGGAAACCGGGACTTCATCATACTACAGTTTCGAAAAATCCCGAAATCGAATTGAACAAAGTAAAATTTTGATGTGAGATGGAACTGGATTTGTCGTTTTCGCCACTCCAATCATTGAGTGCTCTTGGTTTTCGTCGAGTGTTTAGGTTAAGCTTCAATTGGTCGAGGCCGCAAGCCGTTGTCTAATGATAAAAGCGACATAATATGGCGAAGCTCTTATGAAGAAAAGCCATTAGGTTGGTGGTTTAGGTTCAAGATGAAGAAAAGCCGGACCGAAATCGACTATCATGTTTCGATTTCGTTCGATTTTACAACTTGAATTCCCCATACCAAAAGTATCATAATTATATTGAAACAATATCGTGTCGTGAGCTTCTTTTTCCGGAGAGGAAGTGAGGACGGTAAATCCGGTTCTCTAGTACGCAGAATCGAAGAACCGATCCGTGACATTGACGCCACCGCTCGGGATCTCCGGAACGAAAAAGAGAAACATCGCCTCGACTCGCTCTCCAAACATGGGAATAGAGCTTAATGAGTAAGAACAATGTTGGATGTGCCCCAAGTCGATGTGAAGTGCAAAATTGCCTTTCGATGTCCACAAAATCCGATGAATGTTCTCCCCGAAAGATCCTACTTCTCTTTCGATTTTGCTTGCCGCCCACGCCGTTTTCTTTTTGCTTCTCAGGATTCCTGCGCTCTTGTCTCTTCTTCACGCCACATTGCCTCCACCACAAAGGATGTGGAGAATTCTAACTTACTTTAGCGGGAACCGATGAATTGGACGCAAAAAGCGCAAGGTTACTTGAATATTAAATCACGTCTTCATCTGATAATTTAGGGTTTCAGAACAGCCCGGCCGTAGTTTCACAAAATTTCGCATGGTATCAGGGAGCGGGAGGTCCGGAGTTCGAATATTTTTCAGGCAAATTTCCACGCTTTTGGGTTTAGGCCAAATGCAAGAATCACCTCGTTGCCGCTTGTTTGTGTCGTAAACAACTTACTTTCATCCGGTCACAAAACCGAAAGACGAAAAAGATTTCCATGTGTTTTTTTTTTCCTCCTATGGATGCCTTGGTGAGTCGTTATTAACCATGGAACTTGAATATAGTGTTGTCTTTTCTCCTACACAATGAGCAAGAATGTCGTTTTTACACAAGGCAAACACCCGAACAGGCAAGAACCAAAATAAGTATGCAAAAGGGGATGTCAAGACAAGAATCATGCGGACTAAATTAACCAAAAAGTCTTAAATTTATTATGATTGTGCTAATTCAGTCAGAATTTTTTGCATTTTAGCCGATTTAGTTCATCCGGCCAATTTTGACTGGAATCACCGTTGACGTTACGCAATTGGCGTTGATATGCACAATTTTTAATAATGTTTTTTAAATTATTTTTTCATTTCCTTTTTTCTTTCTCTATCTTTTTCCCCCTTTCCTCCTCCTTCGTCTTCTTCCTACTGGTTGCCGGTCCACATCAGTATCGACCGCGTTACCTTAGCGATTTCCAGCCGAAATTGACCGGACGGGCTATTAGCACAGTGCAAAAGGTTTAAGACTGAATTGACACAATTACAATAAATTTAACACTTTTTTTTTAGTAATCCTCTCGAATCATGCATATATCCTCTTTCGTCCATCTTGTCCCCGTGTTGAATCATGGATCTCCAGTTCGCATGAATATTTGCTGGATGTCATTGCTTGATTGAAGTCTTATTATTCAGCTCCACACCTTCTCCATTTGCTTTTGACCATTTTTTTTTTAACCATACTATCACCGAGGAGCATCTGTGGATCTTTCAAATTAAGTCTGATGTCCCGTAAAATGAATGAAATCCATGTAAATTCGGCAGCGGCGGAGCCGCCCGCACCGGATTTTGCTTCCATGAGCTGCTTCTTTGCGCTCCTTTTCGCACCGAAGAAATAACCATGACTCCGCAATGCTATAAGAAAAAAATTCGACGGGAGTAGAGAATCGTTGAACTGATTAAACCAAGTTCTCGGAGGTTGAAGAAAGCCGTAAAGTGCACCTTTAAGCTTGCAAACATGGTGTAGAATAGAAGGAGCTTTCGATCTTGGAGGTTGCCCTGTGTAAACAGGTTTAGAGAGAAAATTGTGGAGAAATGCATTCTTTACGTTCATATCGCATGTGATTACTGCTACGTCGTATCATTTTGTTATTATGATTTGCATCTGATTTGTCACGCCATATTGCATGTGATTACTGCTGCGACGTCGTCATGTCGTAGTCATGTCTTAATTGCATCTAATTTATCACGTTATATTGTACGTGGTCCTCGCCATGTTTCGCATCTGATTTGCCAAGGCATTTCGATCATCGTCATGTCTCGCATATGATTTGATATGTCAAATTGCATTGTGGCTATTGCATATCATGTCATTATCTTGTTTCACATCTAATTTGTCATGTCATTCTCACGTTGTAATGACTATATTTTATATTTCGATTGACGTTTGCATGCACATTTTGACAAATAAGACGGAGTCATGCCACTGTATATGCGAAAGTGGCTAATCAATAACCACGTTGAATAAGTGTTCTATCAACATTTCTAAGTTTTTTTTTTTTTAGGACTTAACCAAAATTGAGGTAAGGTACCGAAAGGGCATCTTGGATACTAATTCGTGTCCCATGTATGACCGAATCCCCAGACCTGAGATCTCAGGCCTTCGCTTGACCGATTCCTTCACACGTCCGCAATGGCAGCTGACTTCCCCTATCGCTATAAGGAATCCTAAATTTATCTGAATTGATTGGTGGCGACTCCAATATCATATATAAGTTCGTAATCTTATCTTAATCCCATGTATTACCTAACTTACGAATAGGGAAGGCCCGCTGTTAGCAGTCGACTCCCCTGTCTACGAAGGTTCGGGTGCCACAACTTTGATAAATTTAAACACTAGTTTCTTAACATAACATAAATAATGGCTTTGGACCAATTCAGGTACGAACTTTCATTTTGGGGGAAAAAAAGGCTCTAACTTCAATTCGAGGGTCAAAACTAACAATTTTTTTTAACTAACACTAATTAAGCTGTCATCAATTTCAATATTAAATAGCTGACGTGTCATCCAACGTGTATTGTGCGTTCGATAATGTTTTTTTTTTTTTGTCCAAAACGTTCGATAATGTTACTCACCTGGATTATTGGCAGGAGACCGTACCATTGCGCAAAAACTCTTTTGTCACATTGTCTTGGCTCGCCGGCCGGCGATATCTTCATCGGTTGGCTTTCACGTGCGACTCAAGTGCTTACTCCGATTGCAACATCGAAGGTAATTTTGCCCGAAATGCTCTGATTATTTGTTTTCTTTATTTCCCTCGTTTTCGATTTTCGAGGGATCATTCTAAACATAATAGTAGCAATAGGTTTAGAAATGGGTCAAAAGTTTTGAATTTTGTCATTGTACTCTAATCCAATCCTCTTGTTTTATTTCATCTTAAATTATGTTTTGATGATCCGGATCACCTGACATTAAAATTTTCGTGGCACACGTAACATTATTCAAATTGAGCCGTCCAAATGAAATTAGACTATCAAAAATGGGTAACGTCATTGCTTGAAATTTTTTGAATCTTCGTCTTCTCTCAAATCAGGCCGTTTGCTTTTATTTGGATAGCCTGATTTAAGTATTGCTACGCTGATGATCCAAATCCGTTTTTGATAAGTACCTCTTAAATTTAGGTGTCCAGGCACTTCAATTTTCTATCTGCTCAGGAAACAGAGAGAGAGAGAAGCTCGTTGCACAGTCCAATAGCCAGTCGCAAATGGCGGACAAAGCTCCCTCTTCGTCTTCTTCCGCTGTTTCGGTAATTCGCGCTCGACCCATTTCGATTCCTTGTCAAATGATTCATTTGGCTGTCGCCTTTCTCTCTGTGTCTAAACCCTGAATCCTAAAGGGGACTTCTTGGGTGTCAATTTAGCATCAGATCATGATTTCAACTTCAATTTGTTCCTCTTAGGAACGCCCAACAGGAGGAGGCGAAGATGAGTTGCTGTATGGAGCCGAGTCGGGGTGGGTCGAAGCTCGAACGTGGTGTGATCACTTGGCCTCTCTGTCCTCTGATCTCCTTCACATTCCGACCCCTGACACACCCTGCAATAGGTCTGTCTGCGGTCTTGATCAAGCACCCGCGGTTGTTTGTCCAAATTATGCTATCACTTGCTTGCTTTGATTGATGCACTAGAAGGGATTTGTTTGCCCCTTCAAATGATGGGTTCGGTTTCGCCCTTGACGGTGCTTTATGATGTTGTTGGCTGTTGCTGGCATTTAATTCCAAATGGAAAATCAATTCTTCCGTTGGCTGGAATTAGCTCAATTGGATGAAATTGATGAACCCTTTGGTAGGACGAAAATTTTTAGATGTTTGTGTAGTTTCAGCCAAACTATCCAAAGTGAGCTGTACTGAACCCTGAGTTTCTCTCTAAAGGGCTGCATTCTATGTACTCAATCTAAAGAGTGTGATCACCTTCAAGTACTACATTTAATTTGGCTGAGAGGAAGCCCTTTTTTGGGAGCCCCTTCTCCAGGGCTATAAATTGGGATTGCTGGTCCAGCTCTAATGTGACTTACTGTGTCTTCAGCAGTTACTCCAAAAAGAAAATTTCTTAAAATGAGAGGACCCACAGTCCTGCAAAACCTTCACAAAACCTCCACTGCACAAATAGGATCTTTTGAAACAGTGACCAGAGCCCGTAAAATCAATCTTCTTGGCAAGCTGTTAGCAGATGATCCGCTTTTTCTTTTTTCTTTTTCTTGATTAGATACATTTCAGTTGCTGGACTTGGTCATAAATTTTTAACCTCTTGGTTTGCAACTTCACATGTAACTTAGCAGTTGAGTCATAGTTTACCTTGCTAGAAAGAAGTAAAATTTCAATGGTTTTAACTAGTATGACGTGGAAGAAACCAAGATAATTGCTGGTAGGCTCTTACATTTAAGAGAGCCAAGGTCCATTATTATTGTGAGTCAGCCTAGTATTCTTTCTCCATTTCATTTTATTCATCATTTCATTGGATCAGTACATTTGACATCAACCAATGTGCAAGCTGGAGTTAGGAATCCAACACATAAGGTTTCCCCTAAGATTCGTTATTGTCGGTTGGTACTGACATGAGCTCACAACCTAATACGTGTAGTAGCTTGTATAATGTCTCATTGACTTTACTGCTATGTTCCCACCGCTCTACTAGTAGAGATTTGTGATGATCGTTTCTTTGTAGCATTCGATTTTTTTTTTTTACCTCCGGAACCTGTATTCTCTACTGTATGTAGAATTGTTGTTCTCTACTCATCCGAAAATCTCTTTGCGAAAGATTGTACTCCTTTCGTAACAGACTAACGAACGATCCTTGCTGGAAACAACTAGGGCTTGATTGAGGCCTCATAATGTTATCTTCCCTTTAACCAGCAGGTTAGAGTTCAGAGTGGGGCAAATTTCGCCTGTGGTCATTGAACTTGAACTTATTAGATCTTATAATTAGGTCACTCAATTTTGATTATAATCATCTAATGCATTAGATTGTCATTTTTTTTCCTATTAGTGCACTCTGACTGAAATCTGGCTAATTTTTCAGCGAAATGCTGATGTAGCAGCTAAATGGTAACGACTTGTCATCAAACATTAGTCATGTGTCCGTCATCTCATCAATCTGCTAAAAGATTGGGCCAGATTCTGATTAAACTGTAATTTCACAGGAACAAAAGTGAATGGCACTAGGTGATTGACATCAAAATTGGATGACCTGTTTGAAAAATTCAATAAAGTTCCGTGACTGCAGACGAATTTACCGTTAGAATTGTATACTCAAATTGAATTTTGTTATTCTGAAATGGAAAAACATAATCTTTCATCTTCCTTTACTTCTCTAGGTGTCATCACCCAAGTGAGAACTGGTTATGTCTGTGTTGCAAGGAAGTGCTTTGCAGCCGATTCGTGAACAAACATATGCTCCAGCATTATCAGCAAACAAGCGACTGCCTCGCGCTCAGCTTCAGGTATTTCTCTTCATTTCGACTTTCTGTTTCTTTTTCATGCTCCTGTAACTGACTCTATTTATCTGGAATCAGTGATCTATCGGTGTGGTGTTTCTCCTGCGACTCGTATATAGATGCGCAAGTGCTTCCACAGCTGCGGCCTGTTTATGAAACTGCATATATCTTGAAATTTGGAGAGTCCCCGCCAATTCGGAATGTTGAACTCCAAAATGTTGTAGCTTCCTCCACAGGCAGTTGATTTTGATCAAGTATTGCTTTCAGCTTTGCTTATTGAGGAGATGGAGGTGTTGCGCTCGAGCACAATATTTATTATCCAAGATAGGTGGTTTGCCATATGTTGGGAAAAGAAAACTCATCTCTGATAATCTTGAGCCGAAACGTTTACTTGATTGTTATTTTATTTATGACGCGCGACATTCTTTAGTCGAACTATCGCAATTTCACGACTTGGATTACGGCCACTTGTTTCAGTGAAGAAGAATTCCACAATTCCTTTGCAGAATCACCGACTTGAAATTGGACAAGCATTGGCAGAAGCAGATAAGCAAGTGATATCTTCTTTCTGTGTATTAGAATCATCTACAAACGATCAGTGAATTCATGGCCAAAAACAGAAAAGTAAGAGAACATCAATTGCCATGTGGCCAAGCCTAATACATTGCAAACGCATATACAAAATTGACAGCAGATTGCCAGACATCCTTTTGCTCCACCCTTTGCCGAATAAATTGTAAAGCCAATCATCCTAACAACTTAGTCCCCAAACTTTGTTAAAGTTCCCTGAAGATCACATGCTCGGAGCTCGCACTCGAGCTTGCCCCACCTGGCATCGACTCGCTCGCAAGGAAATGCCAACTTCCCTAGGCTGTTCAATAACAGATAAATCAACATTAAATCACTAAATAAAATTTGTCAGATTCAGCATATAGTCCTGCATGAAAAATGCGAGAATGAATCTAGGCCGCTTTTCTAGCTGGTATAACTGCTCAACAAATAACCAGCCAAAGCCTATCAACTTTTGTTTGGTCAGATATTTTGATATGATTCCTCTCAATTTGGAGACTTAATCTAAAAAGAGAAGGGTACGGTTACCTCTTTTAACTCTACTTTCTCCTTTTAAAGGTGATTCGTCATGATTCTTTCTTCGGATCAAGGCAATATTTAGTAGTTATAACATGTTCAACACATAATCATACGTGCCTGGACCATTTATGGGACAATGCGTCCAAATATCTCAGTTCTCAAGCAATTGTGACAGATGCTTCTACCAAACATGCCAACACAGTTACCCTAATATCCACATGCCCATGGACAAGAGATTCAACGAATTTAAAAAATAACAAGCATGCATCCCCTTCCCCCCAAAATTGAAGAAATATACGCGTCCAATAATTTTGATGTAACACCAGGTTTGGTCTTGACAATCTCTACAAGGAAAAAAGGAATTGTCGCTGAACCAAGACCGGTATGAACCTCCAACAGTAGGCCAAGAGATAAAAAAGGATCGGGACATGCCAAACTGTCCATTAGGTGGCATTCTCTAGCGAAAACATCCTCTGGTCTTGAGAATGTTTAGATGATTTATATATAGACTGTCCATTCTTGATTATGTGGAATACCAAAACAAAAAAAGGAGTTCAACAAACATGAGAGCTACCTTCTGTTGACTACATTATGCACATGGCATAGCCACTGGGAGAACTCAGTATGAGATCCTGCCTGTACGGGATTTGCCCTGGTAAGGATCAAAGAAGGAAAAAAAAAAAGGTCCATGAGAAAAAAGCAAAAAGCAATCCCTATCCTCATGCAGAAACTGGCTCCATCCTAAACATCAGATGAAAACCCCTGCAACATCTGCCTTTTAAGAAACGATTAGCACTGTCTACCAAATCTACCCATGCTTATAAAGGCTCAAGTTGAAAACCAAATTCAGGTAGCAGAAAGACTCCCTCCAACAAACTAAAGTAATTCTCATGGAGGTTGCCCTTCTAAGGCTGCACCAAACGTAATGCAGTCTCTACAAATATGGAGCTCAATTATGGAATAGTAGCTAGTTTTCATTTGAGCAATTATCTACCAATTTCAGTGATATGCTACAAGGAAAACCACCAAAGCATTCAGAGCTTACGAATACTCAAAAGCTCAAAATGCTTCAAAATTTTCCAATATCACGTTGGAAGCACTAGTTTTTTTTCACTCTGATGTTAATTACATTCCATTAGTCTATTATTGCACTCTCACGGAAGTGCCTATACTAGGATCAGATTCTCTTTTTTGCTTTCCACTAGGATTCGTTTCTTAACAATCTTCTCGTAAGTTCAGCTGGTGAGTGGTGATTGCTGAGGTAACTATGCGATCCTAAATTAAACAAAATCCATAACCACTGTGTCAAAAGCCATCACCTTATTTTTTGTTCATTAAATTTTGAACTGACTATACTTGTGAGAGCAATAGTAAAGCCACTATAGGCCCTTGATGAGTGCACACATAAAAAAAGGGATTCACGGGGTGATGGGGAGAGAGACCTCAGTATTTCTTTAAAGTGGTCTGCACATTCCTGGCAAGGGTACATTCGAGACAATATAGCCATCTGTAGAAAACAGAAAAATGAGAAGTGAGTTGAGATAGCATAACATCAGTACTTCTGTGAAATGACCATGCAAGTCATATATTCCTATACTCATCAGCCCAGTCCATGAACTCTTGTGCAGGGTCCTCTGAAGTAAACTATAAAGCATCTTTAAAAAGCAAAAGCAAATTCTCTGGGAAGAAGGGCACTAAATTAAAAAAATGCTAGTTACAGCCAAAGCCAAGAATAGAATTACAAATGAAGTAAAAAATTCAACTGAGTCTCTTGCTTTACTCAAGTCCAGCATATATACATAAATATCCATGTATTTATTTATTTATTTATTCACAATTATTCATGCAATTCTCACTTGCACGGAAAATTACAAAATAATGTATAAGAGAGTATATACACAGAAGGATATGAATCATCATACCAATTCTTTCACATCTTTCTTCTGTTGCCTTGTTGGTTTGTCAGGATACTGAAAGACACAAAAAGGAAAATGAGAAGGCATATCTTTGTAAAGTACACAGCAATAATAAGAAGGGTTAATACCGCAAAAAACCCCAAACTGGTACACTTGTGACAATTTTACCCCAAATTATTTTTTTGACCACCAAAAACCCCAAACTGGTACACTTGTGATAAATTTACCTCAAACTATATTTTTAACCACCAAAAATCTTAAACTGGTATAACTGTGACAAATTTACCCATAAATTAAATTTTTTACCATAAAAAATCCCAAACTGGTACACATATGACAAATTTACCCTCTGTTAATTTCCGTTAAATTGAGTTAATACCACAAAAAATTTCAAATTGATACACTTATAGCAAACATAGGGTAACATGTACACCCAACAATTGCCACGTGTCATCTAATTCAGCAATTTGACGATAAAATTTAACGAAAACTAACATAGGGTAAATTTGTCACATTGTACCAGTCTGGGGTAAATTTGTCACAGATGTATCAGTTTGGGGTTTTTCATGGTCAAAAAAATAATTTGGGATAAAATTGTCACAAGTGTACCAGTTTGGGGTTTTTTGTGGTATTAACCCTAATAAGAAATGGCATTATATCTTCAACTTGAGTCAATGAAAACAACTGCAGCTGCATTGTGACAGCTTAAGCACAATTCGATGTTACTAGAGACAGAGGAGCGATCTTATAAGTTTCAGTTAGCTAATTCTGCACAAAAACTGATAGCTGGACCAGCTGCCTAAAAGAAAGACAAGGAAAAGAGAAATGTTGCCAGAATTTAAGCCGCAAAAGTTATCCTATTGCCTCGAAGACAAAAGATATGAGATGAGGGGATGAAAGTGAGGTAAGAACAATTTTTCTTAGAAAATTAATTAGTGCCTAAAGCACATTGAATTAGGAGCATAAAACAAGAACAGGATGATGAGAAATCATTTTTTGCTCCATGGATATTAGTCCTCCAACAACTGTGCAGTGCATGAAATTGTCTTCATTTCACCAAGTGTACTCCATTAATAGTCACATTCTCCCTGTAACAGTAATAACACTGTCGAGACAAAGATGAGACACATCCAAAGAATTTCCTCTAACTTAGGACTCATTAGGATATACTAAGGTGGGAATTAAGAATATTGAGATAATACACCATTTATTTATTGAGATAATACACCATTTATTAAATGATCATTATTATGCTCCCAAATGAAAGTTCTTATACTTTAGATCGATTCTACATTTATAAAGAAAGATGTTGACAGTTAACACAGTTATACATCCTACATTGGTAAAAGAGGTTCTTCACAAGAGCTTTGCAGAAGTACAGATAATTAGGAATATACTCATGTACTCGGTCATAACCTAGTAAAGGGGAAACGAAAACCAAAGTAGAAACCCAGGCTGTATTTACTGAGAAGACCTGAGCAGCTAGAGTGTGAAGAAAAGTCCAGGTGGCTCTCCCGAGCTCTTCTTTAGTTACAGGTGCAGCACTTCGCGCCTGAAAAAACATTTAGTTAGAGTTTGATGGGAAAACTAGTTTGAAAAGCTAAAAAGACAAGTCAAAATATGGGAATTGAAAAGCTAAAAAGACAAGTCAAAACATCGGAAAGTATCGGTCCGATTGTAACTTCCCAGCATCATTTTTCATTTCTCCCCCAAGCCTCCATTGGCAGAAAAATCTCATTTTCTCAAACAGAACTAACGATTAGCAAAATCTTGAAAGAAGTGATTTGAGACTTCAGGATGGGGCTGAGGAACACTCTCATGAAGCAGTTTATCCATTAAAATTTGGCTGAATGACCCAGGGTGACCACTCCTAAATGCTGACATTGCAAGATACCTCAGCAATTATGCTGGAGTCCAGTGAAACTCCAGTAATTTTGACTCAATTTCACTCCCTTTCAAGCTCTATAAGATACGCATAATAAACCAATTAGTCCCTACCAAATTATAAATTTGCTTCTCCAAAGACCTTCAGAAGTACAACCCACGATAAAGCTCCCATAAAATCTCCCAGAAAGAAGCGGTCAATGTTGGCTCAGGAGACCAAGCAATGAACTCAGAACTTATTCAACAAAATGGCAGGTAAAAATCACACATATGGACTTCTCCATTTTGTATCTCATGACTGCTGCCGTCCAAATTTTTTCAGTTACATTTCGAGTGTCCCAGGGACAAAGCTGAACACCAATCCACCATATCTTTAACAATGTCTCCTTTCATTTCCCCCCATGAAACAACGCATTCCAGTTATGGACTTCATAAAGCTCCCACTTACTTTCACCGAAAGGTGAGAGCCTTCATTTAGGAATACCCACAAACACCAACCAAGCATGCACACCATACACAACATCATATATGAGGAACCCGCAAAACTAGGAACTTCCACTCGAGACGGCAATCACACTAAGCAAAGAGGAAGGAAAACAGAGCGCCCACCTTCTTGAGAATCTCTTCCGGTCTGAAAGTTTGAAAATTTGCGCTCGATGCGCTTTGTTTGGACGAGCTTGAGACGGAGAAGAGAGCGTTGTTATCAGTCTGCGACGGCTTACCTGGACGAGCAATGAAGGTAGAGAGATGGGTCTGGATGGAGTTGGATATCTTCTCAAGATTTTGGAAGAAACCGAGGAATGGGTTCTCAGACGTCGTCATTTTGCAGAGTGAACAAGTGGGAATAAACAGCGGGGAGGTGAAAGTTCGATATTGACTTCCACTCTCGTAGTAATAACGAAAAAAATAATAATAACAGGCATAGTAAAGAAAGGATATCTGCATTAAAAGTTCCAAAACTTATCGTGAAAGTATAATTGAGTTTTAAAACTTACAAAAAATATAATCAAATCCTAAAATTTATCGCAATCGAGAAAAAGTGCAATCGAATCCCAGAACTTGTCAAATTGGTGCAATCTAGTCCTTCCTGTTAACTCTATATAAGTTGGCTAACGAAAAATTCTAACGTGGGTTTTTAAAATATTTTTTGACTCTCACGTGGCGATGACGTTGTTAAAACGATGTCGTTTTGATTTGAATTTGATTTTTAATTTAATTTATATCTAAGTCAACCTAAAAAATAAGCTAAAATTTATAATTATAAAAAAAAAAAAACAAGAAGACGACCCTAGCAAAACCAGAACCAAGGGAGAGAGTTTTGAAGCCGCCGCCCACCACCGCCGAAAAGGGCCGAAGGTTGTGGGAAAGTGGTCGGCGGGGGTCGCCGGGCTCCGGCCAGGGGCCGGCCACCCTCGCCTAGATCTAAAGCCCGACGACCCCACCATAGCTGACCACCAGTTGCAGTAAGATCAGCCCTGTTAGTGTTCATCATCTCCCACTCGTGAAGTGAAGGAATCTCCATGATATGCTCGTCCAATTTTGGGTTAAGTACACTAGAAATGCCATAATTTTTGTACGACATTCATTTAAGTGCCACAACTTTCAAAACGTTCACTTAAGTGTCATAACTTTTAAAAAGTGTTCACTTAAATGCCTAAGGTGACGTGACAGCCGGAAAAAAGGCGATGTGGCCGCCGGAAATGCTGACGTGGTGCCGACGAAGCGATTTTTTGGAATATTTTATTGTTCACGTGGAAATTTTTATAATTTTCTTATTTTTTATAATTTTTCTTATTTTGAATATTATTTAAAAAAAAAAACATAGAAGCCCTTGGTTTCTTGGTGGCAATCGGCGAAGGTCGCCGCCGGCCACCACCGGCCGGCCCGGGGGCCAGGTTCGACTCGCCCTAAGCCGACGAGGTCGCGACAGCCCTCGCAGCCTTGGCCGTCATCGCGAGGCCGAGGCCGGCGGGGGCGCGAGGCCCTCGCCTAGATCTAGCGAGGGTTTCACGCCCTAGTTTGCCCCACCTGAGGCCGCGACGGCCATTGCCGCCTCGCCGGCCCAAGGCGATCTGACCCTGGCCCCTAGGCCGGCCAGTAGTGGCCGGTGGCAACCCTCACCAGCCACCGAGAAACCAATATTAAATAACAAAAATAAAAATAAAAACATCAAAATGAATAAAAAAGTTTTAAAAAATAAAAAAACCCCACCTTTTCTCCAATTCCCCACCTTTTCTCGGCGAAAGCCTCGGCGAGAGAGCAAAAAAAAAAAAAAAACCTTGAACGATGGACACTTCACAGCTCTCGCTCCAAGCAGCAGCACAAAGCACGTGAGTTTCCCCAAATTCTCCTTCTCCAATCTCTCTCAAGCAATTCTTCGACCAAAACCCAAGTCTCCGGCCGACGCAGCCGTGTACATGAGCCACCCGCCATAGCCGCCTCGGAGGAGGGAATTCTTCTTTCCCCTTTTGGACTCGCAGTCCTCAAAGAGTTTCTGCACGACCTAAGACCGGCACTTGGCAATGTTGTGAAACTTCTCGTCGTCATCCCACACTGTCTCGAGCCGCCGTATCCGGTGGAGGGACGTGAACTTGATAAAGTGATTGTTGTTGATCTTAAGGAGCTCACACTGTCTCGAGCCGCCGTATCCGGTGGAGGGACGTGAACTTGATAAAGTGATTGTTGTTGATCTTAAGGAGCTCGCGGGACCAAGTCACAATGGCCATTCGCATCTATGGGAATGCGTACCACCATTGATCTCCGGGGCCCCGCGACCCCTGCCGACTTCGCCAGCCGCTTTCTAGTGGTGCCCGGCGACAGCGGCGACGGCGGCGACGGCAAGGACTTAAAACCCCTTGTCCCGAGTTCTGGTTCTGGTGTCGTCATCTTGGTTATTATTTTTTCTTTTTTCTTTTTTGCTTATTTTTAAGTTAATTTAAATATATATTACATTAATTTCTGACCAAAACGATGTCGTTTAGCCACATCGACGCCATGTAAGAGTAAAAAACTATTTAAAAAAGCTACATCAACATTTTCCAGTTGGTCAATTTGGATGGAGTTAACGAGAATGACTTGATTGCATCAATTTGACAAATTTTAGGACTTGATTGCACTTTTTGCAAGTTTTAAAACATGATTGCACCAACTTGAAAAGTTTTAGGACTCGATTGCATTTTTTTTACAAATTTTAGGACTAAAATACACTTTCGTAATAATTTTTAGGACTTTTAGTGCATATATCCGTAAAATAAAGGGAAAATTTCAAAAAATGACTCGAAGTGGCATTGTTTTATCAAATAAGGGCCTAGAGTGAATATCTTTTCAAATAAGGGCCTGAAGTGCTCAAAGTGTTTAAAAAAAAAGCCTCTTCGAAAGGTATTTTTGTATTTTAATCTATTTTCCTTTTCTTTTTTGTTTTTCTTTTTTTTCCCTTTTCCTCTCCTCCTCTTCATCATCTCCCCAAGACGTCTTTTTCATGTGAATGTCAACGATGTGGCCATTGGGGTCGCCGCAAAATCGACTTGGCCAATCATCCTGGTCGACTCAAAGGAGAATGGGGTTCGCCTCGTGCACGTGTTCATGGTCTGTGTTGAGGCCGTCCAACAGAACAACCTCAGCATCGCTAAGGCGCTGGTGAAGCAAATCGGGTTCTAGGCGATCTCGCAAGCCAAGGCGATGAGGAAGGTTGCCACCTGCTTCGCGGAAGCGCCGCAGAAACCCCCTGGACCACTCCCTCATTGACACCCTCCAGATGCACTTCAACGAGACCTGCCCTTTGACCGCCTCCAAGAGATGGGCTGGAAGCTGGCCCGATGACGCAAAAAGAAGCGATAGCTCGAAACAATTCCAAGGGAATTCAGAAATTTGATTGAAAGATAATGTATCGATTACATAGGCGGATGTCCAATATATATTGATAGGACTCTTTAGGAAATAGAATTACTAAAAATAACCTTATCAAAATCATATCTAAGCTAATCTAAGAGAATTCCAATCAAGTATTACAAATAATCTAAATATTCAAAATTGCCTAAATCGGAAAACTGCCTGAGAACCTATCTAAATGACCTCGAAATGCGAAAATCCATTGCAGTTCACTGCCAAAGGCCGTGAGTATTACTCAGAAGGCTGTTTCGCTTCAACCGACCGAATTTGAGCGCGATCAAGCTTGTCGACCCAAATAAGTGAAATTTCTCCGATTTCCGGCGATCATGATTTTCAAGATAATACTCGTCCTCGAGTTAGTATCGGGATAAATAGGAGTATCTGGGGAATGATACTCGAATAAGTCTGTCACATTGAACTTTGGAGATATGTTCAGATCATCAAGAAAATCAGCTACATAGGCATTGTCATTAATCTTCTTTAGAATGTGGCAGGAACCAACTTTCTTATGCTTCAGCTTGTTATAGGTGTCAACAGGGAATCTCTCTTTGCGTAGGAAAACCATCACCTCATCACCTTCTTCAAAAACCTTAGAATGACGCTGTTTGTCAGCATCATCCTTATTCTTCGAATTAGAAGCAGCAAGTTGTCGAGCCACATCAGCTTGAACTTCCACAATTTTCGTCGCGAGATTTTCTGCGCGACATTATAGCCAAGGATCTTTGGCAGAGGAACCAAGTCAAGGGTATGCTGTGGAGTTCGCCCATAGATAACTTGAAATGGAGATTTACCAGTTGAACGAATAATAGTGTTGTTGAAAGCGAGCTCAGCAGGAGCAATATATCGATCCCACTGCTTGGGCATGTCGCTACAGAGACATCAAATGATATCAACCATTGTACAATTGACGACTTCCGTCTGACGATTAGTCTGTGGATGGAAGGAGCTGATGTATTGTATATCAGTTCCAAATAAATCGCCATAAGGTTTGCCAAATGTAGCTCACGAACTTGGTGTCGCGATCTAAGGTGATCGTCTTGGGCACACTAAGCAAGCAGACTACTTCACGAAAGAATAAACTTGCCACATGTGAAGCATTCAAAGTCTTCTTATAGGGAATGAAGTGTGCCATCTTTGAAAACCTGTCAACCACCACAAAAACAAAGTCTAAACTGCGTTGTGTTCGAGGAAGTCCCAATACAAAATCCATTGAAATATCTATCCATGGACCAGTAGGGATAGGCAGAGGAGTATATAACCCAGTGTTCTGAGAATAACCCTTAGCAGTCTGGCAAGTGTAACACTTATCAACAAATTGCCACACATCCCTCTTTAGTTGGAGCCAATAGTACCTCTCCTCAACCAATGCCATAGTTTTGTCACAACCCAAGTATCCGGCCAAGGTACCACCACAAAGTTCTCAAATGAGCTGTTCTCAAATGAGCTGTTCTCACAAAGAACCACAGAGTATACATAATCTGTTCCCAAAGAACAAGAACTTATCTATTACAACATGTTTGAGAACACTTCTCCCATATATCACCAAAATTATCATCGTCAGCAAAAAGAGAACAAAGATGGTCAAAACTAACAACATCATTGCGCATGGTCACTAATGTCTTAGCATGTCAACTAAGTGCATATGTGACTTTATTCAAGTGTCCTGCCTTATGACAAAGCACAAAGTTAAATTGCTCCAAATATGAGACCCGTCGCGCATGCATCTTGTTTAGATGTTTTTGGCCCTTGATGTACTTAAGAGCCTGATGATCAATATTCAGAACAAACTCATGTTGATAAAGATAAGGCTGCCAAAATGACGCAGAGACCATCCATGTCAAGTTTGAGTATCACGTTTCGTCGCCATCGACGCGGCGATCCTAGAGCTGAGGCCGAGCGACACTGAGGCGATGGCGATCAACTCGATGTTCGAGTTGCACAAGCTTCTGGCCTAGCCAGGGGCGATCGGGAAGGTGCTAGGCGTGGTGAGGGAGGTGGGGCCGGAGATCGTGATGGTTGTCGAGCAGGAGGCCGACCACAACGGGCCGATCTTCGTGGACCGATTCAACGAGTCACTGAACTACTACTCCACCATGTTCGACTCTCTGGAGGGGCGCGCGAACATGCAGTACAAGGCCATGTTGGAGGCCTACCTCAGGAAGCAGATTTGCAACGTGGTGGCATGCGAGGGGCCGGACCGATGGTGGACGACGCCTTGGCGGTGGCGGTGGCGGTGGACAACGACCCATGACGAAGACGTCCTGGCGAGATGATGAACAAGAGAGGAGGAGGAAAAAAAAAGAAAAAACAGAAAAGAAAGGGTAAAAAGATTAAAAGACAAAAATGCCCATCGGGTAGGCCCTTATTTTGAAATAATTTAAGCACTTCAAGCCCTTATTTGAAACGATATGAATTCTAGGCGCTTATTTGAGAAAACAATGCCACTTTGAGCCCTCTTTTGAAATTTCCCTTAAAATAAATAGTTAATAAAAAATATTTTTATTGTTGATAATAATATATATTTCGCAAATGAATAAAAATATATTCTCTCTTTTTTTTTTAAATTTTTTATGCGATATCACTGATTAATTATAAAAGAAAAAAAAAAGATCACAGAGAACCTTGAACTTTTTTTTTCAATAATATAAGAAATCTCAAACTATGCCAACCTTAACACATTCACCCTAAACTTCTTTTTATGGGAAAAAAAAAACTCCAAACTTGGAGCTATGTGACACGTTCCCCTCCGGTAAAAAATTAGTCAGATGATTTTTAAGCCAAATAATGTCGTCTTCATTATGTCAAAATGCTTTCCTCCATCCACATAGGCATATTTTTAACGGTACTCATTAGCGAACCCTTACACATACACAAGTTTTGGATTTTTGATGTCATAGAAAGTGAACGTAAATTGGAAATTTTGGTGGCTTTTGCCCTTCTGAAAAATTATTTTTCAAATTATGTCAAAATGTTTTTTTTTTGGGTACTCCAATCTGTTCCGCCATCTCGAGGAACAGTTCCAAGTTCGAATTTTACACTAATTTATCAGTTACCCAATTTCCAATTTTTTTTTATATCTATTTATTGCTGTTGTTGTTGTTGTTTTTTTTTTTCGGATTTTTCTATTTCTTTTTATGAATTAGCAAAAACAATTGATGATCAAAGGACTCGGGACAATCACATATACATCTATAATGAATATTTAGGTTTATTTTGATTCGTGGAAAATGAATGATTTGAAATATATTTTTCAATGCTAAATCTTTCCATTGGAACAATTTGGTTCTAAAATTTTCACACTGGTACCAATTCCAATCCATCTAGTTTATTTTGGCAGGAAATAGGTAACATGGACACCGATCATCTAATGTTGTATGGTTGGTGCCGACATAGATATTTTTAAGGGTTAATACCGCGAAAAATCCCAAACTGGTACATCTGTGACAAATTTACCCCAAACTATTTTTTTGACCATAAAAAATCTCAAATTGGTACACTTGTGATAAATTTACCCTAATTTTTTGTTTACCATAAAAAACCCTAAACTGGTACAACTGCAATAAATTTATCCCAAACTAATTTTTTTACCTTAAAAAATTCCAAACTGGTACACATATGACAAATTTATCCTCTGTTAGTTTTCGTTAAATTTGGTTAATACTACAAAAAAATTTAAATTGACACACCTGTAGCAAATATAGAGTAATGTGTACACTCGACAATTGCCACGTATCATTCAATTCAGCAATTCGACGGTAAAATTTAAGAAAAATAACGAAGAGTAAATTTGTCACAGCTGTACCAGTTTGAGATAAATTTGTCACAAGTATACCAATTTAGAGTTTTTCATGGTCAAAAAAATAATTTGGGGTAAAATTGTCATAGGTATACTAGTTTCAAATTTTTGACGGTATTAATCATATTTTTAATGATATACATTTGTAACAAAATATTTTTAAATTATTTTTTCTTCTTCTTTTTTTTTTGCGGGCGGGGGGCTGCTTGGCCCTTGCCCACCGACTAACCGCGCTGACCAAAACCAAAGTGTAAAAAAAATTAATTAGAAATAATTTTTTAAAGAACTTTTTATTATGATGTCCACCTCGGTACAAGTCAAGACACGTAAGCTCGCCCTATTTATAAGTTTAATTGATATATTAAAATATGTGTATGTATATTACATTGAAATAAAAATGTGTCATCGATTTGGTTAGATTTTGCTTTACAATTATAACATGGAAAAAATGAAAACAATTTTTCTTGGATTAAAACAAATAATCAGTCTTTTTTTTCTTGGTAAAAAACGAAGGAAATATTTGAAACAGAAAAAAAGGGGTTAAAATAGGCCCCAAGCACGTGACAGCCAGGGGTAGGCATGCAAGCCGGCTCGGCCTAGGCGGCTCATGGGCTGTGGCTGGCCTAACAAGAAAAGGAGTCGAGCCTGGCTTGCTCAAGCCGGCCCATTACCCAAGCCTACTAAAGCCTAAGAAAAATTGTTGGTCCAAAAAAAAAAAAAAAAAAAAAGGGCAACGATCAATCGAAAACGATCGAGTACTTTATTGCGGATGGCTATTACATAATGCCATCGAAACGAGATATCTATGTAGAAACAAAGACAACACCGCGTGCGTTCGAGTTCTATGAACTGCTCTTCACCTTATTTTCTTGTCAAGGAAGCGACGACTTGATCTTGTTGAGCTTAACCACGACAGTTTCCATGTCCATTCTCTCCTCAGGCAAGTCCTTTGAACATTCCAGCCCCAACTCTAGGATCGATAGGACTATGCTCTCGAGTTCCGAAAGAGTTGGATCTTCACGTTTCGTGCCAACGAGTCCGCTATCCGCGACATCAAGCACTCTGTCTGGAATCGCTGCACCTACCCATCGCCTCAAGCTCATGTCCGCATCGAACATTTCGTCGGTTGGCTTCTTCCCAGTAATCACCTCCAGCAACAATATTCCGAAGCTGTAAACATCTCCTTTTGTCGAAACTTTTCCTTCCAGACCGTACTCTGCAAGCTTCGTGGAGTGTGAAATAAGAACTATCGGCAATTGACATATTTCTGTTCGGGGACATCAGTAATAAGATCGAAAGGCATAGGATTGTTAATATATTTCTGTTATATTATACCATTACACTGGCGATCGCAGGATTGGAATTACTTAAGATTTGACAAAATGTACCTGGAGCAAGGTAACCAATGGTGCCGAGAGTTCGGGTCCGTGTTTCAAGCTTGTTCTCGGCCAAAATCTTCGCGATTCCAAAGTCGCAGACTTGGGCGACCAGGTCCTCGTTTAGAAGAACATTGCTCGGCTTCAGATCGCAGTGCACAATGGGTTCCGGTTGGCCATGGTGGAGATATTCGATCCCCATTGCGACGTCGACCATCGTCTTCACTCGCTGATGGAGACAAAAGTTATGGTTGTTGGAGTAAAGCCACTTCTCCAAGTTCCCATGGGGCACATATTGCAGCACCAGAGCTCTCAAATCGGGGTTCGTGCAGGTGCTGATCACCTTGACCAGATTCCGGTGCCTGACCTTGCGAAAGACCTCACATTCGACGTCGAAACTTTTCACAGCGCCTTCGATATGGAGATTCAGTACCTTGACCGCGACGTCTGTCCCGCTGGCCAGAGTCCCTTTGTATACAGAGCTAAAGCTTCCCGCTCCGAGCAAATTGCTTTCGCTGAAGTTGTTAGTAGCAGAGCAAAGCTCCCGATATGATATCATCGGGTGGTCAATCCCGGGCGCATTTTCCACGGAATCTGGAGCTTCTTTCCTAGTGTTCCGATGCTTTCTAAGCAAGCAAATAACGAGGACTAAAAGTACAGCTGATACAATTGGCACCACAACGTATAGTAACTGCAGCCGCTCGTCCTTTGATGACTTCTTTCCCTTTACTTTGCAAGGTGGGACATGAAAAATCGCATTTCCACAAAGTGCTTGATTCCCGATGAACGAGAGGGTCGAAAATTTTCTAAACGGTCCGCCATTAGGAATCTCTCCTGATAGATTATTGAAGGACACGTTCAAATTTTGCAGAAATTTTAGTCCTTCCATGGACTCGGGTATCGTGCCGGATAACTCGTTGTAGGAGAGGTCGAGGAAATCCAATCCTTTAAGGTCGCCGATCGATTGCGGTATTGATCCTCGAAATGAGTTCCTTGACAAGTTGAGACAAGCAAGGCTCTGCAACTCCTGGATGGAACTCGGTATGGCACCGGTAAGCCGGTTCCAAGAAAGATCGATGCTCTCTATTGCTGTCGTTTTTCCCATTTCAAGTGGTAGTCCTCCATCGAGAGAATTGAGAGACAGATTGAGGAAGATGAGCTCTTGAAGGCTCCACAGACCAACCGGTATAACCGATGTCATGTTATTCGAACTTACGAGAAACTTTTGAAGGCTGCTCAGGTTTCCAATGCAAGTTGGGATCGGTCCCGATATCCTATTTTGCTGGAGCAGTAACTCTCCTAAACTTGTCAAGTTGCATATCTCGTCGGGGATCGGTCCTTGAAGATGGTTGTTATCAAGATGCAGCCTTTGCAAGCTTCCTAGTCCTCCGATTGATGACGGGATGCTGCCGTCTAGATCGTTATGGCTCAAATCTAGGAAAGTCATCTTCTTCAGGAAGCCCATTTCCTTGGGAATGCGACCTGTTATTTGACAATTGGGAGCGAACAGAGTACGTAGGGAACTGGAGAAATTTTTGATAGATGCTGGTATGGAGCCGCCAAGCGGGTTATTTTCCAGAACCAAGGTTTGCAGCGATTGGCAATTAGACAAAGCAGTGAGAAAACCGAGCTCCGCACCATAAGTCTCTCCTGTTAGCCGATTTGACTGAACCGCGAAGTATCTGAGGTTCTTCAAGTTGGCCAAATTCGTGGGTATGGGTCCACTGAGCTGATTGTACCCGGCATCAAAAATAACTAGGCTCGAAAAATTCGAAAAATGCCGGGGGATGCCGCCGCCGAAGTGATTATCTCCTAGAAAGAGTTCTTCCAAATTCAGAAAGCTTAGCTCGCTACCCGAGGGAAGGCTTCCGGAGAGGGAATTGATAGCCAAACCAAGCCTTCGTATAGAAGAAATGTTAAAAACCCCTCGAGGCACTTCGCCTGTTAGCATATTAGATCCTACTTCCAGCAGGTGCAAGCTTGACATGTTACCAATGGTTTGAGGTATCGTGCCGGTCAAGTTGTTGGCACCAAGATAGAGCTCCAGCAGCTTTTGCAAGTTGTCTATGTCTCGAGGAATGCTTCCCTGGAAGCGGTTGAACGACAATGACAAAACGAGAAGCTCTTTGCATTGGGTGAGCGTCTCTGGTATCAGGCCGCTGAATTTGTTATCAGACAGCTGAAGCCTCTGAATGTTAGGCCAGCGGTAGCCAAGATCGGCGGGAAGACTTCCCGAGAGATCATTAGACCCGAAGTCGACAACAGTGAGCGATACATTGAAAAGTGTCGGAGGAATCGAGCCTGTGAGATTGGCCTTGGTCAAACCGATGACCTGCAATGCGGATATGTTGCCCAGGGAGCTCGGAATTTGACCCCGCAAGGGGTTGAAGCTAAGAAACAGTTGTTGCGACTTAGGGAAGGCGCCGAATTCCCTCGGTATGCCACCTGTTAGCTTGTTATTCGCGAGTGACATCACTCCGAGATTTTGGCAGTGGGCTAAGTTGGGAGGAATGTTTCCTTCAAACTGGTTCGATTGGAGCATGAGTTCTTTCAGGCGGTGCAAATGGCCAATCTCCATCGGAATCATGCCGTAGAAACTGTTGTTGCGGAGATGAAGAGAAACCATGAAAGAGAGATTGCCCAGGTAAGGAGACAGTCTTCCCTGGACACCCATGCCGTAGAGGTCTAAAGCCGTGACTCTCTGCCTGCGCTTGCTGCAAACGACGCCGATCCATTCACAGAAATTCGCTTCAGCAGTCCAATTGCCGCCTTTGATCGTGTTCGTCGGGTCGACTTCGATCGCCGATTTGAAGTGGAGGAGAGCATCTTGATCAGTGAAGTTGCTGGAACAAATGGCGGGCTGAAACATCAATAGGAAAGCTAACAGAAGATCAAGAAATGCTAACTTCTCCATGATGAACAGAGTCACTCTTGAATTGATCGCATCTAATAGACACTTTCGCTAGTTAGGATCTGCTCTTAGTATTCAATACCAAAAGCGAAACTCCTTGTCATGTAGGTTCTGACCAGCACGAAATAGTGTCTCTTTGGACAAACAGTAGGTTGCTTTTCATTGCGAGGGACATGACGAACTACACATAGATCCGCTAATCAGAAATTAATATTATCGGTCGAAATTTTGTTTTGAGCGTCAAAGTTCTCATGCGATGATCCCAACTCATTTCCTTTTGCATAGTTAAAAGCATTCTATCGACAAAAGGTTTTTGCGATAACCGTTGCGATATTCCCGCAAGAGTAATATGAAGTGTCTTGTGGGAAGTTGACTGATTCAAAGTGTCTATTGCCGAAAGAGATAATGATACTAGGATTGTGTCGGCTTTTTATCCGTGCGTCATGTCGTATTTGAACTTTCAATCGGTTCAAATTAAATCAATTTTCGATTAATGTGAAACGTGGTCCCGCAATTTTCAATTGATCTGTTTAGATCCCCAATTTGATATGTTTATTATCGTCGTTCTTTCTTTAAAAAAAAAAATAATCGAGATTTTTCACGTGTAATAGACTGATCCTCGGGATCGTGGGACCTTTTATTAATTGATATAAATAAAATATGTCATGGACCTCGATTTGATAAAACTGTCGTTTTGATGGGGAAAAAAAAACATAGCGGAATAATCCACCTCATTCTCGACAGATTGACGAAGAAGAAGACCACATTACTTTTTGTAAAGTAAAGTAAAACGGTTTTGTCCTGGTTTGCAATCTTTTCTATAACACTAGGAAGAATTCCCCGCGCGTGTGCTGCACGCCTTTTATTTAATGACAAATTAGTATGCAATCTTTTCTACAACACTAGTATAACACATATTCTGTAGCTTTTTCGTACATCAATGGAATATGTGCGAATATATATATATATAATGAAATTTGACGTGCACTCCAGCAAGCTTAATTTACATTGGAACTCGTCGATGGAAGTGGAAGCCGCAGCTGTCCTCGTTGGCGGGAGAAGTGTCAAAAATGTTCTAAACCTATTGCATTAATACTAATTCAACTCTAAATCTTTTTTTTTATGCCAGTTTAGTACTAACCCCTTTTATTGATGTCAATTCAGTCCTAAACCTTTTAAATTTCTGTTAGTTGAGCCATTTCGGCTAATTTTGGCTTGAAATTTGCTGATGTGGATGTCGTTTGTCCTATGCAGCACAGCTAGCACTGACATAGATCACAACATAAAAACAAGGATTTAGCCACGGAATTTTCCACGAAAATTTTGGCAAAATTCGTTGCTAGATGAAGTTGCGACGAAAAAAATTTCATCGCCAAATTGACGTTACATAATTTAGCTACGAAAGGCATCCGCTGCAATATCCGTCGCTAATTTTGCGACGACAGTGTTCATGCCAAAAGTTGTCGTTAATTTGCAACGACGTAGCTATTTTGCAACGACACTATTCGTGGCAAAAGGTCGTCGTTATTTTGCGACGAAAACTTTCGTGGCAAAAAGTCATTGCTAATTTGCGACGAAATTATTCGAGGCAAAAATCGTGGCTAATTTGCGACGAAACTCTTTCGCGGCCAATTTCGTCGCTAATGATCAGATTTACCACAAAAGTAGCAACGAAATAATTTTTGTCGCCAAGTCGCAGTCCAATGACGAATAATTTTCACTACCAATTTCATCACTAATTAGCGATGAAGGTTTAGCAACGGCATTTGCCATGAAATCTTTCGTGGCTAAATTAATTTGTGACGAAAATAGCAACGAAGAGTGGTAAAATTTAGCAACGAAAAATGTTACTCCCATCCCTAAATTGCAACAAAAATAGAGATTCGTCGCTAATTTATGGGAAAAATTGTTGCCAATTAGCGACGAATTTTTTTCGTCGCAAAAGTTGTACTGTTTAGCGGCGGTGATGAATTTTGAAATAATTTAGCCATGAAATTAGCGACGACATATTTTTTTTTGGCGACCAATTTTTATTTATTCTTCTGTGACGAACACTCCAACGATGAATTCAGGGAAGTGCACACATACGTAGGGTACTTGGCATTCTGATAACATGTATTGCCGTATGTAGCCATAGACATACGTATTTCGAGCAAAAAAAAAAGAATTAGCACCAATATAAAGTTTAGAACTAAATTAACATCATTTCAAAAAATTTAGGACTGAGACCGATGCTATGAGTTTAGGATTTTTTTTTAACACTTTTTCCCCTTCTCACCCTGCAATAATGCTCAGTCCCATGGCATCTGAAAAGCGATTTTTGAAAGCAATTGCAAGTTTTTAATGCCGTCCAATAAATAAATAAAATACAATAATGCTCAGTCCCACGGCATTCGAAAAGCGATTTTTGAAAGCAATTCCAAGGTTTTAGTGCAATCCAATAAAAGGGATCTTTGCCCATAGAGTATTCAACCTTTCATAGTAGATTCTTGCTTCCTACTTCAATACAATCTAGGCTGGAGTTTGGCATGGACCATCCGTAGACTCAATAACAGACCCGCTCATGCCCTTGCAAAATTGCGCTTTTAATCAAATACAAACCGCATCCTTTTTTGTTGTCCACCATCTTCCATTTAGATCTAAAAATAGCGTATGTCTTCTTTTATCTATCGTTTTAATGTGGTTATCACATCCAATTTCAAATGTTTTCATTGAAATAAAAAGTATATTTCTGGAAAAAAAGGCTTAATTCATGGAATTAAATGAGGTTGCACAATGCCGCCAAAGTGAATTCAACGAGTTTGTAATGCAAATGTTAAATTTAATCCAACAATACGTCTGCGCTTATTCGCATAAAGTGTTCGGATTTAATAGGTCGTCATAGCGGATTAATCCTTACTTAATGTTTTTTAAATGCCTGCGTGGGGGGGAAAATTGTACCATTAGTCTTCATCTTATGTGCAAACTGTAATCAAGTGTCAAACCTTTCAATTGTTGTAACAAGTTCCTAATAAAATGGAAAAAAAAAGTAATTGGTTTCTTAAACCATTATGCGGGGTGTAATCAAGTCATAAAGTCCTAAAGCTGTATTAAGAAATGAAATTAGAGGTTGCCTCAAAGGCATCGAGTGCTATCCGGGCAAGTTTCGGCACCCTCCATGGAAAAGACTTGAGTTTACTTATCGGCAAGGTTGATGACCTCGACTGCGCTCATTAAATAATTATAGGACTCAGTTGCATCCTGTACAAAGATTTAATATTTCTGGTGCACTTTTTATGTTATGGTGGTGTAGAGGGATTTTAATCTAAGCGGTGATTTATTTACAAAGACTTATGTAAAAGATTGGCTCGAAAAAAGAGGAGGAGGGGATGATTTTACCAAACAAATTAATTTTGGATATAGGACATTGCGGTTGAATTATAAATAAGTAAAGGAGATTTTTTTAGGCTTATATTGTCATTCAGCTGAATCTTTGCTGGAAATTAGCGTGTCTATCTTTCAAGTTTTTCCTTTCTTTTGGATATTGCAAGAGTGAGAATTGGACAAGAAGAAAGAGAGAAAAAAAAAACTTTTGGTTTAGTCCCAAATCTATCTCGATTTTTTTTTTGTCTAAAAAAATCACCAAATTTAGGATCAGTCCCAAATCTGTTCCGAATTTTTTGCGTCCCAAGAAAACCCCAAACTTTAGATATAGTCTCAGATTTTCCTCGAATTTTGTTTTGTCTTGAAAAATCACAAAATTTCAATGTATTTTCAAGTCTACCCAATACTTCAGTCCCGACTCGACGTAACATTTCCATATCGATAAAAACACCCACAAAAACAAAGTAATGGGCGATAGGTACGGACCGACGTGGCATTTTTACTTGTACATTAAATTCGCCCTAATAAAGAAGTTCTCCAAAATGAAACCGTTCTAGGATAATATCGAAGACAATTTGTTTCTAAACATTTTGATGATGTTGATTTTTTTTTCCGCTCATTCATTTCTATAACCGATATAACGAGAAAAATATTTTCTAAATCATGTATCTCACACGAAACAAACGGATCCTTAGTTGCTTGATTTCAATTTTCGATTTTCTCCTTTTCCATTTCGTTTTCATTTTTCGTTGTTAGTTGAGATTTCCATTTAGGTTTTCTTTTTTTTGGTAAGAAAAATTTATTTATTTTTGGTATTCATAATTACCGTTTGTTAATCCTATGTGGATCGAAGTTTCTTGCGATCCATTTAGGTTATTTGGTTGTCGATTAAACTGAAATCCTTTTTTCATGAAAAAATCTTGAATCCTTACTTTCTTTTTTTCCATTTAGACTAATTTTTTGCATATAAAAAATTTCACAAATATTTGCAAATAATTAAAAAATTGCCTAAAGAAGCTAGCGAAATATTGTCCGTGTTAGGCATCCGTTAAGTTTATTCTCCCTTAAATATAATCCCTTGAGATATAAAACCAGACAAGTCTTGTTTCTTTAGATTTAAATGAGTATCCTTACTTCTCTTCATAGAACAGTCTTGTTGCTACGTGGAATATAAGAAGGGGGATAGGGAACCCGGGGGATAAAGGGGACATTACTTCATAGAGACCTCAATAATTTTGATAGAATGGATTACATTATTAAGACAATGTTGACTTCACATAATATTCACATGGTCCACGAGTAAATTCACTTAATATTAAGGGTAATCGGTTCCCGGTCCGGCTCGATCGGCATTTGGATTGTCCAAAGGAACCAATCATGTATGTTTAAAACAATATTCATATTTTAAATGTGTAAAAGTACTCTAATAATTTAAGAGTTTAAATGATTTTTTCGAAGATTTGTAAGAAATAAAAGTAAAACTAGAAGAAATTGTCGGTCTGATCCGGATAGGTGGTTCCATCCTTGTAACAGGATCTAATCGGCCAGTTTAGTCCGGTCCGTTCGGTTCTCTATGCTCACCCCTACTTAATCTATCGTGGACATGTGTCTGTTTCCTCTCGGTTCCTTTCTTGGTGGGTATGCCTAGACCGTCGCAGTAAAATCTGGTATTATTGCATCTAGCTAAGGCAAGAATTTAGTTTGCCCAACATAGTTATATTCTTTGAAACTTTAAATTACATTTGATGCTTTGATAGCTTAAAATGAACTCGTATTACATATTTACCACCTTGACATCTTGCCCTAGAAAGCAATGTTACTTATACTAAGCTTGATTTTCGAATTAATTGACGCAATGGTATGATAAACTGTAAGTAGATATTTAAAAAGTTGATCATACTTATATTTTATTTATTTCGCAAAAAATGAATCGTTTGAAAAATATTTTCTTAAAAGTGACCATTTGTATCATTTGAAATAACTTCTTAATGAAAAATATTTTCATTATCAATCGTAATTCATGTTTAAATAGTTTCTTCAACGATGGATATATTCATCATTATTTTTTTTTTGCCGATGCTGAAAAATGGAGAAAATAAAAGAGAAATAAGTGAAGAAACGATCAAGAAGAAAGTTCCAACAAAGTAGCCAATAAGTTGAACAGAGATGACTTTCCCGCTCAACTTCCGCAGCAAGTTGTAAGACTTGAGGAACAAGTCCAGACGCCAGACAACATGACGACTTCCTAAGTAAGTTAAAGAGGAGTGCATCAGAGGAAGCACAGGCAGCAAGCGCAGTATAAATTCATCTCCTCACGCGGGTTGAAACATCATAGGTATCTCCAACCAAGTTCCAGGACATTCGTGTCCACTCCGTTTCTCCTGGAGAGAACGCGAGATGGAAGACAGCACGGTAGCTGTGCAGCATTTGCCAGCGGTCGAATCCGGTCACCGGAGGAATCGTCGATCGTTACTTGAAGCTGAAAGAACGAGCTGCATGGGGGTACCCCGCTCGCTTCTGGTTTCTGAACGGAACACTAAAGCATGGGCGATACACGAGTATCACCTAAATGCCGATCCTTTTTAGGACACTTCAGGAGGCCAGGTACGTAGATTTATCTCATATGTTTCGTATCTATGCTTCTTCGGCTTTCCAGAGTAAAGTATGACTATCGAGTTCATTCGTCGAATTATTTGTTTTTCGCCAAGCATATGCGAGTTATTTTATGCACACCACTTGGCATCTAGCCATTAAGATACTGTTATATGCATGTCAGTTCTATCAATATATGTTTACAGCCTTTTGCTTCTCTTTTCGTATTATCCAACTCATGTCCAGTTCTTTTTTTTTTCCCTCTTATATGTGCAGGCAGACTGTTCTTGGCCTTTTGAAGGTACACGAAATGACTAGGCTGATAACCAAGTTGTTCCTAGTAGGAATATGCTGCCTCATAGATTAAAGATGCCGTAAAGCAGGCGATTGTTCCTAGTAGGAATATGCTGCCTCATAGATTAAAGATGCCGTAAAGCAGGCGATTCACCATTATCTAAAGACCGATCCAAGCGACTGAAGACACTTGTGAAGCTGGACTCAAGTCAGGTTTCCACATGCTTAGTGTTGATCCACGACAAGCTTTGTATATCAGCAATAAAATCTTCTTATCGAGAAGCCTTTTCGTTTCAATTTGCTGCATTTATCATTTTGGAGGTCGCGATCCGTCCGAATTCCATGTGTGATGGCCTGATTTAAGACTTCTATATCTGTAACTGGACTCCTACTGCATGGAAGTGGTTCCTGAAAAAGCGTACATGAACTCCTTCCTCCGAAGCAGATGATCGCCATAATCAGTGAGCATATAGACTTGAGCCAGAAGAAGGAAGCGGCAATAATGCCGCCTTTCTGGTTTAACGTTAAGACATATACTTAATTGGGGAATAGTTCACATGACACGGGTTTGACTCTCCACAACCGCGAATATTCGTAAAATCTCATATTTGTATGGGCCCCGGGGGCTTACGCTCACATCTCACTTAGTCTATAGAGGCCTCCGGTTTATGTGTCTAAGGCGGAGTTGCAGGTCATCTTCGAAACCTGCTGCAGCGCAGCGCATTTCTCTAATCTGAACTTTCATCCATCAGCATATTTCAATAGTGAAAGTGCAATGACATGCACAATAAAATAAGAAAACATTCAAATTTCCCTTCCTGTCATAGGTAAATGAGTTCTGTGACTGACTGGCTAATGAGGCCACGCAGCACAAGAATTAGGCGCAAAAGGGACCGCGTAGGGGGAAACTTTGCTATTTAAGCTAGGGGAAGCAGTGAAATGCTGCACCCTAGATGATTAGAGTCCCATAGCCGAAAGCATCATTAGCTTATGCTCTGACCCGTGTATTAGCAGGTTGATTTCAACTCAAATGCACAGTATGTCATTAACATAATGAACATAAATTTTCCTAATGTAATTAGAGGAAACAACAAGGTCATATCACAGGAGCAAATCCCAGAAATTTTCTGGATATTGCCTTTATAATATGAGAAAGCAAAACAAATATTTATAGTGAACAATGCTGCACCTTAGATGGTTAGAGTCCCATAGCCGAAAGCATCATTAGCTTATGCTCTGACCCGTGTATTAGCAGGTTGATTTCAACTCAAATGCACAGTATGTCATTAACACAATGAATAGAAATTTTCCTAATGTAATTAGAGGAAAAAACAAGGTCATCACAGGAGCAAATACCAGAAATTTTCTGGATATTGCCTTTATAATACGAGAAAGCAAAACAAATATTTATAGTGAACAATGTCCTTTTCAGAATGAGCAGAATCATAGATTAGTCTGAATTATGTGATGGGATCCACCAGAACAGGGGAAAAGCAGACAAAAAAACCATCCCTATCAGCTACCACTCAATATCAAGATTTCTCCAATGTCCACATACAGGAAGTTTGGTAACTTCTCAAAGAAGGGAGGACTTTCCATAAAGACCCTCCCAAATGGTAGTGTGTTGATGCGCACTTCGTCTGCTTTCACAATCTGAAGTGAGCTCATTAGTTTTACTTGTGTGTTGGGTGAAGAACAGAACGGGGAAGGAGATGGGAGCTGTGTTCATCCCGAGAAATTTGCCGGTCGGATACAGATTCCATCCAACTGACGAGGAATTCGTCGATCATTACTTGAAGAACCGAGTCCGAGGATTCGTCGACCGTCCCTGCATAATTCCCGACGTCGACATCTGCAGGTGGGATCCTTGGCAATTACCGCAGAAGTTTCATGGTAAGAACAGATAGTACTATCACTTTGCTTGCTCCTTTGATACAATCTCTCTGCAACCATGATTTTCAGAAGCCTATTACCTAAAGTATATGGGTTTTTGGAGCATAATATTTATCATCAAGTGGTGAAATGTCGACGGAATGTTCTGATGAGATGTGAACTTGATAGTGTGTGGTGGTGAAATGTTATTTGATAAGGTGTAAACAATTGCGGAATGCAAAAATTTTCTCTCCTTCGTCAAAAATTGAAATATCAGCTCTTAATTAGAAGAAATCAATGACAGGTGAATCAGTCATCTTCCCAGATGACAAAGTTCGAGAGTGGTGGTTCTTCTGTCCGCAAACAGCCGAACAGGTTAAAAGATCAACTCCCTCCGGCTACTGGAAGAAGACTGGTACCGACCGGAATGTCAAGGCCAGATATACCAACAGAGTAATCGGTACTAAGAAAACATTAGTCTTCCATGAAGGTCGGGGTAAAAATGGCGTCAAGACCAACTGGGTCATCCACGAATATCATTTACCCAACGATGATGTAGTCAATCTATCCCTCATTTATTTGCCACAATTAGTTAGATTCAAGAGATGCATGAACTTGATAACATGTCATATGAGAACTGCTACACTACACTGCAGAAACACTCGATTATAAGTTCCCACAAGCCCCAAAGGAGAATTTTACTGTTGATGATCCAATAGCATGAACTGGAATAACATGGTCTCATGACAGTTGAATAGGAATTATGTTCTGTGTCACTTAAAAGACAAGGGAGATGACAAGGCTGGCGATTCAACCGTAGAATTAGGGCTTGTAGCCATTGTGGCGGATTTGGTTTCGGTTCTTCATCAACCTGATAATGAGAACTCATTTCCTGAGGTGCGGAGGAAAAACTGTTCTGTTTGTTCACTTAATATCTGTCTCAACGAGCGTGCGAAATATGTTAATGACTAATCTTTTTACTTGTAAAATACAGTCTTTGATCCAGGCAATGATGACGTCTCTGATAGATCCCTCATTTCAAGCTATTTCGTGTGACCTCCTGCAGCTGCTTCAGCCTGCGCTGCAATCACATCAGTCTATGGATATCGAGAGTCCGCCTTTTATGGACTCCTCATTGGGCAGGGGTCTTGCTGAAGACCATATTCAATTGCAATGTGCAGTGTGTACAAGCGAAGAGGATGAAGATGTCGCTCAAATGGTAAACGCAGATCATGTTGATGCCGGCTCCATCAACATAGAGCAGGGCGGACAGGTCAATATTCTTCTCTCGAAATTTCATTTGGTTTCTGAGATTATTTCTCTAGGAAATTTGGGTTTATAATGGTTTGAAATGCATTGGAAGGGCGCTTCACTCTTCCAGGCTTATCTGCAAAATAAGGATAAACTTCTTTCAATCATCTTTGTGTAGAACAGGAAGTTCATTATAAGAACGTGGACAATTTAGAACCTAATCTTGAAGGTTTTGTTATGGAAATGGTTATTTCCGCTGATTCACCATTATCTCATGTAATCAGTCGATGCGCGGCCAAACATTTAACTTGCATGATGACCGCCCTGTTCTAATGGAGGAGTGGCAAATGCTCGAACCCAAGGCGTTTTTTCCTCATTTGGTAAAGAAAGGCATGGGGGAGAGTAAGTCCAACGGCTCACTGTTCAACCCCGAGAAACCTATGCCGCCTCCCGGTGTGTTTGAAGAAGTTAAGCAGGAAACTGCAGCTGAAAGCATGAAACCAGAATGCATATCTTTGGATGAAACAGCGGCCAGAGCAAAGGTGAAAGCAGCTCCTGAACTTACCCATTGTGCCTTATTACCGTGTTTAATTCGAATAGTAAGAAGAATGGCGAAGAACTATGAAGCCGAAAACATATAGAAAAGGAAATTGCCCGCTGAGAGATTGAACAAGGCAGTAGATGAATGAAAGGCTGACTGTGATTAGAGCTTCCAGACAATTTGATAGTTAAATAGTCATGAATGTCTCTCATGAGATCGCGATGATGCCTTGGTTAGTTCCGTTGATCCCTTTGATCTTATGCAATGCTTTGTTGCAGTATGGCCAAATACATACAGGGGAGAATCGCCGAGCACCAACAATTGAATCACTCCCTCGTGGCGACAAACTGAGTGAATTCAACAGCTCTCATGTTTCCTCTGCCAAACCTCTGGAGCTTCCGAAACAGCCCGAGTCTCCAAGAGTTCATAGTGATGAAGAACAGATATACCAAAAGATTAAGAAGGAATTTGCATTGAGAAATGTAAAACCAGAATGTGTATCCTGGGATGAATCTTCAGCAACAGCAAAGGTGAAAGAAGCTCCCAGTTTAACCGATTTTGTCTTGCTGCTATCTTCCAGTCTTGATGTGCCTTGTTGGACTGTTTAGTTTGATCGGTCGGATTCCCTATTTTTCGCGAAAGCATTAGAAAAAAAAAAAACTAGGAAAGTCGTTCATTTTTCAGTCTCCTGTTAATCCTTTCTGTCTTTTTCCCTATCAGCTCACTATCTGAAACATTTGACGTTGGCAGGTACTAGAGTACGAAGAGCATGTTTCTGCCGGTAGTTCACCCAAGAGGATGAACGGCGAGGGGATCGAACTTGCCCGAGAAAAATCAAACTTAGCGACCGCATTGGCCAGATCAAACCCCAAGAACACAAAGAGTTCCAGACATCCTCCACTTCTTAATCCTGTGAACGCGGTCGCTGGGATTTCCCTGTTGATTGCCATCACCGCTATTTTCGCTACTATATGGTGCCGAGCATGATGCTGCGGTCATTGACAGTGTACTGGAGTAGAAAAATGTTCGGTATGTCGTGCGGTAGTTCGTGATATATGGAGCTTGTCTTCCTCCGGATGCTAAAGTTTTCGCTAACTCTATGCAGTACTGCTCTGCAACTTCCTCTTTGCGTTCCCTGCTGTATATAATGGAAGAATCAACAAGTTGCCACAGTTGTGTCCCCCGCAAAAGTTTAACTTGCAAGTCCATTATTCCATCTCTTCTTTAGTTTATCAAGCTCATTGAAGGATTGATCGCACGAGTTTGGTTGTTTTTCGAGGCACCGTCCATGGACACCACATGCAAACTAATCAGTCTACATAGAAGTTAAGGATCTTTATATGTATGTTCAGGACAGGTAGCGGCTGTCATCTTTTGCAAAATGAAACGATAGGGGGCCAGCGGTAGCTCCGGGTCTCCCTAGGATCACACATGTACTTAGTACTTGGAACGCAAGAAACAACGAATGAGGACCGAGAATGCATTCGAACCAACACTGATTTGTCAAAGGATGAGGAATTGGGGAGAGCTGATATTTAGAGGCATCGGTACATCCGCGACCGGCGTCAAGCCGCCCGACAAAATCCAAAACATAACTTGTGGTGCTGTGAGAAGCCCATGAACCTATGGATCACCTTAACACAAGGTTCCCTACCTGTTTTCTTAGCAAACTACTCGACAGTGACCCAAAGCTACGAAGCACCGACACCTCTTTGGAGGGTGCGCGTCAGTCCCAACACGCATCCAACATGCGGTCGACGCATGTCAGGTTTCCAACACTTGGTCAGCACGACCGACACGCCTACGTCACGCGTGTCGGTGAAGGAGGAGGGCGGAGGAAGGCAGATCCGAATGTAGAGATAAGTGGGGAAAGAAGAGAAAGAGCGTTTCGGGCCATGAGAGAGGTTGAGGGAAGGAGACAGCGACGCGTGGCGAGCCTCCGAGCAAAGAACGGCCGACGCGCGGCGAGCTTCTGAGCAAAGAACGGCCGTGGCGTGCGGTGGAGCAGAGAGCAAACCAACAGGAGGACAAAGCCAGAGAAAGGTGTTCAGGCAGGGGGATTCCCACCCTTGATATAGGGGGCTCACCTCATATCAAGGGGGGTGGGTAAGTCACCTGCTTTTAAGGCAGGTGATCTCCACCAGTTCAGGAAGGGGAAAGGAAGGAAGAAAAGAGAGGAGGGGGGCTCAGACGTGTCAGACAATTTTCAAAACAACAGTACAGAGAGAAGAGGAATAGACATGAAAGAGGCGGGAAAAAGAAGATAGAGAAGAGGATGGGACGTGATGGAGGAGGAAAAGTGCGCGAATCTAGATCTTTTTTTTTTTTTTTTTTTGTCTTTTTACTTCATTATTTATTTATTTTTATTTGCTGATTGGAACGTGAGCTTTCCTTCTATTATAAAAATTCTTTTTACAAATTCTCTATTTTTATAAAAAAAAAACATTATAAAAAGAATAATATATTTTTATTATGTATATATAAAAAAAATATTTACTATATAACGTGTCATCGACGTGTCGAAAATTTTTATTTTTTAGAAATGGCGTATGTTGTGTCGTGTCCTGTCGTGTAGTGCTACTTAGGCGCAAAGCAGGGCATTGCTCGAGTAAATGCGCTGGAAAAAGAAAAGGAAAGAAACCCACCCACCTCGTTAAAGTGCCAAGCAGAGGAATCTGTACCCCACATAGTGGGATGATAGATGGAGAAAAAGAGGAGTTGAGAAGGACATTAACAAGACTAAACGATGAATCAAAGACTTGGAGAATTCTGCAAAAAGCACAAAAGGGTAGTTATAAAGCAAGAACAGGGGTGGGATCCATCAAGCACTATGGATTAGCTTCCCAAGCAAGGCGGAGACTTTTACCAGAAAAAGTTGCTTCCCATGAATCAAACACGTCTCCCTTGAACAAGGACAGATGTGGGATCCATGATCAATCAAACCACTGTGCATTTAACTTCTCAACAAGGGGAGACAGCCAAGGTTGCTTGGCATGAACAAGTTGGCTGCTATAAATTCAGCACTTCCATCCTCAAGCAAAGCCACTCTCTTTCAGATTTAGCTGAGGAATCATCAAGAGAGCATCCTCGTCCCGTCTACCACCTTCTAGGTGGTAGACGGGACGAGGACACCAAACAATAGGGCTGAAAACACATCTGCACTTCTTGTGCCTCTTCCTTCTTTCCTTTTTCTCTTTCCCTGGAGTAGCAGGGCTTTTGCCACAGACGGCTATCGTCTTCTTCTGAGGATTGCCGACACATTCTCATGCACGGATATCACCTAAATGATTTGGTCATTGGAGAAGGTTATCCCCCCTCTTTGATGCTAAAAACCAGTTTTGGACAGCTAGACCCGCAGCATCCCCATGGGAATTCCACTTCCCATGCACGGATATCACCTAAATGCTTTGGTCATTGGAGAAGGTTATCCCCCCTCTTCAGACAGCTAGACCCGCAGCATCCCCATTCCCAATAGTCAGCGATGAGTATACTTCTGACGGATCTTCACGCACGGCCACGGAAATCAATCCGTTTGCCGCTGCAACCATCAGGCTCCAGAGCGACGATCCCGCTGCTTGAAGACAACAGACAGATTGAGGAATCAAATAATGATTTGATGCAGGCTATCATCCGACAAGAGGCTACTGTCCTCAAACCCATGCTTTCGGATAACCAAAGATCTTGTTGAGAAATCGACATATTTTAAACAGATCTATGGAGTCAGTCGAGAAGCTAGTGGGTTAAATGGAAGTCCGACCCCCATCGCAGGACAAAGGAAACACCGTTCTTTCTGCCCTTGCAAAATCACTCTATCCTGAAGAACAGGTCCTCCAGTTCTTCTCAAAGAGCTCAGAAGCCCCTTCGAACGCCTCCTTTCGTTTTACCGGAATCGAACTGTTGCGTCGCAGAAAGAACTCGGCAGTTTGGCATGCAGGTGGAGCCGATGCATGATCTGATATGAGTCGCTGTTTAGCTTTACCAATCAAAGTACGATCTTATGCTCTCTAGTTCCATCGTGTATTTACGTTGTGCTTCTGCTTCCGATCTTTATGTAACCAATTCTCATGTCTCTTTGTGCATCTTTTTCAGCAGGATAATTTGTTTTGGTCAGCCCTCTCAGAGGAATCAGTAGATGAGTAAGGCTGCTTCACCAAAAGTCGACACAAGTTCGCTTCGCTATCACTTCATATGATGCCTCGACCGAGAAGAAATTGTCGAATGTGAACCGCTTGCCCAGTTCATTCTGCAGTTCTATTGCAGCTTATTTGAATTCCCATTCCTTGTCTGCTCATTGTATCTGCAGCGTCTGCATGATCTAGAACAAATCATCAACAGCTGTGTATACTTTCGAACCGACACAGAGATTGCTTCAAGCGTCTCACGTTAGATAACACTGCGATGTAAGTCCACTGTTCGTTTCGTTAGTAATACGGTCTCGAGTTTGAGCTTCTAAAGAAACCCAATCCAGATAAGTTTCCATGTTCGAGTAGGTTACCCAGTTTGGATCCGAATGTCGTGTACATAAGAAGTGGTTTTCAGCTTTTTTGCCCAGCAGGGAGCAGAGGAGCTTTCGTGCCATTACAATCGCTTGGGCGGCGTGTTCGTGAATTACATTCGATAGAAATGGCAAGTATTTTCTGAAGCCAACAAATCTTGGGATCCGATTTGCAGGATTTCATTCCGATTTGCAACAAATCCTGTGTGAGTTTTCAGGTGGAAACCGAGAGTTTGGGAACATTTAAAGTGCTTGCGTGACTTGAACATTGTCGCTTGATCTATGGCGAAATCCCTTTGCTGTTCTCCCCCGACTAGGCCACACCAAGCGAACCATGTAAACTCGGTGTCCGACTCATTCACTATTATGTTCGATCGTTTGTTCTTTGGCATCGCATTTCATCATCAAATAAAAATAGCCAAGCCATATGTAGTTTTTCTTATATCTCTCGCAAGTAGCAACCATCAATCCTTAAATTGAATGGTCCAAAGGAATGCCAACTTTAGGACCATTCAGTGTGTGTGCGTGTTTTTTTTTTTTTTCTTTTCCTTTTAAATTTACGAAAAGCTAATTATAAGTGGCCTTGTTTATTATATCAAAATTAGTATTTTCCAATATAATCTCTTCCTTAACGTAACGAAAGGCAATCCTCGCGCTTCTCATCCCACCAAATCCGTAACTACGGTTTGAACGGAAGTGCATGGTCGAAGGGGTTCATCCAATGACACGGCGCCACGTGTCCGTTCAGCAAAGGCCCAAAGGATCTCCGGTCAAATCGTAGCTTGCCACGTGTCCTGCTCCCCCTTCCGTTTTGCGGAAAGCTCTCCCCCGGCTACCGATCGGAGCTCTTTATAAAGTGGCCGCTTGAAGTCCAATTCAGAACATCGAAGGAGAGTTTTGATTCTGATATTCGACCAGAGAAAAATGGCTTACAAAGCAGCTGCGAGGGTCATCTCTCAATTCCTCTTTAGCTTCTTCTTCATTTTCTTGTGAATTCCTCGGTTTGGTTCTCTTGATGCGTGAATGATCTTATTGTGGCTCCAGGGCTACTGGAGATCGATGCTGAGCCGAGCGGGGGCGAACCACCACCGGTCGTTCGCGACCGCCACCAAGCCCAAGATGTTCGCCGCGCACGCCGGTCACCACCACGAGAGGTCCCCTCGACCGGGCTCGTACTCTCGAAATTGTCCGTGACGAAGGGCGAAATGCTAAATCGACGCGGCTTGTTTGTCGCAGGAGCTCGATGATGAAGGGCGAGTACGCACCGCTGGGGATAGTGCTGGCCATGGTGATGGTGGCGGCGACGATCGGGACGCACACGGCCAAGCAGCAGCTGGCGCACTCCCCCGGGGTCAAGGTGAGCAAGAAGAAGCGGGAGACGGTGCCGGAAGTGGAGGACCCGGATGCCGTGATCCGCTCGGCCGACAAGTTCCTCAACAAGTCCTTCCTCAGGAAGGTGGCTCACATCCAGGAGGACGCCCGCACGATGCCCGACACCAGCCGCGCCAACCCGTACACCAAGTACGTCTAGCAATTACTCGATTCTTTTCCGAACCGATTTCGTTACGAGAACTTAGGAGTTCTAACTTCTAAGAACAATAACTTGGTGTCTAATAGGGCCCGGGACGCAGAGACGCTGAAGATGGTGGGGGTGAATCCAGCACGCCATTGAAGGACAGGACCATCCCAATCCGAACTTGTGTATAAGAAGAAAGCAATTTCGGTTATCTATCTCTATGTTGTATGCCTAGGGTTTCAGCCCTTCGGACAATCCTTACGTAAGAGGTTGTCCTCCGGTGGCTTCTGATATTGTTGTGATTTTTGAAATAAAAGCATAGCTAATTATAATTTTTAAATAATGATCATTCATGTATGCTAATGATGGAAGGTGGTGTGCTGTTTTAGAATAACCCGCGATGCATTGGGTAGAGTCTAGGGACGAAATTGAACTCGAGCTGCTCGCAAGTAGCTCGGACTCGACACGATAAAACTTAGGATCGGCTCGGCTCGGCTCATTGTGATCGAACTGACTCGAGTTGATCTCGAGCAAAGATATTTATACCCAATTGAGCTCGAACTGGGCACTATATAATTGGCTTGATTCGACTTAATAACATCCTTAGTAGGGGCGACGCTTGGCGGATCTTGAGGCTAAAGGGTTGGGATTTTGGCAGGCAAGGAGGATTAGTAAGATTCAATCTCTTTCGAGCATCTTAAAAAAATATATGAAAATTTCTTAAGTACTTCAAAATAAAATTCTCACATTATACCAACAAATCTAATTCATAACATTTAAAACCAATAAGAAAGGATGTCTTGTCTCATGTTGGGCGGTGCCTCTCGGGGACAGGAATCGACGGACCACCCCGCCCGGCGCAAGTTGTCGGGCAATGGCACGGGTTGGAGACAAGGAACCTATTCCCGACCCAATCCGACCGGATCCATTGCTATTTTTCAGAAAATTAGCAAAGAGTAACACGAGACAAGGACAAGGAGGTCGAACGCTGACGGACCTTTCCAAAGGGGGTCAGGATCCAAAGGCGCTACGCTCGAGCATTACGAGGCAAGTGATTTCTTTTTTTTTTTGTTATTGTTGTTTTTTTTTTTTGGGTAAGGTAAGTATATATAGACTTTCCAAAACGATAGGTACATATGGAGAACCGGACACAAAAACCATGAACCAATATTGGCAAAGAGCCAAGATGGGTTCAACGGTGACCGGTTGCAAGAGGAAACCACACAAGAAACGTGTCTACCTAATGGGTGAAGAGAGGCAGGAGAGAACGCAAAAACGGCCAAATAGGCGGCCGAAAAGATCCCAAATTAGGAGGAAAAGAAGAAGAAAATGAAAAAGAAAAAAAATCAAAGAAAGAGAAAGGAGGCCAAATCAAGTGGCCAAGGTGAAAAAGGGGTTGCTAAGCGCCTTCCAAGCACCAAAGCAGCAGCAGCAGTATCCACCTGTTTTGTCCACATGAAGACTTGCTTAGGGGAAAGCCCAAGTGTGTGAGCCAAAAGAAGATGGCCATCGGTTGGCCATACCATTGAAGAGGGCGGGCAAACAACAAGCCAACCAGGAGGGAAAATAAAAGAAAAAAAGCCAAAAACACCAGCCTAAGAACCATAAAACCAAGGCACAGACGCCAACAAAGAGAGAAGAAGAATGTGACAGTAAACAAAGGAAGAACAAACAGCGACCAGCACCAACAGCAACTCAGTAGGTAGGGTGGAGCTGCTCGGTGAGGATCAATGTAGCAGGGAGACCAACCACCACCACAACACATCATTGAAGCAGCAACTACTTGGAGGAAAGATCAGAAGCAATCAACCAACCGTGAGATATAGCATCCAGTAGCACAGTAGGTCGGAACAGCAACAATGCAGAAGAAATCTCAGCAAATGGTGAAGAACCATAAGTAGATATAAGTTAAGACAGAATCCAGCAGTAGATGGAAACGGCAGAATAGCAGGACAGCAGTGCGGAGCCCAGATATCATGTGGTTTGGCAATCATCAAAAATAGCCGAAGACATTCTCCAGTTACTTTGAAGAGTCCTATTGCGAGGACGATCTTGAACAAAACCAAAGGAGAGAGCTTTGTCCTTGACTAATTTTGTGAGGTGTAAGATAATTGCCGGAAGAAAAATAGTTTTATAACGGAATAAGATATTGTTCCTCTCGATTCAAATAATGTGACAAAGAGCACCAAGAGAGAACCTGGCGAGTCGGTGTGAAAAGGAAGAACCCCTAATTCGTCATTTTGCCCATGTGATAAAATCCTTCCAGGGCGATTTATCCAATTGAGGTTGCACCTCGAGGCCCATGCGGCAACATTTTTTTGGTTGTTGTTGGATTTGCGTATTCCCACAAACACGGAATTGTCAAAGTCCAACTTACGAAAAGTAGTTATCTTCGATGGATGACCAGAATGTCCGAAGTAAGGGAAAAATGGCGTTCTTTCTTGCATAAGCGTGGTTCCCTCACTTCGGCTCGAGCGAGGAATCTGAGCCAAACGCGAGACTCGCCAGCATCCGGAGTTCTTGGATACAGAGGTAAACGATCTGCAACCCCTGATTCAATCTTCTCCCCCAGATTTCGGTTTCTGTTGTTCCAAAGCAGAAGTGATTTCTTCTGCGATTGGATGCGAGGGGTGCAAAGAAGTCCCTTTTGAGTGTTCTCGCTGGTTGGTCAACGCTGTAGATCTTCTCCTTGCTTGCTCCTTTTGATGGGTGAAGAAGAGGGCATGTCGAGTGATTGCCAGAATCCTGCCAAGTCCAGCCCGAAATTGACTCTGCTCCCTCTAATCGCTCTCATCTTCTACGAGGTCTCTGGGGGTCCGTTCGGTGTTGAGGACTCGGTGAAATCTGGGGGTGGCCCTCTTTTGTCTCTGCTTGGTTTCTTGATCTTCCCGCTGTTCTGGAGCATCCCTGAAGCTCTGGTCACTGCCGAGCTCGCGACGAGCTTCCCCGAGAACGGCGGCTATGTGCTGTGGATTTCGTCGGCTTTCGGGCCCTTCTGGGGATTCCAGGAGGGGTTCTGGAAATGGTTCAGCGGGGTCATGGACAATGCGCTTTATCCCGTGTTGTTCCTGGATTACTTGAAGCATTCTTTCCCGATCTTCAATCGGTTGATCGCCCGCGTCCCGACTCTTCTGGGGATCACGGCCTCATTGACATATTTGAATTACCGAGGCCTACATATAGTGGGGTTTTCCGCGGTTTCTCTTGCGGCTTTTTCACTTTTGCCATTTGCTGTCATGGGTATCCTGTCAGTTCCTCGAATACGGCCTGCGAAATGGGTAGCAGTAGATCTTAGGAAGGTAGATTGGAGGGGTTACTTCAATAGTATGTTTTGGAACTTGAATTATTGGGATAAGGCAAGCACATTGGCCGGTGAGGTCGAGAACCCAAGCAAAACATTTCCGAAAGCGCTTTTCGGGGCAGTAGTTTTGGTGGTGCTTTCGTATTTGATTCCGCTTTTGGCCGGCACGGGGTCATTGGATACCCCTGCGAGCGATTGGAGTGATGGTTACTTTGCCCAAGTTGGCTTCTTGATAGGCGGTGCTTGGCTTAGGTGGTGGATACAGGCGGCTGCTGCGATGTCCAATATGGGGTTATTTGAAGCAGAAATGAGTAGTGATGCTTTTCAACTACTTGGAATGAGTGAGATGGGCATGCTTCCGACCATATTCGCTCAAAGGTGAGCCAGTTCTCCAGTTGTGCCTTTTCAGCATTTGGTATCTGCTGTATTTTGTCAGTGTAAATCGAAGAAGTTTATGGCAAAAAATGCAGCTTCAACGCTTGATAATTATCCTGTGAAGCCACACGATCTAATAGGAATTACAGGTTTTGATGGAGTGGTGCACTAGGCACGTTTGCTTAGCTTCTTGCCTCACTGCAAAGTTAAAAGCATCGTGCATCCTTTTACCTCTAAACATAGTTCCTGTGCCACCACCATTGACTAGTTTCTTTTCACCCAAATTTGCGCATTTTACATACTGTTGCTTAGTATGACAGAAGAAGTTGCAGTCATTAGTCCATTAACAACTGTCTCAAAAGCCTGTTCTCTTTTTCATGAATACTTCACTGATATCTGTTGTCAATTCTCAGACATTAGCAAAGCAAATGATCTGTATAGAAACAATTCCGTTTTTGTTTTTGGGTGTGAAGAGGCAGATGATTAGAAGGTTGACTACTGCAGAACCTCTAGAATTTCTACTCCAAAAGTGTTCATTTTATGTTTAAATTCATTATGCATAGGAGCAGCTAGACTGACTAAATTGTATGAAGCATCGTGCTCCTACATTTTACGTCAATATTCATCATGAGAGTTTGCCCCATGCTTTAATGCAACTTCTGCAACTCATTTCCAGAATAAAAAGAAAGTGAAACTCCTGAGTTGCTAGATTTTTGCTTTCTTTCTCTTGGTTAGAATCTGGTTGTACCTCTCTGACGATATTTTGGCTCCTTCGATGCATTAATTCCAGGTCAAAGTATGGGACACCAACAATTAGCATCCTATGCTCGGCTACTGGAGTTGTGTTCTTGTCATGGATGACTTTCCAAGAAATCCTCGAATTCCTGAATTTCCTCTACTCCATCGGCATGATCCTCGAATTCGCTGCTTTCATAAGATTAAGGATAGAGAAGCCGGACCTTCATCGACCATACAGGGTACCATTGCAGACATTCGGGGCGGCAATGCTCTGTGTGCCTCCAACCCTGCTGCTCGTGCTCGTCATGTGCCTGGCATCTGCAAAGACATTCCTAGTGAGTGGAGCAGTTATTTTGGTGGGTCTGTTATCACACCCTTTGGTGATTCATGCGAAAGATAAGAAATGGTTCAGGTTTGAAGCACAAGAAGGATTGCCCCCGGATAATAATCAAGTTGGTCATTATAACGAGTCGAAATTACCACAGGAAGACACAGATGATTCAACAGTTACCCTGCTTTCAGAATTGGCATCATCCAAGACACAGCAGGACCTTTCTTCAGTTGTGGTCGAAGAAGTCCTCAAACTAGAGTAGGAGGTAATCTTCCCAATTTTGTCTTCTGTCCATGTAGTCATATCATTAAATTAGGAAATAAATTGAAAAAGAAATAGTAAAGATAAGTGACTGATTGAAAAGGCCGATATTACTCTCGGGGCGCGCCGCTTTGTGTAAATTTTATGCCGCGTGCCAGAACTTGCAAGACAAAACTGTCATAGATCATGAGTTAGCGGCTTCTCATTATGTCGTGTCCTGAGACCGAACCCTCGACCGGAATTCGTTTCTGCAGTTTAATGAGGTTTCCCAAATGCAAAACTCAATGAGATCTTCTCAGCATTTGCCATTGAAGTCTCTCCCTTCTTGTAGAGTCACAGACTGAATCTGTGACGAGCAAAAAAATGGTTGTCATATGATGTTTATAGCTTGGATTGTCTGATGCAAAGCAAAGGTAATGAATCAGTTTATCAAAGGTTGGTCCCTCCTTTTAGTTTTCCTCCGCTCATTTTCACAAACGAAAGGATTGAAATTTCGATTCAAGTAGCCGACACGAGCTTATCATCGAGTAAACGGGTCACCTGTCTCCTGCGAGCTTGATTCACATCGATAGTAAACCGTTGAACAGCTCATGCCTCGTCGTCTAGTCGCGGCACACCTTGTTTGGAGAGACTTCCTGACTGCTAACATCTTGATGGAGCTGCGATGGTTGAGCTCGGTAACCTTGGACTTTTGGATCGCAGGTGATGCGAAGTTGTCATGGCTTGAACCAAACATTCCATAGCGGATATGAGACGCTTATGGTGCCTGAAGAGAGGGTTGTTACTGCGGATCGCCCTTTCCCGTTCTGTTACTATCCATGATTGACCAACTTCGTAATCGAACCGGACAATAAACAAAGGCCGACAAGGCCCGAAAGCATAATAGAGTACACAAAGCTATGGAAGCCCCCATAACAATACATACAAGAGGAAATGCCGGAAAGGCCCATATGAAGAGTATTAAAGAGTCTGGGAGTTTGAATGCACTGAACTTTTTCTCTTTATATATACAATTAGCATTATGAAAATCGAATATTTTGTTTTTTTTTTTGGAATTAAAAAAAGTCAAAGTAACTTTTGTACTTTCTCCTCATAATGCAAATTATGTCCAAATTTCAAAAATTGCGAAAAATGTTTTTTTTTTGGCATCTATTGTTAGATTTTATTGTGGCCCACGTGATTGACGGCTTTTATGTGATTTCGGTTTAATAATTATTATGTGCTAAATTCCTATTGATCAATAGAGAGATGTATTTTATCTACTGTACACCGTGATGAATGGTGTGACTATAAAAGGCTCTTTTAGATTTGGTCCTCTCTCAACACTAGAAAAGTCGACAGTTTTCTTTCCATCAAGAACGTGAGAAAGCCAAAGGGGTCAAGAGAGAGAAACCTATTTCTACAATCGATTTCTCATCTATATTCGATTCCATCACAATGAACTATCATGGATCGATGTATGTCTCTTATCGATTACAGTATTGTGAAAATCATCTCGTTCTAAGATCTTGGTTATGATGTTTATGCAAATATTAGATTTCGATTTGCGTACGATTTCCGTTTTATGTTTTATGTTATCGCGTTTACATTATCGCGTATTAAGGTTTACATGTGGTATCAGAGCATCGTTTGAGAACTTGTGATTTTTCGATGATATTCATAGATGAAATTTCTATGCATATGAATTAAGGCTCGATGGTTTTTTGTGACCTTCATGAAATTTGGGGGGTTTTTTTTGAATAAATTGAAATTCGGATTAATTCTGGTTTAATAATAAAACAATAATGACCGAAGTTTAGATCATGAACTACGAGACGTGTGATTCGGCTTCATCATGAATCAAGAGAAGAATGCCCCTAAATTTGTTGTTGAAATCTGCATCGGGAAGTGCCATTTTTTTTTATTCAAACTTCATGTAGATGGGTTTTTGTCTGATCTGGTGTATGTAACCAGATAATGAAGGTTTCCCAGAATTTAAAAAAAAAAAAAACGTGAAAGTGAGGGAGAAAGGGGTTCTTCGCCTACCTAGTTTTTCCCTGCGTTTGGCTTATTACTGTGGTTTCTTTGCTATTGCTGCGGTTTTGGTACCTTTTGGCATCTATGTGCAATTGTTTATGTGGGCTTTTTTATTGGAGATAACGACCAAAGAAAGAGGAAAGTGAAGATTCGATTTTGATTGCTTATAAGAATAGGCAAGTCTGAGATTTGTTTGGTTGACCGAATCACATCTATTTCAAGTAAAATTCCACAGAATCTTGGTGCAATATATATATGTATATTGCTGGTCGTGAAATAATTATGGTTATGATTGTTTAATTTGATGTCCATATTATGTATAATTCGTTAGTCACCAAAGTGGCCGAATTAGAAAGTTTCGCGTAGACGTCAAATTAAATAAAATTCAATTACTCATGCTTATGTGATGCTATTATTGAGATGGCATTACGTTATATATTTGTTTGTTATGAGTAATTTGAAGTTCGTTGATTATAAAATATTTAAGGATCGCCCAAAGTTTGATCAATTAATTTTATAATTATGAACATAATCGTGGTAAATCAGTATACTTGATTAGATATGTTTAGCATATCCAAAGATAGCGAGCGTGTCTAATCGGAGTATATAAAATGATCAATTATTGAAAATTAAATTTAAGCATCAATTATGTTTTATGGTTGTACATTGTTGTATCACCCAAAGGAGAACTTCGATGTACATTTAATGTTATATAATTTTGTCTAAATCTGTATTATATATTTAAGTTACGACTCAAAGCATTAATGCGTGAGCATTTTATATATTTTGCAGCATCTGTTTCAGTTTCTCTTCATCCGCAAGCTTCGTCTATTATGAAATTCAATGAGCTTAATTTTTCTGAATGGAGTGAACAGGTCAAGTTTTACTTAGGTGTTCTTAATCTTGATTTAGCACTTTTACATGATAAGTCTGCTGCTCTTACTGCTACTAGCGGCGCTGAAGAAAAATCTTTCCATGCAGCCTGGGAAAGATCAAATAGACTAAGCTTAATGTTCATGCGGATGATAGTAGTAAACAACATTAAGTCAGCCATTCTTGAAATTGATAATGCTAAGGAATTTATGAAGTTAGTGGAAACTCGTTTTCAGTCTGATTCTGTTGATAAGTCAGTTGATGGGATATTGATGGGTACGTTAACCACCATGAAGTTTGATGGTTCTCGTACCATGCATGAACATGTTACTGAAATAGCAAACATAGTAGCAAGATTAAGTTCCATGGGCATGAAAGTGGATGAAAGTTTCATTGTGCAATTTATCATAAATTACTTGCCTCCTGAGTATGGTCCATTCCAAATAAATTATAACACTATAAAGGATAAGTGGAATGTGACTAAACTACAAAGTATGCTCATTCAAGAGGAAGCAAGACTTAAGAAGCAAGGAATATCAATCTCATGGGTCATCTAGGAGCTAAAAGAAAATCAAGGAGGAAGAATGTAAAGGGCAATAAAGGACCACTAAAGATTAATGAGTCATCTGCCCATATCCACAAGAAGGAACAAAAGGATAATAAGTGTCATTTCTGCAAGAAACCTGGACACTATCAGAAAGAAATGTAAGCCTAGTGCTTTTGTATGTTTCGAATCATGCTTGGCAGAAGTTCCTTATAATACTTGGTGGATTGATTCTGGTTGTACCACTCATGTTTCGAATATGATGCAGGGATTCCTTACGACCCAAACCATAAATCCAAATGAAAAGTTTATTTTCATGGGAAATAGAGTCAAAGCTCTAGTTGAAGCCGTTGGGACGTATCGTTTGATTTTGGACACTGAACATCATTTAGATGTTTTTCAAACTTTTTATGTTCCTTCTGTTTCTCGAAATTTAGTTTCATTATTGAAATTTGATACAGCTGGATATTCTTTTAAGTTTGGAAATGGATGTTTCAGTTTATTTAAGCATAATCATTTTATTGGTTCCGGAGTGCTTTGTGATGGTTTATACAAACTAAAGCTTGATAATTCATTTGCTGAGACTCTATTGACCTTGCATCATAATGTTGGTTCGAAACGTGGCCTTGTGGATGAAAGTTCAGCTTATTTGTGGCATAAACGTTTGGGTCATATATCCAAAGAAAGAATACAGAGATTAGTAAAGAATGGAATCCTTCATGATTTGGATTTTACTGATCTTGGCATTTTGTGTGGATTGTATTAAAGGAAAACACACAAAACACACAATTAAGAAAGCAGCCACAAGAAGCACACAACTCCTTGAAGTAATACATACTGACATCTGTGGACCTTTTGATGTTCTGTCTTTTGGTAGAGAAAAGTATTTTATCACATTTATTGATGATTTTTTACGTTATGGTTATATCTATCCGTTGCAAGAAAAATCTCAATCCGTAGACACATTAGAGGTGTTTATCAACGAGGTTGAAAGACAGTTAGACAAGAAGGTGAAAATTATCAGATCTGACAGAGGTGGTGAGTACTTGGACGGTATGAGGAAAGTGGGCAATGTCTTGGTCCGTTTGCTAAGTTCCTTGAAAGGCGTGGCATTTGTGCTCAATACACAATGCCAAGCACACCGCAACAAAATGGCGTTGCAGAAAGGCGTAACCGTACATTAGTGGATATGGGTAGGAGTATGTTAAGTAATTCTTCTGTACCCTTATCACAGTGGATGCATGATTTGAAAACCGCAATGTATTTGTTAAACAGGGTTCCTAGTAAGGCAGTTCTAAAGACTCCTTTTGAACTGTGGATAGGAAGGAAACCCAGTTTGAGGCACCTGCATGTTTGGGGTTGCCCGGCGGAAGTAAGGATTTATAATCCTCATGAAAAGAAACTGGACTCAAGAACAACCAGTGGTTTCTTCATTGGTTATCCAGAAAAATCCAAGGGGTATAGATTTTACAGTCCTAACCATAGTACAAGAATTGTTGAAATTGGAAATGCTAGGTTCATTGAAAATGGTGAAACCAGTGGGAGTGTAGAACCACGAAAGGTGGAAATTCAAGAGGTTAGGGTACAAGTACCTTTAACTATATCTCATTATCAGGTTGTTGTTCCCACAGTTGTCAAACGGCTTGACAACATACAAGAACAACAAATAAATGATCAAACACTCCATGATGAAGTTGGCACTAATGAACCTATAGTAGATGAATCACATGAAGTGGCATTAAGAAGATCTCAAAGGGAAAGAAAATCAGCCATTTCTGATGATTATGTGATTTATTTACAAGAGTCTGAATTTGACTTAGGAATTGATGAAGATCCAGTTTCGTTTTCACAAGCCATGAAAAGTGTTAATTCTTCTAGATGGTTTAACGCCAGAAAGAAGAGTTAAATTCAATGGATCACAATAAAGTCTGGGACCTTGTTGATTTGCCTAAAGGTTGTAAAAGAGTCGGCTGTAAGTGGGTCTTTAAGACCAAACGCGACTGTAATGGTAATATTAAAAGATACAAGGCTAGACTTGTTGCCAAAGGTTTTACTTAGAAAGATGGTATTGATTATAAAGAGATATTTTCTCATATGTCTAAAAAGGACTCTCTGAGAATTATTATGGCTATGGTGGCTCATTACGACTTAGAGTTACATCAAATGGATGTGAAAATCGCATTTCTAAATGGGAATTTAGATGAAGAAGTTTATATGGACCAGCCAGAAGGGTTTTCAGTTGAAGGAAAGGAACACATGATATATAAACTTAAGAAGTCAATATACGGACTTAAACAAGCTTCCCGACAATGGTATCTTAAGTTTAATGATACTATCACTTCCTTTGGATTTAAGGAAAACACTGTTGATCGGTGTATATATTTGTAGGTCAGTGGAAGCAAGTTTATTTTTCTGATTCTGTATGTTGATGATATCTTACTTGCTACTAATGATCTTGGTTTATTACATGAGACCAAGAAATTTCTTTCTACGAACTTTGAAATGAAAGATATGGGTGATGCATCTTATGTGATTGGAATTGAAATATTCCGTGATAGGTCACATGGATTGTTAGGATTGTCTCAGAAAGCATTTATTAAAAAAGTTTTAGAGAGGTTCAAGATGGAAAAATGCTCTGCAAGTGTTGTTCCAATTCAGAAAGGAGATAAATTGAGTTTTATGCAATGTCCAAAGAATGAATTGGAACGCAAACAAATGGAACAAATTCCTTATGCATCTATTGTTGGGAGATTGATGTATGCTCAGACTTGTACCAGGCCGGACATTAGTTTTGCTGTCGGAATGCTGGGCAGGTATCAAAGTAATATAGGATTGGATCATTGGAAAGCTGCAAAGAAAGTATTAAGATACCTGCAAGGGACAAAATGTCATATGCTCACTTTTAGGAAGTCCAATCATCTTGAGGTGATAGGATATTCAGATTCAGCTTTTGCTGGGTGTGTGGATACAAGAAAATCCACGTACAGATATTTGTTCCTTTTAGCTGGAGGAGCAATTTCATGGAAAAGTGCGAAGCAGTCTGTCGTTGCTGCATCCACTATGGAAGCTGAGTTTGTGGCATGCTTTGAGGCCACTGTTTAAGGATTATGGCTGCGGAACTTTATTTCAGGTCTTGGAATCGTCGACAGTATTGACAAGCCGCTGAAAATTTATTGTGATAATGCCGCAGCAGTCTTCTTCTCTAAAAACGACAAGTATTCGAAGGGTGCTAAACACATGGAATTGAAATACTTTGCCGTTAAAGAAGAAGTTCAGAAACAAAGAGTGTCAATTGAACACATTAGCACCAATTTTATGGTTGCGGATCCGTTAACTAAAGGGTTGCCGCCAAAGACATTTAGTGAACATGTCAAAAGAATGGGCATTATTGAAAATCATTATTGACATTATGTTAAAGTTTTATGCTCTTTATGTACTTGACATTTCGATATCATTTATGAATTGTTTCTGATATACTTATGCATTCTGTCTACTTATGTTGGTACATACATGAAAGAATTATGTGAATATTGACAGAATTTGTTTCTGGAAAAGAAACATTATTGTTGGACCATTATGTTATCTCAATCATGTTAAGTGTTGGACTGATACTATGATACATGGAAGGGACTGTGTTGATCTAATGACATACAACCGTCATGATCCTTATAAGTTCTTACTTGATAATGAATTAAGATTTGGCCAATTTAAGGAATGATTTAGCTTATACTCTGCGCATTATGTTTTATTATTAAACCCTGAAGTTAAATAAATCACATGGGCCAAGTGGGAGAATGTTAGATTTTATTGTTGACCACGTGATTGACGGCTTTTATGTGATTTCGGTTTAATAATTATTATGTGCTAAATTCCTATTGGTCAATAGAGAGATGTATTTTATTTACTCTACACCGTGATGGATGGTGTGACTATAAAAGACTCTTTTAGATTTGGTCCTCTCTTAACCCTAGAAAAGACGACAGTTTTCTCTCCATCAAGAACGTCAGAAAGCCAAAGGGGTCAAGAGAGAAAAACATATTTCTACAATCGATTTCTCATCTATAATCGATTCCAACACAAGGAACTATCATGGATCGAGGTATGTCTCTCATCGATTATAGTATTGTGAAAATCAACTCGTCCTAAGATCTTGGTTATGATGTTTATGCAAATATTAGAATTTCTATTCGCGTACGATTTCCGTTTTATGTTTTATGTTATCGCGTTTACATTATCGTGTATTAAGGTTTACATCTATATGTTAATATAAGACCATTTTTGAGATTTCAAGTATTTTACATGAGAAAACAGATAACATGGCCACGACACAATATTTCAAAAGAATGACAAATAAAAAGTAAAAGTCACCCTGAACAACTGTTATTAAGTATACCAACTGGGTGACCGATGATACTCATTAAAGTAAACAACAATATAACACTCTAGCGGGAGAACCGAATTAAACCAAACACATGACGGGGCTTTGTAGTTTGTTTCGTGAAGAATAAATAATTCGAAAAACATTTTCGAAGAAATGATCTCTTCCATTGCTTAAAAGAAGAGTGAACAAAAAATATTTTTTGTTATCTACGCAAATGTTTAAACATGAATTGTCGTTGACAATAATGAACAGACAATATTTTTATTATCTATGCAAATGTTTTCACATAAATTATTGTTGGTAATGAAATTTGTGGGCTCATTATTTCAAGTGATACATACGATTATATTTAGAAAACTGTTTCTCATATTATTCATTTTCCGTGAAACAAATAGAGTCTTTTATGTCTTTTGATGATGTGCACACATGCGCGTTGTAATTGAATTAAATGAATTCTCATATTGGGCACATAGCTTCTCAAACACCTAGTTTTTGTTAGGAGTGGCACCCTGATTCCACGAAATAACCTAAGCAAAACTGGCCAGATGGACTCAACTGGTACTAATGCAAAAAAGTTTTGGGATTAAATTGGTCCATTTAAAGTGTTTATGACTGAATTAGTATTAATACAATAGATATAACAATTTTTTTGGTTCTTTCCCGTCAATTGTTCGTTGGGGATCTCTGTTATCTTCTTCTTGATTCGATTTTGCCAGTTCTAAAACTTGCCCTTTTGATGTTGGGAGATTAGGTTCTATAAGTCCATTTTGGTTTCATAAACGACACCATATCTCTTGCTCATCACTCAGACTTACTTCCATGAGCATGCTCACACTAAATAATTCAAATTTCCGTTTCTTATCCTTTTTCTATTTTCGGAAACATGATTGATTCGAGAAAGTTAAAGTTAACTATCTTTTGATACATGTTGCGCTACCACATTTGTAAACACAAGAAGATTTGGAATCATTTGAATTTTGTTGGATAAAGCCATTATCGATCTACTAAACTTGTACAATTTTTTCAATCAATTCCTCAAGGTCCACATTTCTTTCTTATTTTTAGCATTTTCAGCAAAAAGATAAATATAAACGGAAAGTAAATGAAAAATAGTTGTAGGTACATTGTATTATTTTATCTTATTACTTTGCCTACGAGTTTTATACTATTTTCTCCACTATACTAGAAGTTAGGGATTATTTTTAACCTATTAACGCGTATAACTGTTAAATATCAGAGTAATATTATTGATAAAACATACTTATAATCTCACTTAATGAATTTAAGGGCTAGCCAACCCAGGCCTCACCAGGCCTAGCCCGCCAATTGACCAGATCGAGAAAATTTGGTGGGCCTGAAAAATCAAATGTTTTTACCATACATACATGAAAATAGTATGGGTGAGCCTTGTGACAGTCTGATTGTCCTGTTATTTCGAGACCTGTGACTGTAAGATATCTATCTGTCGCGACCCTCTTGAGGTTGTCGGGCTCTCGAGGGCTAATGGGCCGTCCTGTCTGGTCGGACGCGGGCCTCTCCCAAGGCCCATTACCCAAATCGCAACGGAGGTATGCGTGATCGACTTTCAGTGTGGTCTAGTGACATGTGCTAAGTGTGCATGCCATGGAGTCGCCACCAATCATTTTTTTAGGGTATGATTGGACCACCCAATCGAATAGTTGGGAGTTTCTATTCAATTCTGCGAGAACCAGAGAAATGGTTTCGGGGACTTAGTTACACCAACTGTCAGAGTTGACGCCCTTTCGGTACCTAAGTTGACTGAATTTTCTAGCCTGAGATTCATGCGGATGAGTAAGGTATGAACCCTAAATCTAGAAATTCATGTAGATAGGAATGATTATCCTAGCAATCACAATCAGTAATAAAATGCCCAACTCAAGGAATCTAGATATGCAAATAAATCACATGGCATTCCTAGTAAGGTCCTATTTATCAATCACAGCTCAAGAATGATGTAGCTGTCCTAGCCATTCTACACACGATCTAACCTAAGAAAAGCATTAGGAAGCATCGAAGGAGTTCGAAAGTACTCACATGGGGTTCGCCGTGCCCTGGTTTGGTCTTGGACGAGCTATCGAGCTCATGCCGACCCGATTATATTTGGGGATCCACTCGGCGTTTTACACCATGAAATCATGTGAAATAAAAACGAAAATATTCAGCAAGGGGCATTTATTGTAGATGGTGGTCGATCTAATTGGACGTCAAGACTAAAAAGATGTAGAAATTTACAAATTAAAATACTCGAATGACATTTTTTGCCAAATTCAACTCTATGCGTCGTGAAGAAACACATGCAATTGAACTTGAATTTTGACTATTTATGAGTTCAAAATGTAAAAGAAATTAAAATAAAAATATTGACTATTTTTCTATATTTTTACGACATCGAACGCTATTTTTCTTCATTTTTCATGTATTTTTTTATTTTTGGAAAATATTAAAAATTATGAAAAATTATTTTTTTTTTTATCAAAAATGGTTCCTTTAGCTTGGTCAAGGCTACCAAAGATGATTTTTTAATTTTTTAAACTTTTTATAGATTTTTTATGAATTTTTTAAAAATAAACTATGAAAGACTGATAAAAAATCAGGTGTCAACACTATCGAAGTATTTCAGTTGTATCTCGCTCGGACCTGATCAGTCACGAGTTAACTAACCGAAGGGGAAATGCTAACGCGCGACGAGTTACGTGGACATAAGAAATTCGATAAGAAAACGGCATTTTAACCATAAGGGTCGTTGAGGGATATTTAGAACCGAGGCCGATCAGAAAACGATTAAGGAATCCGTTGCTAGTGTTATACGATTGGGACGCGAATGATGCCGCTTAACCAACGTATGATTTGCGAATTTTTCCTAAATCGATTTATGACGATCGCGGCCGTCGGGACTAGTAATAGACTCTTGCGATTACATGACAACCAAGATAGCCATGGTTTGAACTTTCCTAAGTGTGATGAGAATCACAGAGTCGATACGCGTAATGTCCACAAAAGCCACCCGTTAGTTCAAGATAAATTGAAATTACGACGACGAGAAATCGACCACGATATGGGATCTCGGAAATGGAAAGTGGGAATGAAGGATTGTAACAATTAGTTTGGAGTGGACGACGCCTAATCGAAGATGAAAATTGGCGAAAAAATGGATTTTCGGACGAAGGGTGTGAAAAGACGATTTTGCCCCAGGAGTGTCGACCTTGCCTTTTAATCGGACAAGGGCATTTTGGTCATTTTATTTTCTCCTTGTGGCAGCCGAATTCATAGGGGCATAAATGGAAGAGAAAAATGGATATTATGTAGAAAATGCCAAGTGTCTTAATTTGGATGAATTGCATTTAATTTCCATTAACACTAAGGGTGTGCATGGCAACAATTCTGTTTCCAAAAACTGATTATGGTTATAATGACTTTTTTTTTTCTTATAATGACTTTTTAGAGAATCAGAACATGTTTGATAACTGCATTGTCATTTTGTTCATGAACAGAAACGCGTTTGGTAACTGTATAAAATTTCTGAACCCAAAAAATAATTAAAGTTCATTTATTGGATTTGCTCGTACGTGCAGTAATTTCACTTATCACAACCACAAAAGAATTTATTTTCCATCTATTCTCCAATTTTTCTAACCTCCTGTTTAGAAAAAAAAAAAGGGATGTTGTATTTGTCACTTTGATGATCATCATTCGTTTTTTTATCCCGATTTCTTGTTTCTTTTTGTTTCCCCTTGCCTTTATTTTGATACAATTTCCTCTCATAGTTCACTTTACTTGTTTCCTTCGCAGGCAGCATGGAGCGTTTCCTGTTAAATTGTCTCTGATATGAACGATGGACATCTCTGCGGCTTCTGCAAATTTACTGCTTGTACATTTTGCTCCGTTAGCACAACTATACCTTGACTTGAGTGAAAAATTAGCTAAATGAAACATAAAAGTGTATGGCGACATACTGCGCTTGATAACCTGCCGTGTTATTCAGGTTGTTTATTTATGCCCCGTAAGACTTGAGATGAAAGCATCTCCCTTGTAAAAGTGCCAATATGCAACATAGAAAACAAGAAAAAACCACATTACTTCATTGATCAGGTTAAGAAAAGTAATCTCATGTTCTTAAGACTATCTTAAAAGAGCATCCAAAAAGATAGCATCATTATATCCAAAAAAGAAAACGGAACCTCCAATCGATAGCAAAAGAAAACACGAAAAAACCACACTACTTCATTGATCCTACAATCCAGTAGGTATCAACCTAAAAACTGCTTGTCTTCTTGTCCCTTCTTGTAACATGCTGGGGAATGCCATTCGGTTGGCCGCAAGCTGAGTTCCTCGTTTAGGTGTTGGTGCGCCTTGCATGATCATCATCTCTTTGACCAGATTCCACAATGAACCAAAAAAGCCAGCAATAACTTAAGTCTAAAAAAACCTCCATTCACAGCCCCATCAACATGAGTCAACATTTTTCCCAAAAAAAACCTCCATTTACAGCCCCATAAATGTTCATTTACAGCCCCATCAACATGAGTCAACATTTTTCCAAAAAAAAAAAAACCTCCATTTACAGTTAGTACTAAATGCATCATAATAGATATTTTGCTTTCTACAATACACATAAAATAGAAAACACAGAGTCATGGAATTTCAGCCATATTGTTATCCCTTGCCATTTGATTAGCGATATTTTTCCTGACCATGTTTATCTCAGCAGCTCCCTCATGAAATATATCATATGCAACCTCTTCTTGTATAGGTCCACATGAGTACTCCGGATCACCATATCTAGCAAAGTTTTTGTCCATCTTATCTTGGTCACGAATGTAATTATGAAGAGCACAACATGCAATTACAATACACGCTTGCTTTCGAACTGTGAATGGAGGCATATGTCTCAAAATGGTAAAGCGATTTTTCAATGCCCCAAATGACCTCTCAATGACATTTCTTAGTGAAAAATGCCTATGGTTGAACATTTCTTTTGCTGTTCTGGGTCGTCTCCTTCTACCCCTATAATCGTTCAGATGATACCGTTCACCTTTAAAAAGAGTTAGAAATCCCGGAAGTGCTGCATAACCAGAATCTACCATGTAGTATTTGCCTATAACAAGGTATATATAAATTTGTTATGACATGCAGTTGCAATACAATCATAAATAAAATTAATTCTTATGGACAAAGCAAATACCTATCGGTGGTCGAGGAAATTGCAACCTAGGAGTCTCCAGTGCTGCCGAGAGAACTCGACAATCGTTCGCAGATCCTTCCCACTCAGCATATACGAAAGTAAATTTCATATCAAATGAACAAACGCAGAGCACATTCTGGGTGGCAATTCCTTTCCTGCCTCTATACGGGATTTGCTTTGGTGCAGGGACATAAGCATTAATATGGGTGCCATCAATAGCACCAACGCAACCCTGCAATTTCATGAAAGGCTAGTGTTAAACAATATTACCAACCACATGTATTCGATGGCATAATGATATTATGAAAATCATACCTTGAAGTAGTGCTGATGGTTCGGATTCATAAGAATCTCCTCTGGGATATCATCAAAAGAAGGTGGTCGGATAACCTCTTTTGCCAATTTGAGAACTGCTATTAAGACTTTAGTGAAATATGTGCTGATTGTTTCTCCGGAGCGTTGGAACCTCTCACATAAATATCTATTAGAGTTACCATGACCAACCAAAGATAAAAAGATCCCAAGTTGTTCATCCACCCTAACATATCGACTACGTTCCAACCAGCCTCTTGTCATCATTAAATCACATAAGTTCAGAAAAACATGTCTCTCTAACCTGAAGGCTCCATACACTCTATCCGAATGTCCACAAAGAAGCTCCCTTATCCATTGGGCTCCTGAAAATTGACTGTCCCTAATAGGTTCTTTTGTATGCATGGGCATGTCCATCATAATAATCCACACCCACATTATTATCATGTCAATATCACACGCTTCTAAGTAACAATCACTTGGCGCTACTTGGTCATTAGACTCACTATTTTGTCCCCCTTCCATGGTACCTATGCCATCACACAAATACAATAACATTAATATACATGTCTGGGAAACAAAACTCAATAACAACCAATAACATAAGTCATAGAGTAAAAGCAAACCTAATATAAAAATCCCACGCAATCCATCGTGGGATGAAAACCAAATAACATCATAACATAAGTCATACAGTAAAATGAAACTAGACATAAAAATCCATAGCAAACCATCGTCGGATGAAAGCCAAATAACATCATAAGTCATGGTAAAATGAAATCAAAAAACAAATCCCACTACTTCATCCCCAGGACATTTTCCAAAACCTACTAAAGACGTTGGAGAAGTCCATTTCTCATTTCATTCGGAGTTTCGATGAAAGCCTCCCTCCATGTGGCACCATCCATTGCTCGTTCCAATGCTTTGTGGTAAAGATCCGAATCCACCTCAGGCATGCTAAGTAGGACCTTAATCACAGTTGCTACGGAGTAGGGGTCTACAGGTGGTGATGTGACTTGTGAAGTGGCAGCAGAGTTACTCTGTTCACTTGCCCTAGATTTTATCATCTCTTGTAAGGCTTTGCAGGTATTGACAACATCAGAAGCCATACTTTTTCTTCTCATCTTGGTATTTGGAGTTCTATCCAAGTTGTGTTGTCCACTTGTAAAGACTTCATATCAATGGGGTGTCCACCAAGTTCATTTGGATCATCGTCTGCATGACCACCATGATTGTCACCTTCCCCCGACACCATCAAATCTTCCACATTTCCTACTGCTTCCTTCCTAGTAGCATAGGTATCACCAAATATAATAGACAGCTCGGAATACTGAGGAAACCCATCCTTCTTGAACTTCGCCCACTCAATATTTTCTTGCAATTTTCAAAATAATGACATACATCAACATAAGCAAACCTTTTAAAACACACATATGTAATGATCTAAAATGACCAAAAGTTAAATGATACCTTGATGTGTTGTTCCCATATACTTGGATCATCGATAACAACTACTTTATTACATTATCCCAGCCAAATCCGGATTGTGAAAGAAGCTTCTTAAAACTACCAAACTGTCTTCTCAATCTGTTCATCTTGTTCTTCATCTGTGATTGCTTATATTCGATTCTTGTCCGAGTAGTGAACTCAGCCCGTATGGTTTTCCACCCCACTTTGTTGAAAGTACAAGAGGTGCGATTTCTTTTTTTTTTACCACTTCTACCATCAAATTTATAAAGAGGTTGGTCGAAGAGTCGGTCCACTTTGCACTAGAAGTCTAGAATCATCTTTTTGGGATGCCATTGGCTACCACATTCAATTATAACATGGTCAAGTGCATATACATACACTTTAAGCGAAGCAAGCATTAGGAAATGCAATTGGATCTAGAATTGCTATGTTCTTATACCTATATTTACAGCAAAGTTAATAGAAATTGAAACTTGGTACACCCATTTGACTCTACAAATTTGAAAGAAATTATAGGAACTTCAGACTTTCATTGCACCTACAATTAAGTTCTGGTATCAAAATTCAGGGTTCACATTCAACCATTTCATGAGATCAACATCTCCATTTATGCAGAATCATCTACAATTTTTGTGTCACTATTTAATTGAAAGGCTACAAGCGACACTGTTTGTAGAGCGAGACACACCCAAAACTTAACTTAAAGACTCACCTACTTACTAATTTCTAATAACAGCAAGATAATGCAGTATCAAGCAGTAGAAAAATGAAACTGATCAGGGCGACAGACCAAGTCATCAAGCATAAGCAAGGAGTAATGCAATCTCTCAATCGCAAAACGAGGAATGCCTACATTTACAGGATTAGCTCATCTCCTCGTCCAAGCTCGCAGTTTCGTCGCCCGATTAGGGCCAGTCGTAGGTGAGATTGGCGACGGCGAGGCTCGTCCGACCCCAGGAGGGCGGTCACCCTTTGCTAGATCGGGGAGGGCAATCGTCCTCTTGGGCTTGGTCGAGCCTCGCCTTCGCCGATCTAGCGAGGGTCGCCCTACTCCGGCTCGGGAGATGAAACGACCAGGGTTGCCCTAATCGGGCTCAGGCGAGAAGATGAGGACAGAACTGAGGTGCGAAACTCACCGAAGTCGTTCGACGAGAACACCGGACGGCGTCAGTGGAGATGGCGGGTCGCAGGAGCGGTGGGGAAAGAGAGTGAACTGAGTCGCAGACGAGAGAGTTGCAGACGAGAGTCCTAAAGGTCGAGCGGAATGACGAGAGAGAGAAAAGATAAGGAAAGATAATGTCATATTTGTGTGTTGCAAAAGTGGTTATTTTTGTCAAAACCAACTTTTTTGTGGTTTTGCAAAATTGGTTATTTTAGCTTCAAAACTGATTTTGTTCACAAAATCAGAATCAAAATCGTCTACGTTATCAAACGAGATTCTGGGTTTTTTTTTTTTTTTTTAACTTTTGGGAACAGAATCTCATAAACAGAATTGTTACCATGCACACCCTAAACACTTCTAGAAGCTTAATTGGATGAGGACAAGTCTTCTCTCTCTCCCTCTTCAGCCATTCTCACGACACCAGCATCACCATCTTCATCTTCTTCTTCTTCTTCGTTTCTTCCTCCCCTTGCACGAGCAGAATCGCCCGTCGCCGATCGATTCTGACCGCCGTGTTCGCCACCGTCTAGCGCTCCGACCGGCGACAACCAGCCTTCGAGCCGGCCACCACCGTGAAGCTTATCCTCTTGCCGAACTATTCCAAGAGGAAGCACAGTGATTGGTCATCTGTGGAGCTCCGGCCAACGATTTGTTCGCGAGTCGATGGAAACCGTCGCAACTGGAGGTAGGTGACTGTTTGTACTTCGTTGGACCTCGAATCGTTTGAGTTTTTTGCTCAAATTTTGTGGAGACCTAAGGCACACGTTTACTGAGTTAGGGTAAAAATTTGAGCCTTTTTTGATGGAGTTTTGATGTCGAATTGCTGCTGTTTTTGGAAGGTCAGAATTGACCGGTTGAGGACTTGGAGGAATCGGTGTCGTTCGTCGATCAATTGTTGTCGCCTTGAGCTCAAATTTTCGGTGAGTCTCTTTAACTCATAGGAATTGATGTTAGCAAGTTCATTTGTGGATAAATTGAGGATTTAGGTTAAATTTTGGACTGATTAAGGGAGGTAAGCACAGAATCGAAAATGCCCTATTTCGGTTCTGTGCAAACCGAGTTGGTGGGGGCTGTTAGGTGTTCAATTTAGCTTTATTTTCGTCGTTGAGATGTACTAGAATGCCGACGGATATGTTATTAAGGCTTATAATTGATAGCTCGATGGTTGGACGAAGAGATTGACGAAATGGGCGAAATTTCCTTTAGGTGCAAAGCTGCCCTGTTTCGGATCTCTTGAGGCCGGTAAATTGAGGTGCTTGGAAAGGGAAATTGTTGATTCTAACATAAGGTAAGGAGTTTCTAAACCTTGGTTAGGAGGATTGGACTCAATTGGGGTGAATCCGTTGAGAATTATGCTAGTTTATGGCGAGCTATGTGTAATTGGCTATTGTGCACTCTCGTGAGATGCCGATGACTTGAATACTTGTTGCATACTTGTGCCAGGGATTGATTGCCACTCTTGATTGTTGAAATTGACTGTCTTGCATGCCTTAAATTGTTAGCTCAATATATGAGCTTATATTCGATCATGAAGTATTGACTGGAAATGAACTTTGGCATGCTTGAGAAACTTGTGATACCCTGAGGCGTTGAGATGTGGGGTTGATAAGGCCAATGTCCTGATGCGTCGAGACGCGAGACGAGAATTTTATATGTAACGACACAAGCCTGAGATGACATTGAAAACCTGAGGCGTTTACCCGGGTTTGTCAATGAGATGGTCTGAGGCGTAATTACGCGGACTAAGCCTGAGGCCTTTCATACGCGAGCATGAATCTAGTGGAGGTTAGGAAGGAAGAAAACGTGATTTGATCTTGTAAGGAGTACTTGATGTGAATGATGAAGTTTAATGCCATGATTGCATACCTAATGCTTGTTGAGATTCATGTATTATTTATGATTTCTGAATGCATCTTGTGGTTGCTTAAGCATTTCATATTCATATTTGCATTCGCCTGAGTGTACGGTCAGCCCGACCTAGGGTTAGGACCTATCTTACTGAGATGTCAATCTCACCCCATCACGGGATCATATTTTCAGACCCCAGGACTTGAAGATGCTTCCTATCAATTGGGTGATCCCCAAGAGATGACAAGGTATATAGAGGAGTTTCCTGATGCTCGAGGTACGGTTTATGTTAGAAAGACTATGGTAGTATGGGTTGATGAGCCGGGAGCGCCGAGCAAGCCGCATAGGTTTGAGGTATGGTTCCGTAGAGTAGGTGACGTTTTGTCCGAATAGTTGAAGCCTCAGGACGTGCCGAGAAGAGTTGTACCCTCGTGGTGTCATCCTACTCGGGAAGAGATAGAGGTGGAGACATCCACGGTAGATTCGAGAAATGTGCCTGAAGGAGAACCAGTGGGCGAAGCAAGCATCGAAGTGATTGAAATTTCAGACTCGGAGGAGGGAGGACAAGGAGGATGATTCCATTGAGGTCCGATTAGAGACTTTCTCAGATTATGATCCTGCTGAAGATATGAGTCGAGTCGAAGACACTAGTACCTCCTAGAGTGTTTGATGTTGGATGACTTTTTGGAGTGTCTTTTGGTGGTGACGGTCTTGCGGTAGGGCTTGGTGGTTTTCCTTTGTTCGCCCTTTTGTTTCCTCGACCTTTGCTCGTGGTGTGAGCTAGTTCTTGGTCTCATCTGTACAAACTTATCTTTTGGTTGTATAAAAAGGCTGTTGTTTTCCCCGCATCTCATTCTTTGTTTTGAGAAGGTTGTCTGGACTGGAGATGGGCTTTTATTTTTACTCCTACCCTTCTGCATGCGAGTCTCATTTTCTTTGGTCGTATTAGAGGAGTATCCTAGGACAGGACTTACGGCGTTTGTGGATGTGCGCACTGATTAAGGGAAGCAAGGCGTGACAAGCATGGTTCCAATGTATAACTTGGAACTGGAGAATCAAACTGGCGGAAATATGATAGATTTCAGGTTTCAAAAATTGAGGAGCCGATTTCAATGGACAGATTCCAAGTTCCAGGAGGTGGAACCTGAGACCCGTAACAAGTTTTTCTGTTTTTCCCGTTATATGTATTCGCGCGATCCTAGTGGTATTTCATGGTATCTGATGATAAATGTATAATTTGGAACCAATCGAGCTTCCATTTCCGACACTACCCATGACCGAGACTTTGACTTTGTTAATACTTCATTTCTTTATGTATCTAATTATGAGTAATAGTCAGTGAATTGTAGCAGCAAATAGTGGTCACTAAAGGTAGACATGGCCAAATTGGAACCGGACCCGGAACCGGCCCGTTGACCGGCCCGGAACCGGCCCGTTGACCGGGTCCGCGGTTCCGAACCGGAACCGGAACCGGACCTTCACGGGCCGATTCCGGTTTCCTTTTTTTCGGAACCGGCCCGGAACCGCCGGTTCCGGGCCGGTTCCAAACCGTTTTTTTTTTTAAAAAAAATGGGCCCCGCCCCTGAAAATTTCAGGGGACAGGGCCCCTCTTTTGGGGAAAGAGCCGAACGGCTCTTTCCCCACCCAAATGAATGGGCCCTGTCCCCTGAAATTCAGGGGACAGGGCCCCTCTTTTGGGGAAAGAGCCGTTGGCTCTCTCCCAACGGCCCGAAGGCCAAAAATTAAAAAAAAAATTAAAAAAAATAAAAAAAAACTCTATAAATACATGTCAATCCTTATGTATTTTTCTCACAATTTCTCTCAATTCTCTCTAATACTCTCAAGTCTCACAATCTCTCAAATTCTCTCAATCTGCTATTCTCTCTAAATTTGGTCTCAATTTTCGATCAATTTTCTCAAAAAATGGCAAGTGGAAGCAGAAATACTAGAAAGGGAAAGAACTCGATGCCGATCGAGATGGGAGAATCCGATTATCCCGTTCATGAATATGATCCTCGTGAATACGCATGTTGGGAAGACGACGATGCTTCCAATCCCAACGTCGAGCACGCCCCAACGCAAGAAAGTCTTCGTCCTCGTGGTGTCGAAGAATCGTCGGTAGCGAAGGAGCCGGGACGAAAGAGCCGAGAATCCGATTTATGGCTACACTTTAACAAAGTGTGGAATGAAAATGAAGGCAAGTTTGATATAAGCTGTAATTATTGTCCGCAGACATACAAGCTTGGTAAAGGAGATGGCTATGGAACATTTCGTCGGCATGTGACGAAAAAACATCCAACGCAAGCGGGGATCGACACTAGCCAACAACAAATTCCTGGGTTTGTCAATCCTAACGTTCATCCTTTATTTCATTTCACTACTGCACTTTACAAAGAAACATTAGCTGAATATGTTGCCCTTGAGCATGCTCCGTTTAATACTGGTGAAAATCCTAATTTTAGATATTTGGTAAACACTGCGTTAGCTCCGCAAGCGCCATCTGTTTCGAGAAATACTCTTAAACACTGGTTTACGAGTTCTTGCACCATCTCTTCAGCCAATAAATAATGCAATTAGATATTTGTGGAGTCGTCCCCATCTTATGAAAGAGTGGGGAAAATATTGTAAAAAAAATGGGAGAAGGGCAAAAAGGTTTCCAAAAGATATTCCGACTCGTTGGAATTCTACCTACGAGATGCTTTTACAAACTTTTGATTACAAAGATTTATTATGTTCCTTTATTTCGAATAATGTTCCCGACATTGCTTTGCTCCCGCAACATTGGGAAGTTTGCAAAAATTTTTTAGATTTTTTGAAGGTTTTTAATGATGCTACTAATATTTTATCTAGTGTTTATTATCCTACTACGCATTTATTTTTAATAGAGTGTATTAACATTGCTGGTATTTTTAATGAATGTGAAAATGATACTGAATTAGCTTCGAGTATTTTAGTAATGCGAGAAAAATGGTTGCATTATTACTTGAACATTCCTTTTGTCTATTTAGTTGGTATTGTTTTCGATCCACGTACTAAATTAGATGGTTTATTAGATCATTTGAATGATTATTATTATGAATGTTTACATTTGAATGAAGTAATAGATATTCATAGTATACAAGTAGATGTTAAAAAAGTTATAGTAGAATTATATAATGAATTTTGTAATAAATATGGTTTAGGTGATAGTGGATGTGAATCTGTCCAGCCTAGTGTCTCACAAAGCAATACAAGTATTTCACTTAGTAGAGGGTATAAAAGGTTCATGAGTAGGCAAAAAAAACAAAAAGGGACAACAGGTAGTATTTCCGAATTAGAAAACTATTTAACAATTTGTTTTGAGTTTAGTGATTCCGAACACAACGCAGCAGATTTCAAGATTCTTGAGTGGTGGAAGAACCATTCAATTCAATATCCAGTTCTCTCCCTCATTGCAAGACAAATATTAGCGACACCTTCTTCGACAGTGGCAGTTGAACAAGCATTTAGTGCTGGAGGATTAATTTTAGACTCTCGTCGTTCAAGATTAAATCCAGAAAGTGTGGAGTTTCAAGCTTGCGTTGATGATTGGACAAGGGCTAAGCTTCGACAACAAGAGTTGGATCGAGAACACGACTTCTTCAGTGATGATTGTGGAGATACCACCACCACCACAACAACAGATAGCGACGATTGAGGATAAGGTAAGTTGGGGTTTCCAAAGGTAAGAGAACTACATGGGCTTTGATTCTTCTATCCCCAAGAAGATATGTAGGCGCTTAATGATAATTCATTAAGTTCAAGTCCATTCCTCATTTTTTTTTTACAATATACAATTTGATTATAAATTTTAATTAATAATTCATTAATTTATTTTATTATAAAATTGGTTCCGGAACCGGAACCGGCCCGGAACCGTCCGGTACCGAACCGGAACCGGCCCGGAACCGGAACCCGACGGTTCCGAACCGGAACCGGAACCGGCCCGGAACCGGACGGTTCCGAACCGGAACCGGTCCTTTATGGTCCGGTTCCTGAACCGGAACCGGCGGTTCCGTCGAACCGTGCACGTCTAACTAAAGGTGTTACACCGCAATAATTTAATTAGGAATATATATGAAACGTGAGTAGACTCTAAAGCCTATAATAGAATAGGTTCCAGATTCCGTTCCAAGGTATGCATGGTAAATTTCAGGTTCCAAAAAATGAGGAATTGATTTCGACGGATAGATTTCGGGTTCCAGGTGAAACTTGAAAAGCCTGAAACCGTTTATCCCTAAAAAATAGAAACTAAATAATTAATAGTTAAAAATATGCTTTTCTGTAAAACTGAAAACCACTTGTATATTTTGTTAGCACGATTTCCACGAACTTTTCTTCATCCTTTACTAGAACAGCAACAAAGGGGACTGGACGTAATTGCAATATAACCTTTACAAAGGAAAACTGTTCTTTCTTTATTTAAGTAGATACATTGTTATTGTTAATTGACATGTAATTTATGGATATTAAGTTATCGATCACATAATGAGTTACTGAATATACGAAAAATGACATACCCAAATTCATTCTTGACATGACAAATCATATTATGACAAAAGATGTCTCTAATTTATCGCGATGAGAACAACGACTCATGCTTCTGTCCAAAATTCACCTTATAAATGACTACCTTAATTAGAGAAATTGCAATATACTAACAGCTTTCAATCTCTGTTTCAATTTAGGGTCAAATTTATTGAATTTTATGGAGTTACTTCATGCAACGCACGGTTCATTTTTTTAATATTTATTTAAGCTCCTTCACTCCGTCATTATCAATCATGACATAGGATTAACTGAAAAATTACCAAAAAAGTCCCGAACCTATTATAATTATGTCAATTCAGTCCACTTTGCCAGCCGGCGTTGAGGTGGTATTACTTAATAATATTTAAATATTTTTCATTTTTCTTTATTTTTTCTCTTGCTTTTCTTTTTCATTCTTGCTGCTACTCTGGCCGGCAAGGGCTTAGCGGTCCCCGACAAGCCTCACCTGAGGCCATGGAGGCCATGTGAGAGGTCCCCTTGCCTAGATCTAGGCAAGGCAACCGTGCCTCATGAAATCCTCGCGAAGCACGGCCGTGGGTGTCCATGGCCTCGCTAGCTGCGGGCGAGGCCGCATTCGCCTGCATTCGCCGTGGCCTTGTTGAACCTTGGCGAGGCTCGGCAAGGCTAGTCGGGGGCCGTGAAGTCCGTACCAACCACAAACTAAAGCAAAGAAGGAAGAGCAAAAAAAAAATTAATTAAAAGATAAAAAACTATTAAAAAATTGAAATACTATTAAAACATATTTCTAACATCTTAAGAGATATATATAATCCATATATTTCCCAATATTGGATGGAGGAATCACAGTAATTTCAACAAGACTAGATATACCAAGATCCATATAAAAATTTGCTTGACTAAGTTAATTTCTCTATTGGGTGCTTAAACAAACATACCATCTTAAATAACTATTTACAGCTTTTCGCATTTCTTAGTAAACATCACTGTACAAATCTTGATAACTTGTACAGTTGACAGATTTTGAAGCACTTTCTGAGGGAAAAGTACACTTTTGGTACAAAAAATTGTGTATGGAGATCACTTTAGTGCCAAAAGTTTCAAACGGATCACTTTAGTGCCAACTTTTTTTAAAAATGATCACTTTAGTGCCAACTTGTTTTAAAAATGATCATTTTTAATGCCAACTCTAATGTGTCACGTCAGCTTAAAAAATAATAAAAATAGCACGTGTCGGATTTTTGACGAGCCACGTCAGCTCTGGCACTGAAGTGATCGTTTAAAAAAAATGGCACTAAAGTGATCTCCGTACCCAATTTTTGGTACTAAAATGATCCGTTTGAAACTTTTGGCACTAAAGTGATCTCCATTTGCAACTTTCGGCACTAAAAATGTACTTTTCCCGATTTCTGACATGTGAATTCTGGTGTTTGTTTGTTGTATACCTAAGCTTGGATCTGTTACTCTATCCAAGATTCTGGCAAAGATATTGAGGAACTCAAGAAAGTAACTTCCTACCTATCAATTAAGTTTTCGGATTGAATATTCTAATATGGTATCTAAGCCAAGTTTAAGCCATAATTTATTTCGAGTAACGCGACTTTTCAGTTATCAAATTTCACGTATCGTTCTTAATCCGACTCACACATGAGAGGTTATTAAAGTATTTCAAATCACTTGAATGTGAGATGGATATCAAAAGTACCTCATTTCACTTTCTAGCTCCCACGTGATGAAAACAAAGTAAAAGGTCTCAAGAAGAAAATAATCCTATTTGATCAGTGTACATTGCTGATATCAGGGAATGAAATAATTAGGAATCTCGAGTAAGTGGTCAAGCCGCTAAAGTATATAAAAGTTACACAATTTTTATGGATACGTGGTCTGCCTTCACTTCTGAGCTTACACATGCTGGACTTTCCACCAATAGTAAAATTTGCATTGCAAAAAACATCCAAATGGAATCTCTTTTCTCTCGTTACCTATGTGATCAATCGTAGAACTTAAAATATATGGAAATAACTATACCGCATGTATAATGTGGAATCTGGATTGCAAAGTTTTTTATGCAAATTTTTTTAGCAGTCTTGCATGTTCGATCTAGACTTTCAACATAGTATTTGATCATCCAGTTAATCGTGGGAAAATTTGCCAAAATTATTTTAAACCTATTGTAATTATGCCAATTCAGTTCATCTGGCAAACTTTAGTTGGGCATTACACACGTGGACACTTTTTAATAATAGTTAAATAATTTTTCGATTTATTTCTCTTTTTTAATTTTTCTTTTCTTTCTCTTTTAAAATTTTTCTTTTTCTTCTTCCTCAACCTCGTTGGCCTCAGGCGAAGTTCACCCCCACTAGTCACTGGTGGGGGCGAGCCTCGCTGGCGCCGCGCAAGGTCGACCTCACCTAGATCTGTTGAGGTCGGGCCACACCATGGCTAGGCGAGTCAAAACTTGACCAGTAAAGGCAAGGCTTGGCTTGGGTGAGAATTGGGGCTTGCTTGTCGGAACCCATGTTGCAAAACCCAAGCATTTCTTGCGGAGAAAAAATCGAAGCATCTGATTTGCCCAAATATTGCAGAAATTTTCAAGAATCGTGGCAAACTGACGAGCTCTTAATCTGAATTTGAAGGGAGAGAGAGAGAGGGTCAAGAAATGAAGTGAAAATGCAGGAGGGTTTGGGGGAGATCAATGGGTTGGCGGTTGCAATCGAAGAGATGAGAGTGATCCTTCGAGGTCAGCCTCACCATGGCTACACGAGGTTTGACCTCGCTAGCCCTCGCCTCTAGACAGTCCTCAATGGCTACCGTCCAGAGGAGGAAGAAGAAGAGAAAAAAATGGGATGATGAAAAAAAATTCAAAAAAATACTAATATATTTGTAAAAATTGTCCATGTCAGTGCCGACGTCCACATCAGCTGGAGTCCATTTTAGGGTCGGCCGAGCAAAGTTGGCCGTATGAATTGAATTGACATAAATGCAAAAGTTCTATGACTTAATTGGCACAAAAAATCTTTCAAAAAATAAATTGGCACAAAAAAAAGTTTATGACTAAATTGACACAATTGCAATAGACTTGACGCATAGTATTGGATCAGCCAGTTCGTCATTTGCTTCGATTTGCTGAGGTGAGATATGGATCTTTGCAATTGATTTGTATCTTCTCTTGGTTGAATTTGTGCATAGACATTGACTATTTTAGGAAAAAAATGAGTGATTTGAAAAAAAAATTCTTCAAAATGATTGTCTATATCACTTACGAAGATGTATGAATAAACAATATTTTCATCATTCACAAAAATATTTAGACATAGATTGCTATGATAATGAAAACATTTCCATTAGGTAATTATTCTAAACGATACTAGCGACTATTTTTAGATAATATTTTTCAAATTATTCATTTTTTGTAAAACAAACGGAGCCATTATTTCCTTTATTTTCACTTTACAAAGTGTGGATGAGGCTTGCACCAAGTTTTTGCTAAATGTATTGTGCAAGTATCTCTCTCACTCATGACAATTGATAGCTAAGGGCACACATGACAACATTTCTAGAGTAGAATTTCTGCTCCAAAAGTGCTTCTGAAGCATAAATTTATTTGGTTACCTAACTTCTTTTTTTCTACTTCTAGAACATTTTTTTTTTTGCTCTAGCAGTAGTTTTAGAGCTAATTGAAAAAGTAAAAAGAATGACTTCTCTCCATTAAGTAAAAAATTAACTTCCGGTCAAAATTTGATTTCTAGTGCAGAAGTGTTGCCATGCGCGCCCTAAGATTCTACCAAAAAATGTCTAAATAGACCGATGCAATTAAGGGCAATCTGCTTCAGGATGAATCAGTCACCAACCCTAGAGCAAGGAACCAGCCCTATGACCTCCGGTTCCTGAAGAACAAAATCAAGAACCGAATTGGCCGACACTACAAAAAAAACAACCTTTTAGCCACGAAATTTGCAACGAAAAATCATCCAAAATTCGTTGCAAATCGCTTTTGCAACGAAAAAAAATTCGTTGCGAATTCGGCGTCGCAAATTTTGCAACGAACAATTCGATGCTTCGTCGCAAATTTGCAACGAAAATTGCAACGAATACAATGTCGTCGCTGATTTGCAACGCATAAGTTTTTCTTTTTTTTCGTTGCAAAATAAGCGTTTCGTTGCAAATTGCAACGAAAAACTCATTCGTTGCAATTTGCAACGAATGAATTTTTCGTTTTTTTCGTTGCAATTTGCAACGAATGAGTTTTTCGTTGCAAATTGCAACGAATACAGTTAAATGTCGTCGCAAATTTGCGATGAATTATTTTGCGACGACATGTAAATTCGTTGTAAATCTACGATGATATATTTATTCTCTGCGACGAATTGGCAAAAAAGATGGCAGAGACAGCAAGAATGCAAAGTACATGGGAGGCCGAATCAAGGTATGTGTAGGATCCAAAAGGAAAAACTACAGTGTATTTACAAATTTTGCATTCAAGACATTAATTTTTGTACCGGTTCCACAACCGTAATGTCTAAGGTACATGAAGACGGTGATCCGAAGGATCAAGGAGAATAGGAGTTCAAACTACAAAAAACAAAGCACGCATATGAAGCAGGTATGAAATCAAACTCCACTTGCCCCACTCCTATTCCAAACCAAAGCCAAAACTAAGCTCCAAATGCCTTAAGCCGTTATAGATAGATCCACATGCGCCTCTAACTTCTAAAGCTTGTTCAATCTTCCTGCAAAAATTGTTGAAGAGGAGAAAACGGCAAAAAGAACAAGCTGTGAATGAAAGAAACGAGAGAATGTATTTGGCAAGCTCAGGTGCAAGGCAACTGGTTTTTTCTTCGAAGATCGAATCTTTAGACTCTAAATGACAATGATGAGAAAACCAAAATTGCCAAAAGAAATACCAAGAACACAAAACTGAAGAACAGCACTCACAGCTGTGCTTCGAAAAGTAGTCTCCTTAGGGCGATGATAAAAGATTTATAATTTCACTAACCATCAGAAGTGGTCGTCTTCCGGCTTTATCGGTCAAGATTACACTAAGAGCAGTTGCTGGGATCTGTGAAGGAAGTGTAGAATCTTTGGAAAATACAATGAAATAACAAAATTTGTTTTTCACGGTCACCGTTATTCTAGATGTCTAGTACCTGTATAATAGCTATGCTTCTGGTAACAAAGCTACTTGACAAGCCTGCCAAGATATAGAAAAAAAAACATGACCAAGTCTTCATCAATCATTAATTTACTTATGTATTTAGCATTTGATTTTTACCAGCTGATTCAAATATGGAGCCTCCATAGAAGGAATGCGCATTTACCCCGCTAAATTGTTGAAGCATCATAAGCCCAACTGTTATCTAACAATTTGACTATGTTAGGAAAAGAATGGCAAGCAACTTGAATTATTTAGAGGGCATTCTCACCATAAGTGGATGAGCATATCGTCTTTGGAACAGATCCAGAATTCTAGATTGAGACTGCCCTTCAAAGGTCTCTGTGTAATCCTATAAGAAAAAGTGAAGAGAGCACATCATTGCCAAAATATCAGATGCTTCGAAATTAAAAGAAAGACATGCGAGGTTGAGATATTACTTTGATATCGGCTGCTTCCTGAGTAATATTGACACCTTTGCCTCTGAGTGTCTGTAATGTGACTTCAAACTCCTCTTGGTGGGCTATTACCTACAAGTGACTATCTGCTAGTAATCCTTCGTACATATAAAATTTTATGGTCTTGGCTTCATCATCCGGTTCTTTGATTCTACCTAATTAGAAAATTCTTGCAAGGCTGGTCAACACCAATTGGATCATGTTTCAGAGTTTGATTGCCATTGAAATGTGTTAATACGTATGCCTCAACTCCACTGACAACTTACCAGCCATCTAGGAGATTCTGGAACAAAGAATAGCCCCACAATTTGTATGACACAGGGAATGCCACCTGAAGATGAAATCACCAAGAATGACCTCCTGATATTTTACCAACTTATTCACTGCATAACATGAAAATTGGGAGCAGAGAGACTACTGATCAGAGCCAAGGTGCGCCAGGAGACAATTGTTCCAAGAAAAGAAATCAATGAAAAACCAAAGTTTTCCGTTTTCCCACTTCCCACCGTATATCTATCCAAGCTCTTAGCCGAAAACCAACCCACCAAACACTTTGCCCAAGTTTCTCGCGCATAACACAAAACACCCACGGGGAGGAACAGATCAGAGATGGGCTCAATTGCCACCCAGTTCGACAAAATAGTAATCGGCGGAGGCATCATGGGTAGCTCCACAGCTTACCACACCAGGACAACCCAACCCAAAGGCCAAAGCAAACACGAGGAAAATGACTTTACGAAAAACCCAAAAATCCACAAGAGAAACATTCTGTTCCCACCCCCAAACTCATCAAAAATACCTGGTCAACAATATCAATAATAAAGAGAAAAAAAAGATAGTCAAAAATCACCTGATCTGCCATTTTCAACGGCGAAGCGGCAACGGTGAGGTGGCCGGCTTGTGGGTTTCTCGGATCTGTGGGTCTCAGGCTCGGATCTCGAGCGGCTAGCAGCGGCTGAGGTCGGCACAGGCCTTCTCCTTAGCGAATCCACTGCCGGAGTCGAGCACGCGAAGCAGATGGTTCAAGAGCAACAGCCCCTCGGCAATCAAGACGAGGTTACTGCTGTCGACGGCGAAAACTCGGGAGAGGGCAGCGATGGCCTTCTCTTTGACCTCTAGAGAGCCGGAATCGAGGAGCTTCACGAGGATGGGGACCTCGAGCGACGGCGTCGAGGACCCCGAGCGACGGCGTCGAGGAATCGAGGAGCTTCGCAAGTTCCTGTCGTCCTCAGCGAGGAGGAGCAAGAGGGAGTCTAGGGTGGAGATCTTCGAGTCGGGCGCCAAACTGGAGGCGGGTGAGGAGGTAGTGGGACTAGACGCGGACGGACTCGCGCTTGGAGGAGGAAGAGGAGGAGGGAGGGTCGGGGACGAGGACGTCGCGGTCGAGGAGGCTCGGTGTGAAGCGATGGGCAGCGAGAGAGGCGTGAGAGAGAACGAGAGTTTGCAAAAAGAGGGGCGGCCGAAGCCCTAATTCTTTTTTTTTTGCAACGACCACGTTATTTCGTTGCAAATTTGCAACGAACTCATGATCGTTGCAAATTTGCAACGAAAGAGCGTGGTCGTTGCAAAATTTGCAACGACCATCATTGGTTCGTTGCAAATTTGCAACGACCACGTTCTTTCGTTGCAAATTTGCAACGAACTCTTTCGTTGCAAAACAAGCAAGCAACTATTCTAACGACAATGTTCTCACCATAGTATTTTGCGATGACATAATTAATTTTCGTCGTGACAAGTTTTGCAATGAAAACATTTTTTGTCGCAAAATACCCGAGATCTTGCGACGAAACATTGTTTTCGTCGAAAATTTGCGACGAGTAATTTTTCGTCGAAAATTTGCGACGAGTAATTTTTCGTCGCAAAAGTAACGACCGGAGATTTTGCGATGAATATTTATTTCGTGGGGATGAAAAAATAGAAATTCCGTACAACTAAATTCATCATCATCTTTTTTTTTCTCCCTCCGACTTAGCGATTGCATTGAATCATATTTAAAGTTGTTAACATATCCGAAGTCTTTAGATAATGCCTATGCGCGAAATCCTATCCCAAAAAAATAAAAATAAAAAAGACGTGACATTTTTTATATTTTCAAATTAGGAAAAGCTATCTGAATTAAAGAGAAGAGGCGTGTCCAACACTCGAGATATCATCGAAATCCAAGAGATCACAAGGTTAAGTTAATTCAAAAAATAACTTGATTTATTACGGATTAAATTAAGATTACCCTACCCTTCCTAAAAAAAAAGGTCCTCTACGACACAAATTAGTGATTACATTGATTTTGATACAAACACCCCCAATCGATAATGCTTAAAACATCTTAAAAATAAATCAAGATTAATGTCAAATAATCCAACTTTGGCAGCACAATGTTGAAATCAAATTCCGTTCGAGAAGATTACCTAACTCGGACGATCTGCTAAGCAAATTGGACAAAGGCGGGACGATCAAGGAACGTGATAATGGGAAAATTATGCATGAATGTAATAATGGGAAAATCTTATTAATTGATCCTTTGTTTACTTCTTTCCTCCGGACAGATACGTATATTCGACTCTTCAATTGTACGTGCCCAAATAGTTTCTTGTCGGTCCGATAAATATGCAAACTATGCGCTCCTCATATTTAGGCCCAATACTAAAAAAAAAAATTCTAACTTTAGCATTTATAATATTCATATTTTAAAAAAAATTATCTTATAAAAAATCTCTAACTTTTATTTTTATCTCGATTCTTCTGTAAACATTTACTTTTACGACGAATTTTTTTTCCTAATTTCCCAAATGGGGTAAATCCATCAGCATAAAGATTCGGCATTTTCATCATCCCAGTATACCATACAATCCACTAAAGTGGGTTTTCGTGCCTCAGGGAGTGAGAGAGTGAAACTTGGCGGAGAGAGCTCAGAAGCTGGAGTGTGAGAACTCCACGTATGTATGTTCACATAGCCTATTCCAAGTCAAGGTAAAGGAGGAGGGCAAGCCGTACAAATTTTGCAACGAAAAAATGATTTCGTTGCACACATTTGCAACGAACTATATAATTCGTTGCAAATTTTGCAACGAATTATATAGTTCGTTGCAAGAACACTAATTCGTTGCAATAATTTGCAACGAATTATCTAGCTCGTTGCAAATGTTGCAACGAACTATATAGCTTGTTGCAAATGTTGCAACGAACTATATAATTCGTTGCAAAATTAGCAACAAAATCACTTTTTCGTTGCAATTTGCAACAAGCTATATAGTTCGTTGCAATAATTTGCAACGAAAAAAATGATTTCGTTGCACTCATTTGCAACGAATACATAATTTCGTTGCAAATTAGCAATGAAATTTGTTCATCCGTAATGTTGTCGCAAATTTGCGACGAATTTGATTTACGTTACAAATTTCGTTGCAAATTAACGAACAAATTTCGTTGCAAATTTGCAACGAAATTTGTTCGTTGCAAATTTTTCGTTGTTAAATTCGTGTTTTTTTGTAGTGCGACCGGTTATTTAAAGCGAAATGGCAAGTCTATATATATAGTCATCCAGGTCATCAAGTGGAATGACCACTATTAATTGTCGATAGACGCGCACCATATATATCGGCTAATGATGAGTCTTTACGGACTTTGGTCACAAGCGCTTTTCACTTTCTTTAACCTGTTATTGGAGACAAGAAATTCATTCTGATTGTACGGTTCTGCCTATATTCTTCGTAAACCAATCACTTGTCGTTCTTGTCTTTTTAGCGAATGCCATGAAGATTCGCCACACTCTGCACTAGCAAGGACCGAGAATCTAATAAAGCGTGACCAGCCACAAGGCCCACAACCACAGCCAATCAATCCACCAATCACGGAGTTAATGCATGCACTCGCACTCCCAACAATGTGGGAGAACGGCGATCTACTTGTCCGAATTTTCTATTTTTTTTTTTGTTTTGGGGTCAAAAGACTTTTCCAATTGAAAACCCTTCTATTTAATTAAAATATCTAATCAAGTCCATCGAGTACGAAATTCGGCCAAATCCAACTGACCTGGCCATCGTGGTAAGAAGCCAAAGAGTAATGTGAATTAATTATTGACTACGTAGACACCCATCAAGGGGTTGTGGATAATGAATCGACGGTTTTTTTTTTTTAATAATGTTCCAACCCATTCACTGTGCACAATGGATGTTTACATAAATTCACGTGACGTTGCCGTGTCTTTTGATAGCCACGTCAGCTGGATTTGGCCGAATTTTATGCCGGAAGAATTCGATTGGAAAAATTGGAAAGAATTAGAACAGTAGAGGGGGAGACTTAATAATAACAAAGACCAAATACTTAAAACGGGTGTAATGATCTGAAATCCAATAGACTGAGCCTATTGAATCCTCCTCCATAAAATTTTCGGGGTGGGGGAGAAGGCTTATCTACACGAAAGTCAAACCATTTCTGTTTCCGGATTTCCATTTTTCTAAAGCGATTATTCCTACGTGACCCACCTCGCATCCGTATGTCTTGTTCTTCAGGCTCTGCGAGACCAGAACCTGGAAATTAGCTTCAACAGCGCCTGCCAAATCATGGACGTGACATCGCCGCGCCGTGCGAAAAGCCTCCTTAACTCCTCCGATAGATGTCCGGCCGGTCCACAATGTGGGACACCATCAGCCATTATAAACAGCCTGAGCTTCTTCATCTTCTTGAACGAGTCTGCATTCAAGATCAAGTCTTCTATATCAATCTTGTCTAGTTTAATTCCTTCGATCGCTTCTGTTCCCTGGTAGAGTGAAAATAAAAATCAATTATGCGTGTCCAAGAAACAAGAAGCCTAAATCTAAGAATAATGTTTGAATTTGTATTAAAACCGTGCTTGTCTATAACACAAGCAGTTTCTATATGAAGGTATGTTCATCTTACGAGGAAAAGGAGAGATAAGACGACTTATATTAGGTTATACAACCGTCCGTACAACAATAAACACTGTCATTTTAAAGAGAAAATTGACAAACCCTAACGTGCAAAAAAAAAAAAAAAAGACCCCAAACCCTACTTTCTTGCTCAAAACCCTAACGTGCAAAAAAAAAAAAATTGCATATGTTTCTCTGCTAGTCATGCAATATAAATTTTTCTTACATCCCATTTTATTGCGAAGTCTACAAAAGGAAGATATACGTATGTGATGTTCAAATTAACTTTCGTTTTTCAGGATAAGCTTGAACTTTTACCGAGTTCTGCCGAACCACATGTAGAGCATCCTCATGACGCCATATTCTGCTTCGCTTGCTAGGATTTTCAAGGCACTCTTGAATCACGATTCCTCTACCCATTTCTTGGGGCAAATCATGCATCCATATCTTATTATTTTCATCGACATATATGAGCGACTTTTGGATTAGAATCTCTGTACCACTAATGGCATGTATACCGCAATGGTTTAGGGACTTGATGATCTCTTCTTTGTCATATCCATTAAGAAAACATGCGATGTCGAGAAAGATCGTCCTCTCATTGGCCTCTAAGCCATCGATAACTATCTTCAGTATATCATGAACTTTTCCTTGAGGGATTTCTTTCAGTCGATCGAAAGCTTCTTGCCATTCTTTGACGCTTTTGCCGCTCAAGAAAGTACCCATCACAGTGAGAACCAAAGGAAGCCCTTTGGAAAAATTGGTGAAGCAATTTGAGAGCATCTTATAGTCACTTTTGGGATATCTTTCTTGGAATGCATTCCAACTGAAAAGCTCGAGAGCTTGATCATCTTTCAGCGCTTTTACCTTATAGATTTCCCAGTGAAGACCGATTAAGGTTTCTTCATGTCGAGGGATCAAAATGATTCTACTTCCCAAGCCAAAATTTATTGCCTCAATCAGGTGGCTCAGAGGCACCAACAACCCTTCAACATCATCAAACACCAGTAAAACCCTCTTGTTGTGAAGCTTACTTCTCATTAAGTTCTGTTGTGAAACAGGACACCTTGATCGGTGTCGCAGCGGAATCGGATCGATGAGCGTTTGCAAAGTCGACAGAGAAATAAAACGAAATAATAACAAAGGACACGAGATTTTACGTGGTTCGGTCCGAATGTCGGAACCTACGTCCACGGGGAGAGCAACACTGAATCCACTATAGAAAACAAGCGATACAACGAGATCAATCACTCGAGCACTCAAACACACTCTTGGTGTTTCCCAAACCCCAATTACACCTCAGGCTCACACAGTGTTTAACCCCTCACAATTCCTAGTGAAACCTCACTCAAGGAATTATACAAATTCTACTCACGAGAATTTATCTGGCTAAAACACTCAGGTGTAATTACGACAAGCAAAACCCTCACGAGAAGAACTCTCTCTTCTCTCGGCCACCGAATGACTTGGTTTCGGCGCACTTCTTCAATTGCATCTTCTTCTCCTTATATAGCCATATGGAAGGAGGAAGCATGCCAAATTGTGCCCAACTTATGCCTAATTTCCAAGTCAAAAGAAAGAGGTGCCAAACTTGCCAAACTCTTGTCTTTCATACTTGCCAAACTCTTGTCTTTCGAGTCAATGCCAACTTGTGCCTAACTCCCGAGTCAATGCCAATGTGCCTAACTCCCGAGTTTCATTCGGGACTCAAATTCGAGACATGTTTTTAACAATCTCCACCTTGGCTCGACATTTGAGCCAAGCCACAATCGCTTCAGTGGATTCATTCTTTCCTGCTACTCTCCCACAGCCCTCTTGGGCTCAATCTGCACAAAGATATTTCAAGTTCAAGCCACGCTTGAACTTAGCCATAATCATAGGCCTCAGGACATCAGCTCCACCTGTACAGTTAGCTACTCCATAAGGATTTTCTAACATAACTTTCTGTATCACAGATAAAGCAAAATCATTATTGTATCCATATCTGACAGAAAGTCCAACATGCTCCTTATCAAATTCAGTAGCTACAGTAATCGTTGGCTTTGCCGGCTCCACCTTAATCCAAATATCATATGTGTCGATTATTTCACTAGTACCTGCTACCTCAGGAGTTTCTGGTTGCAACTCCACCTCAAGCTGAACACCGTCCAGATCCGTATAAACACTGCCACAAACACTCCTAGCTAGAAGTACTGGAGACTCGTCAAAGGTAATTTCTCTGCTGCAAACAGGTGAATCTATATGCGGGCACCACAACTGATCGCCACACTTACCTTGTGCATAACCATGGAATATGCACCTTGCCTCCACATCGAGCTTACCATCACTTACTCGATAATAACACAGGCAACTAAACATTCTAAAATTAGAATCATCAGCAACATTACCTGACCACACTTCTTTGGGAGTCTGATATCCAATCGCAGTCGATGGGGATCTATTCACCAGGTAGCTCGCCATACTAAGCGCATCCGCTGGAATTTTCCCAGCCATACCAGCACTAGAGATCTTTTCACGGGCCGTCTCTAGTAACTCTCTGCTCATCAATTCTGCAACCTGCTGTGGTTTACTAGCACTAGTGCGATGTTTCACTATGCCCTTTTCCATGCTGAATTTATTTACCAGCTTCGAGCAGGACTCCATGCCACTGTCAGTTCGCACATGCTTGATCAACTTACCAGTCTCCATTCCGATCAAAGCTCTCGACTGCGTATTCCTGACAACAGCATCAAACATGTGCTTTCGCACAAACACCCAGGCCTTCCTCGAGTAGCCGTTAGACTCTCGAACAGATGTCGACGTCTCATGAGCAAAATTTATCAATGTCTTACCTTGAAGTTCATACAGGCTGCCATGTTTGATTCCCTTCATTATCACCAGAGCACCTCGAACAATTTTTAGGACTCCACCTCGTGAAGAATACCTGCATCCAGCTGAATCTAGAGCACCCAAGGAAATTAAGTTCTTTTTCAATTCTGGAACATGTCTTACCCCAGTCAATGTCCTCACAATTCCATCATGCATTCTGATTTTAACATCACCAACACCTACAACATCGCATTCAGCGTTGTTTCCCAACTGCACTTTACTACTATCCATGCATTGATAAGAAGTAAACCAGTTCCTGTTTGGTGTAGCATGAAAAGAACAACCAGAATCCATAATCCAACCGTCAAACGACGAATTCTCAGTGACAGACAAGACATAATCGACATCATCAGAATTTTCAGCTACAGCTGCAACATCATCTGCAGATTCAACTCCAATTCCCTTAGCCCTTTCGTTTTTCAGCTTAAAACAATTTCTTCTAAGATGCCCTCTCTTGCCACAGTTCCAACAGACATCACTGCCAGTCCTAGACTGACTACGTCTATTCATGCTCATACTACTTCTGCTAACACGTGTACTAGCTCTTCCTCTTTCACCTACTAAAGCAGTAGATACAGATTCGCCAGATTCTCTTCTACGAATATCCTCACTCAGAATTAAATCTCGAATCCCATCAAACGTCAAACTACTTGACCCAGAAGAATTGCTAACAGCAGTAACAGTAGTATTCCAACTATCAGGCAATGAGGATAATAGAATCAAAGCACGTACCTCATCTTCAAAGTCAATCTCAACTGAACTCAATTGACTAACTATCACATTGAATTCATTGATATGATTAGCAACAGATGTACCTTCGCTCATCTTCAAGTTAAACAGACGTCGCATCAAATAGACCTTGTTGATCGCAGAGGGCTTCTCGTACATGTCCGACAAGGCTTTCATCAAACCCGCAGTGGTCTTCTCCTTGACAATATTAAATGCGACGTTACGAGCCAACGTCAGCCGAATAACACCCATCGCTCGTCTATCCAGCAATTCCCAATCGGGTTGCTTCATCGTTTCTGGCTTTTGCCCAGACAGGGGCTCATGCAGCTTCATCTGATATAAGTAGTCTTCTATCTGCATCTTCCAGAAACCAAAATCCTTCCCCTCAAATCTGTCGATTTTCACTTTAGCTTCTTCTGTCGCCATCGATTCGCTTCAACTCAAGCAAGCCTTGCTCTGATACCAATTGTTGTGAAACAGGACACCTTGATCGGTGTCGCAGCGGAATCGGATCGATGAGCGTTTGCAAAGTCGACAGAGAAATAAAACGAAATAATAACAAAGGACACGAGATTTTACGTGGTTCGGTCCGAATGTCGGAACCTACGTCCACGGGGAGAGCAACACAGAATCCACTATAGAAAACAAGCGATACAACGAGATCAATCACTCGAGCACTCAAACACACTCTTGGTGTTTCCCAAACCCCAATTACACCTCAGGCTCACACAGTGTTTAACCCCTCACAATTCCTAGTGAAACCTCACTCAAGGAATTATACAAATTCTACTCACGAGAATTTATCTGGCTAAAACACTCAGGTGTAATTACGACAAGCAAAACCCTCACGAGAAGAACTCTCTCTTCTCTCGGCCACCGAATGACTTGGTTTCGGCGCACTTCTTCAATTGCATCTTCTTCTCCTTATATAGCCATATGGAAGGAGGAAGCATGCCAAATTGTGCCCAACTTATGCCTAATTTCCAAGTCAAAAGAAAGAGGTGCCAAACTTGCCAAACTCTTGTCTTTCATACTTGCCAAACTCTTGTCTTTCGAGTCAATGCCAACTTGTGCCTAACTCCCGAGTCAATGCCAATGTGCCTAACTCCCGAGTTTCATTCGGGACTCAAATTCGAGACATGTTTTTAACAAGTTCATTACTTCATGAATATCATCACCAAACTCCAAAACTCCGTCACCGAGAATGTCACCAAAAAGGGTCTCCTGCATTTTGGAGAAGCCATCTTGGCTCGATATGTCCTTCACATTTGCGAGAAAGCAACTCCGATCAAATTGATCTGCAATGCGGTCATACAAAGCTCTTGCAAGTGTCGTCTTACCTATTCTGCTAGTCCCCGAAATTCCCACGATTCGGACCTCCTCAACCTCTAATTGGAGTAAGAAGCACAAGACTTGTACTTGAGAATATAACCCAACCGGATGGAAAGCAAGCAGGTCCGTGCCTGAGCGGCTGAGTCTTCTTGAGATTTTCTCCACAACGGATTGGATGAATTCGGCTTCAAGTCTGCAAATTTTCAACATCTAAAGATGTGACTCTCCTTATTCGCGCTAGTAAAAGAAGAAGAAAAGATTACTCAGAGGATATCTAAATTTAATATTCAATATCTAGTCCAATCCAATAGATTTTAGTGGAATGTGAGAGGCCGACATGTGCTCTCATAAAAGTGGCACATCTCCCCCTCTTTCATATTTGATTTTCCTTAACTTTTCTCCTTCCCATCTTTTTTTTTTTTTAAATAAAAAGGAAAAACTCTTTCATCTACTTTTAGGTTAATTGGAATGACACACATCTTTATTTTGCATATGTCATGCCCACTTTACATAATATTGACTATACTTTTCGAACATGCCTTCCTCCACTTTTAACTATAAACATTCCAACGTTTTCCGACAAAAATGTCCCGATATTACATGTCAGACAATAAAATATGCCATGAGAGCTACTCAACTAAATATCATTGAAGATTAATGGCTTTTAATCGAGACCCACGTAGTTGATGAAGAGCTTTAGTCTAATGACATGCTAATGACAATTGAAATTTGACTCAAGTGTCAAGATTCTATCTAATCAAAATTAAGCCACCGAAAAATTACTTCGTGTGGTGAGAATTAGTATAGCCACCATGGAGAAGAGCATTTATGATATCTACTATGGAAAAGAATATGAGATGACTGGAAAGTAAGAGCCATACACCGATGCGAGCTTCATCTTATGCTTATCTAAATTTCTAAAAAAGTCAACATATAAATGGTTAACCGATGCAACAATCAAGCATACGTCAGGAGTTATTTCCGTTAATCTATATCATAAGCATTTTCTCCGTGCATAGCATGTTTCTGTTGGGCTAGTACTCTGGTATTATAATCAGCGGAATAATCTAAAACATCATCCGCAGTTGACTTAATTATGAACAGTTTCATGAAATGCATTTTATGCTTTATTGATAATTCTCTAATTTAGTTTCGGAACAGTACTGAAATTTTGCAAACTTAAAATCTTGACAACGCATAATCATATTGATGTTCAAGGGATTAACACATTTCGTGGAATTCTGCATGTGGATCATTGAAGTTTCAAGATATCTCATGCTCATTATCTTCTTTTCTTGAATTGGAATTCTCTCCTTTCTTTTGTATCAAATCCGTCTACGGGTTCGAATCGGGGCACCTTTGTCATCGATCCGGTCCAGCTATGGATTGATTTATTAGGGTTTGAGATATTTCAACTGCGGACGTTGCCCTTAAAAAATAAAACGATGCTAAAATTCTAAAGATAGCAAATTTTCGTTATGTACAAAAAGTTATATATATATATATAGAGAGAGAGAGAGAGAGAGAGAGAGAGAGAGAGAGAGAGAGAATCGTCTGGCAAATCGTTTAAGTAACGATTGAAAAGAAGAGGGATAGAAACAGGTCGAAGATAGACATTCCCTATGCCCGTCGAAAGAGAGGTTCTACTATATAAAGTTTAATGGCCAAAAAAGGAAATAATATAGAAAGTTGAGAGAGAGAGAGAGAGAGAGAGAGAGAGAGAGAGAGAGAGAGAGAGAGAGAAGCTGGAGGCTAAACTTCGAAACCCTAGCTAGGTACCATAGTCCAGAAAATACAAAGATTGATAAAACCATTTTTTTCCCCTTTGGTCCCTTCTGCGGAGAGATCATTCCGTAGTGGAGAGTTTTGGCGGCAAAGGGAAGGGCTGCATCACAGCTAAGGTTTACCCAAGAATGGCCATGGAAGATGCCTGGACTTGCCCATTTTCTTTTTCTCTCCTTTAACGTTTAACAGGTGGTTATCTATCATTTTATTTAGCTGTTGCTTATCTAGTAAAAGGATTCCGACCATTTACATATATTCCTACTGCCCCTAGACCAAGGATGGAATCTTAGAGCCAGTTTCGTCATTTCATGGACAAGTTCAAGTAACTTCCTCTAGGAATACCCACGAGATAACACGTAAGAGAGATTGTTAGTACCTGTTTCCAAGAGACCAACCGGTGAGATTGCCAGCTTTTCGGAGAGCGTCTCTCCACTGTCGGACCTTGAGCCTGAAACCCTTTTCGCTTTGGCCAATCTGCTCGAATGGTCCGGACTGCTCGCGCATCTCTCTGGGGTCGACGCCCGAAAAAATGAGGAACACCAGCTGACCTTTCTTTTCCTTGCACTCGAGGATCTTATCCAGCTCGTCCAGGCACCATGGTGAGGAGGCGTAGGTCCGGGAGATCACCACAACAGCGCTCCTCGACCGCTCGATCGCTTCGTTGATTGCCGGCGCGATCTCTAGCCCTCTTTCCAGGCTGCGGTCTACAAAGTCCCTCATCTTGCTCCGCTCGAGAGCATCATTGAGGTGGCTCACGAAGTTGCGCGTATCGGCCTGTTTATAACTGATGAACACGTCATGAAGCCAGAGGGATGGACGAGGGGGGAAAGTAGAGTTGTGGCCTGGCTGTTAGGCTATGCTTGGGAAAAGAGGAGTGGAGTGGAGAGAAGGAGGGGAAAGAGATGGGAAGGGATTGAGATTGAAAATGTGAGGTTCTCTTGTTCAGGAGGCTTGGATACAAAGCAGGAGGAGAAAAACGAGGGGAAAGCTTGCTCTCTTGAGCTGGCCAAATTGGATCATAGTCGCCATTCAAACACAAAATCAAAGCAGAGAAAGAGCTGTACCGAGTTCATTCACGGTGCAAGCTCCCTTGCACCTATTTTTAACATAAATTCACAATCTGAGCGAGTTCTCTCTCTCTCTCTCTCTCTCTCTTTTTGTCCATTTGCTCCAACTTGATTAGTGTCACTAGTTGGAGTGTCACGTGCGTGCAGCTACCGGTAGAATCTCAAAGTAGAATCATTTCGTGTCTCTCAGTCCTCTATATATCTTATTTGGTGTAGCTACCTAAAATTTTCTCAATCTTGGGCTAATGGGTTACTGAGCCTTTAAACCTAGCTCCAACTCTCTCAAGTCCATACTTATTCGCAACTTATAGTTCAAGGTTTTAGTGTGCAAATCAATTTCATTAGAAATCGTCATTAATCAGTTTACGGTAGGTTGATTAGATGCTTAAGTATAATGACAGGAGGATTATCTTACTCCAATGAACCGGAGGCGTGGACTTGGTTACACGAGATTTCTCTAATGCCCTTTCGATATTTTAGCACCTAATTCCTAAGATACGAAAAATGACTACGTCACCCAATGATCAATGCTACGAATTGGTATGGATCTCACTTGTAAACTAAGAGCATCCTGGTTTCCAAAAAAAAAAAAAAAAGAGAACTAAGAGTATCATGAAAATCTAACTGGACAATGGGATTTTTTACCGTCACAGAATGAGTGAAAACGACATTCAAAACCAAAGGGAGTATCTATAAGTAGCTAGTTCTGTCATCCGTTCTTTCTAATGTTTTGAGTACTTTCATAATGCTTATGAATGAAGTTCTTCGCCATTTTATTGGTCACTTTGACGTTGTCTACTTTGATAATATTCTCTAACAGGAGCAAGGAAGAGCATTGTATCACTTTCGACAGTTTACAACGTCTTGAGAAAACAAAAGCTTTAGGACAAGATGGAAAAATGTCAAATCTTCTCTCTAAGCATCATATTCATTGGCTATGTGCTTTCCAAGGACGTGATTTCTGTAGACCAATCCAAGGCGGAGCCAAACAAGACGTGGCCGCTTCCAAAGTCTAGTTGTGATGCAAGGAGCTTTCATGTGTCGAGAAAAACCCTAATTTTGAAGTTAATAAAGCAATCCATAAATTTTAATATCTAAGTTAATGCAATGAAATATTATTTTGCAGATTATCCAAAAGTGTATGGATCAAGATACATAGGATTGATTCTTTGCTGATGATGTCCTTATTTTCTCCGAGGCAAATGCAGAGTTTACTGCATTATTGATGGAGGGTCTTCACAAATTCTCCATTTGGTCGGGCTTAAAGCCAAATCCCAACGAGAGCGAGGTTTATCTATCGGGTGGCTCTACTTCTCTTAGGGACCACCTTCTCCAATCCATTGGTTTTCGACAAGGTACGTTACCTTTTTGGTATCTTGGAGTCTCGAAACCTATGAGGGAATAGACAGGGTCATGGAAACAAAGATCAACATCCTTCTCAGCTAGTATGAGGCATTTAAAATGAAGCCTAGCAAAACCGTGAAAGAGATGTTTGACAGATTCACTGAAATAGTGAATGGTCTCGCCTACCATGGGCAACCAGTGTCCTAACCAATGAGGGTCAACAAACTTTTGAGAGGTCTCACAAAGGTTAGGACAATATTAAGACGTCCAACCGTGAGACTCAGAGGATCATGCTACTGTCCATGGACGAACTCATTGGAATACTCCAATCCCATGAGGATGAAAGGATCAACGAGGAAGCTTAATCGAAAGGTAAAAAATTCTTTGTTTTGATATCTAATGATGATTCAAATGTATCAGATTATGAAGAAGAAGATGATGAGAAACTAGCACCCATGGTCAGAAGATTTAGAAGAATAGCTAAAAAAGGCATAAATTTCAAAGGAAAAGGGTATCTCAGACGATATGATCAAAGGAGATCATCTGAGGACAGAGAAGACAACAAAGATGTAATTTGCTTCGAGTGTAAGAAGAAAGGACATACTAAGCTTAATTGCCCCCTCCTAGAGAAAAAAAAAAAGGAAGGGATGAAAAGTCCAAGAAAGTTTTGCACGTTGAAACCTGGGAAGGGATGAAAAATCCAAGCAAGTTATGTAGGTTGAGACCTGGAGTGATACAGAATAGTGATGAGAAATACGTCAACATTTGTTTGATGGCTAACTCACACTCTGAGGAAGAATTTGAGGCAACCGACTCTATTATTCCTTTTGAGGTAGCTGATTATATTGATGAACTATGCTCAAAACTTAAAAAATGCTCTTAAAAGGATATCCAAATTGAAAAAGCAGAACTCATGTTTAAAACAAAATAATGTTTCTCAAAGGGATGAATGTTGACACCTGATTTTTGGTTAATTTATTTATAAAAAAGTTCATAAAAAGTTAAAAGATTGCAAATCAACTTAGGAGGCCTTGGCTAAGCCTGAATAATCATTTTTGAATAAAAAATAATTCTTCACATTTTTCGCATTTTTAATTTTTTTTAAAAAAAATAGAAAAATGATTGGAAAATCAGAAAAAAAATTTGAGGACGCAAAAATGCCCAAAATAGTCAATATTTTTATTTTAATTCCCTCTTTATTTTGGCCACTTTATATTTGAAAAATTCAATTTAGGATCATACCTCCTTCATTAAACGTAGTCTTGAATTGGCACAAAAATTACGTTCCGAGTCATTTTATTTTCAATTTTCACATTTTCTGAGTCATGACATTTGATTTTAGTACCTCGCATCCCATTTTGGTCCATTTGTTTGGGTAATTGCACGATTTTCACGAATTGAACTTAAATGAACTTTTATTTTTCAATATAGTTCCTAAGTTTCATTTCAATTGCAATTGATCCAATTTTACGAATTGGCCAAGAGAATGATTTTCGCTTCGCCGGAAGAACAAAAGCCACCATCTCGCTCTTTCCTTTCTTCGAAACTACCTTTTTCTTTCCAAAAGAGATGGGGTTGGGTTGTATAAGAACCTTTTTTTTTAGGATGCTTGGGAACAACTCGTTGATCAATTAAGGAGGATCGCGAAAAGTGTCAAAAAAGTCCTAAACCTATTGCTCTAGTGTCAATTCAGTCATAAACCTTTTTTTGGTGTCAATTTAGTCCTAAACATTTTGTATTAGTGCCAATTTAGTTCTAAATCTTTTTTTTTGTGCCAATTCGGTCCTAAACCTTTTGCATTAGTGCCAATTTAGTCCTAAATATTTTGTATTTATGCCAATTGAGTCAATTCGATCAATTTTGGCCGAAAATCATTGGCACAAATATCAATTGTCATATGTGGCACGGTTTACGCTAACGTGGATATTTTTTTAAATATTTTTTGATATTTTAAATAATTTTTAATTTTTTTAAAAAAAACAAAAAAATGCTTAAAAATTATTTAAAATTATAGAATAATATTAAAAAAAAAAAATCCAAAACAGCGTTCGTCATGCCACGTAGGACAATCGATGTCCATATCAGTCATTTTTGATCAAAATTAGTTGGATTAACTCAATTAGTATAAATTATCAAAGATTTAGGACTAAATTGGCACTAATGTAAAAGGTTTAGGACTGAATTGGCACAAAAAAAAGGTTTAAGACTAAATTGGCACCAATGCAAAAGGTTTAGGATTGAATTGGCACCAAAAAAAGGTTTAGGACTAAATTGGCACAAATACAATAGGTTTAGGACCTTTTTGACACTTCTCCCGTTAAGGATCAAATGTCGGAACCTCATGGGGAAGGATAAGGTCATGAAATTGATATAGAAATTCATAGACCCATGTGGGATCGGTCTAGATGCTATTGAGACTCACATAGACCTTGCAATCGTCAGTCCTATTGTTTAAGTTGTTGATCATTGTGAAAGGATTCTATAGCTTTTCTTTACTTTAAGTGATGCCGCACGAATCATACCAACGCCATAAAAAACTTGTTGACGCTAAAAAATGGCTAATTTTGATTATTAACGATAAGTATCAGACTTAGTTGATAAAAGCATAATTTTGATCAATAATGAATAGAATAATCGACAACTCACTAGTGAAGTTGGGGACTACACAACGTGAAGTTATCGACCAGAGTCTCGGAAGTTTCTCGTAAAGTCATCGGTATCACGCCGAGTAACCGACATGAAGATAACCATCGACAAGAAAATAATTGATGGATGGTTGTGTCTGCATCCGCTAATTTAGAATATATTTAACTTCTTTTGGATCAGGGATCATGAAATAACTTCAAGTAACCGCTATTAAAAAGTTATTTGTTTATTTGTATTCTAAAGTTGTAATCGATTATGGGGGATCGTGAATATTTCAAGTGTACTCTTTGTAAAATCCATTCAATCTCGATAGAAGTCAACGTTCTTCACTTTGTATTTATTTTTCACAGTTTATCTTTTCTACAACTTTATGATCATATATCTTCCAATTCTCGTACTTTAGACACAATATCAGATAATTCGCCATCGATTAAATTTCGGTATTGAATCTTTATCAAAATTTGGACAAAGTATTTCTTCGTCGTCGATAGCATACGCCTTTCTTATGATTCACCGAGATTCCAGTCCAGAATCCTCATGGAAAGCGTTCTTTTTTTTGGGTAAAGGTAAGATAGGAAAGTGGTCGTGTCACATATAAAGAAAACACCATGTGGGATGCTTTTATTGGGGTTTTTTTCCCAATTTAATATTAAAAAAAATATTTACAAATTTAATTACAATGTAAAATTATTTACTATTTTAGGTCTCGCGCGCTGGTGGCCCAGCGCACGAGACCCCCGATCTGGCGTGCACAGAGCGCGACGGTCGCGCGCTGATGGGCCCATGTCGCGACCCGTCCGAAAGCGGACGCGGCTAATGGATTACCGATCGCGGGTCTTGGATCGGCGCGAGCCCTCCCAGGCCCATACCAAATCGCGGCGGGAGTATTTTTCAGAAGAATTCGACGATAAGAGTCGATCGCTTTCGACCTTAGTGTGGTCGTGGTGGCATGTGCAACTTGTGCATGCATTTGGAGTCGCCACCGGTCTTTCTTGGAGGGTAGACCGGAAACCTTACTGATCGATTGGGAGAGATCGATCAGTTCTACGGAACCAGAGTTTTTGGGTTCGGGGACTTGGTTACGCTGGTGTCGTTACCAACGCCCTTTCGGTACCTAACGCTAGTGATTTTCCTAACTAAGATTTCATGCAGGCGCAATTTTGGGTGATGTAAGTCTGACTTTGCACATTAACCAGTTTAACATGCTCACGTAATCATAATAAATAAATAGATGTCAATCACATAAACATCTATCCTACGTGGTGATCATGGAATTATGATTTAATGGGTCTCGAGCCAATGAGATCACATTTAATCATTTTAATATTTTAATAACGGAGAGCCGCTCTTCGCTTCTTCTTGGTTTCTTGAACTCTTCAAGAATTGGGCCCCAAAGAGCTCACCGACTTAAAAGGCTCCCCCACGTAATCCTCGTAGCATTTACATCAACAATTGACTATGCTAAAAATAAAGATTACATGAAAAATAAAAGGAGTACGCAGCCTCCATTTAATAACTACAACCCCAAATATATAAATAATCATCATACATTCATATATACATCAATCACATTGATTAGGGATTTTTCCATGATCACCACCCTTCCACGTAAGTAATAAATTCACAATTTAAAACTTAGGAAGGCACAATAAAAATTCTACGTTGAATCATATTCAGAATTTTTATGTAAAATAAGATAGCCATAAATTTTCGATTCAAAATTGATTTAGTCTCAATTTTTGCTACGTTGATTAATTTATCATATAAAATAATCAACCTCCATTAGCCATGTAAGACGAACAATTCGTTAATACATATTGGCCATAGTATTGCAAAAATTGCAAAAAATCAATTAAATGCACGAAAACACCTAAGGATCGGCTCTGATACCACTGTTGGGATCCACGTAACATGTAGCGGAAATAAATAACAACCCATACATGTATCTCCAGAGGCGTACTTCGTGCATTTCAATCGAAAAAAATCACAAAGCCTCAAAGGGAGTAAATAGATTACCTCTCGTAGCGTGCTTGAACTGAGGTGTCGGTTCGATGTTCTTCGATCTCAGCCTCCACAAGTGTTAGGCATCTAGTTCGGACGCACCACCAATTGACGAACGGGGAGACGACTAATAACTCCACAACAATTGTGCTAGCAATATGCGGAATCAATATTCCGAACTTAGTATATTTTGCTCACTCAAGATGATGAGAATATAGAGAGTGTTTGTGTTCTTCTCTCTAAGCTCTCAAAAATTTGCACACTCTACAAAATGTCTCTCCCTTTCAACCTCAAAACTCTTGCCATCCTTTTATAGCCAAAAATACCTTCCAATAAATTGTATTTAAAAATGGCACTAACAATTATAAATTCTATCTAAAAATAGCACTCACAAATAAATGACATTTAAGAATAGCACTAACAATAGCACTCACAATTTATAATACAAAAATGCTATTTAAAAATAGCACTCAATAGCACTCACAATTTATAATACAAAAATGCTATTTAAAAATAGCACTAACAATTATAAATTCTATCTAATAATAGCACTCACAATTTATGATAAATAAATGCCATTTAAAAATAGCACTAACAATAGCACTCACAATTTATGATAAATAAATGTCATTTAAAAATAGCACTAACAATAGCACTCACAATTTATAATACAAAAAATGCTATTTAAAAATAGCACTAGCAATAGCACTCACAATACAAAAATGCTAAAAAAAAGGCACTAACAAAGGTGTTAAAAATAATAACCATTATTATTATTACAAGAGTTAAAGAGGTTACCAAACAGTACAAATATGCATAACGTATAAATACGTATGACGTATAAATACGTAGAGCATACGTATACATCCGTGAAACCGGGGACTAATTGAAAGAAAAATGTGCAATTAAGCCCTTTTGGTAAAAATTGATTAAATTGGAGGGCAAATTGACCTAATTTCACTTTAAGACTTTAGAATCCAATGTCATAGCTTATAAAAAGTGAGAATTGAAAACTAAAAGACTCGAAAATGATTTTTTTTTTTTAAGGCTCGGTTCGGGTTTATGTTTGTGAAGGAACATAGTGACCCGAGCCGAATTTTTGAGATTTAAAGTGACACACTTGAAGAGGAAATTAAAACAAAATTATCGAATATTTTTGGGTATTTTTCTGACCACGAATGGTATTTTTCTGATTTTTTGGGTATTTTTATAATTAAATAAACTCGAAAAATATTAAAAATACCGAAAAATATTTTTTGTTCAAAATTGGTTCCTAAGGCTAAACCAAGGCTTCCAAAGTTGATTTTGTGATTTTATGACCTTTTTTGATATTTTTAATTAATTTTAAAGAATAAAAATCACAATAATAAATGGTAAAAAAAATCAGGTGTCAACAGCTGCCCCTCTTTGAGAGGAATCTCGTTAGAGGTTTCTCTCAAAGATAAGGTGGCACCTGATTCCTAACCGACTTAACTGGGAAAATGAGAGAAGAAATGTTATGACATCGGATCCTTAAGCCTATTGATAAAAGCTCAAATCAATCCCCGGTTTGCTCTAACAATTTGAACATGGGCCGGAGTGAGAAAGGCTTACCTGAAGCTCACCTGTCGGATGATGCCGGTTGCGACAACTTTCAAGAAGATGCCTAGGACTCGTCACAGAAAATCCTAGGGAGATTAAGCTCTGACATGTATGGTAGGTCATACCATTATGGGATTCCTAATTGGTAGGAACCTAAGGAAGGTGCATCCCCACGCTTTGGGATTTGCTAGAGATTTTAATCTGTATGGTGGATCAGACCTTTGTGTTGATCCTTAAGGCGGTATCTACCTCGTGTTGACCCTTAAGGCGGTATCTACCAATAAGTTGACCCTTGAGGCGGTTTCTACCTTGGTTTGACCCTTCAGGCGGTTTCTACCTTGGTTTGACCCTTCAGGCGGTTTCTACCATGAGTTGACCCTTCAGGCGGTTTCTACCTTTGATTTGACCCTTCAGGCGGTTTCTACCTTGTGTTGACCCTTCAGGCGGTCTCTACCATGTGTTGACCCTTCAGGCGGTATCTACCTTGTGTTGACCCTTCAGGCGGTTTCTACCATTAATGTGATCCCTCAGGCGGTTTCTACCTTGGTTTGACCCTTCAGGCGGTTTCTACCTTGAGTTGACCCTTCAGGCGGTTTCTACCTTGGTTTGACCCTTCAGGCGGTATCTACCTTGAGTTGACCCTTCAGGCGGTATCTACCTTTGTTTTGACCCTTCAGGCGGTATCTACCTTGAGTTGACCCTTCAGGCGGTTTCTACCATGAGTTGACCCTTCAGGCGGTTTCTACCATGGTTTGACCCTTCAGGCGGTTTCTACCATACATTGACCCTTCAGGCGGTTTCTACCATTGAGTTGACCCTTCAGGCGGTATCTACCATTGATTGACCCTTCAGGCGGTATCTACCTTCATTTGACCCTTCAGGCGGTTTCTACCATATTTGACCCTTCAGGCGGTATCTACCTTTGATTTGACCCTTCAGGCGGTATCTACCTTTCGTTTGACCCTTCAGGCGGTATCTACCTTCAAGTTGACCCTTCAGGCGGTATCTACCTTGAGTTGACCCTTCAGGCGGTATCTACCATCAGTTTGCTTTGAAAAGGGGTCTCATGACGAGGGTTCTCCACGTCCGATGAGACTGCCTAAATTATGAAAAGGGGTCTCATGACGAGGGTTCTCCACGTCCGATGAGACTGCCTAAATTTTTTTTAAAAGAGGTCTCATGACGAGGGTTCTCCACGTCCGATGAGACTGCCTAAATTTTGAAAAGGGGGCTCATGACGAGGGTTCTCCACGTCCGATGAGACTGCCTAAATTTTGAAAAGGGGTCTCATGACGAGGGTTCTCCACGTCCGATGAGACTGTTTGAAAATGCGTCCTGGGACGAGGGTTCTCCACGTCTGCTGGGACTGTTTGATATTTTGAAAAAGGGTCCCGGGACGAGGGTTCTCCACGTCTGCTGGGATTGCTTGATTTTTTTGAAAAGGGATCTTGGGACGAGGGTTCTCCACGTCTGATAGGACTTTTTCTTTTAAAAGGGTTTTTCTTCCCCCCTTTTTTTAGAGATCCCGAAGTTTGTCGGGAATTCAGTTTTTGAAGCAGTGAAAGATTTCAATTTGACAAAACTTCACTTGAGTCTGTTGAGGCGACATTCTGGGAGCTGGGTTCTCCAGGTATCCTGCAGAAGTTTGAGCCTGAAAGATTTTTCTTCACCAAGAAAACGTTAGTAATCTTTGGGAAGACTACGGCTGTCCATTTGACAAAAACCGTATGACTTAAGTCTTAATCATGAAATGTGCATTTTGATGCCGGAGGTTATCCAAAGCATTCTTGCAACATGCAAATGTGATCACAAATCCCTTGCACGGAAAATCTGGATCAATAGTTTGAAAATTCCAAAAAGAGTTTGTTCAAAACATCAATTGGAATATTTCTCGACAAGGAGGTCTTCTCACCTGTTTTGCTATAGTGGTTTTTTTTATAGGGGACGCACTCAATTCCCTACTGACCTGTGCCTAGGTTTTAGGCTCATTCGCAGCGCATACATTTTGATCGGTCGGGAGGTCTTCCACGGGACCGTAATGTTGAGCTTGGATATTGGTTTTCAAGGGGGACCCGCTTTGGAGTCGAGGCCATTGAACGAAAGTTTTCGCCATCTGCTCCGGGTTTACAAGTCAAGAACCCTGCAAAATGAGAAAGAAATACTCTTGCTCGTACTTCTTCGAGCTAAGCTATATGTTAACCCAAGTGTCTTAGTCAGAGAAGACTGTTTCAGGGTTATGATGTTGGTAGGATTGGGGACCAAAAAAAGCTTATTTTTGGCTCAGAATTCATGACGGGTTTGACATTGGTGATCATTGCTGATTTACCACCTGTCTTTTCCTTTCTGCATCTTTAGTTTTTGAGGTGTACAACCTATTTTGAGGTGTGCACCAGCTCTTTAGAGAGCGTCTCTTGTTGTATTCAGAGACCGACTCTCTCCATGTCTTTGTTCTGTGCTTGGCAGCATTTGGGGAGCAGCCTTTTTTTGATTTGGTTCCTTCAGGGATTTCCTCTTTTCCCATTCAGGCTTCATTGTGGATCAATCAAAGAACTTACATGAGCATCGGCCTTGCTTTTACCAGGCACTTTGCTTTTTCTTGATGCTGGGGATTTTCTTCGTCCTCATTTTCCTTTTGAAATCCCGCTTTTCTCATCTTCGGTAGATTATGTTAGACATATGATCGAACGTCTAAACATGCCTTAAATATCAGCCCGGGAATCCTCTTCGTAATCCCTGAGTCTTGAACTCCTCCCTTTTTTGAGGTGGTGCTGCATCCGTCTTGGAATGATCACCAATGGGTTTATGAAACGAATTCGCAGGCTCAACTTGGTTGTGCAAAGGATATGGTGTGTGGGATAGAGAAATGAATGCTTCTCGTCATCCTATGGCATTTGGATTACCATATAAACAACACACAAAGATTAATGTTAGTCCGAGCAAGAAAATTTCTAACCATTTTCTCCCGATGCCGCTGGACTTGCTCCCTTTTTGCCCCGATGTGGGTTGGTTCTTGACAGGGTTAAGAATGAAAACCGTCGTTCAAAGGGTTTATCAACGGTCACCTGTAGTGTTTGGGGGATATGAAACGAATGCCTCCGTCGTCCCAACCCATGTAATCGCCGCAAATGGTCCCTACCTCCATAGACCCAGATTTTGTTATCTGCCCACTCCATTCATCTCTCAAGTGTGTGTGTTGGACATGTTTGGATTAGGCTTCGCCTCTCGTCTGAGAAAACACCCTTTTAAACGGTTTGAACAACTTTTATTGGAAAACTTCTTTTTGTTTTCTCCGAAAAATTTCCTCCCAATGGGGCTTTATGATGCACATGTATGTTTCATTCATGTTCAGACAACCTCCTGTTTCAAAACATGAATGCCAATGAAATTTGAATTCTATGCCTTTTCTAGACATTAGATTCTGAAAGCTTTTCTTTTCTTCTCTATTTTTTTATTCAACATCTTCAATGGATTGGGGAGAGGGATACTTACCTGTCCCCCGCGGTTGGAGATCCCTGAAAATGCGGAAGAAACATGTTATTGTACGTTCATGAATTTTTCAAAAAATTAGAACGATACATCTTACCCTTGGTCGTATACTCCAGCGGGTAATTCATGGGGTGTGAAAACTTGTTTCACCTTGATGGCGATCCCCTGTCAAAGACGGGAATTAGTCGTTAGTTTGCGTTCCAAAATTCAAGGGAAATTGGAACGATACAGCCTTGTTCTTGCTTTGTGTTTCCATTTGAACACAAACTCGCGGCTTGCAGGATTTGGCCCTCTATCTTGTGGTCTTGATCCCTCCGTTTGGTTGGCGATGAATCATTCTCATGGATTTGTCCCAGAGGAGATCCATTTGTGTTTTTGGGCGCACTCCAGCGCCATTCTTCAAGGTTCCTTTTATTCAAGGAAAAAAAAAGATTTTATCAAAATGCATGTCAAAGCATGTGACGTAGGAGCGATACTTTTTACCATCCACTAGGTCTTATAATCAAAGACCATCTCCTGGAATCCTGACTTCTAAGGCCAATGATTCTATTCAACTCCCTGTTAGCGCGCTCTTTTCATTTGAGGCTTTCAATGCCAACGACTTCCTGCAAAATGAGTAAAAACTCATGTTAGGCATGTGGTCTTCGAAGACCTAATTGGAACGATACAAGGTTACCGTTCATCCAAATTCGCATCTTGGGGTTTGATTCTGATGCGGACGACTCTGTTATTGCGTCCATTGACTTTGCCAGAGGAGAAACGTCCGGCGTACAAATGATTCACTTGCCCCAGTTAGGCATGGTTTTGCTGTTTGTCATCTCTAGATTCGATGACCCTGGTCTGATGCGCTTTCATGGGGGATCATGAGAGTTTGCCCCCGGTTTGGCTCCTCAAAGCAAATGGGGGGAACCTACTCCCATTGATTTTTGTAGATTCTGATCATCCATCTCGATTGTCAGAGTCCTTGATCAATTTAATCTGTCTCAAGATAGCTTGATATTCTTGGGATTCGTCATGTGGCGGTTTGGTGATTCTCTCGATCACAGTCGCCATTTGAGGTATTTGATGTTCCATGTTTGTTATTTGAAAGCATTACATCCTGCGTCCTCTGCTCTTGATTATCACCTGAGAAGAAAAAGAAAGGAAGCATTATTCCCATATCAAGAAAATAATCATTATGGAACGATACGTCCTTTTACACTTGATTTGCATTCCGTTTTGATGTTGCATATTGATATGCACAACATCTATCAAATTCCTCCATCCGTGCTTGAAGGTATTTGCAACGCCTACGGTTCATTTGCCCCAGCTGGGTGACGTCTGTTTTGTCATTTGAATGCATGAGCTTTTGGGTGCATTGTCTCTTTTATCACCTGAGATAAAGAAAAATGGAGAAAAACTTATCCCCAGATCTGATTAAAAATCAACTAGGAACGATACGTCCTTTCACCAAACGAGTGGCTCTGCTGCCAAATGTATTTTGCACTGAAGGGACGAATTCCACTATGCTCCACGGGTCTGGGGAATTTGCCCCCATTTTCGATAGAAATGAGCCTTATCAAGATGTATACAATACAAATAGATCCCTAATACAATCAATCTAAGGGACGAGATAGAGAGGATCTCAGCAAAATTAATCATATACAAGAGAACTAAGAAAGTCAAATCAATAAAAGGAATGTGGTCCGAACACTTGGAGATGCCCCAGTTCCAGTCTTCGAGATGTGACTCCAGGATCACCGATTGTTTTTTTTTTTTTTTAGGTGGTTTTAGATATACCAACCATGTAAAGACATGCACATGAGACAAGTGAGGATAAAACTTCTAAAAATCCAAGGATTTGGCACCTAAGGTCAAGGTTCCCACCTCGAGTTCTAGAAAGAGCCGATTCCATTGCACAACTATCGTTGCATTGGGACTCGATCCATAGTTCGAAGTGAGCGGAATTGAAAAGTGGATTACCCCATGTTTTTCCTCACGGAGATTCCATTTTCAATTCCTTCTATTGTTTTCCTAAAGAGGGCGCCCGAGGTTTTAGGCGCGGTTGTGTGTGTCCATGTGTCGTGATCACCACAATGCGAGTCATGCACAACAGTTTATCAATCGGCGCTTCAAATCATCCATACAACATACATTCCTACGCCAACCTGCATAAGACAATGTTAATCACAGACTACTCCTCTTATCACTCCAATCTGCAAAAACATATAACACCTATCATGAGCGGACTTACCTCACCTTCAAGAGCGCCTGCATGGTTAGAAAAATCACTCAGCGTTTTAATTACGGCCTAAGTCCACTTGAGGTCTAGAACCATTGGTTCTAGAATAAAGGTCCCCAGTGGAGTCGCCAGCTGTCGCGACACGTCCGAACGCGGACGCGGCTAATGGATTACCGATCGCGGGTCTTGGATCGGCGCGAGCCCTCCCAGGCCCATACCAAATCGCGGCGGGAGTATTTTTCAGAAGGATTCGACGATAAGAGTCGATCGCTTTCGACCTTAGTGTGGTCGTGGTGGCATGTGCAACTTGTGCATGCATTTGGAGTCGCCACCGGTCTTTCTTGGAGGGTAGACCGAAAACCTTACTGATCGATTGTGAGAGATCGATCAGTTCTACGGAACCAGAGTTTTTGGGTTCGGGGACTTGGTTACGCTGGTGTCGTTACCAACGCCCTTTCGGTACCTAACGCTAGTGATTTTCCTAACTAAGATTTCATGCAGGCGCAATTTTCGGTGATGTAAGTCTGACTTTGCACATTAACCAGTTTAACATGCTCACGTAATCATAATAAATAAATAGATGTCAATCACATAAACATCTATCCTACGTGGTGATCATGGAATTATGATTTAATGGGTCTCGAGCCAATGAGACCACATTTAATCATTTTAATATTTTAATAACGGAGAGCCGCTCTTCGCTTCTTCTTGGTTTCTTGAACTCTTCAAGAATTGGGCCCCAAAGAGCTCACCGACTTAAAAGGCTCCCCCACGTAATCCTCGTTGCATTTACATCAACAATTGACTATGCTAAAAATAAAGATTACATGAAAAATAAAAGGAGTACGCAGCCTCCATTTAATAACTACAACCCCAAATATATAAATAATCATCATACATTCATATATACATCAATCACATTGATTAGGGATTTTTCCATGATCACCACCCTTCCACGTAAGTAATAAATTCACAATTTAAAACTTAGGAAGGCACAATAAAAATTCTACGTTGAATCATATTTAGAATTTTTATGTAAAATAAGATAGCCATAAATTTTCGATTCAAAATTGATTTAGTCTCAATTTTTGCTACGTTGATTAATTTATCATATAAAATAATCAACCTCCATTAGCCATGTAAGACGAACAATTCGTTAATACATATTGGCCATAGTATTGCAAAAATTGCAAAAAATCAATTAAATGCACGAAAACACCTAAGGATCGGCTCTGATACCACTGTTGGGATCCACGTAACATGTAGCGGAAATAAATAACAACCCATACATGTATCTCCAGAGGCGTACTTCGTGCATTTCAATCGAAAAAAATCACAAAGCCTCAAAGGGAGTAAATAGATTACCTCTCGTAGCGTGCTTGAACGGAGGTGTCGGTTCGATGTTCTTCGATCTCAGCCTCCACAAGTGTTAGGCATCTAGTTCGGACGCACCACCAATTGACGAACGGGGAGACGACTAATAACTCCACAACAATTGTGCTAGCAATATGCGGAATCAATATTCCGAACTTAGTATATTTTGCTCACTCAAGATGATGAGAATATAGAGAGTGTTTGTGTTCTTCTCTCTAAGCTCTCAAAAATTTGCACACTCTACAAAATGTCTCTCCCTTTCAACCTCAAAACTCTTGCTATCCTTTTATAGCCAAAAATACCTTCCAATAAATTGTATTTAAAAATGGCACTAACAATTATAAATTCTATCTAAAAATAGCACTCACAAATAAATGACATTTAAGAATAGCACTAACAATAGCACTCACAATTTATAATACAAAAATGCTATTTAAAAATAGCACTAACAATAGCACTCACAATTTATAATACAAAAATGCTATTTAAAAATAGCACTAACAATTATAAATTCTATCTAATAATAGCACTCACAATTTATGATAAATAAATGCCATTTAAAAATAGCACTAACAATAGCACTCACAATTTATGATAAATAAATGTCATTTAAAAATAGCACTAACAATAGCACTCACAATTTATAATACAAAAAATGCTATTTAAAAATAGCACTAGCAATAGCACTCACAATACAAAAATGCTAAAAAAAAGGCACTAACAAAGGTGTTAAAAATAATAACCATTATTATTATTACAAGAGTTAAAGAGGTTACCAAACAGTACAAATATGCATAACGTATAAATACGTATGACGTATAAATACGTAGAGCATACGTATACATCCGTGAAACCGGGGACTAATTGAAAGAAAAATGTGCAATTAAGCCCTTTTGGTAAAAATTGATTAAATTGGAGGGCAAATTAACCTAATTGCACTTTAAGACTTTAGAATCCAATGTCATAGCTTATAAAAAGTGAGAATTGAAAACTAAAAGACTCTGAAAATGATTTTTTTTTTTTTTTTAGGCTCGGTTCGGGTTTATGTTTGTGAAGGAATATAGTGACCCGAGCCGAATTTTTGAGATTTAAAGTGACACACTTGAAGAGGAAATTAAAACAAAATTATCGAATATTTTTGGGTATTTTTCTGACCACGAATGGTATTTTTCTGATTTTTTGATTATTTTTATAATTAAATAAACTCGAAAAATATTAAAAATACCGAAAAATATTTTTTGTTCAAAATTGGTTCCTAAGGCTAAACCAAGGCTTCCAAAGTTGATTTTGTGATTTTATGACCTTTTTGATATTTTTAATTAATTTTAAAGAATAAAAATCACAATAATAAATGGTAAAAAAAATCAGGTGTCAACAGCCCAGCGCACGGCTGGTCACGCCCTAGCCCAACCAGCGCGCGACCAGGCGCGCGCTGGGAAGCCCAGCGCGCGACCAGGCGCGTGCTGGGAAGCCCAGCGCGTGACTGTCGGCCGCGTGGCGTCGCGCGACTGTGGGGGCTCTCTGCTGGGCAGAGAGCCTTTGCAGGCTCTTGCGCCCGTAGCCTGAAAAGGCTCTCTGCTAGCAGAGAGCCTTTTCAGGCTCACGGGCGCAATTTGCGACCGTGAAGAGCTTGCAAAATGACTCTGCTCTCTCTTGCAGCTTGCATTTTGAACGTCTTTGCTCCGTGCTTTCTTCTGCTTCTTCTACTCTTCTGTTTTCGCTCTGGTTTGTCTTATTTCGTGCTCGCCGTGTTCTGCCCTGTAGGTATTATTTCGACTCTTGTGTTGAATTTTTTTTTTTCTGTTCGTTAATATGTTTATAATGCTTCAATTAATTTAAGAATTTTTTTCTTTGCATTTCCTATTACTGATACTTAAAGTTTCATGTGTGTCCTCTTGGAGGAATACTAAAAAATTGGTTTCACTCCTTCAGATCACGGAAGCATGGGAGGGAGAGATCTTACGGAAGCGTGCTGACCATGCATTATTTTTTTCCTTTGTAAGTACATAGTTTTTTTAAAATACCTAATGTAAATGCAATGAGACTTGGTGATGTTATAGTGAGATTCAAAAAACGACAGCTTTATATATATATATTAAGCCTCTTTTTCCACACGTGGCTGCTATTTGTGTTTTGTTTTTTCTTTTTTTGAAAGAATTTATGAAGGAGGGAAAACGTGGGATTTTTTTTTGGTCAAAGGAAAACGTGGGATTTGAGCAACGAAATACTTGGCAGTTGACGAATAGTACGGAATTCAATTCTCAATCATGTATAAATTGACCGAATGATGTAAGTTTATTTGTCTTCGATAAATTCATTATGCACTTATTAAACGTCTTATACGTTCTTTTTGACGAAGATCGAATATATCAGGGCACACTTACTTTGTCATCTTTTAAGCAATCATTGAATCCTCTATATTTTACAACAATTCATAGTTATAAGCTCTATGTTATTGAATTGATTCAGGTTACCAGTTAAATATAATTTTTCTGGCACATAATGTATTGTGGATAGCGTAGTCAATTGTACAGTTAGATAAAAAAAAATTAAATATACTGTTGATATATTATTTTGCATAGCGTCAAATAGTGCCGCAATAAATTCTATTTCAAGTGATAAAATCAATTTCTCTGTTTGTTATTATTGTACTAATATACTTACATTTTTTTTTTTGTTTCTACCACGTAACATTGTGCCTAACAGAGTCAACTTAATTAAGTTTATATGAATAAATAGCTGGTCATTCTGCAGAGTAAAGTTTGCCACTTATTATGTCAAACATGATTAGTTATTTATGATACTTAGTGCTATATGTTGATTTTCAGCAAACAGACAAATTTTATATAATTCATCCCTATAGTATCACTACTCTTTTGAACAAGCCACATAAATTTAATTTGTCTAATCAACTCATTTGTTGGGTTTAGATATATATTTATTTTTATTATTCATAGATGAATAAAAAATTATTTAGGTTTGTTATAGTATTGTTAATATTTTTGGAAAGTGTTTCAAATAATTTGTGAATTTTTTACTTTGTAGAATTTGAGATAAAAATAATCCAATCGGCATCCTCACTCCACGCGTGCACTCTGTCAGCAGTTTGAGGTAAATTCCTACGTAGTAATTTTTTTTTCAATTTGTTGGGTTTAGATAGATATTTTTTTTATTATTCATAGATGAATAAAAATTTATTTACGTTTGCTATAGTATTGTTAATATTTTTGGAAAATGTTTCAAATAATTTGTGAAATTTTTTACTTTGTAGAATTTGAGATAAAAATAATCCAATCGGCATCCTCACTCCGCGCGTGCACTCCGTCAGCAGTTTGAGGTAAATTCCTACGTAGTAATTTTTTTTTCAATTTTTTGGGTTTAGATAGATATTTATTTTTATTATTCATAGATGAATAAAAATGTATTTACGTTTTTTATAGTATTGTTAATATTTTTGGAAAATGTCTCAAATAATTTGTGAATTTTTTTAGTTTGTAGAATTTGAGATAAAAATAATCCAATCGGCATCCTCACTCCGCGCGTGCACTCCGTCAGCAGTTTGAGGTAAATTCCTACGTAGTAATTTATTTTCAATTTGTTGGGTTTAGATAGATATTTATTTTTATTATTCATAGATGAATAAAAATTTATTTCCGTTTGCTATAGCATTGTTAATATTTTTGGAAAATGTTTCAAATAATTTGTGAATTTTTTTTACTTTGTAGAATTTGAGATAAAAATAATCCAATCGGCATCCTCACTCCGCGCGTGCACTCCGTCAGCAATTTGAGGTAAATTCCTACGTAGTAATTTTTTTTTCAATTTGTTGGGTTTAGATAGATATTTATTTTTATTTATTCATAGATGAATAAAAATTTATTTACGTTTGTTATAGGATTGCTAATATTTTTGGAAAATGTTTCAAATAATTTGTGAATTTTTTTAGTTTGTAGAATTTGAGATAAAAATAATCCAATCGGCATCCTCACTCCGCGCGTGCACTCCGTCAGCAGTTTGAGGTAAATTCCTACGTAGTAATTTTTTTTCAATTTGTTGGGTTTAGATAGATATTTATTTTTATTATTCATAGATGAATAAAAATTTATTTACGTTTGCTATAGCATTGTTAATATTTTTGGAAAATGTTTCAAATAATTTGTGAATTTTTTTACTTTGTAGAATTTGAGATAAAAATAATCCAATCGGCATCCTCACTCCGCGCGTGCACTCAGTCAGCAGTTTGAGGTAAATTCCTACGTAGTATTTTTTTTTCAATTTTTTGGGTTTAGATAGATATTTATTTTTATTATTCATAGATGAATAAAAATTTATTTACGTTTGTTATAGTATTGTTAATATTTTTGGAAAATGTTTCAAATAATTTGTGAATTTTTTTACTTTGTAGAATTTGAGATAAAAATAATCCAATCGGCATCATCACTCCGCGCGTGCACTCCGTCAGCAGTTTGAGGTAAATTCCTACGTAGTATATTTTTTTTCAATTTGTTGGGTTTAGATAGATATTTATTTTTATTATTCATAGATGAATAAAAATTTATTTACGTTTGCTATAGCATTGTTAATATTTTTGGAAAATGTTTAAAATAATTTGTGAATTTTTTTACTTTGTAGAATTTGAGATAAAATTAATCCAATCGGCATCCTCACTCCGCGCGTGCACTTCGTCAGCAGTTTGTGGTAAATTCCTACGTAGTATTTTTTTTTTCAATTTGTTGGGTTTAGATAGATATTTATTTTTATTATTCATAGATGAATAAAAATTTATTTACGTTTGCTATAGCATTGTTAATATTTTTGGAAAATGTTTAAAATAATTTGTGAATTTTTTTACTTTGTAGAATTTGAGATAAAAATAATCCAATCGGCTTCCTCACTCCGCGCGTGCACTCCGTCAGCAGTTTGTGGTAAATTCCTACGTAGTAATTTTTTTTTCAATTTTTTGGGTTTAGATAGATATTTATTTTTATTATTCATAGATGAATAAAAATTTATTTACGTTTGTTATAGTATTGTTAATATTTTTTAAAAAATCTACAAATTCATAAACGAAAAAGGACTATTTAAAATCGATAAAATAGGAAAATTACTATATGCGAAATAATTTAAAATTTATTTATTTAGCATAATGTCGTCTACATCTTTTGCGATAGTACGTTGGGGAGGTGCAATAGTATGAAATCAATATGGAGTTGATTACGATGGCGGACAATATGCTATGTTCAAGTTTGAAAATATATCATCATTTGATGAGTTACGCGCTACGATTGAGTGCACGTTGAATATAACAGCAAATCAATATATTCGGAGCCTGATGTATAGATACCCGAGTGCAATGGATTCACATTATGTTGTGTATGATATTGTGGAGGTGTAGAATGATGATGCAGTTACGATGATCCAACAGTTTGCACATTCGGGTGGTTCGACGGGTTTTTTACAGTTCTATATAACTGTAGATGAACATCAGCATGTTCATGAACATGACGTTGGGGAAGGCTACAATTCTGTTGGGGATGGCTACAATTCTGTTGGGGAAGGCTCTAATGTTGGTGAAGATGATATTGAAGATAATGATGGAGATGACTCTGTTGAAGAAGATGATGAGTATTGGATGGACACTGATGACAACGATGAAGAAGATGTCGAATGCGACAATATGGACGCTTACTACAACGCTCATTGTAGCAATCCTATTATGCCTTTGGTAGATCCACCGCCATACTCTGAAATCGACTTTGATATAATGCAAGTCGATACAAGAGGCAAACCAGATCGTTTGTTATTTGATCCATCAAATGAATTTGATATTGGCATGGTATTTCCATCCCGCGACGCGCTGTAGTTGGTTGCGAAAGAGTACTCTCTAAGAAGAAATCATAATTTTTGCAGTCATGTAACGAATGTTTCCAAATATGTGATAAAGTGTGGTAATCGAGACAATCCGTGTGGTTGGAGGCTCCGCGCAACTAAGAAAACGGGTACACTAGTATGAAAAATAACTAAGTACAGTGGCCCACACACATGCAGGAGGACGATGTCATCACGTGATCATCGGCAACTTGACCAGAAGTACTTGTGTAGCCAAGTAAAAGCAATTGTCATCGCCCAACCAGATATCAAAATCGCGACACTGATGGCGGAGATTAAAGACAAGGTGGAATTTGAACCTACCTACCGCAAAATCTGGGCAGCTAAACAAATGGCAATTGCTGAAGCTTTTGGAGGATGTGATGAGTCATACGGTAGGTTGAGGACGCTCATGAACGAAATGGTAGTAAAGAATCCAGGTTCTCATTTTGTGATCGAAGATAGCATGAGCACGGACCAGAGCAGCACGATTTTCGATCGGATGTTTTGGACTTTTGCACAGACGATTCATGGCTTCGCAAGTTGTCGACCTGTAATATTTGTTGATGGCACTTTTATGTACGGGAAATATCGAGGAACGCTCCTTGTTGCATCCTCACTTGATGGAAATAATCATATATACCCGTTGGCATTTGCTGTAGTCGATCGAGAAGATGCTTTGAATTGGACATGGTTTATGACTATGTTGCGGACATGTCACTGGAAGGGATGATATTTGTGTAATATCAGATAGACATCCTGGGATTATAAGCGCAATGAAGACAGCGGCCTGGTGTCCTCCACATGGCTACCACAGGTTTTGCATTCGGCATCTTGTCAGCAATTACAATAAAAAATTCAAAAACGAGAACGGCAAAAAACTTATTGAGACGGTAGGTAAATTTTAAAATTTTTATATTTGAGGAATGTACGTGTTCATAAAATTGGATGTAATAGTACTAATTATTATTATAATATACAGCTTACGCTAATCAACGACGGAAGTTCGTTCACATCATGAGCGAAATTAGGGGTATGGATGCACGCACAGCTGCATAGTGTGACAACATTCCAAGAGAACAATGGACGAAAGCTTATGATGGAGGGAGGAGATATGGAGCAATGACAACAAATTTAGTTGAATCTGTCAACGGGATGCTTAAGGGTTATCGTGGTCTGCCAATAACAGCTATGGTGGATAAGATATTCTCCCAATTGTCCAAGTATTTCGACACGAGAAGAACGACGTGTAGGAGGCAAGTTGAGCAAGGATGTATACATACGCAATTTGCGGATGCGACGCTTGATGAAAACAGTGCCAAAGCAAATAAGCATGCAGTTACATGTTTCGATTCTGATAGAGGACTTTTCAAAGTTAAAACTGGACGCGATAGAAATAGAGGATCAGGGGGTCAGAAACAGATAGTGTGCCTAGCCGAGCGAACCTGTACATATGGGAAATTTGAAGAGATTAAAATTCCATGTTCCCACGTAATTGCAGCATGTCAAGCACATGGAGTTGATTATCATGAGTACGTAGATGAATGCTACTCGTTGGATAAAACCCTTCAGTGCTATCCATACATGTTTCACTCATTGGGGCATCCTGACTACTGGTCTGGACATGACGACCTGCCATTAAGACCAGACCCGAAGCATATTAGAACGAAAGGAAGGCCCCGTACAACACGAATACGTAATGAGATGGACTGGAAGACTGCGAGCAGTAGTAATGCGCGTAACCATTGCAGCAACTGTCGAAAGCCAAGGCACAATAGAAAAACTTGTGCAGTGAGATCTGCCCGACAATAAATCACACTTGTGTGAATTATGTACAATTGATATTTTGTTTTATTGTAATGTTATAATATGACAATTTGCGATATTGATTCAGTTCCTCTTTCAATTAAATGTAACATTGATCATCAAATATTTTTGTAATGATATAATATGATTTACTCTGTTCGTCCGTGTTATGTGCACATGATACATGTGAATTTCTTGTAGTGTTATAATTGACAAATGTGTGATATTTATTGGGATCCTCTGTAATGTATTCGTAGATATGGATCAGAGAACGTACATTCAGCCGGGACCTGTGGATGATTCGTTACTTACAAGACAGGATAGACATAGATCGCAGGCCATATGGAACGCTAAGGTAATTGACTAATTTATCAATTGATCTGTCACTTGTAACATCATTATCAATATTCATAAAAATACTTCTCCATGTCACATTTCACAAGGTCATCATGATCAAGCGCTCATGTGTCGGAGATCGACGATACATGTACCTGAAGTTGATCCGCGCATAGTCCCATATCTGCAAGCTTCGGGCTTTTATCAGGTTTATATGATGGGCTTTTTCCAGCTGGATTGGCATTTGATTACTGCACTGGTCGAGCAGTGGAGGCCGGAGACGCACACCTTTCATATGCCGGATGGTGAATGCACGATCACGTTGCAGGATATTTCGGTGCTGACAGGCCTGCCCATTGATGGACAAGCAGTTACCGGCCCTACTAATAGGAATTGGGGCGTTCTCTGCGACGAGCTACTGGGTGCTCGTCCAGACAATCTACGTGGCACGCAGTTGAGGTTGGCCTGGCTGAGAGAACACTTTGCTGAGATTCCAGACGATGCCAATGAAGTCACCGTGCAGCAGCATGCTAGAGCATTCATTCTCCGGTTGCTTGGAGGTTCTATTTTTGCTGACAAATCATCCTCCAGGATTAGTTTGCTATTTCTTCCATTACTGGAGAACCTTAACGACCCTACCCCATACAGTTGGGGTTCAGCTGCACTTGCGTGGCTGTATCGAGAACTGTGCAGTGCCACTGATCCAGACATAAAGCAGATCGGCGGTGCCCTACATGTTTTACAGATTTGGGCATGGGAGCGTTTCAAATGTATCTCCCCATACTTGAGGAACCGTAATCCTTTTCCAGATAGACCTCTCGGTAGCCGGTATGTAAGTTAATTCTTTTTCAGTTCGTGAGTCATTAATTCTTTCTAGTACAGATAATATATTAAGATCTCATTTTTTCCTGCAGATGGAGTAGGGCACGACAGACAACAGAGGTGCCTACACATACTTTGCTACATTTGCCCTACTTACTTGATAGAATGTCATCTGAAGATGTAAGTAATGATAGCAACAAACAAGTTTATTATGATGTTAACTATTACATTAATTCTCCGTTTACTTTGATATGTTTTATTGCGATAACAGATTACTTGGCTACCCTACACCAATGAAATTATGCAGCAATTACCAAATTACTGCCGGCAGGGACATCATATTTGGACGGCTCGTGTCCCACTCATATGTTACTGGATAGTTGAGTGGCATTATCCAGATCGAGTACTACGACAGTTTTCTATGCGTCAGCCAATACCGATTGCTCCTAGAGATCATATGGCCTTGCATGATATTGAATTAAGGCCAGTTAGGAGGGATTGGATAGCCACGCATAGACATCTCATCGACATATGGGACGATCGTGATAGATATATAGTCCAAGAAGCTCACGAAGAGGAGCCACTTCACTATCATTCAGCATATATGTAGTGGTTCCGTAGGCATACACGGAGGTGGATTTCCGTTATGGGAGCCGGAATGGGTTCATCGGTTAGTGCAAACACTTTCAATTTAAATCTTGCTTTTTTTTATTAACATAAGTTATTAACATTTAAAAAATTTTGTGGTTTTTAATATCCTTACCAGAGTGATGGCGTTGAACGTGCCTTACATATTTTGGACACCGACAATCCATCTCGTCAAGCCTGGAGAGAAGTACAGCGGATACTTAGGGCGACGTTATATGCCTAATGTGAGGAGAGACGGATAACAATGATGCTACCACCCCAGCCAGCAACTACAGCAGCACCAGTTGGGCCACAAGATAATAACCCGCCTGAGACTTTTTAGCCGACCCGGAGGACCACTCGAGCTCATCCATATGGTAATGTTGTCCCACATGCCGTGGAATATCATACATCAGATTTCGGTCCAGGGTTTACTCCAGGGTTTGCCCAGAAAAATTTCGATACAGGGTTCGGCCAGACAAATTTTGCTACAGGGTTCGCCCAGTTTGCTGGCCCATCTCATGGGGGTTCTACTTATCAATATTGTGACAATCAAGAGCCGCATACGCCCGCTACTTCTTCGATTTCATGGGGTTCCGATTTTCCTCCTCAATTTGAAGCCCATCCTACAGTAGGCCATACACAGTCTGGCCATGGCATATTTTCGGACTTTGATAATGCGCCTCCATTACAGATTCATGAGCCATCACAGCATATGCCTTCGTCATCTACACGTCCTGCTCCTCTGGATGCTCGTTCTCATCGTTACAACACCAGACCCGCCCATCGACGGAGATCACCTGATTGGGGTACAGGAGGCCATGTAGGAGGACGACATCAGGTTAAGAATTGTTCTTTTTGAGGTGAGGTAAATTGAGATTGAGGATTGTTATCTATCATTATAAACTTTCATGCCTACATGATTGTTTTAACTCTGGACATGTCGTATTTTACCATAATGTCATGCATATTTTTATTTAAAAAATCACGTATTTATATTAAATTAATAGGGCCGGTGGGGGGTGGCGGGTTGGGCGCGGGCGCGGCGGTCGCCCGGTGGGATGGGGGCGCGGGCGCAGTGTGTGGCATCCCAATTCTATAAACTTCTAATAAATAGAGAAATCCGAAATGGGTTTTGAAGCTGATTTTTAGGACAGGTACTAGAAATCTCAATGTCGGATTAGCGGTAAAGATAAAATATGTCAGGGCGACATATGCGAAGGTGAGCTGGGAAAATTACCTAGGAAATTGTGATTTTAAACTTATTAAGGTTCGAGTGACTATAAAGGAAATAGTCAAACATGTGGAAGGATATCTTGGAAAGAAATTAAGATTTTATGATCAAGTATATTGGAAGGATTGGACTGGAGGATTTCGGATTTAAAGACCATGGTACATTGGTCGAGTACTATAATTTCATGAGCTAATTATTGCCAAGAGAAATCGATGAGGAATTGAGGGATTACAACTTTCAACTTAGCCCATTGCCGAAAATAAAGGGGACATGGCCACCATTGGATCAAACTTGGCGATAAAAAAAAAATCAAGGCATTGGCCGATTGGATGAGAACTAGCATAAGCCTGATTTACTAGATTAAATTCCTTATCCTCGGAGGACAAGATGCATTCGGCCATTAACGGTACGAACACTTGGCAAGCACAACTCTTGTGCATGAAATCCCATTGGCCGAATGCCATGGGAAATAAGCAAGAACAAGCAAGTGATCATTGGCTAGTAGTCATTACAAGATCTTGTCAATGATAGTAGACCACTTAAGATAGAGACACTTGGCGATTTTTCCCCATGTGCATGAATTTGCATTGGCCGAATGGCCTAGGGAAAGAGCAAGAGGAATGATGAAATCATTGGCCATTGTCATCTCAAGATCTTTTATGGGATAACCGGCCAATGAGGGTAATGAGAAGTGGCGACAATGCACAAGGAACTTCCATACATTAGGGGATGATTCACAAGTGTCAAGATCAGAATTTAAGTGTACATGCAAGATGACATTTGGTTTGGAATTATTGGGTGTCAAAGGTGGTCGCCGGTTGTTTTATGAAACCACCCCCTAAATCTCTCTCTCCCTTCTAGTATATATAGAAGACTCGATGAGCAAGAAGGATTTTTCTGCTCATTTCCTCTAGTTCGAGAGAGAGAGAGAGAGAGAGAGAGAGAGAGAGAGCGAGAGTGAAGGGCTGGTCGTGTGCTTCATTGAGGAACCGAAGAAGGCAAGTGCATTGCAGCAAGTTCAAGCTTCAAGGAAGGCAAGAATTTCATTTGATTCTATCATAGGTTAGATGTTCTTGAGCGATGGTTAAGATGAGAAGCTTAAAGTAAGTATTTGGGAGAGAAAACTTGTTCTGTGGTCTGAGTTGAGAGCGCTGCTGTTCGGTGTAGATTAGCAAGGATATGTGGTTGATTTTGAGTGATAAAGCATGATCTTGTTTTGAATTTTGGGTAAGCTAAGCTAAGGACTTGATGAATGGCCGAATGGTTAGCAGAAATGAGGCGCACTGGGACTGTTTTATAGGCTTAAAATAAAGTTTATGCTCGATTTTTTGTACAGTAGCAGTTCTGGTCTTCAATACCGTTCTTGGACGTGTACATAGAGCTTGATTACATTCCTTTGATTTGGATGAAGTAGAGCCATATGGTCCTCGAGTGTGGATATGAGTGGTTGGTTATTTTGGTGGGATTTGAAATGGTTTGAAGTAAAAAAAAAACTGATTCGGTACAGGGCTGGTGCGGTTTTATTTTGTGCTGTTCTTGAAGAAAATACAGATTTATATACCTTGTGTATTTCTGTCTTGAATATTGCTGAACTATGTTAGCACTATATTTTGAGGTCGAATGACTAGGCAAAGGAAGAGGTTCGAGAGTGATCTTAGAGATGAAAATAGAACCTGTTCAAGTTTAGATCAGATCAGAATTTCAGTTTTGAATAGATGATAAATGGTAAATTGTTGTGCATCCGTGAAGGAGTGAAATGAGGGAATTAAGGAATGTTTCTCAATGGTTTATAGGCTAAGACTTAATGGAATTACTTGTAGAAGTGGTACATTTAGTAGTCAATTATTATGACTGATCCGAGAATTACCAAGACCGTAATAAATGATTTTCTTAGCCGATGGAATGCTAATTAAGATGCCTTGTTTGAGTGACCATCTTGACGATTTTCATGTACCTATCCTTGTGAGCATGCATGTTTGTTTGTCGGCCTGGCATTGTAACATTTGGCGGAATTGTTACTGAGAAATTTATGCTTCATCGCCGAGCATGCATTGGTACGAGGTACATGATTGATATCCGATGGGATATATGGAGTAATTTCTCTTCAGTGCACTGAATTGAGTTGACGCCCCTGGGCTGTGTGCGGGGATTTGTACGCACTTGACAACCCTGTGCTGTGTGCTGGGTAGAGTCGTACCTTGCGTCGCGGAGCCCCGGAGAGTGGGATTGCAAGGTGGAACGCCTTGCAATGGTGTAAATGAGCGAAGAGCATGTCATTTCATACTACATTGACATAATTATTTTCTGATGATATTACTGCCCCATGCTCTTGATTGAATTATTACGTCTCGATTTCTTACTGTTTCATAGTTGTCCCTAGGGAGTCTTAGGACCCGTATGGTGGGATTGAGTGATTTTCTTGCTAGCCGTCGTGCTAACCCACGTTTGTGGAACATTTTCAGATTAGCACCATGCCTCCCGTTGCCAGACGGTTTGGAGTTCCACTTGATTATGTATCTGTTTATCGTGATTATGTTCCTATGGATGTACCCCATCTTAGACTCTTGAAGCATATTTATAGTGTTTGGATCGATGAGGGAGAACCTCATGGTATTGTCATGTATAGTTGGTATTCTCTCTATGTTCGTGTTGGTGACCAATTAGTAGGTCCGTTTCCCGATGATGCGTTTGATGCGCCCTCGGAGCCTGTGACACCTCCAGCTCCTGTACTCCATGTGATTCCTGTGCCTGAGGTACTTCCCCCGCCACCTGAGCCAGTAGTACCCGATGCTGCCCTAGAGCCTGTTGCTGAAGAGATGGAGATATATGTTCCACCGCCAGAGTCCTTGGATGAAGATTATGACTTGAAGACCGAGCTACTTCTTACCGATCACTCTGACGAGGAGTGAGAGCTGGAGCCCTTAGCTGACACTTTTTGGAGGGTCTTTTTGGCATAGGCGACTTTTGGAGGTCGATGGAGTAGTTCCCTTTACCATCCCAGTTGCGCCTATAGATCGATGACCGTAGTCACTATCCTGTACATATGCACGTGAACTACTTATGTGGTCATTATGATATGTTTTTATAAATAAAAGTCTGCATATCGTTCTTGCCTATTTGCTATGCTTCCGTGATCACATGCCTTGTTATTATATCTGATTGTTTAAAATTCTGTGGGTATAGCCTATATTTATTGTGTGCTTAGGCTATTATACTAATAGAGACCTTAATCGTTAGCGTGGTGACCTGGGACGCCACAGCTCTGCTTTTGTGGTATCAGAGCCTAAATTTTACCTGGAGTGATAAGGTGCGTTAGAAATTGAAATGTTAGGGCACGAGCGTTAGAACTTGATGCGTGTGATTGTTTTGACTGATGTGTAATAAGTGGTCTAAAGACTACTTATAGGTTTTGGCACTAGCGAGGGTAGGTCCAACAGCTTTGACCCTAAGTATTCGTAGAACAATGTGTAGGATCTATAGATCGCCATGAGAAGGACCAGGGCATCGTCATCTGGAGGAAGTGGAGATGCAGGACCAGACGATAGGAACGAAGGAAATGGTGATCGGACTGATGAAATTCTGCAAGCTTTAGTCAATATAGGGGCAGCAATAGGAGCCCAACCTCGTCAGGCTCAAGCTGGACACGGGAATGAAACAGGTGAGGAGCGTCTACAAAAGTTGGTAGAGCGGTTTACAAAGTTGAAGCCGCCGTAATTTACTGGATTGGGGGAACCCCATGAGGCTGAAAAATGGGTAAAGAGTATGGAGAAAATTTTTAGGGTATTAAACTGCAATCATGTGGATAGAGTCATCTTGGCAGAATACCAGCTGGAGGATAACGCTCAGCATTGGTGGGAGGTGAACAAGGACGTGGTATTTCCGCCAGGAACGGCAGTAACCTGGGAAGCTTTTGTTAACGCTTTTTATGGACAATACTTCTCGGATTGTGCAAAGGATCAAAAGATCCAGGAGTTTATGACTCTAGTTCAAGGCGACAAGACAGTGGTGCAGTATGAGGCAAAATTTTCGGAACTCTCCAAGTTTGCTCTTCATTTAATTGATACCCAGGAGCGAAGGTGAAAAAGGTTTCAAAATGGTCTTAAGATTGAGATACAAAAGCAACTAGCACCTCTGCGGATTAGAGATTATCCTTAGTTGTACGAAAGAGCTCAATTGGTGGAACAAGTTCGGCCAAAGAGAAGAAGGAAATGGAACAAAAAGCTGGAGCTAGTCGCCAAATGTTGCAGGACAACCAAGGGAGAGATAATAAGAGGCCTAGATGGTTCGGAAAGCCTCCTGAGACTTTTAACAAGAGGCGTGGATATGGAAATTTTCGTGGAGCAAGAAGGCACCCAACACTCGCACAAGCTCAAAATCGAAATAAGACTTGCAGTCGATGTGGTCGAGCACATGGTAATGCGCCATGCAACACTGGAAGGGAATGCTATGGATGTGGACGAGTTGGACATTTGGTGAAAGATTGTCCACAGAAAGGACCGCAAAATCAACAAGGCCAAGGTGGTGGTATCAAACTCATTGGAGCACCGCAGAGACCCCCAGCACAAGGAAGGATACAAGCTATGACTCGAGAGGAGGCAGAAGCTTCCAACACCACCATAACAGGTATGGTTCCGATATGTAACCAAGATGCCTACGTGTTATTTGATACTGGAGCAACGCATTCTTTTATCTCTACAAGGTTTGCTGAATTATGTGGTTTGAAGCCTGAGTCACTTGAAATACCTCTTAGTATATCTACACCACTGAAGGATAGAGTATTGACTACTCTGGTTTGTAAGAAATGTGAGGTAGTGATAAATGGTCAATGTCGGAAAATCAACTTGATAGTTATGAGTCTTTCCGACTTCGATGTCATCATTGGCATGGATTGGCTGCAAGAATTACGAGCCAATGTGGATTGCTTTGAGAAAGTAATCAGGTTTACCCCTCCTGACGGAAGTAACTTTGAATTTTTGGGGAGTAAGACCAGTAGACTTCCACCACTCCTTTCTGCCGTAGAGGCTCATAAGTTATTAGAAAAAGGATGTCAAGGTTTCTTGGCTTGTGTTAAGGATCTGACTGAGAAGGAAGCTCGGATAGCTGAGATCCCGGTGGTTCAAGAATTCTTGGATGTGTTTCCTGAAGAACTGCCAGGATTACCCCCAAAAAGGGACGTGGAGTTTACTATCGAGGTGGCCCCTGGAACTGAACCTATTTCTAAAGCTCCTTATAGGATGGCACTAACAGAACTCCAAGAATTGAAGGTACAATTGCAGGAATTGCTGAATAAGGGTTTCATCAGGCCAAGTACCTCACCTTGGGGAGCCCCAGTTTTATTTGTCAAAAAGAAGGATGGATCCCTTCGCCTCTGCATCGACTATAGACAATTGAATCAAGCGACTGTTAGGAATCGATATCCCTTGCCAAGGATAGACGACTTATTTGATCAATTGCAAGGAGCTTCAGTTTTCTCCAAGATTGATTTGAGATCAGGGTATCATCAATTGGGGGTTAAGGAAGAGGATATCCCCAAGACTGCATTTCGAACGCGATATGGACACTACGAATTCGTAGTAATGCCGTTTGGACTTACGAATGCACCCGCGGCGTTCATGGATTTAATGAATAGAGTGTTCAAATCGTACTTGGATTGGTTCGTAATAGTATTCATAGATGATATTTTGGTCTATTCCAAAGGACCCAAGGAGCATGCGGGACATCTAAGGAAGGCACTACAGACGTTGAGGGAGCATCAACTATACGCTAAGTTTAGCAAGTGTGAGTTCTGGTTGGATAGAGTTATTTTCCTTGGACATATGGTCACCGGAAAAGGAATCTCAGTTGACCCCGCTAAAATTGAAGCCGTTATAGATTGGCCACGACCCACTACAGTTACCGAGATACGAAGTTTTCTTGGTCTCGCTGGTTACTATAGAAGGTTTGTGGAAGGATTTTCAAAAATCGTGGGACCAATAACTCAATTGACACGGAAGGGAGTTAAGTTCCAATGGACAGAGAAATGCGAGCAAGCCTTTCAGGAACTTAAGAAAAGGTTGACCACGGCCCCTGTGTTGGTTATACCATCCGGATCTGGAGGATTTGTAGTCTATAGCGACGCGTCACACAAGGGCTTAGGCTGTGTTTTAATGCAACATGGAAAAGTGGTCGCGTATGCTTCAAAACAGTTACGACCTTATGAATTAAACTATCCGACGCATGACTTGGAATTAGCTGTTGTGATTTTTGCTCTAAAGCTGTGGAGACATTACCTATATGGGGAGAAGTTTCAGATTTTTACTGATTATAAGAGTCTAAAATACCTCTTCTCACAAAAAGAACTAAATATGAGGCAAAGAAGGTGGATGGAATTGCTCAAGGATTATGACTGTGAGATCCTTTACCATCCTGGAAAAGCTAACAAGGTGGCAGATGCTTTAAGTCGGAACACTACCTTACAAGTGGCTAACATGATGAGTAAGGAATGGGAATTGCTGAGTGAAATCTCCAATTCGGACTTTAAGGTTGAAGTGGATGAGTTAGCAGGCGTACTCGCCACACTCAAAATAGAATCTGGAGTAGTACAAGAAATTAAAGAATTGCAGAATCAAGACATGGAAATCCTGAGGTTACGAGATGAAACGGTGGAAGGTAAGAGGCCGGATTTCACGATATCCAAAGAAGGAGCGCTAAAATTTCAAGGACGGCTATGTGTTCCTAAAGATGAAAAGTTGAAAAAGGAAATTTTGAGCGAAGCTCATAGAAGTAATTACAGCATTCACCCTGGGAGTACAAAAATGTACCGAAACCTTCGACCCCACTTTTGGTGGAATGGAATGAAGAAAGATATTGCAGAATACGTTGCCAGATGCTTGACTTGTCAGCAGGTCAAGGCGGAACATTTGAAACCCGCAGGAATGTTAAAACCTTTGGAAATCCCCGAATGGAAGTGGGAACATATAACCATGGATTTCATTCAAGGATTGCCAAGGACCTCGAGGAGTCACGACTCAATTTGGGTGATCGTGGATCGTCTAACCAAGTCAGCTCATTTCTTGGCTGTCCGAACAACTTACTCACTTGAAAGATTGCTGAATTATACGTACAAAATATAGTAAAATGTCACGGGATACCAGTAAGTATTACTTCGGACCGGGATCCAAGGTTTACATCGAAATTTTGGAAGAGTTTACAAGAGGCTATGGGAACTAAGTTGCAATTTAGTACAGCCTTTCACCCTCAAACGGATGGTCAGACAGAAAGGGTTATACAGACCTTGGAAGATATGCTTCGTGCCTGTATTTTGGACTTTAAGGGTAACTGGGACGAGAAATTGCATATAGCAGAGTTTGCATATAATAATAGTTACCAGAAAAGCATTGACATGGCACCATTTGAGGCGTTATATGGACGGAGATGTAGGACACCTACATGTTGGGAAGAAGTAGGAGAACGAAGGATTACAGGACCAGAATTGGTGCAAATCACAACTGAAACAGTGCAAATTGTTCGTGACAAGCTGAAGACAGCCCAAAGTCGTCAGAAAAGTTATACAGACAGGCGACGAAGACCATTGGAGTTTGCAGTGGGCGACTACGTATTCTTGAAGATCTCACCAATGAGAGGAATATCAAGATTTGGGAAGAAAGGGAAATTAAGTCCTAGATACGTTGGACCTTTTGAAATACTGGAAAAGATAGGAGATTTGGCGTATCGGCTAGCCTTACCGCCGAGATTGTCAAATGTTCATGACGTATTCCACGTCTCCATGCTAAGAAAATATCATCAAGACACAGATCATGTTTTGGACTACGAAACAATCGAAGTGGACGAAAAAGCTAAATACGTGGAGAAACCAGCAAGAATCCTGGATCGAAAAGAGCAAGTCCTAAGAAATAAGACCATTCCATCGGTAAAAGTTTTATGGCAGCATCATGATATCGAGGAAGCTACTTGGGAACTTGAGGAATCGATGAGGCAGAAGTACCCACACCTGTTTGAAGTCAAAGGTCAGTGATAAGACTTTTCACTAGACATGTTGCTTTTTATTACAAAGAGTACTCCAGTCTTTAAGCACAAATACAAATTTACACGGTGATTGACTGGTTCGACAAGAAAATGAGGAATTTAAATAGAATGTCAATTACGTAGAGGAAGTGATAAAGGTATTTCAGAACCTTTAACGACCGCTGTCGGCGCTTTAGTCGAGTGGCACCCCCGGGGAATGACAGAGTCCGAAGTGGTGGTCGCAAGTTCGACCCCCAGGATTAGTAAAAGTATAGTGTAAATACATACCCTGTAAATTGACATAATGAAAACCCTTTTTGCTACCGCTGAATTTTACTTGGTGAAAATTCTTGGAATTTAGGAAGGAAGAATTTTAAATTTCGAGGACGAAATTTTCTTAAGAGGGGAAGAAGTTGTGGCATCCCAATTCTATAGACTTCTAATAAATAGAGAAGTCCGAAATGGATTTTGAAGCTGATTTTTAGGACAGGTACTAGAAATCTCAATGTCGGATTAGCGGTAAAGATAAAATATGTCAGGGCGACATATGCGAAGGTGAGCTGGGAAAATTACTTAGGAAATTGTGATTTTAAACTTATTAAGGTTCGAGTGACTATAAAGGAAATAGTCAAACATGTGGAAGGATATCTTGGAAAGAAATTAAGATTTTATGATCAAGTATATTGGAAGGATTGGACTGGAGGATTTCGGATTTAAAGACCATGGTACATTGGTCGAGTACTATAATTTCATGAGCTAATTATTGCCAAGAGAAATCGATGAGGAATTGAGGGATTACAACTTTCAACTTAGCCCATTGCCGAAAATAAAGGGGACATGGCCACCATTGGATCAAACATGGCGATAAAAAAAAATCAAGGCATTGGCCGATTGGATGAGAACTAGCATAAGCTTGATTTACTAGATTAAATTCCTTATCCTCGGAGGACAAGGTGCATTCGGCCATTAACGGTACGAACACTTGGCAAGCACAACTCTTGTGCATGAAATCCCATTGGCCGAATGCCATGGGAAATAAGCAAGAACAAGCAAGTGATCATTGGCTAGTAGTCATTACAAGATCTTGTCAATGATAGTAGACCACTTAGGGTAGAGACACTTGGCGATTTTTCCCCATGTGCATGAATTTGCATTGGCCGAATGGCCTAGGGAAAGAGCAAGAGGAATGATGAAATCATTGGCCATTGTCATCTCAAGATCTTTTATGGGATAACCGGCCAATGAGGGTGATGAGAAGTGGCGACAATGCACAAGGAACTTCCATACATTAGGGGATGATTCACAAGTGTCAAGATCAGAATTTAAGTGTACATGCAAGATGACATTTGGTTTGGAATTATTGGGATGTCAAAGGTAGTCGCCGGTTGTTTTATGAAACCACACCCTAAATCTCTCTCCCCCTTCTAGTATATATAGAAGACTCGATGAGCAAGAAGGATTTTTCTGCTCATTTCCTCTAGTTCGAGAGAGAGAGAGAGAGAGAGAGAGCGAGAGTGAAGGGCTGGTCGTGTGCTTCATTGAGGAACCGAAGAAGGCAAGTGCATTGCAGCAAGTTCAAGCTTCAAGGAAGGCAAGAATTTCATTTGATTCTATCATAGGTTAGATGTTCTTGAGCGATGGTTAAGATGAGAAGCTTAAAGTAAGTATTTGGGAGAGAAAACTTGTTCTGTGGTCTGAGTTGAGAGCGCTGCTGTTCGGTGTAGATTAGCAAGGATATGTGGTTGATTTTGAGTGATAAAGCATGATCTTGTTTTGAATTTTGGGTAAGCTAAGCTAAGGACTTGATGAATGGCCGAATGGTTAGCAGAAATGAGGCGCACTGGGACTGTTTTATAGGCTTAAAATAAAGTTTATGCTCGATTTTTTGTACAGTAGCAGTTCTGGTCTTCAATACCGTTCTTGGACGTGTACATAGAGCTTGATTACATTCCTTTGATTTGGATGAAGTAGAGCCATATGGTCCTCGAGTGTGGATATGAGTGGTTGGTTATTTTGGTGGGATTTGAAATGGTTTGAAGTAAAAAAAAAACGGATTCGGTACAGGGCTGGTGCGGTTTTATTTTGTGCTGTTCTTGAAGAAAATACAGATTTATATACCTTGTGTATTTCTGTCTTGAATATTGCTGAACTATGTTAGCACTATATTTTGAGGTCGAATGACTAGGCAAAGGAAGAGGTTCGAGAGTGATCTTAGAGATGAAAATAGAACCTGTTCAAGTTTAGATCAGATCAGAATTTCAGTTTTGAATAGATGATAAATGGTAAATTGTTGTGCATCCGTGAAGGAGTGAAATGAGGGAATTAAGGAATGTTTCTCAATGGTTTATAGGTGTCGCGACCTGTCCGAAAGCGGACGCGGCTAATGGATTACCGATCGCGGGTCTTGGATCGGCGCAAGCCCTCCCAGGCCCATACCAAATCGCGGCGGGAGTATTTTTCAGAAGGATTCGACGATAAGAGTCGATCGCTTTCGACCTTAGTGTGGTCGTGGTGGCATGTGCAACTTGTGCATGCATTTGGAGTCGCCACCGGTCTTTCTTGGAGGGTAGACCGGAAACCTTACTGATCGATTGGGAGAGATCGATCAGTTCTACGGAACCAGAGTTTTTGGGTTCGGGGACTTGGTTACGCTGGTGTCGTTACCAACACCCTTTCGGTACCTAACGCGAGTGATTTTCCTAACTAGGATTTCATGCAGGCGCAATTTTGGGTGAGGTAAGTCTGACTTTGCACATTAACCAGTTTAACATGCTCACGTAATCATAATAAATAAATAGATGTCAATCACATAAACATCTATCCTACGTGGTGATCATGAAATTATGATTTAATGGGTCTCGAGCCAATGAGACCACATTTAATCATTTTAATATTTTAATAACGGAGAGCCGCTCTTCGCTTCTTCTTGGTTTCTTGAACTCTTCAAGAATTGGGTCCTAAAGAGCTCGCCGACTTAAAAGGCTCCCCCACGTAATCCTCGTAGCATTTACATCAACAATTGACTATGCTAAAAATAAAGATTACATGAAAAATAAAAGGAGTACGCAGCCTCCATTTAATAATTACAACCCCAAATATATAAATAATCATCATACATTCATATATACATCAATCACATCGATTAGGGATTTTTCCATGATCACCACCCTTCCACGTAAGTAATGGCATTTTTCCATAGTAGGCTCTTTTGTTGCTCACTCGATGTTCGCCGTGGGATATCATCCTCCTCGTCTTCTATCAAGGACGTTTGGGAAAAACACACACATCTATCCTTGAAATGGCATTTAATCTAATCACCAGAATGCAATGAATGAAATGCCTATATTTATATGAACTGTAATAGATTTGAGGGATAGAGAGTCTTACCAACCAAACTCGTCGACTTATGTGCGGTTTTAGGTGTACCAACCGCCCAAAGACATGCGCATGAGACAAGTGATGGTAAACTTCTAAAAATCAGAGGGTTTGGCACCTAAGGTTAAGGTTCTCACCTCGAGTTCTAGAAAGAGCTGATTCCATTGCACAGCTATCGTTGCATTGGGACTCGATCCATAGTTCGAAGCGAGCGGAATTGAAAAGTGGATTACCCCGTGTTTTTCCTCACGGAGATTCCATTTTCAATTCCTTCTATTGTGTTCCTAAAGGCGGCGCCTGGGGTTTTAGGCGCGGTTGTATGTGTCCATGTGTCGTGATCATCACAATGCAAGTCATGCACAACAGTTTATCAATCAGCACTTCAAATCATCCACACAACATACATTCCTACGCCCAACCTGCATAAAACAAAGTTAATCACAGACTACCCCCCCTTATTACTCCAATCTGCAAAAACATATAACACCTATCATAAGCGGACTTACCTCACCTTTGAAAGCGCCTGCATGGTTAGAAAAATCACTCAGCGTTTTAATTACGGCCTAAGTCCACTTGAGGTCTAGAACCATAGGTTCTAGAACAAAGTCCCCAGTGGAGTCGCCAGCTGTCGCGACCCGTCCGAAAGCGGACGCGGCTAATGGATTACCGATCGCGGGTCTTGGATCGGCGCAAGCCCTCCCAGGCCCATACCAAATCGCGGCGGGAGTATTTTTCAGAAGGATTCGACGATAAGAGTCGATCGCTTTCGACCTTAGTGTGGTCGTGGTGGCATGTGCAACATGTGCATGTATTTGGAGTCGCCACCGGTCTTTCTTGGAGGGTAGACCAGAAACCTTACTGATCGATTGGGAGAGATCGATCAGTTCTACGGAACCAGAGTTTTTGGGTTCGGGGACTTGGTTACGCTGGTGTCGTTACCAACGCCCTTTCGGTACCTAACGCGAGTGATTTTCCTAACTAGGATTTCATGCAGGCGCAATTTTGGGTGAGGTAAGTCTGACTTTGCACATTAACCAGTTTAACATGCTCACGTAATCATAATAAATAAATAGATGTCAATCACATAAACATCTATCCTACGTGGTGATCATGGAATTATGATTTAATGGGTCTCGAGCCAATGAGACCACATTTAATCATTTTAATATTTTAATAACGGAGAGCCGCTCTTCGCTTCTTCTTGGTTTCTTGAACTCTTCAAGAATTGGGTCCTAAAGAGCTCGCCGACTTAAAAGGCTCCCCCACGTAATCCTCGTAGCATTTACATCAACAATTGACTATGCTAAAAATAAAGATTACATGAAAAATAAAAGGAGTACGCAGCCTCCATTTAATAATTACAACCCCAAATATATAAATAATCATCATACATTCATATATACATCAATCACATCGATTAGGGATTTTTCCATGATCACCACCCTTCCACGTAAGTAATAAATTCACAATTTAAAACTTAGGAAGGCACAATAAAAATTCTACGTTGAATCATATTCAGAATTTTTACGTAAAATAAGATAGCCATAAATTTTCGATTCAAAATTGATTTAGTCTCAATTTTTGCTACGTTGATTAATTTATCATATAAAACAATCAACCTCCATTAGCCATGTAAGACGAACAATTCGTTAATACATATTGGCCATAGTATTGCAAAAATTGCAAAAATCAATTAAATGCACGAAAACACCTAAGGATTGGCTCCGATACCACTGTTGGGATCCACGTAACACGTAGCGGAAATAAATAACAACCCATACATGTATCTCCAGAGGCGTACTTCGTGCATTTCAATCGAAAAAAAATCACAAAGCCTCAAAGGGAGTAAATAGATTACCTCTCGTAGCGTGCTTGAACGGAGGTGTCGGTTCGATGTTCTTCGATCTCAGCCTCCACAAGTGTTAGGCATCTTGTTCGGACGCACCACCAATTGACGAACGGGGAGACGACTAATAACTCCACAACAATTGTGCTAGCAATATGCGGAATCAATATTCCGAACTTAGTATATTTTGCTCACTCAAGATTATAAGAATATAGAGAGTGTTTGTGTTCTTCTCTCTAAGCTCTCAAAAAATTTGCACACTCTACAAAATGTCTCTCTCCTTCCAACCTCAAAACTCTTGCCATCCTTTTATAGCCAAAAATACCTTCCAATAAATTGTATTTAAAAATAGCACTAACAATTATAAATTCTATCTAAAAATAGCACTCACAAATAAATGACATTTAAAAATAGCACTAACAATAGCACTCACAATTTATAATACAAAAATGCTATTTAAAAATAGCACTAACAATAGCACTCACAATTTATAATACAAAAATGCTATTTAAAAATAGCACTAACAATTATAAATTCTATCTAATAATAGCACTCACAATTTATGATAAATAAATGCCATTTAAAAATAGCACTAACAATAGCACTCACAATTTATGATAAATAAATGTCATTTAAAAATAGCACTAACAATAGCACTCACAATTTATAATACAAAAATGCTATTTAAAAATAGCACTAACAATTATAAATTCTATCTAATAATAGCACTCACAATTTATGATAAATAAATTCCATTTAAAAATAGCACTAACAATAGCACTCACAATTTATGATAAATAAATGTCATTTAAAAATAGCACTAACAATAGCACTCACAATTTATAATACAAAAATGCTATTTAAAAATAACACTAACAATAGCACTCACAATACAAAAATGCTAAAAAAAAGGGCACTAACAAAGGTGTTAAAAATAATAACCATTATTATTATTACAAGAGTTAAAGAGGTTACCAAACAGTACAAATATGCATAACGTATAAATACGTATGACGTATAAATACGTAGAGCATACGTATACATCCGTGAAACCGGGGACTAATTGAAAGAAAAATGTGCAATTAAGCCCTTTTGGTAAAAATTGATTAAATTGGAGGGCAAATTGACCTAATTGCACTTTAAGACTTTAGAATCCAATGTCATAGCTTATAAAAAGTGAGAATTGAAAACTAAAAGACTCGAAAATGATTTTTTTTTTTTAGGCTCGGTTCGGGTTTATGTTTGTGAAGGAACATAGTGACCCGAGCCGAATTTTTGAGATTTAAAGTGACACACTTGAAGAGGAAATTAAAACAAAATTATCGAATATTTTTGGGTATTTTTCTGACCACGAATGGTATTTTTCTGATTTTTTTGGGTATTTTTATAATTAAATAAACTCGAAAAATATTAAAAATACCGAAAAATATTTTTTGTTCAAAATTGGTTCCTAAGGCTAAACCAAGGCTTCCAAAGTTGATTTTGTGATTTTATGACCTTTTTTGATATTTTTAATTAATTTTAAAGAATAAAAATCACAATAATAAATGGTAAAAAATCAGGTGTCAACAGCTGCCCCTCTTTGAGAGGAATCTCGTTAGAGGTTTCTCTCAAAGATAAGGTGGCACATGATTCCTAACCGACTCAACTGGGAAAATGAGAGAAGAAATGTTATGACATCGGATCCTTAAGCCTATTGATAAAGCTCAAATCAATCCCCGGTTTGCTCTAACAATTTGAACATGGGCCGGAGTAAGAGAGGCTCACCTGAAGCTCACCTGTCGGATGCTGCCGGTTGCGACGACTTTCAAGAAGATGCCTAGGACTCGTCATTCAGAATATCCTAGGGAGATTAAGCTCTGACCTGTATGGTAGGTCATACCATGATGGGATTCCTAATTGGTAGGAACCTAAGGAAGGCGCATCCCACGCTTTGGAATTTGCCAAGGATTTTGATCCGTATGGTGGATCAGACCTTTGTGTTGATCCTTACTGCGATATTTATCAATGAGTTGACCCTTATGACGGTTTCTACCAATGAATTGACCCTTATGGCGGTTTCTACCATATGTGACCCTTCAGGCGGTTTCTACCATTAATGTGATCCTTCAGGCGGTTTCTACCTTGGTTTGACCCTTCAGGCGGTTTCTACCTTGAGTTGACCCTTCAGGCGGTTTCTACCTTTGATTTGACCCTTCAGGCGGTTTCTACCTTGTGTTGACCCTTCAGGCGGTATCTACCATGTGTTGACCCTTCATGCGGTATCTACCTTGTGTTGACCCTTCAAGCGGTATCAACCTTGTGTTGACCCTTCAAGCGGTATCAACCTTTGATTTTGACCCTTCAGACGGTATCTACCTTTGATTTGACCCTTCAGGCGGTATCTATCATATTTTGACCCTTCAGGCGGTATCTACCTTGATTTGACCCTTCAGGGGGTATCTACCTTCATTTGACCCTTCAGGCGGTATCTACCTTTGAGTTGACCCTTCAGGCGGTATCTACCTTTGTTTGACCCTTCAGGCGGTGTCTACCATCAGTTTTGACTTTGAAAAGGGGTCTCATGACGAGGGTTCTCCACGTCCGATGAGACTGCCTAAATGAAAAGGGGTCTCATGACGAGGGTTCTCCACGTCCGATGAGATTTCCTGAATTTTGAAAAGGGGGTCTCATGACGAGGGTTCTCCACGTCCGATGAGACTACCTGAATTTTGAAAAGGGGTCTCATGACGAGGGTTCTCCACGTCCGATGAGACTGCTTGATTTTTGAAAAGGGGTCTCATGACGAGGGTTCTCCACGTCCGATGAGACTGTTTGATATTTGAAAAGGGGTCTCATGACGAGGGTTCTCCACGTCCGATGAGACTACCTAAATTTTGAAAAGGGGTCTCATGACGAGGGTTCTCCACGTCCAATGAGACTGTCTGATTTTGAAAAGGATTTTTTTTAAGGGTTTCTCTTCCCCAAGAAAATATTGGTAATCTTTGAGAAGACAGCAATTGTCCAATTGACAAAATTTTATGACTTAAGCTTTAGTCATGAGATGTGCATTTTGATGCTGGAGGTTATCCAAAACATTCTTGCAACATGCAAATGTGATCACAAATCCCTTGCACGGAAAATCTGGATCAACAGTTTGAAAATTTTCAAAAAGAGTTTGTTCAAAACATCAATTGGAATATTTCTCGACAAGGAGGTCTTCTCACCTGTTTTGCGATAGTGGTTTTTTTATAGGGGATGCACTCAATTCCCTACTAACCTGTGCCTAGGTTTTAGGTTCATTCGCAGCGCATACATTTTGATCGGTCGGGAGGTCTTCCACGGGACCGTAATGTTGGGCTTGAATATTGGTTTTCAAGGGGGGCCCGCTTTGGAGTCGAGGCCATTGTATGAAAGTCTTCAACATCTGCTCCGGGTTTACAAGTCGAGAACCCTACAAAATGAGAAAGAAATAGTCTTGCTCGTACCTCTTCGAGCTAAGCTATATGTTAACCCAAGTGTCTTAGTCAGAGAAGACTGTTTCAGGGTTATGATGTTGGTAAGATTGGGGACCGAAAAAGGCTTGTTTTTGGCCCAGAATTTATGAGGGGATTGACATTGGTGATCATTGCAAATTTGTCACCTGTCTTTTCCATTCTGCATCTTCAGTTTTTGAGGTGTGCAACCGCTTTTGAGGTGTGCACAAGTCCTTTAGAGAGCGTCTCTTGTTGCATTAAGAAGGTTGACAACTCTGTCTGCGCCTTTCCTCCGCGCTTGACATCATTTGGAGAGCAGTCTTTTTATCTGACTCATTTAGGAATTTTCTCTTTTCCCATCCAAGTTTCACTGGGAATCAAGCAAACAGCTTGCACGAGCATCGGCCTCGCTTTTACCAGGCACTTTGCTTTTTCTTGATGCGGTGGATTTTTCTCATTCATTTTTGGAATCCCGCTTTTTTCTCATCTTCATGGGATCATGTTAGACATATAGTCTAAACATGCTTTAAATATCAGTCCGGGAATTCTCTTCGTAATCCCTGAGTCTTGAACTCTTCCATTTTTGAAGTGGTGTGGCATCCGTCTTGGAATGATCACCAATGGGTTCATGAAATGAATTTGCAGGCTTAAGTTGGCTGTGCAAAGGATTCGGTGTGTGGGATAGAGAAATAAATGCTTCTCGTCATCCTATGGCACTTGGATTACCATATAAACAATACACAAAGATTAATGTTAGTCCGAGCAAGAAAATTTCTAACCATTTTCTCCTGATGCTGCTGGACTCATCTCTATTCTGCCCCGATGTGGGGTGGTTCTTGACAGGGTTAAGAATGAAAATCGCCGTTCAAATGGGTTGTCAATGATCACCTGTAGTGTTTGGGGATATGAAACGAATGCCTCCGTCGTCCCAATCCATGTAATCGCTGCGAATGGTCCCTACTTCCGTAGGTCCAGATTTTGCTGTCTGATCCGCTCCACTCGTCTCTCAAGTGTGTATAGGACGTGTTTGGATTTAGGCTTTGCCTCTCGTCTTTTGAGGAAGTGCCCTTTTGATTGTTTTGAACATTTTTTTTATTGGAAAAATCTTTTTCATTTTCTCCAAAGATTTTACCCGTCAAAGGGGATTTTATGATGCCCCATGCATGTTTTTATTCATGTTCGGACAACCTCCTGTTTCAAAACATGAATGCCAATGAAATTTAAATTCTATGTCTTTTTCTAGACATTAGATTCTGAAAGCTTTTCTTTTCTTGTCTATTTTTTATTCAACATCTTCAAGGGATTTGGGGAAAGGGATACTTACCTGTCCCCCGCGGCTGGAGATCCTGAAAATACGGAAGAAACATGTTATTGTACGTTCACGAATTTTTCAAAAAATTAGAACGATACAATTTACCCTTGGTCATGTATTCTAACGGGTAATACATGGGATGTGAAAACCTGTTCGTCTGTAAGGCGATTCCCCTGTCAAGGATAAATAACGAGTATCAATTCATATTCTCAAATTCAAGACAAATTAGAACGATACAACTTTACTCTTGGTTCTCATCCCGTTCTGATATTGCGTATTGATATGAACAACATCTATCAAATCCGCCTATCCATTCTTGGAGTGTTTGCAACATCAATGGTTCATCTGCCCCCAGTTAGGTGACGTCTGTTCTGTTATTCGAACAAATGGCTCCTTGAGTGATTTATCCACGTTTATCACCTGAGAAGGGAAAGAAAGGAGACATTACTTCGGTATTCGATTGAAGATCGTTTAGGAACGATACATCGTTTTACCAAATAGGTGGCTTCGCGGCCAAACGTATTTCGTATTGAAGGGGTAGATCCCATTATACTCCGCGGGTGATAGTCATTGTTCGGGGAACTTGCTCCACGGATTAAGCGATTAATCCACGGCCTTCGGCTTGAAGATGCCCAAAGGGTGATGTTGACACTCACGCGCAATTAGTTCTAGACATTAATGAAAGATGTTCCCGTGGGAACCTTACAGTGCGATCAACAACATATTCAATAGGAGTGTTTCACCCCTTTCGTCTAAGCATTTTTCATCGAGTAACCATGTCTTGCATCAGACGTTTGGTCACCTGCCTTGCGTCACCACTGCGATGGCCCTCCGGCTCCAAGTTGATCGAGCCAAAGATTGAACTCATCGCCAAGGAAATTGCTCGGGTCTTCGAGCCATTGATGTTCAAGTTGGGTATCAACAATTGTTGGGGGCAGATTTCCTTCATCGCCTTCATTGTGAGGAACTGGAGTCTTTGAGCTGGAACCTTCATCATTGCCCTGTTGGGGTCGAGACATACATTCCTGAAGAGTATTGATCCAAGTGTCCAGCTCCTCCTCAAGGAAATCGCATGTTCTTTCTAGCCCTTGGTGCCCAGATTGGCTGTCGTCGACTGCAGGCGAGGGATTCCTCTCTTTGCTCTCGCCGTGAGCAACTTGACCCCTCGAATTGGAACTTCCTTCAATGACCGGCAGGTTTATATGTGCACTCTCTACCAATGCCAGATCCGCTTCAGGGACAGCATTAATGACCGAATCGCGCTCAAACTGAGGAATCCCTATGTGCTGGAACTGTGGTATATACTCTTGAGGAGTATTGAGATAGCTCGGCGGAGCATTCTGATTTGGGTTAGAGGAGTCGCTGACACGACTGCTGGTCCCGTCATTGCTGAAACACGGTTGGGTGCTCTCGGCTCTCCAATCATCGTGGTTGTAACTCTGCCCGGCACTTGAGCTCCAACTGGCTTTATGATGGTTTAACGCTATCCTTCCATCCCTTAGCAATCTCCTATAGTACTTGAGGTGAGACTCGACGTTAATTCTAGAGAGCCCCGGCACATTCATAATCTCGAGTATGCGTAGTGGGCTAGCCGAATCAACTCCCAGCTCTCGAATTGCATCAACAAATTTGGTGTGAAGTTCATAGGTCCAGTAAAACCTTGTTCTCTTATCACCCAAAATATCGTCAATACTTCGGTAGCTATTCTCTACGGGATCTAGTCGTTTCAAAAGTTGTCCAGGGAGGGACTCACCGACTTTGGATTGGCTGGCTGCGACAGCGAGTTCGTCATTGAGAGAACTCCCCCTGTGATGATTCATATCCCATTTCTCAGAGGATGTTGGTGTTGATCCTATGGTGTTGACTTGCTCATGCAGATCTCCGGCGGTATCTGGCTGTGTCGGAAAATGCTGTGGAGAATACGGTAACAGCTGAGCGTTATTCGTCAACAGGGATGGTTCTTCGAGGAACACTTCGCCGAGGACAACAGGATTACCACAATTAAGGCATGTGGCCTTGGTCAGAGCTTCCTTATATCTCGCGCTTTCAGCTTGAAGCTTCTCATTCTCCTCCTTCAGGACCAGTAACTCATGGTCTGCGTATTGCTGTTTCACCCGGGTTCGTTTGTTGGCGAACCAAAACTTGACCTTCGAAAGCTCCAATCCTATCTTTCGGCTCAACTCCATTTTCTGTTGTCTGCTTGGAGTGGGGCATTCATTGAAGAAAGCTTCGAGCTCTCGGATTTGGCCTGGAGTGTGGCGTTGTAGTTGCTTCCTTTTCCGACTCCGGTCATCATTGTATACTCCTTCTTCGTAGCTGAAACCTAGAATTTCATCGCTGGAGGAGTCAGTCTCTATGGCCTTCGGGCAGGATTCAGCTCCAGGATCTTCAAAGTCTCCCAGCAGTTCGTGCTCAGAAATGTCCAGGTCGGGCGTTTCTAGCAGATGGGAATAACTTTTAAACATGATGGATCGGGGTATCTCGGGCTGATCTAGTTCACTCAGCTTTCTCAATTCGCTCTTACGTGCTTGCTCACTCTAGAAATTTTCTCAAGTGATTGTGCGTGTCCTGGAACCATCCTTCAGGCTGCATATGAAGACCAGCAAGCAAGCGCTCCTCCCGAGATCCTGCAATTACTCATCGTCTGTATTCCCGTTTCTTTTTCCTCGTGATAGGATCACAAACTCTCTTGCATTGATTCGGTTTCATCGAGTAATGCGCTCGTCCCCTAGTTCAGTCTTCAAAGTGGTGGGTCTACAATCTTTCGGCGCCTTTTATGATTTGCTAGGCCCGAGAACGTGGGGAGCAGCAGTGGACCCGCAATTAATGACTCCGTTTAATTCATTTATCTCCATGGGAATTAACGCCATGATCTTCTCTCAACCCCTTTTCATCGTTCAAACGAAAGTGGCATTTTCCCTGTGCATGCTGTTACTCTTCATTTCAGCATCCCGGGCGCTTGGTGAGGAATGAGTTCGTGGCCACTCAAAATTTTAAAGACCGTCTCTGGTTTCAGACTTAATCTAACAAGGGATCATCACAACTGAGCATGACGATGTTCGTCGATAGCGTTGGTTTTCATACATAATTAACTATAGCCATTAAAGAAAAATGTTCCCATAGGAACTTTACAACGGATAAAATGAGTGATCTACTCGTGAACATGTTCTTCTTTCTATGGGTGTTCGTGGTGACCGACCCATCGTGCCCCGAGTCAAGTGCTAGATCATGGCTGTCCAAGCATGCCAGCTTCCCACTAATTGAACAAGGCATCGAGCCCCTCATCAAAGAAATCGTCTGTCGTGGGTTGACCAGCGGCAGGCAGAGCACCAGCTGACTGCTGCTCGAATGGAGGAGTGCGCACTCGCTGTACTTGTGACACGCGCTCTTGAGAAGTGTTGAAATGGCCCGGGAGGACATTCTGATCAGCTTTCAGTTTGCCGGTGGTCGGGTTGCTAGCTTGATTGATGCTTAGATTTGGCCGGGTATCTCTTGATGCCTGAGCATTACAATGGCGGTCGCCCCTAGCTTTTGAGCTCGAGACGGATTCCTCCCGGTTTAGCTCCGCTCGACGTTGTTTTAATAGCTTTCTGTAGGCAGCAAGGTGATTCCTGACCAGTTCCTTACTAAGCTCCGATACATTCATGGCCTTAAATATGCGCGTCGGAGTTGCTGAATCGATCCCCATTTGGTGAACCACGTCTAGGAATCTGGAATGCAGTTCAGGGGGCCAAGCGAACCTCCTCTTATCGTGGCCCAAAATTGCATCGATGGCTTGACGACTGATTAACTCATCTCCAGCAGGACCCGACCCTATCGAAAATTGTTGTGCATGAGGCTGATATGCTTTGAGCTGGTCGGCGGTAACATCCAGCTCCTTGAAACTATAACTCCAATCAAAGCGACGCAAATCCCATCCCCCAGGAGGCATTTGTATCATCTTCGTGGGATCATCCTGCTCATGCGTGACTCCGGCAAAATCTGGTTGAGCAGGAGATGCCCCGAGGGAGTAGGGTGGTAAATGAACGTCTTCAATCATCGCGTGAGGCTTATCGGGGAATATCTTACCGAGGGCGACGAGGTTATCGCAATGAGGGCAAACGGTAATATTGAGAGCTTTTTCATACCTCATGTTTTCTGTTCGCAGCTTTTGGTTTTCTTCCTTTAAAATCTCGACCACCTGACGTTTGCGTTGAGCCCTCGATTTGGATCTCCTATTTTGAAACCAAAACTGGATCCTCGACTGATTAATCCCCAACTCCCGGCTCAATTCAATTCTCCACTTCTTTTTCATGTAATGGCTTTTACTGAAAAGGGTTTCCAACATTTGGGTTTCCTCCTGAGAGTATTGGTGAGGACGTCTTCTTTTCCCGAGTTGAGCATTGTGGATGTCGTTGTCGTCGTCGCCGTGATCTTGATTTCCGTTGCCAGAAGTGTTGGGTTCCATGGTTTTGGCGTTAGACTTGGTCTTGGAATCTTCGAGATCCCTCTGTGGTTCAATTTCTGAGATTTTTGAGTCAGTCGCCTCTAGCAGCTGACAGTAACCTCTTAAATATGTTGGATTGAGAAATGTTTGATTGGTTCTTGCCCACTCAGAGTTCTCCACTCTCTCCTGTATGCTCACTCCCTATAAAGTTTTCTTCGAGTGACTTTGCATGTTCAGGAGACGCTCTTCAAGCATCATTAAGCAAACGTTCCCCCTCAAGACCTTGAATTTCTCGCTTAGCTTTTCAACGTGATGGGACTGCCAAACCCTGTTAGGGCTCTCTTCGATAGTTGCGCTTTCCTCCCACCTAACTCTAATAATGGTGATCCCGACAAATCTTTTACATCTTTTAATTGATGAGCCGGAAATCGCGGACCGAAACGAATCCAATGGTTCTCGTGAGGGGACCTCCTGCTTTACCCCCTAACTGGGCTCCATCAGCATTATTACTGAGACCCTTCATCATCCTCGAGTTGCTATAAAATGAGGAATTAATGTATGGAAGGTTAACGTTCTCGCATAATCAGCTTCTTCCTTCTAATCTCTCTATTAGCCTCGTCTTATTCTCAAGCCAACCCAACGCAAATGGCCTCCTCTCCCGTGCGCACTTTTTCGACTGATGTCTTGGCCCAGTGGGAAAAGCTTTATAACCTACTGGGTCGCGGTTACGCGCACATAACCGATCATTCTGCAACCGAGGATGCAATCTGTGTCCTGCTCGAGGACCTTGATACCACTTCTCTCGAAGGTACTATACTGGGGAGGGAATATAGAACTTTCCCGACTCTCTTTGCACACTCCTTAGAGGCCTATCGTGTTTCTAATCGGGAGATTCTGGTGGCTCGCGTCTTGCGGGCTCGTTATGAGGATCGATCTGATCATTTGGTGCTGACCAACTATCTGGTTGATAGTTACAAAAAGGCCGTCGAGTTTGCTAATGAGCGGGTCGCGACGTTGCTTCGCGAGAGGAGAAATCTGGTGGATCAATTGGCCATATCTCTGACCACCGGCGAGCATGACCGCCGCAACGTCCTGCTGAGGCTTCAGAGCGACTGGCAGGAAGAACGGCTCGACAAGATAACCGAGGACATAGCTCGCGGGAATGGAGTGGTTCGGGACCTGGAAGTAGTCACCGAAGAACACGAGGCCAAGGTCGCCGAAGTTAAGGGAGAATGCAGAAGTCTTCTCCTCAGGCTTGCCGACCACAACATGCGGAGCTGGGAGTATGAGCAGAGCATTAATAACATGGAGGGTCAGTTGGGATCCTTTGTGTCGTTAATTAGGGCTCACTTTGGCTTTACTTTTCCACCCCGACTTGTATGACCTGCTTCTGAAAACCCTCCGCCCGAGCAAAATAAATGAAAGTTCTCGTGTGTGTGTTTTAACTTCTGTATGGTTCATTTCTTCGAGCATCCAAACATCTTCAACTTGGGTGAGCCGAACCATAATATCAATAAGCCGAGCAAATACGTCCTGATTTTATAACTCGCTCATGATCAGATGGAAGAATAGTTGCAGATTTGTCCAAGAGAAGATTTCTCTATACTACTTGTTTTTCACCTGCAAATGAAAAGACCGAGTCAGAAGGAATAATCTGAAAAAGAAAGCATAGACCCCTTTCAATCTTATGCTTGCTCGTGATTAATAAGGACAAGAACTTTTACAAGGGTTTTAATCTTGCGCGAAAAGTTTTTATCAATATTCCTCGAAAGAAAGCATACTATTGAAAGGAATGTAATTCACAATAATCGCTTTTGATCAATTTCGAGAGGAACGAATTACTCAAAAGTGCGAGGCATAATAACGTGTTTTAAATTTAATTGAAGATACGGCATCCAAATCAAGGCCGTTTAAGAACGAGAGTAATTTGGACATCTATCTCGTCATTAAATTCAAAACAACGTCGATATTCTCGATCAATTATCGTGGATTACCAGCGACGTAAAACATGCACGGAACAATTCAAGTGTATAATTCCTTCTAGAGAAATTGAGATTGGACTACTCTATACGACCAAAAGGTTGTGTAAGACTTCCAATTTTAATTTCCTCTAAAGGAATTATAAACTTGACTTGGGAGTATTCGGATGATTAGAGAAAATGCCACTATCACATTCCCATGACCCGTCAAAAGAAATACAACTAAGTTCCATCTGAATGTATACACCAATAGATCCCTAATACAATCACTCTAAGGGGTGGGATAGAAAAATCCTCGATAAAAATAAACCCTATACAAGAGGACTAGTAATGGAAAATGAAACAAAGGAATGTGATCCTAACGTTTAAGGATGCCCCAAGTTCGATCTGTGGCTTCCGGATCACTTGCCCCAACTCGTCATCTTCATTGGACGATATCTCAATAAGGTCCATAGTAGGCTCTTTTGTTGCTCACTCGGTGTTCGCCGTGGGATATCATCCTCCTCGTCTTCTATCAAGGACGTTTGGGAAAAACACACACATCTATCCTTGAAATGGCATTTAATCTAATCACCAGAATGCAATGAATGAAATGCCTATATTTATATGAACTGTAATAGATTTGAGGGATAGAGAGTCTTACCAACCAAACTCGTCGACTTATGTGCGGTTTTAGGTGTACCAACCGCCCAAAGACATGCGCATGAGACAAGTGATGGTAAACTTCTAAAAATCAGAGGGTTTGGCACCTAAGGTTAAGGTTCCCACCTCGAGTTCTAGAAAGAGCTGATTCCATTGCACAGCTATCGTTGCATTGGGACTCGATCCATAGTTCGAAGCGAGCGGAATTGAAAAGTGGATTACCCCGTGTTTTTCCTCACGGAGATTCCATTTTCAATTCCTTCTATTGTGTTCCTAAAGGCGGCGCCTGGGGTTTTAGGCGCGGTTGTATGTGTCCATGTGTCGTGATCATCACAATGCAAGTCATGCACAACAGTTTATCAATCAGCACTTCAAATCATCCACACAACATACATTCCTACGCCCAACCTGCATAAAACAAAGTTAATCACAGACTACCCCCCCTTATTACTCCAATCTGCAAAAACATATAACACCTATCATAAGCGGACTTACCTCACCTTTGAAAGCGCCTGCATGGTTAGAAAAATCACTCAGCGTTTTAATTACGGCCTAAGTCCACTTGAGGTCTAGAACCATAGGTTCTAGAACAAAGTCCCCAGTGGAGTCGCCAGCTGTCGCGACCCGTCCGAAAGCGGACGCGGCTAATGGATTACCGATCGCGGGTCTTGGATCGGCGCAAGCCCTCCCAGGCCCATACCAAATCGCGGCGGGAGTATTTTTCAGAAGGATTCGACGATAAGAGTCGATCGCTTTCGACCTTAGTGTGGTCGTGGTGGCATGTGCAACTTGTGCATGCATTTGGAGTCGCCACCGGTCTTTCTTGGAGGGTAGACCAGAAACCTTACTGATCGATTGGGAGAGATCGATCAGTTCTACGGAACCAGAGTTTTTGGGTTCGGGGACTTGGTTACGCTGGTGTCGTTACCAACACCCTTTCGGTACCTAACGCGAGTGATTTTCCTAACTAGGATTTCATGCAGGCGCAATTTTGGGTGAGGTAAGTCTGACTTTGCACATTAACCAGTTTAACATGCTCACGTAATCATAATAAATAAATAGATGTCAATCACATAAACATCTATCCTACGTGGTGATCATGGAATTATGATTTAATGGGTCTCGAGCCAATGAGACCACATTTAATCATTTTAATATTTTAATAACGGAGAGCCGCTCTTCGCTTCTTCTTGGTTTCTTGAACTCTTCAAGAATTGGGTCCTAAAGAGCTCGCCGACTTAAAAGGCTCCCCCACGTAATCCTCGTAGCATTTACATCAACAATTGACTATGCTAAAAATAAAGATTACATGAAAAATAAAAGGAGTACGCAGCCTCCATTTAATAATTACAACCCCAAATATATAAATAATCATCATACATTCATATATACATCAATCACATCGATTAGGGATTTTTCCATGATCACCACCCTTCCACGTAAGTAATAAATTCACAATTTAAAACTTAGGAAGGCACAATAAATATTCTACGTTGAATCATATTCAGAATTTTTATGTAAAATAAGATAGCCATAAATTTTCGATTCAAAATTGATTTAGTCTCAATTTTTGCTACGTTGATTAATTTATCATATAAAACAATCAACCTCCATTAGCCCTGTAAGACGAACAATTCGTTAATACATATTGGCCATAGTATTGCAAAAATTGCAAAAATCAATTAAATGCACGAAAACACCTAAGGATTGGCTCTGATACCACTGTTGGGATCCACGTAACACGTAGCGGAAATAAATAACAACCCATACATGTATCTCCAGAGGCGTACTTCGTGCATTTCAATCGAAAAAAAATCACAAAGCCTCAAAGGGAGTAAATAGATTACCTCTCGTAGCGTGCTTGAACGGAGGTGTCGGTTCGATGTTCTTCGATCTCAGCCTCCACAAGTGTTAGGCATCTTGTTCGGACGCACCACCAATTGACGAACGGGGAGACGACTAATAACTCCACAACAATTGTGCTAGCAATATGCGGAATCAATATTCCGAACTTAGTATATTTTGCTCACTCAAGATTATGAGAATATAGAGAGTGTTTGTGTTCTTCTCTCTAAGCTCTCAAAAAATTTGCACACTCTACAAAATGTCTCTCTCCTTCCAACCTCAAAACTCTTGCCATCCTTTTATAGCCAAAAATACCTTCCAATAAATTGTATTTAAAAATAGCACTAACAATTATAAATTCTATCTAAAAATAGCACTCACAAATAAATGACATTTAAAAATAGCACTAACAATAGCACTCACAATTTATAATACAAAAATGCTATTTAAAAATAGCACTAATAATAACACTCACAATTTATAATACAAAAATGCTATTTAAAAATAGCACTAACAATTATAAATTCTATCTAATAATAGCACTCACAATTTATGATAAATAAATGCCATTTAAAAATAGCACTAACAATAGCACTCACAATTTATGATAAATAAATGTCATTTAAAAATAGCACTAACAATAGCACTCACAATTTATAATACAAAAATGCTATTTAAAAATAACACTAACAATAGCACTCACAATACAAAAATGCTAAAAAAAAGGCACTAACAAAGGTGTTAAAAATAATAACCATTATTATTATTACAAGAGTTAAAGAGGTTACCAAACAGTACAAATATGCATAACGTATAAATACGTATGACGTATAAATACGTAGAGCATACGTATACATCCGTGAAACCGGGGACTAATTGAAAGAAAAATGTGCAATTAAGCCCTTTTGGTAAAAATTGATTAAATTGGAGGGCAAATTGACCTAATTGCACTTTAAGACTTTAGAATCCAATGTCATAGCTTATAAAAAGTGAGAATTGAAAACTAAAAGACTCGAAAATGATTTTTTTTTTTTTAGGCTCGGTTCGGGTTTATGTTTGTGAAGGAACATAGTGACCCGAGCCGAATTTTTGAGATTTAAAGTGACACACTTGAAGAGGAAATTAAAACAAAATTATCGAATATTTTTGGGTATTTTTCTGACCACGAATGGTATTTTTCTGATTTTTTTAGGTATTTTTATAATTAAATAAACTCGAAAAATATTAAAAATACCGAAAAATATTTTTTGTTCAAAATTGGTTCCTAAGGCTAAACCAAGGCTTCCAAAGTTGATTTTGTGATTTTATGACCTTTTTTGATATTTTTAATTAATTTTAAAGAATAAAAATCACAATAATAAATGGTAAAAAATCAGGTGTCAACAATAGGCTAAGACTTAATGGAATTACTTGTAGAAGTGGTACATTTAGTAGTCAATTATTGTGACTGATCCGAGAATTACCAAGACCGTAATAAATGATTTTCTTAGCCGATGGAATGCTAATTAAGATGCCTTGTTTGAGTGACCATCTTGACGATTTTCATGTACCTATCCTTGTGAGCATGCATGTTTGTTTGTCGGCCTGGCATTGTAACATTTGGCGGAATTGTTACTGAGAAATTTATGCTTCATCGCCGAGCATGCATTGGTACGAGGTACATGATTGATATCCGATGGGATATATGGAGTAATTGCTCTTCAGTGCACTGAATTGAGTTGACGCCCCTGGGCTGTGTGCGGGGATTTGTACGCACTTGACAACCCTGTGCTGTGTGCTGGGTAGAGTCGTACCTTGCGTCGCGGAGCCCCGGAGAGTGGGATTGCAAGGTGGAACGCCTTGCAATGGTGTAAATGAGCGAAGAGCATGTCATTTCATACTACATTGACATAATTATTTTCTGATGATATTACTGCCCCATGCTCTTGATTGAATTATTACATCTCGATTTCTTACTGTTTCATAGTTGTCCCTAGGGAGTCTTAGGACCCCTATGGTGGGATTGAGTGATTTTCTTGCTAGCCGTCGTGCTAACCCACGTTTGTGGAACATTTTCAGATTAGCACCATGCCTCCCGTTGCCAGACGGTTTGGAGTTCCACTTGATTATGTATATGTTTATCGTGATTATGTTCATATGGATGTACCCCATCTTAGACTCTTGAAGCATATTTATAGTGTTTGGATCGATGAGGGAGAACCTCATGGTATTGTCATGTATAGTTGGTATTCTCTCTATGTTCGTGTTGGTGACCAATTAGTAGGTCCGTTTCCCGATGATGCTTTTGATGCGCCCTCGGAGCCTGTGACACCTCCAGCTCCTGTACTCCATGTGATTCCTGTGCCTGAGGTACTTCCCCCGCCACCTGAGCCAGTAGTACCCGATGCTGCCCTAGAGCCTGTTGCTGAAGAGATGGAGATATATGTTCCACCGCCAGCGTCCTTGGATGAAGATTATGACTTGAAGACCGAGCTACTTCTTACCGATCACTCTGACGAGGAGTGAGAGCTGGAGCCCTTAGCTGACACTTTTTGGAGGGTCTTTTTGGCATAGGCGACTTTTGGAGGTCGATGGAGTAGTTCCCTTTACCATCCCAGTTGCGCCTATAGATCGATGACCGTAGTCACTATCCTGTACATATGCACGTGAACTACTTATGTGGTCATTATGATATGTTTTTATAAATAAAAGTCTGCATATCGTTCTTGCCTATTTGCTATGCTTCCGTGATCACATGCCTTGTTATTATATCTGATTGTTTAAAATTCTGTGGGTATAGCCTATATTTATTGTGTGCTTAGGCTATTATACTAATAGAGACCTTAATCGTTAGCGTGGTGACCTGGGACGCCACACAGTGGTCGCCCGCCTGGCCACCCATCGCGAGGGCCGCGCGCTGGCGCAAACAGCGCACGGCCTTCGCGCGCAGGTTGGCCCAGCGCGCGCAGGCCGTGCGCTGTTTGGGCCAGCGCGCGGCCCTCGCGCGCTGCCTAGCCTAGCGCGCGATGGGCCGCGCGCTTCTTGGGCTAGCGCGCGATCGCCGCGCGCTGGCCGATTCCGAGTCTCGCGCGCTGGCCTGCTCAGCGCGCGAGACCTAAAATCGTCATTACTTTCAAATAGTAATTAAATTTATAAATATTTTTTTAAAATATTAAATTGGAAAAAAACCCTTTTATTGGCTCGTCTGTATTCGACTTTTTGTTTTTGGTCAGATGTTTGTAGTCGATTAGACAGCCATAAAAGTGCAGTGTTCTTTATCAAGATGTCTTTAGGAGTTATGTATGTGGGTGCTTTCTCTGTTGGGAGGGAACTGACGTATCACCTAAGGCGGAAAAATGAGCAAAGGACAATATCTTGCAACCGTACAAAATCAGTTCAATCATGTTTCCAAAACAGCACATTGTCCCCGCTCTGAAGAATGCGCAAGAAAAATATGTGATCTTAAAGGGCTAAGGAGGGTATTGCCGAGGTAGGGCAAGAAAAATATGTGATTCGAAACGGTGGAATGCCGATAGGTCCTTAGCATGACCTTAAAAGGCTCTTTTTAGGTCATTAGTGTTAGGATATCATTAAAATATTTTATTCTTTCAATAATTTATTCTTTAGGGTTGTTTCCTTATAGATCAATCTTCATTGTATTTATTTATTACGGCGTTATGCCTCAATACAATATGCAACTCAATTTTCTAGATCTTTCTTTTCTATCATGGTATCAGAGCTAGGGTTTGCTTCTTACCAATCTTGATTTTTTTCCTTCCGCTCATCTTCTACATCGCGCTGGCCACACCACGTTGTTTTCATCGCACCGACTTCGCGATTTGACTTTGGTCGATATGGGTGATTCGACTGATCGGATTGATGTCAAACTCGATGGCTCCAATTACGCTCTCTGACAGCCGTCGGCTATGGCTGCACTTGTTTGTCGAGATCTGTTTGAGCATGTTGAAGGTGTTCGCATCTTTTCTGCTGAATTCAAGGACGCTAAGCAACCCAAACTCACAGATACTGCGATTGCTCAGCGTAAATCTGGCATTCAAAACTGGATTGTCGCTGATCGAAGGGCTTAGGCCATCATATCCGGCTCTCTTGATCATACCCTTCGTCCACAGTTTGCTCACATCACTAGTACAAAAAATCTATGGGATCAGCTTGCATACATGTTTACTCAGACTAGCTCTATCAGTGTCTACCAATTACATCAAGACTTTGCTGTCGCTACTCAGGGCGCTCGATCAATCCATGAGTTTTATAATTATTTAAAGTCGCTTTAGAGTCAGCTCAACATTTTGTCTCCCACTTTATGTTCCACATGTTCTAGTTGTGCCATATGTCAGTCTTCTCGGCTGCAGACCCATGATCACCTGCGGCTCTATGATTTTCTTATGAAGCTCCGACATGCTTTTGAGGGTGTTCGTAGTCAGATTCTTTATTGGAATCCTCCACCTTCTCTTCTTGATGCTGTCAAGGAACTTCAATCTGAGGAAACCCGGTTGGGTCTTCTCTCATCTTTTGCTGTATCTGATCCAACAGCTATTCTCGTTACTCCTCCATGGGCTGTTGCTCGATCTATGCCTCCGATTCATGCTCCAAATCAGGGTTCTCATCAATCTGCTTCAACTCAGGGTTCTCATCAGGCTGCTCGATGTTCTTATTGTCATCGTCGTGGTCATATTGAGTCCTGATGTTTTAAGAAGCGACCCGATACACAGCGCTCTACTAGGATTCCGCCCGTTCCTACTTCGATTCAGAATGTTTCTCTCGCCTCTTCTTCTGTGGGTGAGCGATTTGCTGCTCTTGAGGCTCAGCTAGCCCGCTTGAATTAGTTTCTGCTTGGCTCTCAATTGTCTAGTTCGAGCCCTTCGATTGCTGTCACTCCTACTGATTCTTCTCCTGCTGGTTCCTCTGCAGCTGCTGCTCCCTCTTTAGGTGGTTCTTCTACTACTTGGATTCTTGACTTAGGAGCTGCTAGACACATGTCTACTTCTGCTGCCTGTCTCACTAAGCTTTATGAGCTCAAGTTTCCAATGTAGTTCTTTACGGCCGATGGTTCTCCTCTTTTGGCTACCCGACTAGGGACTCTTGTCTGTCCTCAGAATTTTTGTGTTCTTGATATACTGTATGTCCCTTCTCTAGCGCTTAATTTATTGTCTGTTGGCCAGCTTACTGGTGCCGGTTGTATTGTGAGTTTTACTGACTGCTCTTGTTTTGTGCAGGATCGTTCGAGTGGCAGGATGATTGGCAGGGGCAATAGGCATGGTGAAATATACACTATGCAATCTCTTCAACTTCCATCCACCTCCACTTCCTCTTCTTATCCTTTGCTAGCTACTGTGGACCTTGCGTGATGGCATAAGCGTCTTGGGCACGCTTCCTCTTCTCGTCTCTCTATTCTTCATCAATAGGGGGTTCTTGGTCCAGTTTCCTCTAGTGTTCTACCTCCCTGCTCTATTTGTCCTTTAGCAAAGCAGTCTGCTTTATCTTTTCCTACTAGTACTTCTAGTTCTACCAGCATTTTTGATCTTGTTCATTCTGATGTATGGGGCCCCGCTCCTATTCAATCAAAGAGTGATTTCAAATATTATATTTCATTTATTGACGATTATTCTCGCTATACTTGGATCTATCTCATACGTCAGCATAATGATTTTCTTACTATTTATCAGACTTTCACTGCCATGGTATCTACACAATTTCATAAGAAAATTAAGATCTTTCTCTCTGATTCTGGGGGGGAATACCTCTCGGGTGCTTTTCGTTCTCTCTTAGCCAGTGATGGGACATTGCCGCACCTCTCTTGTCCTGGTGTCCTGGCTCAAAATGGGATTGCTGAATGTAAGCATCGACATATTCTTGAAACTACTCGTACTCTTTTATTTTCTACTTCGGTTCCTACTGAGTTCTGGGCTGAAGCTCTTCTCATTGCAATTCATCTTATTAATCACCTTCCCTCACCGGTTCTTCATCAGGAAACGCCTTTTCAGCGATTTTATTCTCGCTTTCCTACTTATACACATCTTCGAGTTTTTGGGTGCATGTGTTTCGTGCTTCTCCCTCCTTCTGAACGTACAAAGTTGACTGCTCGATCCATATCATGTGCATTCTTGGGGTATAGTACTGAACATAAAGGATATCGTTGTTACGCCCCAATTGCTCAGCGTATTCGTATTTCCCGTAATGTCACTTTTCATGAGCATGTTCCTTACTTCTCTACTACTACTAAATCTTCAGTTTCTAAACATATTCCTTTCATGTACTTTCATGCTGATCCTTGTCCTGACTCTTCAGATATCTCTACTTCTCCTCCTCCATATATCTTTGCTTCTCTTCCCCTAGATATCTCTGCCCATCCTTCTCCATCTGAGTTCCCTCCTGCTATTGCCCCTCCTGCTCCCCCTACCACCGACGATTCTGCTCCTCTAGAGTTGCGTCGTAATCCTCCTCGGGATCGTCGTCCCCCTGCTCGGTATGTTGTCGCTGCTTCTTATTCTGCAGAGTTTGGTTCCTCTTTGGTTGCTATTCATAATGTGCAGGAACCTACTAGCTACCGCGAAGCAGTACAACATGCTGAGTGGCGTCAGGCCATGGCTGAGGAACTTTCTGCTTTACAGAGTACTGGTACTTGGGAACTTGTTCCTCTTCCACCTGGTCTATCCTTGGTATCATGTCGCTAGATCTACAAGGTAAAAACTTGTTCTGATGGTAATATTGAGCGTTATAAGGCACGTTTGGTTGCGCGGGGTTTCTCACAAGAATATGGCATAGATTATGAGGAGATTTTTGCTCCGGTAGCGAAGATGACTTCTGTTTGTACTCTATTGGCTGTTGCTTCTGTTCGTAATTGGCCTCTCTATTAGCTCGATGTGAAGAACGCTTTTTCTTCACGGGGATCTTCATGAAGAAATCTTTATGCAACCACCACTTGGACTTATTCACGCTCATAGTCAGGTTTGTCGTCTTCGACGAGCTCTTTATGGTCTCAAACAAGCACCGCGTGCTTGGTTTGAGAAGTTTACTGCTGTTGTCCGTTCTGCAGAATTTGTTCAGAGTGAGGCTGATCATGCTATGTTTATTCATACTTCGTCCTCTGATTTTACTATTCTTCTTCTTTATGTGGATGACATGATCATTACCGGCAATGACTCTGATTATATTGTGCATACTAAGAGGCATCTTCAGCGACATTTTTTCATGAAGGATCTTGGTCCATTGCGCTATTTTCTTGGGCTTGAGGTTGCTCGCAGTTCTCGTTGTATTCTTCTTTCTCAGCAGAAGTATACCGCTAATATTCTTTCTAGGGCTACTTTTTCGGATTCCCGTACTGCGCCCACTTCTATTGAGTCGAATCAAAAACTTCGCCCTGATGACGGGGAACCTCTTTTTGATGCGACTCGTTATCGAAATCTGGTTGGTAGTCTTGTGTATTTTACTATTTCGCGTCTTGACATTGCTTATGCGATTCACATTGTTAGTCAATTTGTTGCTGCCCCCCGATCTACCCATTATGCTGCTGTTTTGCGGATTCTACGATACCTTCGGGGTACTTTGACACGGTCATTATTTTTACCATCCTCTTCTCCTCTCAAGTTACATGCTTATTCCGATGCTGACTAGGCTTATGATGTAACTGATCGTTGGTCTGTCACGTGGTTCTGCATTTTTCTTGGTGATTCTCTCATTTCTTGGCGCGCCAAGAAATGACAGATTGTCTCTTGTTTCTCTACTGAGTCTGAATATTGTGTTATGGCTGATACTACTGTTGAGATTGTTTGGCTTCATCGTTTGCTTGCTGACATGGGCGTCTCACTCCAAGATCCATCTCCTTTGTATTGTGACAATAAAAGTGCCATCCATATTGGGGCTAATCCTGTTTTTCATGAGCGCACCAAACATATTGAAATCGACTGTCATCTTACTCGTCATCATCTTCAGGCTCGAGCCATCTCTCTTCCTTTTACAAGGACTGCAGACTAGTTAGCCGTTGTTTTTACGAAAGCTCTTATGGCGCCATATTTTTGGTGTCTCATTTCCAAACTCTCGTTGTTTGATCCACCTTGAATTTGAGGGGGGTGTTAGGATATTATTAGAATATTTTATTCTTTATGTATATATTTTAGAATTATTGTGATTTATTCTCTGGGGTTGTTTCCTTATAGATCATTCTTCATTATATCTATTTATTATGGCGTTATGCCTCAATACAATAGACAGCTCAATTTTCTAGATCTTTCTTTTCTATCACTTAGCATGACCTTAAAAGGCTACGTCTTGCCTAATGCGCTACTCCCGGGGATGGGGAGGAAAATAACAGTCCCAATTGGGGGTGCGAGGCGTGCCGGCACCGACACATTAAAATAAGGAACGCATGGGTTAAGGCGCAGGGCTAAATACCCTGTTCACTGGCCCAGGCTCTACTGTCTTGTCAACCTCATGTAAACATGAGATCAACTACAAGGGCCTGAGCCAATGAACATGGTATTTAGCCATGCGCCTTAACTCATGTGTTCCTTATTTTAAAGTGCCAGTGCCCGTACGCCTTGCATCCCCAATTGGGATAATTTTTTTCCTCCCCGTCCCCGAGAGTAGCCTTCTTTAACGTCATTAGGCAAGACGTAGCCTTTTAAGGTCATGCTAAAGACCTTCTTTCTTTATAAAATCCAAGAACCAAAAATAAGTAAAAAAAAGCAGTCAGATGTTTGTATTCAATTAGACAGCCATAAAAGTGCAGTGTTCTTTATCAAGTTGTACAATCCTAGTTTGGGTTGAGCCACCATAAACACTTTGTCGTTATTTCTCTCTGACTCTAAACATCAACATGGTATCAGAGTAGGAAAACACATCACGTTCTTCGACAACTTCGTCTCAAATCAATACTTCCTTTGCTCCAATTACCGCCTCAACAATGTTCGGTACATTTACGAATTTTTCTTCTTCTCTACCATCTCTTTGGTCATCATCTTCTTTTTCTGCTAATCCCAATTTTCCATCATCTCTCAATAATATACCGCCCGCCTTCGCCTCTTCTTCTCTTTTTCCTATTGCTCCGATCTCTATTACTGCTACAATTACTAGCATACAATCAACCTCGTCATCTCTTCATCTTCCCAATATCACTAATCTCGTTTCCATCAAACTTGATGCAGATAATTATCTTTTGTGGAAATCTCAGTTTGAATTGATTCTAATCTACAACGATCTGTTGGGATACGTGGATGGATCTTTTCTATGTACGCAAAGGCTTATCAATGATCAGAATGGTACCGTGGTTGCCAATCCTTCTTATTCAATGTGGGCCAAGGAGGATCAATGTGTTCGCAGTTTGATTAACCCAACCCTCACAGTTGAGATTTTTCGTGAAGTTCATGATTTTCGGACATCTCGGGAGATTTGGCTTGCTCCAGGGCAACACTTTACTGATCGATGCGCGGCCAAAGAAATTGGATTTAAACTTGATTTTCATAACGCCGTCTAGAAACCAGATCAGTCAATGTTTGATTATCTTCAACATTTGAAATCAATTGCGGATTCTCTCACCGCAATCAATTGCTCCTTCTCTGATAAGGATTTGGTGATTCAAGCCCTTAATAGGCTCCCATCAGAGTATGATCCTTTTGTCACAATGGCCACCAATAGTCCTATTATTCTTTCCTTCAATGATCTGCGGTTACGTCTACTCATACAAGAAGAAAGATTTCTCCGAAAATCGACTGGCTCTTCTTCATCTGATATTCATCATGCTTTGATTGGACAATCTACTTCACCTAATCTACCGTTTCGAGGGAGCCGTGGTGGACGTAATTTTAGGGGCAAAAGATTTGGTCAAGGACAGGGTGGACGGTTCTCGCGTGATCAATCGATTTGGCGAGCCTTGAATGATTGATTTAATTCACAGTCATTCTCTGTCCCCTATACTAAATGATTCTCGCCTTCCTCTAGTAGATCTCGTTGTGGTTCGAGGCCCTATGTTCCTCCATTCACTCAAGGAGGCATTCTTGGATCTAGGCCTCATCTTTCTTGTCAGATATGCAATGGGGTTGGGCACATTGCGCTGCAATGCCGGCAAATATTTAATCATGCCTTCACAACAACAGATCTATCAGATTCTTTCTTAGCTCTCTCAGTTGGTAAGACCTCTGATCCAACGTGGTGTCTTGACAGTGGAGCGTCGGCACACATGACTAGTGACATTGGTAAAATCCTAAATCCTAAACCCTTTTATGATTCGACAAAGGTTTCCGTTGGTGATGATCGTTTATTGCCTATTAAGCAAGTCGGTAAAGCTTTTTTACATACTGATTCTCGATCTTTGTTGTTATCACCTGTATATCACGTCCCTAAACTTGCTCGTGATCTTCTCTCAGTCACTTAACTTTGCCGTAAAAATCACACACTATTAATTTTAATGGTTCATCATTTTCTTTGAAGGACAAACACTCAGGGAAAGTTCTCCTCCAAGCTGGTTCTTCTCATGGTCTTTATTCGATTTCCAATTCCTTGGTGTCCTCTCACTCACAACCTATCGTGGCTTCTTCTGCTTCACTCACTCGTTGGCATACTCGTCTTGGTCATCCAAATAAACAATTTTTGAGTCATGTTTGCAATTCTAATTCTAGGTCGGTATCATGTGAGTCTTGTCTTGTGGGAAAATCTCATTGATTGCCTTTTGAGTCTGTTAATCATCATACTTCTTTTCCTTTAGTTGTAATTCATTCTGATGTATGGACGAGTCCCATTTATCAAATTCTAGTTTTAAGTATTTTGTGTTATTCGTTGATGACTACTTTCGATTCACTTGGATTTTTCCGATGAAAAATAAATCTGAAGTGCCTACTCATTTTCATCGATTCCGTTGTTTCATCGAAAATCTGTGCAATGCAAAAATAAAATTCATACAAACTGATGGGGGAGGTAAATATACCAGTAATTCGTTCAAAATATATTTACGTGAAAATAGTATTCTTCAACGCATTTCTTGTCCAAATACTCCATCTCAAAATGGTCCATCGGAACGCAAAATCAGACATTTAGTTGAAATGTGGCGAACCTTATTAATCCATGCTCATATGCCTTCCTCGTATTGGGTTGATGCTCTTCTCACTGCCGTTTACACTATTAATCGGCTTCATACTCCTGTTTTATCCGATATTTCCCCTTTTCATTGTCTATTTGGGTTTAAGTTTGATTTTTCGTTCTTTCGAGTTTTGGTTGTGCTTGTTATCCTTTTCTTCCATCTCATGTCTCCCATAAACTTGCACCTCATTCAATGCCATGTGTATTTCTTGGGTATACGTCAAATCACAAAGGTTATCGTTGCCTTGATCGGTCAAGTAGTCATGTTTTTATCAGCCGTCATGTTCGGTTTGATGAGGAGAATTTTTCCTTTTCACAAAGTCCTTCAACTCTTAGTTCAATAAATAATTCTTTCAATTTAATTCTTTCCCTTATTGTTTCCTCCAATCAACCAATTCTTCCTTCTACTTCCTTTGAGCATTCATCTCATCCTCCGCCTCTCTCGAATACTCGAAGCCAACCTCTTAATATATCTCTCTCCACTTCTCAATCTACCCAGTTTGATTCCAATTTTTTTTTCACCTCCACCGCCTCTCCTTTCGAACCCACTCAATGTGTCCTAATTTAACTCGACTTCTAACCAAATTTCTTCTACATCAGATTCACAAATTCTCTCTACATCTCCACCTAGTTCATCAACTTTTATATCATCTCTTCCCACTCATCCTATGCAAACTCGTGCTAAATCTGGCATTTTTAAACCAAGGAAAATTTTTATTCTCTCTACTTCTTTTCATGAAGAGACACCGACTTGTTATTCTAAGGCTATTCTTGACCCACGTTGGAAAGCGGCCATGGCAGATGAATTTAATGCCTTGGTCACTAATCACACGTGGGATCTTGTACCACCTGACCCTTCTAAAAATTTAGTTGGTTGTAAATGGATTTTTAAGATTATGTAAGTTTTGAAGTACAAATATAAAATATATAATTATACATATATATTTAAAAATTTAGCTACATTATCGCCTTGCGGACGACTAGGCGGGCGCCTAATCGCCTAGGCATTTTAGAGGCCTCTGCTCGTCTTGTCGCCTTAACAACTATGGACGAGACAGAGCATGTTATTGAGAATGAAAATGATGCTTATGAAGCGATGAAAACTCAACGAGCATCGTCTTTTCTTTCGTTAAAGGCAAACATGTGTGTCAGGTTGTTCTTCATTTTACATTGAAAGCACGGACTGTTAATGGCAGACGCAGGGAGGAGATGGTGCTTCCGGGGGCATTAATGGCGATTGAGACTTGGCGTGTAAGGGAAGGTTCATAGCAAAGTTCTTCATCGTCTTTTCATTGAAAGCACGGTCTGTCAATGGCAACATTAAATGATTTTTCGTCTGCCATGAGAAAGCTGAAGTTGATCACTACGACACGCAAACTAGACTCTTCTGGGGTTTTGCTTTTCTCATTACAGCCCAGCTCTCTCGGAAAATTCTCAATTTTCTCTGGAAAAAAAATGTAAATTGATATATATATATATATATAAAGAAGAAGGAATTTTCATAAGAAAAAAAAAAGAAGAAGTAAGTGCCCGTTCGGCAGTATCCCGATCGGCAATCTGACTGCCGATCGAGCTCGGCCGGCATTTTGACTGCCGACCGGGGGGCCGCTCGGCATTAAGACTACCGAACGGCGCCCGGTTTGGTAAATAAAAAAAAAGACACCCGTTTTAGTAAATACTTTTTTTTACACCTAATTTGGAAAAAAGCCCTACGGAATGTTCCGTACGAAACACCTCCATAACTTCCGCGATAGATGTCTGGCCAGTCCGCATTGAGGGACACGATCCGCCATTATAAACAGCCTGAGCTTCTTCATCTTCCTGAACGAGTCTGCATTCGAGATCAAGTCTTCTACATCAGTCTTGCCTAGTTTAATTCCTTCGATCGCATTCGTTCCCTGATAGAGCCAAAAAAAAAAATAATAATTATGCACGTTGGACGCGTTTTGAAAATAATTAGGCATGTCGAAAGAGGGCATTATGCTCTTACCGAATTTCGCCTTAATACTTGGCGAGCATCCTCGTGACGCCATATTCTGCTTCGCTTGCTGGGATTTCCAGGGCACTCTCGAATCACGACCAGTCTGCCCATTTCTTGAAGCATGTCGTGCATCCGTACTTCGTTGTTTTCGTCGATGTATATGAGTGACTTTCGAGCTAGAATCTCAATCCCACTATTGGCATGGATGCCGCATTGGTCTAGGGACTTGATGATCTCTTCTTTGTCATACCCATTCAGAAAACATGCGATGTCGAGAAAGATCGTCTTCTCATTGGCCTCTAGGTCGTCGATAACAATCCTCAGTATGTCCTGAACCTTTAACCGATGGATTCTTTTCAATCGATCGAAAGCTCCTTGCCATTCTTCGACGCTTTTTCCATTCAAGAAAGAACCCATCACGGTGAGTGCCAGGGGAAGCCCTTTGGAAAAACTGGCGAAGCAATTTGAGAGCATCTTATAGTCGCTTTTGGGATGTCTTTCTTGGAATGCATTCCAACTGAACAGCTCGAGAGCTCGATCATCGTTTAGCTGTCTTACCTTATAGATTTGCCCGCGTAGACCAGTTAAGTTTTCTTCATGTCGAGGGATCAAGATGACTCTACTTCCCGAGCCTAAGTTCATCGCGTCGATCAGCTGGATCAGTGGCTCCGGCAACCCTTCAACATCATCAAAAACCAACAGAACCCGCTTGTTGCGAAGCTTGCTCCTCGTGAAGTTTGTTACTGCATGAGTATCGTCTCCAAACTCCTGAACTCCACTGCTGAAAATGTCACCAAAAAGGGTCTCTTGCATTTTGATGAGGCTGTCTTTGCTTGACATATCTTTCACGTTCGTGAAAAAGCAACTCCGATCGAATTGATCTGCAATTCGGTTGTACAAAGCTCTCGCGAGCGTCGTCTTACCTATCCCGCTAGTGCCGGAAATTCCCACTGTTCGGACCTCCTCAACTTCTAATTGGAGTAAGGAGTACAAGGCGTGTACTTGAGATTCTAATCCGACTGGATGGGAAGCAAGCAGGTTCGTGCATGAGCGGCTCAGTCTTCTTGAGATTTTCTCCACAACGGATTGGATGAATTCAGCTTCAACTCTGCAACTTGTCACAACTAATGGTGTCACTTTGGTCGTGCTAATAGAAGACGAAGAAAAGAGCAATAAGATTATATCCTAAAGCCTAGGAGTATCGTCCATCTATTCTAATTTAATGTCCATATCCAATCCACTGTAATAGAAATTATTTAACCTGGCACGGATAACTCGCTAAGAAGGTCTAACTCAAAGCTAATAGGTGATGGAAGATCACATAAATATAAAGATCATATAAATATCATAGTCAAGCGATGTAGGATAATGCAACAAAGAGCAAGTATTGCTGTTTCACGCATAAAATAAGTAACTTCATTTAGGAATCCTCTGAGGAAAGTTATTTAAGGACGATAGGAAATCAGTACCTGTTTCCGAGAGGCCAACCAGTGAGATTACCAGCTTTCCGGAGAGCATCTCTCCACCTCCGGACCTTGTCGGCGTTCTCCTGGCCGAAACCCTTCTCGCTTTGACCGATTCGCGTGAACGGTCCGGACTGCTCCCGCATCTCTCTAGGGTCAACGTCCACGAAAATAAGGAACACAAGCTGGCCTTTCTTTTCCTTGCACTCGAGGATCTTATCCAGCTCGTCCAGGCACCACGGCGAGGAGACGAAGGTCTGAGAGATGACCACGATTGCGCTCCTTGACTGCTCGATCGCTCTGTTGATTGCCGGCGCAATCTCTAGTCCTCTTTCCAGGTTGCAGTCGACAAAGGCCTTTATCTTGTTCCGTTCGAGAGCATCGTGGAGATGGCTCACAAAGTGGCGCGTATCAGCCTGCTTATAACTGATGAACGTGTCGTGAAACCACCGACGGGTGGAGGAGGAGGGGGACGAGAAGAGATGTGGCCTGGCTGTGAGGCTATGTTTGAGAGAAGAGAAGCGGAGTGGAAAGAAAGAGGGCAAACAGTTGGGAGGAGATTGAGACTGGAATTGCGATGTTCTCTTGTTCAGGAGGCTTGGATGCAATGCAGGAGGAGAAAAATGAGGGAAAAGCTTGCGCTTAAGTTGGCCAAATTGGATCATAATCTTACTAGAATTTGCCATTGAAGCACCGCCAAGATCAAAGTAAAGAAAGAACTGTACCGAGTTCATTCGCAGCACAAGCTCCATTGACCTATTGGCTATTTATAAAGAAAATTCGAATTCTGCGCTCTCCCTCCCTCTGTTGGGATTCAGCGCACAACCACAATGATATAAAGTGTAAAACTGAGAAAGAGAAATCGAGACACAAGATCTATCCTGATTCAGTCTTAAACTAAAGCTACATTCAGCAGAAGATTCCTTTATAATTAACATATTGTACCTCTTTATTGCATCATTCAATTACAAACGAAAAAATAATACATAAAAATAATTATTCATGAGCGCGACCTGTTTTTCTGTCGATGGAGAGTAAGAATCACACCCCAACACACTCTCTCGCGGAATATTTTTTCCCAGTGAGATACAGCCATCTTTTTCACCTTTGCTTGGCAGTTTGAACCGCACTCGTGTGCAGCTACTGAGAGAATCTGACGCAAATCAAAGCAGGAACAGCTATTGCATTCAATGTCTAGTCAACATACCAAAGTAGCTTTCGGATGACCTCCGATGACATCTTTTCTGCGGCAAATAGACGAAAAAGACGGATAGTTCTAGGTGAGTTTCTAACCAAGTTATTGTCGGAATAAATTCTCGACAATCCCAGAAAAGATTACAAATGTTATGAGCCTTTCTAGATTCGTCCCATGTCATACTCACTATTGTAATGCGACTAACCTAAATTCCCAACAAAGTGAAACATTGACCAAATAATTTAAAGTTTCCAATGGGGAGATGCCTATGAGAAAAGTAAATCCACATGCTTAATTTATTAGTTTTGCCAAGAAAGAGAGGAGGTTTAAGTCTTAAATAGACTTGGAAATGTCAAACACTTAACATATCTCGCCCCCGCTTGATTTCTAGCCACAACACTAGCAAGAAGTTATTCATTTTGGAAGTGTTTCGATAAAGATTTGGACATGCTGCAAAAATGTACCATATGGACAATTTCAAATGGAGATACATTTCTGGAAAGATAAGGGGTGATCGGTTTCAGGGTAGGCTGTTCCCAATCTAGAGTCGGAACCGAATCACAAGGGTCGATTCCCAATTTATGGAATTGGGAACTGGCCCACCGGTTCTAGGACCCACCTAGGAACTGATCGTCGTGAGCAAGCGAGGAAGCGACAAGTGTCATAATTATCTACTTGTAGCAGATTTGATAAATAGTAACATTCAAATCGACAGTATGTTGACTCACAATATATCTTGGAACATTCTCTTTGATGTACTTGTTGCATAATTTGGAAAACAATTCGTAGTGAACTCATCTTTCATGGCAAAAAATTATCATTTCCTTTCCTGCTGCAAAAAGGCAATAGCGTTTGGCTCCTGAATCCTGTGTGTAAGAATTTTGTCTCAACGCAGTACAAGACAAAAGATTACTTCAGACTTACCTCTAAGAATGAAGTTTAATTTTGTATTAAAACCGTGCAAGCCTAAAAATCACTTTAATACACGCCACTTTAAAAAGCATTGTCTTTCTATCCAAATTATGCAATCTAAACTTTTTATACTATGTAGATGTGAAGTCCACAAAAAGAAGATATGCTGAAGTTCTTTTTAGGACATGATTAAAGCTAAACGAATTTGGCCTAACCACTTGTAGAGCATCCTCATTATGTCATATCCTGCTTCCCTTGCTGGGGGTCTGCCGGACAGCAATTTGTCCACACATTTTTTAAAGCAAATCATGCATCTGTATATTATTATTTTAGTCGATGTATAGCATTTTTTTTTTATATAAAAAAAGTCCAAAAAGTCATAAAATTATTGCGTATTTATCAATTCAGTCCTAAATCTGTTGAATCCTAAATCTTTTCATGTTTTGTCAATTGAGTTCATCAAATCAATTTTGATAGGAAATCGTTCATGTGGACGCTGTCCTACTTGACAAGGTCGATACTGACGATGATAATTTTTCTAAATTTTTAGTATACTTTCAAAAAAAAAAAACTTACTTTTTATGTATTCTTTTCTTTTACCTTCTTTTATTTTCTTTTCCTTGTTTTTTTTTTCCTTAAAGTGGCTGGTGAGGGTATCTAGGCCCTCATCGGCCTCTAGACAAGGGCAGCTAAGCTCTCGCCGACCGTGGGCTAGGCCATTGAGGCCGCAGGCAAGCTAGCCTCGCCCAAACGATCACGATCTTGATTTAAGACTTTTCTGACTGAATTATGACTCAATTGGCAAAAGTGCCATAGATTTAGGACTTTTTTGGATTATTTCCTCATGGCTTTTGAGCCAAATCTTGATCCCACTCTTGGCATGAATAATACATTGATCTGGGGACTCGATGATCTCTTCTATGCCCGCGAGGTCGAGAAAAATCCTTCTCTCACTAGCCTCTAAGCCATTGACGACAATTGTTGTACTTTCATGAACGTTTCCTAAGAGAATTCTTTCAGTCGATCAAAAGCTCCTTGCCATTGTTTGATGCTATTCCCATTCAAGAAAAAACCAGTCATGGTGAGTCCTATAGGAAGACCTTTGGAAAAATTGGGAGAAAATGACCAAAAAAATTCTAAAATCTATTGCAGTTATGTCAATTTAATCATAACCCCCCCCCCTTTTTTTTTTGTTAAGTGAATCCTAGACCTTTTGCATTTGTTCCAATTTAGTCTATGCAACAAACTTTGATCAGCCGGCTCTAACATGGATAATTTTTAATAAATATTTTAATATTTTTGAATTATTTTTAGTTCTTCCTATCCTTTTACTAATAAAAATAAAGAGAAAGAAAAGAAATAGAAAGAACTAAAAATAAGTTGAAAATGTATTAAAATATTATTAAAAATTATCCATGTTGGCGTCTGTCAATCAAAGTTGGGCGGTCAGATTGAATTGACACATACACAAAAGATTTATGACTAAATTAGTAAAAAAAAAGGTGTTTAAGATTGAATTAGCACAATTATAACAGATTTTGGATGGTAATTCTTTCAAAAAACTAATGAAGCAATTTGAGAGTATCTTTTAATTACTTTTGTGGATGAGTTCCATTTGAAAAGCTCGAGAGCTTGATCATCATTCAGCGCTATTACCTTTTAGATATCATCACCTAGACTGATTATGGTTCCTTCGTGTCAAGGGATCAAAATGACTCTACTTCCCAAGCAAAGTTGATTGCCTTTATCAGGAGGCTTAGTGACTCCAAATATTAATGTGTAATTATATGTAGAGTGAGGAATTATGTGACTATGTTTAACTATACCCTTATTATAATTTGTCACTTTTATAAATACATATCATACAACTCTAGTTAAGATTGAGCCATCATAAACACTTTGTCATTATTTTTCTTTGACTCCAAACATCAATATGGTATCATAACAGGAAAACGCATCACGTTCTTCAAAATCTTTGCCCCAAATCAACACTTCATTTGCTCCAATTGCTGCTTCAATAATGTCCAATACATCTGCAAATTTTTCATTTTCTCTTCCATCTCTTTGGCTATCATCTTCTCTTTTTGTTAATCCCGATTTCCCATCAACTCTCAATAATACGCCGCCCACTGTCACATCTTCTTCCCTCTTCTCTACTGCTTTGATCTCTGTTGCTGCTCAAATTATCGTCGTACAATCAACCTCACCGTCTCTTGTTCTTCCTAACATCACTAATCTTATTTCCATCAAACTTGATGTAGACAATTATCTTTTGCGGAAATTCAATTTGAACCTATTTTAATTTGTACTGATCTATTGGGTTATATGAATGGATCTTTTTCTTGTTTGTAGAGGCTTGTTAATAGTCAGAATGGTACTGTGGTGGCTAATAGCTCTTATTCCACCTGGGTCAAGAGGGATAAATGTGTATGTAGTTTGATTAACTCAACCCTCACAGTTAAGATTTTCCATGAAGTTCACATCTTCGGACATCTCAAGAAATTTGGCTCGCTCTAAGGCAACACTTTATTGATCGCTGCATGACCAAGGAAATCAGACTGAAGCTTGATTTTTAGAATGCCATTAAGAAACCTGATCTATCAATGTCTGATTATCTTTGATATCCGAAGTCAATTACAGATTCTTTTACCGCAATCAATTGCTTTGTCTCTGATAAGGACTTCGTGATTTAAGCCCTCAATGGGCTCATATCAGATTATGAACCATTTGTCACAATGGTCATCAATGGCTCTACTACTATTTCTTTGGTGATCTGCAATCATACCTCTTTATACAAGAAGAACGATTTCCCCGAAAATCGAATGCTTTATCTTCATCATGCTTTGATTGGTCATGCCACTTCAACCAATCCACCATTTCAAGGATCTCATGGTGGACATAATTTAGGAGTTGAATATATGGTCGAGGATAAGGTGGACAATTCTCGCGTGATCTACCGGTTTGGAAAGCCTGTGATGGTCAATTTAATTTACATTCATTCTCTATCCCCTATGCCGATCACTCCTATCCCTCCTTTAGTCGACCTTGTGGTGTTCCGATGCCCTATGTTCTCTCCATTCACTCAGGGAGGTATTCTCGGATCTAGGGCTCATCTTTCTTATCAGATCTGTAATGGATATTTTGTCTATTTCCTATTACCACGATTTCTCCATTCATTCACCTGCAATCAAGAAGAGTTTCATGTTTTCTTTGGTACCCACACAAACTTGGTCCTTTTGTGTTAGTCCTTGGACTGGTATGGTATCTCAATAGATCATTTGGTGCTTCATTTGCTCCATTGAGCATGTTTTCTTGTTATGACTAGGTTCATTGCAAACTGAGCAATTGAATTGCTTGCCAGTAGACCTAGTGAATTGACTTGCAAAGTGATCTTTGTAAGATTGAAAAGGCGAAGTTTGTTTCAATCTAGTTTTGACATGTGAAAAAGGATTCTTCTCTTCATGTTTCTTTTCACGTCAAAGTCCAGACTTGTCGTAAAGAGGAACTTGAATGGAAAGAATGTCCTGCAAGATTTTTGAATGGTGCTGATTTTTTAAATGTCTTCCTTTAAAGATTTGCTTTCTTCCTGCAAAGAGTCGCGTTCACTCTGAGAGTCCACCAGATCTTTCCGCAGTTTCTCAGACTCATCTTTTTTTAGCGTGGTTTTGTTTCGTGAGCTTTAAAACTTCTTTCTTTAGTTCTGAAATTCTTTTTGAACCCTTTTTGTGCTCTAAAAATATTTCCTTCAAAATCTCTTGCATTTCTTTATAAGAAAGTTCAGAATTAGTTACCTCGTCTTCGTCTTCTTTTTCGGATTCAGCCATGAGGCAGAGATTTGTTTCGTTGTCATCACTTGACTCACTTTCAGCATTGCTCCATGTTTCTACTTTGAGTGCTCGTTTCTTCTTTTCAAACCTTTCTCCTCTTTTCTTCAAGAGTGGACAATATGGCTTTACATGTCCTGGCTTCCTGCATTCAAAGCAGATTATGTCCTTACCTTTGCTTTCTTCTTTCCCTCTGAAAGATTTCTTCTCTTCTGAAAATCTTTGATTCTTTTGACTTCTGAATTTGCCGCCTTTCTTCATGAGGGTCTTGAATCTCTTAGTGAATTCCTCAACATATGTTTCACCTCCTACATTTTCATCGTCAGAATTAAAGGCAATTACTTTCTTACCTTTGGAGAGGTTTTTCTTATTTACGCCTTCAGCTTCTCAGGACATTAGTGTGGCTATGTGCCTATGAGTTCATCCATGATGATAGGTTGAACTCTCATGATTTCTCGGACCGATGTCTTCACAGTGATCCATTCATCCGGAAGTATTCTAAGCAGCATGTTTATTTTTTCAGCATTTGTAAAGATCTTTCCTTGACTGGCTATACCATTCACGATCTCAATGAATCTTGTGTACATTTCTCTTATTGTTTCATGTGATTTCATCACAAACGTCTCGTAATGGCCAAACATGATATTCATTACACTTAGGACAACTCAGGATAAAACGGGCGGCTTTTGTGCCCGTTATCTCGAACTAACAAGCAGCTTTTGCAAACGTTACGCGTATCGACTCTGTGACTCTCGTCACACTCAGGACAACTCAGGATAAGACGTCTTTGATTATCACGTAATTGCAAGGGTTCATAACTAGTTCCGACGGTCTCGATCGTCATTGTCCGATATAAGAAAACTTCGCAAATTATACATTGGTTAAGCGGCTTCACCCGCACTCCAACTGTATAACGCTAGCAACGGATTCCTTAATCTTTATTCGATCGGCCTTTATTGGCTCTAAATGTTCCCTCAGCAATCCTTATGGTCAAAGCATCATTTCCTTTTTCGAGTTTCTTAGGTCCACGTACATTGTCTTGTGTTAACCTTTCCCTTTTGGTTAGTCTTCTCAGGATTGATCAGATACGAGCGAAACATAACTGAAGTACATCGATAGATATATATATTTCTCATTCAACAGTCTCAAAATGGCAGGAAATTCAGAATGTTACAACCTCAGTGAGGGCCTCTGCCGTGACAGCAAAGGGCGACTCCTATTGACAAGTTTGCAGCCATCGGTGATGGCGAACACCACCTCAGGAGAGAGACAGAGTGAGGGTTGGGGTTGACAAAGGACGATGAGGGTAGGGCAAGGGCCAAGCTCCCTATTTTCACAGGTAAATTCAAGAAATAAAAATTTGCACATTCAAGATCCGGGTGGCTATAATTTCTGTGAAAGCAATTGTTGCGCGGAACAAGCGATCGATTGATAAACTAGACAGAACGAGAAAAGTAAATTGGACACCAGATGTACGTGGTTCGGTCGTAAAGACCTACGTCCACGGGGAGAGCAGCAACGAATTTCACTATAGAACGAGCGATACACGGAGATTACAGATCACACTCGAGTTACACAAACACTCTCAGTATTTCCCAAGCCCCAATTGCATTCAATTACGCACACAGTATTTAACCCTCAATTCCTAGCGAAATAATCTTTCAATCTCGCAAAGGAATTAAAACACAAATCTAACCTCGAGATTTAATCGGTTTCGACACTTGAATTCTTGATGTAATTCCGCGAACAAAATTTGCCTTCTCGAACGAGACTCGCGCTCAAGCACTCATGGAAGCGGCGCTTCAAGACTTCGTACGAATGGCCAGCGTGTCTTCGTGTCACAAGCGCTCAAGTGAATAGGCGCTTCAAGGAATATCTTCTGCTCAACGACAGCTTCCACGATTGTCCTTCTGGCCTTCGTTACTTACATATATATACACATGAAAGTCGGCACAAAAAGACGAATCCATGCAAGCCACCCTTTGACCGATTTCAAGCCAGGGAAAAAGAAATCTGTGCAATATCGTGCTCACCTGCAGGATATCTTCAGAATATTTTATTGACTCTTGTCATTTTTCTTCTTTTGGCTTCCAAGTCTTCAACTGTCCTTTTCAGACTTCATATAATAATATATAAAGTCAAGTTTGACCAAATCATGGTCTGATTAAAAAAACGTTGGAATATTTACTTTCTAAACGCACACTTCCATATCAAGAAAGCCGCGCCCCCTGAAGATCTTCTTCCACTATATTGGATATATATTCTGAATCCAAGTTTAGCTTAAATTCTTTCCTTTATTTCTCGCCGACTCCAGCGAGAGATATATCCACTTTTATTTCTTTATCCAACACTGAACAAGAAATCAATATTTCCACGGACGTTCACGTATATTCAATTTTAGATTTTCGCTTCGGTCTCAAACTCGAGACATATTTTTAACAACAATTCATGGCACATTTACAGGCAACCAAGAGAGTTCATCTTGTCTATTCATGCAGGCGATGCCGGACCTCCCTCCAAAACCGCACACTTCATTCATGCTTTGGCTCTTCCGAACGGTTCAGTGACTTCAAGATCCGGGCGGCAAGGTCCTCGATCACTTCAGCTTCAGTTCTATACAAACTGTAAGCACCAGAAGGTGCGTCCGGTCGTTAGGACTAGTCAACAGGAAGAAAACGTCAAGAGGATCAAATTTTTCTAACCGGTGCTTTAAGCAATGTCAAGGTTTCGTCCTCAACGTATGGACACGTTTTGCAAGGTAGCATGAATATTAGTATTGTCCTAAAAAACATAAACATAATTACCCCACGAATCACATGCTTCAAATTTAAATGTTCTCCATTATATGAGAAATAATTAAAACTGCATGCTAATATCCTGAGGTTACATGGTATAATAACCTTCATAAAGATGCTTATATTACAGGCGACGAACTAAACGAAACTTCGTAGGTATAGAGATGGTGAATAAGGTCAATATGCATATTAAGTGGGACAAAAGTCTTACTTTTCTTAAGACCAGCAAATTTAATGACTCTCCTTTTTGTCTCTATACCTTTGAGCAACAAATGTAAAATCGTAAAAGAAACATTTATTCTAGCATGTCTAGGATGCTTTGATAAGAAAATCATCTAAATTACGTTACCTTTGGGGAATTCTAATGTAAGATCCAGCAAACACATCATAGGAGGTTTTCTCAATGTTTCCGATTTTGCATAACACCAATCAGGTCCCTGTGCTTCGAACTTTTCTTTTCAAACACTTTGCTTACACAAAATGTTTGGATCCAGTCTCTCTTTGGTTTCGACAAAAAGAAAAAAGTCTCTCTTTGTTATTACAACTTGATCTAAGTTACACTTTGACTTCTTCAGAAAGTCACTCAGCCGGATTTGATCAGATTTTACGTTCGAAAACTTGATTAGAAAAGCTGAAAGTATAGATAATTGATCAGAAAACTAGCGAAAGCACAACGACAGGAAAAAAAAAACAAAAAACAAAAGAAAATGAGAGAGATGTGGTCTTAATAGATTAAATGTGCAAGTTTTATTGAGCACACATTAAGTTAGGCTAATGGCAAAGGTTCAATCAACTTAGTCTATTGGATCCAGGTGCATAGATTTCCATTTTCTCTAGAGTTTATTCCTTGCTGTTCCGCACGAAACATCTCCACAACTTTTCGGATAGATATCCGGGCAGTCCACAATGAGGGACATGATCAGCCATGATACATAGCCTGAGCTTCGTCATCCTTTGAACAAGCCTGCGTTCAAGATCAAGTCTTGTACATCACCCTTGCCTAGGTTAATGCCTTCTATGGCTTCTGTTCCCTGTTAGAACAATAGAAAAATAATTATGCATGTCGCAAGCACTTGAAAATAACTGCGCACATTGAAATAGGCCATTAAACTCTTACCGAATCTTGCCTAAACACTTGTAGGAGCATCTTCGTGATCACCATATTCTGCTTCGCTTGCCAGGATTTTGAGGGCACTCTTGAATCACGATCGTCTACCAATTTCTTGAAGCATATCGTGCATCCATATTTTGTTATTTTCATCTATGTATATGAGCGACTTTTGAGCCAAAATCTCAATCCCCACTGTTGGCATGGACACCACCTGGTCTAGGGACTTGATGATCCCTTCTTTGTCATGTCCATTGAGAAAACACGCGATGTCGAGAAAAATAGTCCTCTCGTTGTCCTCAAAGCCTTCTATAACAATCCTCATTATATCGTGAATTTTTACCTGAGGGATTTCTTTCAATCGATCAAAAGCTGCTTGCCATCCTTTGACGCTTTTGCCATTCAAGAAACGACCCATAACGGTGAGCCACTAAAGGATTCCCCTTGAAAAAACTGGTGAAGCAATTTGAGAGCATCTTATAATCACTTTTGGATTTCTTTCCTGGAATGTGATCCAACTGAAAAGCTCGAGAGCTTGATCATCATTCAGCGCTCTTACCTTATAGATGTCCCCACAGAGACCGATTAAGGTTTCATCATGTCCGAGGGATCAAAATGACTCTACTTCCCAAGCCTAAGTTCAATGCCTCGATCAGGTGGCTCAGTGCTCCAGCAACCCTTCAACATCATCAAACACCAACAAAACCCTTTGGCTCTGAAGCTTACCTCCTCACAAGGTTTGTTACTCACATGAACATCGTCGCCAAACTCCAAAACTCCATTGCCAAGAAGGGTCCTCCTGCATTTTGACGAGGCTATCTTGGCTCGAATATCCACGTTCGTGAGGAAAGCAACTCCGGTCAAATTGATCTGCAATTCGGTGGAACAAAACTCTCATGAGTGTTGTCCTTCCTATTCCGCTGGTGCCAGTAACTCCCACGATTCGGACATCCTCAACCTCTAATTGGAGTAACGAGTACAAGGCTTGTAGCTGAGAATCTAACCCAACCGGATGGAAAGCAAACAGGTTCGTGCAAAAGCCGCTCAGTCTTCTTGAGATTTTCTCCACAACGGATTGGATGAATTCAGCTTCGAGTCTGCAATTTATCAACAACTAAAGGCGTGACTCTGGTTATTCGGGCTAGTTGGTTTGGACATGATGGTCGGAGGGAGGCAGGGAGGGACAGAGAGAGAGAGAGAGAGAGAGAGAGAGAGAGAATTTTAAGAGCAGGCTATAAGAATAGAAGAGAAACAAACTGGATTCTGAACTTTCTTTCAAACCCTAGCTTCGGACCACTGACAAAACGATAAAATGACGACAACTTTTTTACTTCTCTTTTTAGCCCTTGACAGACAGATCATTCCATAGGGGAGAGTTTTGGTGGTGAAGGGAAGGATAGCATCACAGCTAGAAGATGTCTCCACCGTGATGGCCGTAGAAGATGTCTCCACTTGCCCATTTTGGATCTTTTTAATATTAACGAAAGAAAGCATGGGAGTTCTCATAACCTCCAGCAAAAATAGCTCATATGCTTTGGAGGTCACCCACTTGTATATTTTCTACAATGGACTCAGAGTAAGTGACGGAAACAATCAGTTGTTCTCTAGAGATCTAAGAAATCCTCTCAAGAAAACACTTAAAGAAGAGGGAAAGATAGTACCTGTTTCCGAGAGACCAACCAGTGAGATTACCAGCTTTGCGGAGAGCGTCTCTCCACCTCCGGACCTTGTCTGCGTTCTCCATCTCCAAGCCCTTCTCACTTTGGCCAATCAGAGCGAATGGCCCAGACTGCTCGCGCATCTCTCTGGGGTCGACGTCCACGAAAATGGGGAACACCAGCTGGCCTTTCTTTTCCTTGCACTCGAGGATCTTATCCAGCTCGTCCAGGCACCACGGTGAGGAGGCGTAGGTCCGAGAGATGACCACAATGGCACTCCTCGACCACTCGATCGCTCTGAGGATTGCCGGTGCGATCTCTAGTCCTCTTTCCAGACTGCGATCGACAAAGGCCCTCATCTTGCTCCGCTCAAGAGCTTCATGGAGATGGCTCACCAAGTGGCGTGTGTCGGCTTGCCTATAGCTGATGAATGTATCATACACCCACCTAATAGAGGTGGAGGAGGGGAGCAAGAGGAGTGTCCTGGCTGTGAGACTATGTTTGCGAGAAGAGAAGTGGAGGGGAAAGAAAAAGGGCAACGAGATGGAAGGAGACTGCAATTGGAATTGTGATGTTCTCCTGTCTAGGAGGCCTGGATACAATGGAGGACGAGAGAAAGGAGAGAGAAGCTTGGTCGTCATCTTCCTAGAGTATGCCACTGAAACACCCCCAAGAATCAAAGTTTGAGTGACCACCCCCCCCCCCCCCCCCCCCCCTCTCTCTCTCTCTCTCTCTCTCTCTCTCTCTCTCTCTCATCTGTTCATGAGCTGGGCTCGCTGTGGGTTCCAGCACTCCTTTCTCGAGCATGTTCCCTCTTACTACCTTGACTGTGTAAAAATTTGGAGAAGACCAATTTTTTACCGGACCTCGTACTTTCCCCCCCCTGAGGTTGCCGAATCCAACTTTACCTTTGATTCAAACGCAATTTGAGACAAACTTGTAAACGGGCGATCCGTTTAGAGATGGGTTGGCTCCCATTTAGGAACTGAGAATCGAACTAGAAGGATCAATTCCCAATTAATTTGTAGAAATTGAGAATCATCTACCTGGTCCTGAACCTCAGATTTTCAAGTGGGTCCAGGAACCGGCGGAATACTCCCTCCCCCCCTCCCCCCCAAATTTCCTAAAAAATTGCTATTGTTGTTATATATTTTAAATTATTACCCTAGTGATGTTACTAGAACAACCCCGACTGAAGTTCACCAGTTCCAAAATATGAGGAACGGGGAACAGGATCGGTAATCGTGGGAACCATCTAGAACCTACCAATTCAGTCCGTTTCTTTTGCTCACCCCTACTTTGCAGGGCTTTATTCGAAAATAGGTCCAATTTTTTTTTTTTACAAAATTAGGGATATTTTTTATTAACAGTTTTGGGGCCCGCGCGGTAGTCAAAGTGCCGCATGGGCGCAAGCCCTATGCGGCAATTGGGCTGCCGGGCCGAGCGGGGCCCGTGCGGCAGTGGCCCACAAGTCCCTTTTTTTTAAAAAAAATCATATTTTTGCATTTTTTAATTAAAAAACATTAAAAAAATACTAAATTCAAAAGCCTATTGCCACATGGGCCCACGGTCCCTTTTTTTAATTTCGTATTTTTTATGTTTTTTAATTAAAAAATAAAAGAAACATAAATAAAAAATTTTCTTTTAAAGCTTATTTTTATAACATAATTATCAATAATTAATTGAAAAATTTATTAAGATATATAATTAATAAATGATTTAGTATTTATGTGATTAATTTATTTAGTATGTAAATAATTAATAAAAAAATATTCACAAAATAAAAACATGACATATGGTTTTTAATTATTTAGTATTTTTGTAATTAATTTATTTAGTATGTAAATAATTAATAAATATTAATTTTTTCGCATTTTAGTGTATTTTCTTAAAATTATTTTATATTTAAACGGTATCTGTCAGCACATTTGCGGCAGCTAATCATTGAGTTCAGGTCCGCTAGGGCTTCGGATCCTGCGTTCGCCCGCAATTCATTCCGCAGAACACTCTGTAGATAAGACAAAGCTGACGAGGCACTATTCAACTTTCTGCCCTCTCCTGATCTGTGAAGATTTTGGGACCCACCACTCTGCCTGGATCCTCCGCAGTTGGGTCAGCGGAAAGAGTTATGCGGTCAATCTGACCATACTGATGACGGAAAAATTGGGCCCGCCCCCGCCCCCAATATCTCACAACCCAATATATCCTAATGATGACCGACTTGTCGCAACCCAACATCTCCTAATGATGACTGATGAGTTCCAGTGAATTGTCGCCCCACCCAATATTTCCTAATGATGACTGATGAGTTCCAGTCAATTGTCAGGATTAAAACATTAACTCCTATGTTGACGGGGGGAAAAGTGGCGGGGTATGTGGGGGGTCGAAGAGACCTCTAAATCGTGCAAGGCCTAGAGCCTAGAGACCAGTTGTGGCCATTCAAATCCTATGCTTGCTTGCGCCGTTGTGGAAATCAAGAGACCGCAATTGAGAAGAGAGAGAGAGAGAGAGAGAGAGAGAAAAGGGGCGGTCGGGCGTGATCACTCCGACAATCATGTAGGGTTGTGTCTCCCCATCTGTTACTCTCTCCACGTGATTCCGACATATATATGATCGGTAATAATATATAGCATAGAAGGGAAATTAAGTCTTACAAAATAAGCCCAACTTAGGGGCATCAACACGAATTAAATTTCATAAGTGAAGACTAGGTGAAGGAGTTCACGAAACAAAAACGCTATTCTCTCGGGTGCCGTTTGCCACCCAGTCGACCACAGCATTGGCTCTCCTATCACAATGGGCAAGAGAGATATTTGGCAAATGGGCTTAGAGCTTGTACTTTAGCAATATGGGCTTAAGCTTCCCAGCTTAAGTCTCAAGTTCTGTTCACTGCCCTTACCAAAGTATGACAATCAGACTTCACCCATAGCTTATCTGTCTTCTCTCTCCACATCTCTAGAAACTTCAAGCCGTGTACGAGAGTGTGTGCTTCGCCTTCAATTGACAGAAAAGATCTTATCTTTAAGGCAAAATCATCAATCAAAGTTCCTTCCGAGTCACGAAGAAATCCCGCGATGGCCCCTTCCCCTGCTTCAACATCAACTGAGGCGATCTGGGTGTTTTGGGGGTGTCCAAGCCATCGACGGCTAAACAGCTCTTTCTCCTCTATAGGTAAAGTCTTTCTTGTTCCATTTCTTATTATAGCTCTCTACAGTAGTTGTCACTTCACCGATTATGGTAGAAGATTCTGGTCTATAGCCTCTAAAAATTGATCTATTCCTCATTTTCCAGATGCATCAGAGGATGGCTGCTAGTAATTCGAATGTAAGGATGGGAGATTGACTTTCTATAAACCTTTGTAACCATAGACCCATCCGTTTGGACATAAATAAGTGATCATTGGGTCAAAAAGGTGGTTTCTTTTGCTATATTCCCATATGATGCTCAATTTGTGTGGGAAGACTTAAGCGCAAAAAGCTAGGACTAGACTTTTGATGACATGACAAGAAAAGTAAAAAGGACATTGAGGACCTTGCTTTTCGAACTCATTATGGCCAAGCCCTGAAATGCAAGGTTATGTCATGTGCAGATCAAGCAATGAGAAAATAAACTGATGATACAAAGATAAAATTTGAGCTCACGACAAAAAAAATTCACCCTCACTCATCAAAATGATCAAATCAATGGTATGAGCATTTACATCCAACGTGTTATTCATTGAGATCGAGTACCACCAGGCCCGATTGAAATCTCACGTGAACCGGGGATCATTACCTGAAAGGAAAAAGCTGAAGGAAAAATAAGGAAAACTTCACATGGCAAAGCTATCAAAAGTGAAATAACATCTCTTATCGGTTACATCATTATAAATTCTCCATATAGACATCGAAATTCGAACTGACAAAAGGCGGAACACTATAGAATCTCGACATCAACTCGATGTTGAGAGCCTTCACGAGCGTAGAATCCCATCAACTTGTGGAATAGGTTTATTGATTAACAAGCTGTAGGACCATCTCCAGTTTTGCAGACAGATTCCAATGAAGTAAATGCTAAAAGCAGAATTTGCGCTGCGGCTATTCTTTGTGAAACAATGCCAGAGTGAAATTTTGACAGATTAAGCATCTTAGATCAAACATCTAACCTTAACTCAATCTAAATACATGCTAAATTTCTGATTATTGCGCTAGATAGATGCTCCATCAATCTTAGTTCCAACAACCAAGCAGCGGAGCCAGCCGAAGATTTTAGATGGAACAAAAATATGACCTCATTGGCAAAGATGAGGACCAATGACAGGAGCAAATTCAATAGATCTAATGGCAGAAACCCTAACAAGATGCGACGTAGGCTTGTCGATTTCTTCTTTTGTGCTCCGGATGACAAGCAATAGAGCGAAACACGTAAACTGATGCAATTTAACTATTCGAAATTTCATAGGAGAGATATTAACGAGAAAAAATAATCTACTTGCTCAACTGGAATTTGGTATCTTTGCCTAAGTTTCGAAATCTTACACGCCATGGTGTTGGCTCAATTTCTAGAAACAACACTTGAGAGAACTCAATAATTTAGAAGAATTTCGCTAAAACACGTATTTTCGTTTTGTTTGCACTTCAATTTTTGCGTGACACGAATCAAGTCCCTATACTTTCAAATTTTCTAATCTAAGTCCTTCTATTTACACCAATTGTCTGATGAAGTCTCCCAACTCAAAATTCGGCCAAATCCAGTTCATGAGGCTATTGGATGAAGCTGAAGAGTAACGTGAACCAAATGTTGCCTACATGAACACCCACCAAAAGGCATTAGATAGTGAATCGATTGCTTCTTTTTTTTTTTTTAACTTTTTTTGTCATAGTTCCACCAAGTCAAAATCTATGGTGGGTTTTTACGTAGGTAATATTTATTCCAGGCCACGCTTCTAACAAACACATCAATTAGATTTGACTGAATTTCATGTCGAAGGGACGTGATCAGAAAAATTGAAAGTATAGAGATCATGATTTGATTAAAAAAGTACTGAAAGTGTAAGGGCCAAAAGAAAAAAAAAACTTAAAAATTAAAAGAATAAATATGTGGCAAGACATTCAAATTGGACCAATGGGCGAAGGTCCAATAAACTAAATCTGTCAGATCAATGTGCATAGACTCAGTTTGGACCTGTCCAACGAATACCTACAGGCAAAGTTTGATTAGGACCATCATAAGACAACAATAAAATGTCTAATTAGGTCTCTCGATACAAAATTCAATCAAATCCAACTGATGTCGCCGTCAGAGAAGCCGAAGAGTAACAAGAATTAAATATTGCTTACGTGGACACCCATCGAGAGGTGGTGGATAGTGAACGCATTAAAATTTTATTCTCCCACCAATTCCCTATCAACTATGGATGTTTACATAGGCCATATTCAATTCACACCATGCTTAAGTCAGTTGGATCTGGCCAGATTTGGGACCTGGTTAGAAAAATCGATAGTATAGAGACTTGATTAGTGAAAGTATAAGGACCAAAAGTAGAAAAAAACTGGGCTAATGGGCCAAGTTTCTTCAGGTTCCGTGAGACCATAACTTAGAAATTTGCTTCGCCAGCGCCTCCCGACACGCGCCCGCTGCTCCTGTACGAAACACATCCATAACTTCTCCAATTGATGTCCGGCCAGTCCGCGACGAGGGACACGATCAGCCATTATAAACAACCAGAGCTTCTTCATCTTCCTGAACGAGTCTACATTCGAGATCAAGTCTTCTACATCAATCTTGCCTAGTTTAATTCCTTCGATCACATCCGTTCCCTGATAGAGCGGAACATAAAATAATTATGCACGTTGGATGCACTTTGAAAATAATTAGGCATGTCAAAAGAGGCCATTAGGCTCTTACCGAATTTCGCCTTAATAATTGGAGAGCATCCTCGTGACGCCATATGCTGCTTCGCTTGCTGGGATTTCCGGGGCACTCTCGAGTCACGACCAGTCTACCCATTTTGAAGCATGTAGCATACTTCGTTGTTTCGTCGATGTATATGAGCGACATTCGAGCTAGAATCTCAATCCCACTATCGGCATGGCTACCGCATTGGTCTCGGGACTTGATGATTTCTTCTTTGTCGTACCCATTCAGAAAACATGCGATATTGAGAAAGATCGTCCTCTCGTTGGCCTCTAGGTCATCGATAACTATCCTCAATGTGTCCTGAACCTTTACCCGACGAATTCTTTTCAGTCGATCGAAAGCTCCTTGCCATTCATCGACGCTTCTACCATTTAAGACAGAACCCAACACGGCGAGTGCCAAAGGAAGCCCTTTGGAAGAACCGGTAAAGCAATTTGAGAGAATCTGGTAATCATTTTTGGGATGTCCTTCTCGGAATGCATTCCAACTAAAAAGGTCGAGAGCTCGATCATTGTTTAGCGGTCTTATCTTATAGATTTGCCCGTGTAGAGATCAAGATGACTCTACTTCCCGAGCCTAAGTTCATCGCGTCCATCAGCTGGATCAATGGCTCCGGCAACCCTTCAACATCATCAAACATCAACAGAACCCTCCGATACATTTGCCTAGGAAGATCACCAAAAGGGAGCCCAAATCTGAACTCGTCAATATATCCAGTTGGACTCCTTCATTCAAAAGCTTAAGCCAATAAGTTATGAGCCAACTTGGATATATTAACTACTTCACAAATGTGGGATTTCTCTAACACAACTCACATATGCTCTCTTTTAATCCAAGTATCATTCTTGAATATAACATAACTCACATGTACTCCACTTAATCCAAGTATCTTTTTATACCAACATATCTCAACTTGAATCTCCATCAACGCCCATCGAGCTCGCATATTAAGTATTATTCTGCACCAACATATCTCAACTTGAATATCCATATCTCAACTTGAACCTCCATCAACGTCTATTGGGCCCGCATATTAAGTATCATTCTGCACCAACATATCTCAATTGAATCTCCATCAACACCTATCGGGCCCGCATTGCTACACCACAATGCCACGGCCCACTAATCAACTATCGGCTCTAATACCATTTGTTGTGAGCACGCAAAAGAAGTCCGATTTATTTCCCTAAGGAGATCGCTAAGAGATAGCCCAAATCAGAGCTCATCAACATATCTAGTTGGATCCACCTTCACTTAAAAGCTTAAAACTAATGAGTTATGAGTCAACTTGAATATATTAAGGGCTCCACATCACATTAATTCTTTTATATGAAACTTCTCTAACACAACTAACATGTGCATTCTAACAGTATCGTCCCAAACTCCGGAACTCGACAGCCGAGAATGTCACCGAAAATGGTCTCTTGCATTTTGATGAGGCTGTCTTTGCTTGAGATATCCTTCACGTTCGTGAAAAAGCAACTCCGATCGAATTGATCTGCAATTCTGTGGTACAAAGCTCTCGCGAGTGTCGTCTTACCTATCCCGCGAGTGCCGAAAATTCCCACGATTCGGACCTCCTCAACCTCTAATTGGAGTAAGGAGTACAAGGCGTATACTTGAGAATCTAAATCGACTGGATGGGACGCAAGCAGGTTCGTGCATGAGCGGCTCAGTCTTCTTGAGATTTTCTTCACAACGGATTGGATGAAGTCAGCTTCAAATCTGCAAATTGTCATAACTAAAGTTGTGACTCTGGTCGTGCTAATAGAAGATGAAGACAAGATCAATGAGATTATATTCGGCGACTTAGGAGTATCGTCCATCTAATCTAATTTAATTTACTATAATAGCACACAATTGGGTTGGAGTTCTTTTTTAGGAAAGTTCATTAACCTGGCTCTCATAACCTACTAAGAAGGTTGAACTTAAAAACTTAAGTTAATAGGTGGTGGGAGATGGCATGCATATAAAGAGCATATACATCTCGTGGTCAAGCAATGCAGGATAATTCAACAAAGAGCTAGGTTTATTATTTCATGCACGAAATAAGTAACTTCCTTTAGAGATACTCTCTGGAAAACATTTGAGGCTGAGAGAAAGTCAGTACCTATTTCCGAGAGGCCAACCGGTGAGATTGCCAGCTTTGTGGAGAGCCTCTCTCCACCTCCCCACCTTGTCGGCATTATCCTGTTTGAAACCCTTCTCGCTTTGTCCGATAAGCGTGAACAGTCCGGACTGCTCGTGCTGTGAAGAAATTTCTTCAATATATAAACACCAATTATTCAGAACAGCCAAATCGATATATGAATGTAAAACACCATAAGAGATGCGCAGCGAAATTAAAACGTACCTATTTGTGCCATTGCTATTCTCGAAGAAAAATAGAATGTCGATCTTCTTCTCTATGTCGGCCTATTTCGATATAGCAGCTCTCAATGGGATAAAGCGACTGATAGGTATAACCTACCCTTTTATAGGCTAGAGATGGGACCTAGCAAACCCTGATCATTAGTGTGTTAACTGGGCCCCTCCCATCACGGGCTTCAGTTAAACACAATTGCTGCTCAACTAGGCCCGTTATTTATAAATGCCAAAACCCAATTCAATAAGATCACTATAAATGGTCAAACACATACACACACACATATCCATTAACCCGATTATTTGAAAATAGAAAATAAATTAATTAATGTGAGGCCATATTATAGGAAATTTTTCAACACGCACATCTCTCTAGGGTCAACGTCCACGAAAAGGAGGAACACCAGCTGGCCTTTCATTTCCTTGCACTTGAGGATCTTATCCAGCTCGTCCAGGCACCATGGTGAGGAGATGAACGTCTGAGTGATGACCACTATGGCGCTCCTTGACTGCTCGATTGCTTTGTTGATTGCCGGTGCAATCTCTAGTCCTCTTTCCAGATTGTAGTCGACAAAGGCCTTTATCTTGTTCCGCTCGAGAGCATCGTGGAGATGGCTCATGAAGTGCTGTGTATCGGCCTGCTTATAACCGATGAATGTGTCGTGAAATCACCGACGGGTGGAGGACGGGGGCGAGAATGAGGTGTGGCCTCACTGTGAGGCTGTGTTTGATAGAAGAGAAGCGGAGTGGAAAGAAAGAGGGCAAACATTCTCTCCCACGGTGAATACATAGAAGTAGTTATTCATTAGAGGGATCTCCGTAATTTTCTGTCGAGAGTATTAACTATACCCCAACACATTCTCTCCCACGGTGTTTTGGCTATTTGCTCTAGTATGTCACATCCATCGCTCTCCCTAAAAACCTTAACACACATCTCTCTGGCAGTATTTTGGTCATTTGCTTCAGTGAGTCACATCCATCGCTCTCCCTAAAAAACCTTAACACACCTCTCCGCAGTATTTTGGTCATTTGCTCCAGTGTGCCACATCCACTACTCTCCCTACAAATCCCATCACACATTCTCTCCCACGGTGTTTTGGCCATTTGCTCCAGTGCGTCACATCCATCACTCTCCCAAAAACCCCAATATTTTTTTCTGTGGGATATCACGGTCTTCTTCGCCTTTTCTTGGAAGTTTGATCCGCACTCGTGTGCAGCTAATAGAATCTGACGCAAATCAAAGCAGAAACAGCATCCCAATGGGGGAACACAAGTTATTGCACTGAAAAAGAGAATTTATTGCATTCAATTTGTAGTCAACATACCAAAGTAGCTAGCTTTCGGATGATCCGTTGACGTCTTTTTTTTTTTTTGGCAAATAGACGAAAAAGATGGGTAGTTCTAGGTGAGTTTCTAACCAAGTTGCTGTCGGAATAGATTCTCGACAGCCCCAGAAAAGATTACAAAAGTTATGAGGCTTCCTAGATTCGTCCCATGCCATACCCACTATCGTAATGCAACTAACCGAAATTCCCAACAAAGTGAAATATTGACCAAATAATTAAAATTCCAATGGAGAGATACTTATGAGAAAAGAAAATCCACATGCTCAATTGGGATTTATTAGCTTTGCCAAAAAAGAGAGGAGTTTTAAGTCTTAAATGGACTTGGAAATGTCGAACACTCAACAAATCTCGCCCATGCTCGATTCTAGCCATAACACTAGTAAGAAGTTATTCGTTTGGAAGTGTTTCGATAAAGATTTGGACACACTGCAGAAATGTAACAAATGGGCGATTTCAAATGGAGATTCATTTTTAAAAAGACTAGCATGATCGGCTACAGGGTGGGCCAAATCCTAATCTGGAATTGGGAATCGACCCAAAAGGGTCGGTTCTCAATTTATGGTACCAGGAACCAGCCGTCGTGAGCGAGTAAGGGAGCGATGAGCATCGTGAGCGGTGAGCAAGGCTACAAGAGTGAATGGCGACAGAGAGGCGTGAGACTTGAGTGAAAAAAACTAGAAAGAGGCAAATAGAAATTAGGGTTTTGAACTTAAAAGGAGAGGAAGCGACGTACGCCGTGAGCAAGCGAAGCTACGAGAGCGAGCTGCAAGAGAGCAGCGTGAGACTTTAGTGAAGAGACTAGAAAGGGGCAAAAGGTAATCAGGGTTTTGAACTTGATGTCCCCGCTTGATCGTGACCGAGAGATGAGGGTGAAGTGAATTAGGGGTCCACACCCAGAGCCGGACTGATTTTCACCCGTTCGGCCCGGTTTGGGTGACTCCCGGTTAGATCTGGTTCTTTTACTTGCGCCTAGGAAAGACGATTTCATAAAGATCCCCTTACGCAGCCTTATATAATCCCCGTACCCCGTGATGAAGTACTTACCGTTGGGACGAAGACTTCGAATTTGGGACCTTGACAGAATTCCTTTCATCTTATCTTAGGATGTCAAAAACTCCTTCCCGATAAACAAACCTAACCCGCTACCTCCGATGGTAAACTCTATCTATATATGCTGTTTATGAAACTCCGATGCCGGAATTGCATCCCTACGCAAACACCACCGGTGCCAAACCTCTTTGGACTAGTTTATTCTGCCATTACTCATCCATCATATATCATCAATTTGTTTAATTCCTCTGTCGTAGATTCGATAAATACTTAGAAATTTATTCTTATTTCATCCTATTAGTGCTGATAAATATTAAATATCAAAGTAAAACCGTCCTTTAAACATGTTTCGTGACGAATTTTAACAAATATAAGGGTGGACTAGGCCAAGACTCGATGTCCTTGCTTCGGCTTGACCCGCTCACTGACTATGCCTGGAATTATATATATATATATATATATATATATATATATATATATATATATATATATATATATGGGGGTAAAGTATGCCTGGCATATTTTGTCCGGGTAAAGATTACAATTTTTTTGCATATTGCATTTCATGTGTTTAAGCTAGTCATTTTAGAAAGTTAATTGTGGACAGCAGCATAATATGATGGTCATGACAAGATTGAACTATTCTACTCCATAAGGGATTTTCAATTTTGCGACAAATTACGGTCTTTATTTCGATATAAAAATTGCTCCTATCAAATTTCAAGGTTAATACCGCAAAAAACCTCAAACTGGTATATCTGTGATAAATTTACCCCAAACTATTTTTTTGACCACAAAAAATCTTGTGACAAATTTACCCTAAACTATTTTTTTAACAACCAAAAATCCTAAACTAGTACAATTGTGACAAATTTATCCCAGATTAATTTTTTTACCATAAAAAATCTCAAACCGGTACACATATGGAAAGTTTACTTTCTGTTAATTTTCGTTTAATTGAGTTAATAACACGAAAAATTTCAAATTGATACATCTGTAGCAAACATAAGGTAATGTATACACTCGATAATTGACATGTATCATCAAACTCAGCAATTTGACGGTAAAATTTAACGAAAACTAACATAGGGTAAATTTGTCACAACTGTACCAGCTTGGGATAAATTTGTCACAAGTATACCAATTTGAGATTTTTCACGGTAAAAAATTAAAATTAAAATTAAAATAAAATTGTCACAAGTGTATCAATTTGGGATTTTTTGTGGTATTAACCCTAAATTTTATTAGAGTCATTTCGTGCATCGATGATTTTTTTTTCACCAGCATTTGATTAAGCTCATTCATTCAGTCGTAGACCACCAATAAGCCAAGAGTTTGATTAAAGTGACGAGAATTTGCGAAAGGGGAGTGGGGCCCGAAAAAAAATTAAAATAAAATTCAAACAAGGCTTTTTTTTTAAAAAATTTCAAAAGAAAATTTTGGTAAGTTTAAATTGAAAGTTACTGTCAAAAGTTCCGCCTTTAATTTACCCTTTGTCAAAATTCTATTAATAAATACTTTTAAAAATTATGGACATCATAAGGCAAACAATATGGACATAGAGCCCACATGGGTTAATTCAAATAAAAACAAAGTTTCTGCTGAAAAATCATCTTATGAAACCTTGACGGAAGGTAAATATTTCAGTGACTTCAAGATTTGGACCACAAGGTCCTCGATCACTTCAGCTTCAGGTCTATACAAACTGTAAGTACCAAAAGGTGTTTCCGGTCATTAGGGCTAGTCAAAAGGAAGAAAATATCAAGATGGTAAAATTCTTCTAACCAGTGCTTTAAGCAATTTCTGAGAAGAAAAATGACAACAAAAGTCGAGGTTTCTTCCTCAACGTATGGACAAGTTTTGCAAGGTAGCATGAATATTAGTATTGTCCTAAAAAAAACATAATCATAATAACCCTAATCACATGCTCCAACTGAAAATGTTGTTCATTATAGGAGATATCATTACAGCTGTCTGCTAATTGCCCGAGGTTACAAGGCATAATAACCTTCATAAAAGAAGCCTATCTTACAGTCAACGAACTAAACAAAACTTTAAGGTATAGAGATGCGGAATAAGGTCAATAGGCCTACTTTTCTAAAGACCAGCAAATTGGAAGACTCTCCTTTTTGTCTCTTTACCTTTGAGCAACAAATGTAAAATACTAAAACAAACGCTTAATCTAGCATGTCTGGGATACTTGGATCAGAAAATAAACTACGTGACTTTTGGGGAATTCCAATATAAGATCCAGCGCACACTATAACGACGTTGATGAAAGTATCGCTCGGATACCATGTGTAAGCGAAATATCAATAAAGTACACAGCTGAAAAAAATATGTCCAACCATTGATGTCCAGGAGTAAGCTATCGATGAAGGACCAATAAATCCACCTCATAGACGTTTCCAACTGTAGGAGTACGACAACGTAATCAATTCCTAATGTGGTACTCGGTGTCTTCTAGTCTGTATCTCAGAGAACTTCAGAGAAGTATAAGACTTATGGAGAATCGTTCAATATACTGGTCAGAATAAGAACCAATCTCCTAGTTTTATTTGGACATAGATTAATGCTCTCTACCATTTAAGAGAGGCAACGTTTGAACATATGAATTTGTCTATAACTAGATAGACAGGGGCCTATGGCAAATATACCAACATGTCCAAGTGAAGAGATTCAACATTTCCAATTATTAATTTCTACTGACCAGAACAGGCGGCCTTAAAAAGTTTTTTTGTATTTCATGCACAAACTAACTTTCCTTAACAATTCTGGAAAAGGTACACTTACAAGAAGACAGAGCTTAGAGAGTTAAGGGTTTAGTACCTGCTCTTAACATGCCAGCCATTCAACATGCCCAGTGCTCGCAAAGCATTTCTCCATTCCAGGACCTTTTGTGGATTCTCATGCTTGAAACCCTTTTCGCCCTGGCCAATATTCTTCACGAAAGTATGGACTGCTCTCGCAGCTCTTTCGCATCGACATCCCAGAAAATGGGCAACACTTTCAGACCCCGTCTTTTATGGCATTGAAGGATCTTCACCGTCTCGTCAAGGTAGCATGGTGAGAAATGGTAATGCCGAGAGATGATGATGACAGCGCACTCCGACTGCTTTGATCGCTCTGTTAACCGCTGATTGGAACTCGACTCCTCCAGCCATTGTAAAATCAACGAATGTTCTTATCTCCTTCCGGTCGAGAGCACTCTTCAGATGGCTCACAGGGTGGAGTGTGTCATCCCGTTTGTAACTAATGAATATGTCGTAAACCCTAGGATGACGCGGAACTGCACCGTGGTGAATACATTGTTTGAGATCAGAAGAGAGGTATGGAGGAGGGGATTAAGATGTGATATATAGGCTTATCAAAAACTCTCTCTCCATGTAATCTGAACGACCCCCAGCTCCTATAACATTCAAATTTTTCTACAATACAAATGCATTAGTGAGTTCACTTTTTATTAAGGGATAACTTGGAGCACATAATAAAGACTTTCTTTTTTGTTTTTTTTTGTTTTTTAGGGTTAGCAAGGAAGGGATATAAGTTAGAGGTAGAGTGTCACCTTCGTGGGGGAAGTCATCAATCTATTTCCCACCAAAAGATTAGTCCAATAAGACCACTCACTGGCATTTCCTGGAAAAAATTGTCGCATCTTCCTACGATTTCGTATAAAAGATATTAACTTCAGGGGAATGACTTTCCAAGCCAAATTGAAAGAGAGAGAAGAAATGGGGGTTAGAACAATAATCCATTAACCGATTCTTTTTCTACCATGCAACACCCATGGACTTGTTGCTAATGTTAGGCATTATAAAGCATATCATATATGCTGGCCCCAAAAGATTACATTAGTGAAATATCCACAAAATTCTATGGTCGCCCACAAGTCTAACCCTTGGGCAACTGAACAAGCTACTGGTGGCAGTCGCATGAAGCGCTCATGATCTTTCTAGCCTGCTTTGTAGTCTTGCTGCCCTATGATATTCTACTTGTATAGACAACGGAACCTCAACTAGCCTGACCAAAAGCCAAGTGGTTTCTCATTCTTTTTGAAGTGTCGCAAAGGGCAACTTTTGGTAAAAATATGTTCTGCAATAGATTTTCAAAGTAACCTTTTGGCTTTTGCTCAAACTGTTGAGACTATAGTATCCTTCCAATCCATCTGTGATTATAACCTTGACAGCTTTTTCAATAGTCTTTTACTGAAAAACTAAACATATATAACTTTAAGAACTTAAACTATGCAATCGAGTTTGTACTAGTAACGACGGGCATGGATGACAATGCTTGCTTACTCCATGATATCCACATGCAAAACATAAAATATTGAACTGATTTCTCATCTCCGCCAAGGAAGGGGGAAATGTAAAAACTGATCTTCCTTCAAGTTATTACATCTTACCAAAGTTTTGTACATCAATGTAAGCGTGTCAAGTCAGAAGGCAAGAGGGAAACTTGCAACTTACCATAAACCCCTGCATCATTTATAATGAACATGACCTTCTCAACTCCAAGCTTCAGAATTGGGCCATAGTTTGAGAATAAAGTAACAGGGTAAGGTAATTGCAGAACCACCTATTTAGTCAAAAAACTGCAGCATCAGAAGATGATCTCAAAAACGAATGAAGGGAAACGAGAATATAAATCAAGAGTACTGTAACCATTCTACAATTGCCTGGGGTATTTGCACATATACATCACTACCTCTACACTACCAGGATCTTTAGTATAAATTGGGAGCACTGAATCCGAGAAGACCAATTGATGTAATGTTACTGATCAAGTTCAACCTAAAAGATAGCATTATGTGAAGCAAATTAAACTGGCTATCATGAGGAATGGACAGCAATCGCAAATTTAATTTCTCTTAATTGGGAAATAATGCTAGGTTACTAAATTCAATCAGACCACATTCAATCATACTAGACCTTGTACAGTCCATCTTCAAGTATGAAAGCATAAAGTAAATTTCCAGTCTTCCCTCATTCAACGTGGACATAACTGCAACAAAACCAGAATCCCAGGCCAAGGATTGAGTGGGCGCCACCTAAAAATGAAGATCTATGAGATAAAAGGAACAAAACTTCCATTAAAGAAGGTACAAGATATTGAAATACCTGACCTGGATTACTGGAACATCGGCTAGAGGATCAGAATCTGGAACACCCTGATCAATTATATCTGAACCAGATGAATCAAGCCTCACCAAGGCTTGTGCGGCGGTTGAACGGTCAGGGTCACCAGTAGGGATGTAAGGAATGAATGGAGCCTTCCAAAAAATGGAAGATCACATTTGTCATGGAAAGAGCACCCCTCCTATATTAAAACACCAGCTAGATCCCCACCGCATTCAGACTAAAATGCCATCTTTTAAAAAACAAACTTCTCGATGGGCGCCCCCAAGGACTTGTTGAGTTCAGATAATGTTCTTTGGAAACTATAAAAGATGAAGTTTGTCATTAAATATTCTTGTGATGCTTGAGATTGGTGTGATTCCGCTCATTCCGTATTCCATATACATAAAAATTTCCAGGCAAATGATGTACATATTTCTGGATAACAGCAGACAGTAAGACGCAAGAAATGGAAGGATTTGCCCTCAAAATCTGATAACATTAGTGATTTCACAAATCTTCCTTTTACTCTCAAGCTGGTTAGGAGAAGAAACAGGTTGGGCAAGAATTCTTTTTACGACTTGACCTTCATCTTGGAGTGGAAAATAAACAAGTTGGCATGAACATGAGACTTGATGGTCCAATCATTTTATATTTAACATCGTATCCCAGAATTCTAACACAATGCCTTGTTGTCTATTCGTTGCTACAAATTCAATTCCTCCTAGTAGAGGATTGGCCAACTCATGCAGAGGCTGAGCATTATATTTCATTCCACAGTTTTTCAAACTTATTTAAACTCGGATGATGAGGACAAGATCAATCCCATCATTGCCGAGGGTACTATACCATGAGGAGCGAAAATCTTTCGGAATCTAAGAAAGAGATAATATTTGGCTCCTAGAGTGATTATCCATGATGATCTTATGCTATAGACATCTAGGTAGCACCGACTCGGATTCGTGACACGCGACACGACACGACACGCTGATACATCATTTCTTAAAAATAAAGATTTTCGACACGTTGGGACACGTTGTATATTAAATATATATTTTTTATATATATGATAAATTATTATTTTTATTATTTTAAAAATGAAGACTTTACAAAAAAAAAAAAGCTATTACTTTAAAAAAGATATTTTCAACCATTGGTAATTGGTTTCCGACCAAAAAAAAAAAAACCACTGGTAATTGGTAGTCTCGTAAATTTGACATGAGCTGGCCTAGGAAAAAGAAAATTAAATCACCAAAATCGAGAAAATATTCAACGTTCTCAAGGAGACTAGACCAAGCTAGACCTACCCTCCTCTCCACAGTCCTCTGTCTCATCTTGCGTCCTCCCCATCCCCCTTCTCTTTAATTTTTTTAACCAAGACAAGACTCAGCGCTCTCCTCTCTCCTCTATCTCATCGCGCGTCTTCCCCCTCCCCTTCTCTCTTTAATTTTCTGAAAGCATCTCACCTTTCTCTCCTCTCCATCCTCCCCCTCCTCGACTCGGATCTTGGTTCCAAGAAATCGGTCCTCCTCCCATCAGTCCAAGATCGACGCTGCCTCCCTCTCCAAGAAGTCCCCTCGACGCGCTTGAAGTCTTTAGAGGTGGACACTGGACAGGATGGCCGGCGACCCCACGATCTCCGATGCCATGCGTGAAGCCCACCGTTGCGTCGCCGTGGAGTGCACCGTCAAGCTCGCCCTCTCCTTTCTCTCCATCCCCTCCCGATCTCAGAGTTCGAGCAAGGGAGATTGATGCCGAAGCGCGATAGAAAGCAAGGCTAAACGGAAGAATCGAAACGATAAACGAGAAACAATCACTGTTCACTCAAAAACGATATCAAATCGTAATATTCTCAATATTCAATAATCTGCTCACAAAACCCTAAAGACGACCTTATATAGGTGTCAACCTTAATGACAAAAGATAACGTAAAAATTACAAAAAATACCATTAAATTATAAAATTGCCTAAAAATAGAAAAATGCCCGGAAATCCGCCTAAAAATAGAAAAATGCCCGGAAATCCATCTAAACGATCCTGAATTGCCAAAATCCAATGCCAACGGCACCGAGTATTGATCAGACGGTCGTTTCGCTTCAACCGACCGAATTTGAACCCAATCCGATGTCGTTGACTGATTCTGTCTGTCGGTCCTAGGTGCATCATCCTCCCCTGCTAGAAAAAAGATTCATCCTCGAATCTGCTTCATCTTCATCGATACGAACATATTTTGAAAGACTCTTTTCATGCGCCTATACTTCATGTTCTGCTTGTTCTCTCGGACTTCGTCTTCCTTAAGAATCTCTTGATAGACCACAGTAAGAGGAGATTTATCTGTCAATGCAGTCAATCCTTCGACTTCTTAGCACCTGACTAGCCAGCAATCTGAAAACTTGTGTATTATAGGTGCACCAACTAACTTGAGAAACTTATTCCTGAAATCTTCTGGACAAGATATAAGATCAATTCCCCAAACTTTCTTTGTCGAATTTCTCTCATCATCAACATCAGATTTCAACTTGTCTAGTGTGTCACTGAATTCAACTTCTGCCCATAACTCAAGCCAATCGGGTCGATCACAGTAGACAGATAAAAAGGAAAGCTTCTGCAATTTGCTTTCGTCCATAAGAGAGAATGAGATCCCAGAATTAACTGTGAGGGATTCTAATTGGTTATCGAAAGAAATCATCAAATAGCCAACACATCCAATATTCTCCAAGAAAACTAGTTCCGTCTCATCCCTATACAAACCAACCTGGCCACAAGTATTAAACGCTAGACGAAGCTCTTCGGCCTCGGTCCCATAAATTTCTCCAGATTCATCAGAAACATTCACACTGCTGTCCTTGATTGTCAATACAGTATTCTTAAAGAAATTGGTCAAACACCTGACAAAAGTAACCTGATTGTTGTGCTGATCGGACGCCAATTCCATCAATTGCTCTGGGTCGACGGTCTCATCGACCTCCTTCGCGCCTCCATCGCCTACCTCGCCGCCCTTCACGGACACGAAAGCTTCTACCATCGCTACTGGTTCTCTATCGGATTCATCGTAGACTGGAAGTCTATCTTCATCATAGTTTGAATCTTTATAAAAAATTGGATCTTTGTCAAATTCTGGATCTTCGTTGAAGATTGGATTTTTATAACAAGCCGGATCCGCATCCACTTGTTCTCCGTCAGATTCATCGTAGACTGGATTTTCATAGACCGAATCCACGAACGCAGCGAACGAGTAATTTTGATCAAGAATCGGATCTTGCTCAAAAATCGGATCTTTGCCAAAGATTGGATCTTGAAGCTCGAGAATCTCGATCTTCATCCCGAAATTAAGAAAAGTGGACTGACTTACAAGTCGTACTCCTCGATTCCGTCCCTGGTTCAAATCCTCGAAAGGATTGTCATCCTCTTCTTCAACATCGGATGAGTCAGCAAATTCCGCTCCTTCTTCGGATTGCGCGTCTAGCCCTACCTCCGCAAGACGTCGCTGCAAATCCTGCTTTCGTCTTCTCAGCTCTTCAACTTCTATGTCTCGCGGGTCTCTCAAACGCGGCTGTTCATCTGCATCAGGAACGACTCCACGCTCCCGGCCTCCACGAGCACGCTGTCTTCGACCACATCGATTCTGTTCAGCCATTGATTTCAAGCAACATGTGCTCTAATACCAAATGATGCCGAAGCGCGATAGAAAGCAAGGCTAAATGGAAGAATCGAAACGATAAACGAGGAACAATCACTGTTCACTCAAAAACGATATCAAATCGTAATATTCTCAATATTCAATAATCTGCTCACAAAACCCTAAAGACGACCTTATATAGGTGTCAACCTTAATGACAAAAGATAACGTAAAAATTACAAAAATACCATTAAATTATAAAATTGCCTAAAAATAGAAAAATGCCCGGAAATCCGCCTAAAAATAGAAAAATGCCCGGAAATCCATCTAAACGATCCCGAATTGCCAAAATCCAATGCCAACGGCACCGAGTATTGATCATACGGCCGTTTCGCTTCAACCGACCGAATTTGAGACCAATCCGATGTCGTTGACTGATTCTGTCTGTCGGTCCTAGGTGCTTCATGCGCGAAAGAAAGCAAGGCTAAACGGAAGAATCGAAACGATAAACGAGGAACAATCAATGTTCACTCAAAACGATATCAAATCGTAATATTCTCAATATTCAATAATCTGCTCACAAAACCCTAAAGACGACCTTATATAGGTATCAACCCTAATGACAAAAGATAACGCAAAAATTACAAAAATATCATTAAATTATAAAATTATCTAAAAATAGAAAAATGCCCGGAAATCCATCTAAACGACCCCGAATTGCCAAAATCCAATGCCAACGGCACCGAGTAATGATCAGACCACCGTTTCGCTTCAATCGACCGAATTTGAGCCCAATCCGATGTCGTTGACTGATTTTGTCTGCCGGTCCTAGGTGCATCATCCTCCCCTGCTAGAAAAAAGATTCGTCCTCGAATCTAATTTTTTTTTGGACAACCTCGAATTTGGTTCATCTTCATTGATTGCAATCTCGTCTTCAATATTGTGAAATATACTTCGTCCAGGACGGCCTCTCCAACGAATCAAGTAATACATCAGCTTGAGATCCAAGAAATTCTCTGAATACATATCTTCAAGCTTATTCCAAGTAAGTCGAATCCGCAAGTGTCTACACCACTTGATATAGTTATCCAGCACATTCAAGAACACATCATTGACTGCCTCAAGAACTTCGCCATCATTATATTCTATTCCTTCAAAATAAAGAAATTGACCAATGTTTTCTTCTCCTTCTTGAAGCAAATTTGTGCCGAAAGCAGAATTAGATGCTACAGGAGTATGTACTTGCACAAAAACTGAGATCATTCTTTCTAATATATCAACAGCAGTCTCGGGTCGAGAAGTGACATCAATTGATTGCTCCAAATGGGATCTAAACTTGTCAAGGGAGAACTTTCTTTCTTCAAGGCTAACCAAACTACAAATTGGAGGTGATCCATCTGTCCAAACTGTTCCCCCAGAATTAAGATAATAGAGTTCATTGAAGAGAGTGATAAGGTACCATTCAGGAAGCCTCTTGTCCTCAAGAACAGGTCTCTGCCAGGTTTCTATCTGGGACTCCCATTGTCCATGTTCAAGGACTGCATCATGAACAATGTTTGCCGCAACGTCTCCATGTGTACCATAGAATTTGGTATACCTCCTGTGATATGTCTTCCCCCGCATAAAGCTTACTTCTCGACAATCCCAAGCCCAAGAAAAGTTTACTGTACGCACTGTACCTGGTGAAATTGTCACAGAAGATGCAATAGCAGCCCCAATGGATGATCTTGGTTCTGATGGAACCGACACATCCACAGAATTAAGATTGTCAAAGGATCCATGCTGATGCTCTCCCGATACACCTTCGGCTTCGTCATTGTGATCTTCATCATAAACAAACGCAGTAGCACGTTTTTCATCCGTTGGAAGTGTAGCCACAACGAAATCATCAATCAACGAACCCTCGTACTCGGCAACATCATCCGCTCCTAGCCCCAGATTTGCATCCTCTTGTTCTCTGTCTGATTCACCATCAGATTCATCGTAGACTGGGTCACCATCATAAACTGGATTTTCATAACAAGTCGGATCCGCATCCACTTGTTCTCCATCAGATTCGTCATAGATTGGAAGTCTATCTTCATCATAGGCTGGATCATCATCAAAGATTGGATCTTCATCAAAGATTAGATCTTTATCAAAGATGGAATTTTCATCGACGATCGGATATTCATCGACGATCGGATATTAATCAACGATCGGATTTTCATCGATGATCGGATTTTCATCAACGATCGGACATTTATCGACGATCGGATATTCATCGACGATCGGATATTTTTCGGATTGAAAGTCCAACCCCGCTCGCGCAAGTCGTCGCTCCAATCGCTGGATTTGCCTTCTCAGCGCCCGCGCAAGTTGTCTCTTCAAATCCTGCTTTCGTCTCCGTAGCTCTTCGTTTTCTATATCTCGCAGGTCTCTCAGACGCGGCTGTTCATCTGCATTAGGAACGACTCCACGCTCCCGGCCTCCACGAGCACGCTGTCTTCGACCACCTCGATTCTGTTCAGCCATTGATTTCAAGCAACTTGTGCTCTGATACCAAATGATGCCGAAGCGCGAAAGAAAGCAAGGCTAAACGGAAGAATCGAAACGATAAACGAGGAACAATCACTGTTCACTCAAAACGATATCAAATCGTAATATTCTCAATATTCAATAATCTGCTTACAAAACCCTAAAGACGACCTTATATAGGTATCAACCCTAATGACAAAAGATAACGCAAAAATTACAAAAATATCATTAAATTATAAAATTATCTAAAAATAGAAAAATCCCGGAAATCCATCTAAACGACCCCGAATTGCCAAAATTCAATGCCAACGGCTCCGAGTAATGATCAGACCACCGTTTCGCTTCAATCGACCGAATTTGAGCCCAATCCGATGTCGTTGACTGATTCTGTCTGCCGGTCCTAGGTGCATCAGAGATGATCGAGTTCGAGCGAGGGAGACTTCCAACGAGCATGGAGATGCAGAAAGGGAGAGCGACTCAGGGGGCGAGCGGCTTCTTTTTTTCCCTAAGTCACTGCCCCGACAAGCGTGTGCGCTGACCACGTGTCGGAAACCCGACACGCGTTGACCGCGTGTCAAACGCGTGTCGGGAGCGGGTCCGGGCGTGTCGTGTCGGTGCTTCATAGATAGACATAAAATGGTTCACACACAAGCATGTGTCATATGAAACAAACCCAATAGATCGACATGAAATTATTACTTACACTAATTTCTTTCCCACCTAATGGTAAGTTTATAAAAAATAGGCACATTATCCAATTATGGGTGGGTTTGATTCAACCTTTTCAAGGAGCATTAGGGAAATGCAAAGCAGTTTAGCCTAAAGGGCTTTGAGAAAATGCAAATACTGTTTCGTGAACTCTGCTTTGAAAAACAACTTTGAGATAAAAACTGTTTGGTAGAAACACATTTGGAATGTGCCTTTGGGTGATTAATTTAAGCTTTTTATTTTTAATTAGTTTAAAATTTAAAAAGGACAATGTTAGTTGAATAGAAAAACAAATAATATAAATAAACACATCTGCGACTTCTTTAAGTTATATATTAACAATAATGTTAAAGATATGTATGAAAAATTTATAAATAAAAATAATTTCTTTTTTTTTTTACTAAAAAAATCCAGAAGGAAAAAAAACACATTAAAAGAAATTCGATACCCGATGCGATCGCGACTCGGTGACCTAGCATCTTTCATTCGTGATTATGGTGGATATAAAAATGATACAAACTATCTCTTTCTAAAGTACGATTTTTTTGGGGGGTGTGTCTATATATACATAAGCTAGTTGAATGGCAAAATACATTAGTCCACTGATGTATATACACACACAAAATGTCAAATTCATAACCTGTAGATGCAGTTTCTAGTTGAGACTCAGGCAAATGATAACTAATTTCTTTGTATGCCCCCAAATAATCCGTGGGATTGAGATATTCAGAATCTACTAAATAGTATTTACCTACACATAAACAATATAAATTATTCAAGATGTACCATGTAAATATCAATGTATAAAAACTACTAAATAACGAACCTTTTGGAGGGTGGGGAAATTGTAAATCATGTCTCCCAATGACTTAATAGAAGATACGAGTATCATGACCTGTTCCCTCACAACCGGCACAAACATATGTAAATTCCATGTTAAAATTGCAGACACGAAGTTGGTCGCCCGTAGGTACCACCGCTGGAAAATCGTACCCATCTGCCGTTCCCTATGTTACTTTAGGTCTCTTACAGAAATATCGGATCAAATCTGATGACACTAGGCTAAATTACATTTGAAATTGGCATAAAATCTGAAACAAGCCAAAAACATTAGGCAAACTGTCATTCCCCAAAAGTACAAGCATCAAACAGGTCATTGCAAAAGAAAAACGAGGCAGCAAATAATGTATCCCAAAAAATGGTAATAAGGTGAATACAAAATACTTAATGGCGGATTTGGGTAGCGTCTAGACCGAGCTTTTGCTCTTGGGCTTGGAAGAAGATTCTCGACCTCAGGAAAGACAGTGAGCAACTCTTTCGTTGGCGGATTGGGGTTGGCAATATATCTTTCTGGTATGATTCCTGGCTTCCGCAGGGTCCTCTTCACAAATTTTTTTTGGGCTCAGAAATATACAGATATGGTATTTCTCGTATGGCTACAGTGCGAGATTTCCTAACTACATCTCACTCTCCCTCGAGGGTGATCACCGTCATGGGAACATGGCCTGATCCCATGCCGTCCATCACCCCTGAGATCTGTGATAAGTTGCTTTGGTTAGGCCACCCATTAGGAGCTTTCTCCTCAGCCTCGGCTTGGGAGCATTTTCGCATTAGGAGACAGGCGGTCCCTTGGAACTCTTTCATTTGGGATCATCACCATTCTCCTCGTCACTCATTCCTTTTGTGGCTTATAACTCTTAACAGATTATCGACCCAGATCGTCCTTCTTACCTATCGCCCTATTGCGGAAGGTACTTGTGCATTTTGTAATTTCCGTCCTAACTCTGTTGATCACTTGTTTTTTGGTTGTCGTGTCACGAATACTCTTGCTTTGTTATGGTCGTCCAAGTGCAATCTGGCTTGGTATAACACGTCTTGGCAGGACAATCTTCGGTGGGCGATGACACACTTTTGTGGCCACTCTTTTCATCACTGCATTGCTAGATTCTCTTTTGGTGCCTTGTGTTATTTGATTTGGACGGACCGGAACCATATTCTCTTCCGCAACAAGCAATTCAACATGTCTTGCCTTAAAGAGTATCTTCGAAAAGTTGTCAAGGACAAGGCTCTCACTTTTAGTCATGTAGATGACAATCCCAGAAACCGTAGGATGCAAGCTTCTTGGGGTATCTCTCCAACGATTTTTGATTGATATTGTATGGAGATGTTTCTCCCTCTTGTTGTTTGGCCATTTGTAGGCTTTGGGTTTTTACAAATCCTTGTATAGGTTATGCAGGATAGCTTTTGTGTTTTAGATGCCACATTATGTGGCCTTTTGTTTCCTTGATTTTACCCGAGTTTCCCTTACGCTTTAAGCCACACTTTGATGGTGTGCGGCGGAGGTTTGTACATTTTAGCGCTCTGTTAATACATATTTTACTTTTACCCAAAAAAAAAATACTTAATCGGATGGTGAACGCATAGCTGCTCGATTCCCTATATGTTATGCAAAATGGCCATTTGGTGAACTTCCATCAGTTTTGACTTAATTGTGTGGATAGCAAATATGAGCTAAAGCGGGGAACAACAGAAATACGGGTAATCACAACAGATCATGAGAATAATACGACAAGGTTCATTTTTTTTCGGAGTTCTTTTTCTCTGTATAGTAAGTTAAAGAAGGGAGCTGGTGATGATCTCCTCGTAAAGACTTGTTGTGCAGCATTGCTTTCTTAGGCCTTATGCGATGGTTCCTGTGCTTATCCTGTTAGAGGATTGCAGATATGGTTAGGAGAAAACAGTGTAGATGTTGCTGTGTGATTTGCTCTTGCCGGGTTTTTGTTCCTTTTCACTTTGTTGCTGTTGCTAATTGAAATATATTACTTGACGATTTGTTTTCCGTTGTTTGGTAATATGTTACCGAAAATATTTTTCGGTGTTTGGTTCTCATTTGGAAAACGATTTCAATCTCATCAAAGGGACTGTCCTTGATACTAAGGAGAGACAGATGGTCGAGAGAGCTGGCGTAAACTGACCCGACCAAGCCCCGACCCTGGTCCAGGTCCTGGCCCCGATCCCCGGCCCTATCCCGACCCCAGCCCCGGCCCCTGTCCCCGGCCAGGCCCCGGTCCCCGGCCCTAACCAGGGTCCTCGGCCCTAACCAGGGTCCTCGGCCCAGGCCCCGGCCCCGTGCCCGGTCCCCGGTCTCAAGCCCTACTCGGGTCCTCGGCCCAGGCCTCGGTCCCGGTCCCGGTCCGGGCCCCGGCCCCGGCCCCGGCCTTAGGATCGGTCTCGGGTCCCGACCCCGGCCCTGGCTACGATCCCGGGCCCTGGCCCCGGTCCTCGACCCAAGTCCCGGCCCCGGGATCGGTCTCAGTCCCGTTTTCAAAGAAAGTGAGACTCCAATTTGGGAAAGTATTTTCACCTTTTTTTTATTTTGGGGAATTCGCTTTCCTATTTTAATGAATAAAATCTTTATTGACTGGAAAGTACTTTCCGTTGACCAAATCATTTTCCGCGAGCCAAACAGGCGAAAGTCCATAAAACACTTTCCCCGAAAACACTTTCCTCAAAACAAACGCACCCAAAGTTCTTACCTTGCCTTCTTTCCTCAATTTAGCAAATGTCCCATAGATGCCAATTGGCGATTCAGTGCTACAAGCAGCAATTGTTGTAGTTCTTTTGTTGGCACACACAAAAAAAAAACAAAAAAACAAAACGAAAAACAAAAAAACAAACCAACGATTATTGCTGCGAAAGACTAAGAGCACGACAAGAACTGAGTTTCGATATATAGCTGAACTCACTGACACCATTCGAGCCGCTTATGCCTCCCCTTCAATCCTATCAATGAATTAACAAAAGAAGAAATAAGTAAAACACTAAAAATTTCAAAATAACAGCAATTTTCCAAACAAAAATGACTGATAGAAGCAGGGCATGTTGCCATCTCTAAAAGATAACATCACAGATACAATCACATGTCACTGCAAATCTTGGTGCAATGAACTTTGTAGAATCCAGCTAATACTCATGGATCACAAGTGATTACTAGAAGGAAGCTGAAGCGATGAGTAGCTTTTAACTGATGGTACAATAGGGTGGGTTTGACAAAGCGTAGCATATCCAACAGCCACATGCCGATCGAGCTGTTTCATGAGGATTTGGATTCCTAACAAAGTAAAGTTAGGGTGCCATTATTAAATCCGAGCCGTCCAAATCAAGATGGACGGCTCGGATTTGATACACATCATCCATCAAAAGGGGGAAAGTTTTAGGGGGGAAAATTCATTTTTTTTTATGGATGATGTGTATCAAATCCGAGCCGTCCATCTTTGGACGGCTCAGATTTGACAATGTTTTCCTAACATTGCTTTGAGCAATGTTAGGAAATCCCAATCCGTTTTATGATCAATTCTTTGTGTTCGGCAAATGGAATTCAATGAGAGTAATGCCTTCCTCACCAAAATGAAGAAAAAGAAAAGAAAAATCGATGCCTGCAAATTTCTCAACTCGCCATCGCCGTCTAGTTTGCCGTTACCTGCGATCGGAGAAGGTGGCCGGGCCTCATGCTCGTGGGGTGTCGAAGAAGACGAACTGTCAGCCGGAGACCGGAGCCGCAGCTGCCATTTTATAGGCGTGCGGGTCTGCGAGATTTTGTCTGCTTGCAAGGGAAGCAAAAAGATCTAATTCAATTCCATCGTCGACGTCGATCGAGGTGCGATTTGGATCATCGTAACGAAGTCTCTTCTGAGTTGAACAGGAGAATAAGAAAAGGGTGGGAACGGACGGGGAGGGGGAGGGGGCGAAAAGTCGAAGCGGAAGATCCTGCGTACGGTGACGTGTGCTGTTACAGCACGCGTTGTGCCCCTCCGACACGTGTCCCCGTAATCACGTAGAGCATTTGTCGCACCCAACGTTCTTTGCGAGTGTGCCACATCCGCCAACGCCGTAATAATAGTCCCAGGGTCCAACGAGCACGGCACAAGAATGAAACAAAACACGCATGCGGAAGGAAAATAACCAACCCCAGACAATAAATACAAGGATGGCTCAGGGGACACAAAAGTATATGTACACAACATAAACATCAAGTTTACAATCGACGGTCAAGGAAAAGCATAAACCAAAACACACTGGTGGGTCAAAGGAGTCAAGGGCTATCATCAAAAGACTGCATCCACATTCTGACAAAAGCCTAACACCAAAAGGTTACATCCTCAAAAAGAAACTACCTACGGCAACTAAGGCTACTCGGTAGAGCTACTTGCCTCGTCATTTTCATCTGGAATGTAGTCGGAGAAGGTCTCGGAGCGCACCTCCACAGCATCATCATCCATGTCGTCTTCTAAAGCTGATATCTCGATCACCTCAATTTCCTCTTCCCTAGTCGGCGTCTTCTCTGGAACATTTCTTGATCCGACCATTGAAACCTCCACCTCTATCTCATCACGGATCGGGTAAAACCAAGAGGGTACAACACCCCTAGAGACCTCAGTAGGCTTCAAAGGACCAGTAGTTACCTCCCCGACTCTACGATACCAAGCCTCGAAGCGATGCGGCTGCCACTTCTCTCCTCCCTCATCAACCCATGTAGTGGTACGCTTCCTAACGTATACTATACCATGACCATCTGGGAACTCATCAAAATAGGCGGTCATCTCCTTAGAATCGCCTAGGCGAATCGGCAACATACTTCATGGCATGGGGTTTGAAAAAGATATGTCCCACTACGGGGTGAGATTTACATCTCAGCAAGCATGCCCTAAACCTAGACTAGAACAATAGTCCCCCCAAACAAAGCATCAAAAACAAGGAGCAAGGGTCGTTAAGCTAAAACAACGCATCGCACTCAAATATCAAAGCATCTGAACATGAGAGGCATACACGAGTTATCCACAAGAATAGGCATATTACTATGAGACCAAGCTTCCATACTAGCACAAGCAATTCAAAGGCAAGATTGAACATCATTTCATCAAAATTCCTCAACTCCCAGAATTTGCCCGCGTTCTGACGCATCAGGTTTAGACTGCCATTTCGAGGCTCATATCGACACATATCAAACATATCCCGCGTTCTGACGCATCAGGATATAATTCAAGTCGTAACCCCGCCTTCTGACGCATCAGAGTGCCAATGGCCCTTAGGCTTGCATCACATTCAAATACTTTCCATCGTGAGACACGTTCCATATTCCCTTATGCTCACGAGCCAAACTTCCTTTTAGGCGACTCCGCGACAAATCATCGATTCATTAATTCTATTGCTATTTCGAACATCAATCTTGCTCATTCACCACTCAAGGCATATGTGTCATAAAACCACTCGAAGTCGCACACTACTCAAGTATAAATTTCTCATCGAAACAAGCACACCAAGCTCAATGCACAATACACATATTCGGCCAGCACATAACAAAACACAATCGATCCACCAATCGATTAATTCATCAAGCAAAATCATTCAGTAGTGTCCTAAAGTCCTAGTAGAGGTTTAAAGATCACTCACCCTTCACTTGAATTAGTGAAATCCACCAAAAATTCCTCCCAAGGTTCGGTCCTCCTCTTGCCGAAACAGGGCAGCAATGCGTCCTATAGAAAAAAATTCGCCAAATCATCAATCTAACTCTTCAAATCTCAATTCCACCAAGTGTACACCTCATTAACACCTCAATTAATATTCTAGGATGCCTTAACGAGGATTTTATAGCAAGGTGACACCTGCCTTAGTGCTTAAAGGGTTCGGTTCACACAATCCAAAAATAGGGCAGGTTCGGTTATGCCTCTAGTCACACTAAACAACCCATAAATCATTCCCAAGCTTCAAATTACCACAAAAACAACTTGCTGAAACCTTAATCCACAAGTCTAGGAGGCTCACCGAGAATTTTGAAGTAAAATAACCCTTCTAGGTCTTCCAATCGGCCAGTTTCCCTTTGATCCTCAGGCGGTCAGAATCCGCCTCACGGAAATCACTTCATTTCAGCCATGGAAGCTCTTCTAAACTCAATTAAACTTGTAACCCTAGCTCAGCCAGCTTAAGTACTTCCTCAAGTACTTCAAGTTAAGACGATCTCACCGAAAGTTTGAAGCTAAACAAAGCCTCGAAGTGGATGAACGAAGGCCTTCTCCCAATTGAGTCAGATTATGTATGGTTTTGTGTTCGAGGCTGGACGGGGAGTTTGGGACCACCAATAGACAAACGGTCGACGGGGTTATGTAGGGGAGAGGCTGAGGGTGACGTTGGTGGCCGGCCCTCGGACAAGAAGTCGTTAGGAAAGGCGGTCATGGGCGGCGAAACAGGCGGCAGTGGCTGGTCGGTTAAGGCTGCTCGGGTGAGAGAAGGCAGAAGAAAAAGAAGAAGGAAGAGAGAGAGAGAGAGAGAGAGAGAGAGAGAGAGAGAGAGAGAGAAGGGTTCGGCTGAAGCAAGAAGGGGAGGGTCTTCCACAATAATTTACCTTGGTCAAAGTTGAAGAATGGTAGGTGTGAGTGGTTAATCAATGCCAATCCACCAAGGAGTTGTCGCGACCCTCTCGAGATTCGCCGTGGGCTCTCGAGGGCTAATGGGTCGTCCAGTCTGGTCGGACGCAGGCCTCTCCCAAGGCCCATTACCCAAATCGTAACGGAGGTATGCGTAGTCGACCTTCAGTGTGATCTAGTGACATGTGCTAAGTGTGCATGCCATGGAGTCGCCACCAATCATTTTTTGAAGGGTATGATTGGACCACCCTATTGAATAGTCGGGAGTTTCTATTCAATTCTACGATAACCAGAGAAATGAGTTCGGGGACTTAGTTACGTCAACTGTCAGAGTTGACGCCCTTTCGGTACCTAAGTTGATTGAATTTTCTGCAATTTTTCTCAAATTTTTTTTTGAATTTTTCCTTAATAATTCATTTTTTTGAATTTTTTTTATTGGACGCAACACAATGCAAAAAATAAAGAAGATATTAAGTCATTATACAACATAAACATAAGCAAAGGAGATGGGATCCGATGAATTTTACGACGTCGGAGTCCGTCGGTGCTCGTGCAACAATGTGTGGGGGTATAAACCACCAGCAGGAGGCTCGACCTTCCGATTCTGGGGTAGCACAATATAATTTACAGAAAATAAATGAATAGAATGCCTTGGACACCAATAGGAGGCTTGGCCTTCCGATTCTGGGTCTGATAGGCGAAATATAAAAAATGTGCACTTTTATTGGATGCAGTACAATGCAAATTAACTACATGATGCATGAAATGCTATGACGTAAAGTAAATATACAGCAAATATTTAGACACCAATAGGAGGCTCGGCCTTCCGATTCTGGGTTTAATAAGTAAAATGTAGAAAATGCCCACTTTTATTAAATGCAATATAATACAAATCAACTATATGATGCATGAAATGCTAGGACATAAAGTAAATACACAGCAAATATTCAGCAACCTTAAAACTCCAGAACATAGCCTATCCTCTTAGGAAGCCATCACCGAAAATTTCACCTTAAAAGGAGTCCAAATGAGTGAGATATGACCACAATACCTCAGTTCGCTCGATTTTCGTCGACTGTTTTTCAAAAAATCACCATAATTTAACCAAACCTCGAAAATTCATGAAACCAACGGGAAATTGTTAAGGACATCTTAACTTAACCTGTGGTGGTCAGAGGGAGGCGTAAAGGTCGCCGGAAGGGCTGATCGTGGAGGACGACGGCGGCGGCAGAAACTGGTTGGTACAGGGTCAACAACGACCTTTGCTCATTCAAACGGCTCTCCCGGGCGAATGGCTGGGCCAAATGAGCCTTATAATATGTCCCTGGAAAGATAAGATGATAAGCTTTCTATTGGAGGTGGTTTCATCTCGATCTGATATTGGACGACGGAGTTATGACCGGAACAGTGAGATGGTTCGGGCAGCAGCAATTTGGTGGAAGATGAAAAAGAGAGAAAAATCAAAGGGAGAGGAGAGAGAGCAAGAAGAAGGAGAATAAGGAGAAGAAGGAGAGGAAGAGCAGGAGCCAACCTACGGATGATGAGGGGGGGAGTATAAATAGTAATAAAAATAAAATAAAATAATGAAATAGTAATATAATAATAATATAATAAAATATTAAAAAGTAAAAATAATAATAAAATAATCAAAAGTGAAGACAAAATGATTAGTCCCCTTTTCCTTTTAAATGATGATGTTTTCACTCCTTTTACTTTTAACCATTACTAATATTTTTGTCAAATTCAATTTTATGGTGATTAGAGAACACCTGAAATCGAACTTGAATTTTACTGTTTTATGAGGTCCTAAAGTAAAGAAAATAAAAAAATAAAAAATACTGACTATTTGTATATATTTTGTGACCTCAAATATTATTTTTCTTGATTTTCTTCTTTTCTTTTCTTTTTTTTTCTTTTTTTTATTTTTCGAAAATATTAAAAAAATGAAAATTACGAAAATTATTTTTTTGGTCAAAATGGTTCATTTAGCTTGGCCAAGGTCACCAAAATTGATTTTTCAATTTTTCAACTTTTTATAGATTTTCTATGAATTTTTTTTAAATAAAAAAAGGTTGATCAAAATTTAGGTGTCAACAGGAGTCATACTTGTCTTTACATTCACAACATCTTGACTTCCATTGACCACTTTACCCTTGCATTTTCGGCAGCCCTAGGGGAAGTCCAAATGACCGAAAAGCCCTTATTTAATTCTTAAGACAATGTCAATCCTCGAGGGCCAAAATGGTAATTTTGCACTTTCCACCCGAAATTTCACTTTTTCAATTTTAAATTATCATCGACGATGCAACGTCATATTCAATTCCAATGTTGGAATTCTTTATTGTCCATTTCTCAATTTCGAGATTCCATTTCATGATCGATTTTCCGTCAATCGTAATTTCAGCTTATCTCGAACTAACGAGCGGCTTTTGCTGACATTACGCGTATCGATTCTGTGATTCTCATCACACTTAGGACGACTCAAGTTACGACGACTTTGGTTGTCATGTAATTGCGACGGTTCATTGCTAGTTCCGACGGTTTCGATCGTGATAATTCCATTTAGGAAAATTTCGCAAATTATACATTGGTTAAACGAAATCACCCGCGCTCCAATCATATAACGCTAGCAATGAATTCCTTAATCGTTCTTAGATCGGCCTTTATTGGCTCCAAATGTTTCCTCGACAATCCTTATGATCAATGTGCCATTTCCTTTTTCGAGTTTCCTAGGTCCACGTACCTTGCCATATGTTAGCCCTTTCCTTTTGGTCAGTTAACTCAGGATTGATCAGATCCGAGCGAAATAAAACTGAAATACATCGATAGATATTCTTCATTCAATAGTCTCGAAATTGTAGGAAATTCAGAATGTCACAGCATCAGTGTGGCCCACGAACGACACCAAGCGCGTAGGACCACCGACTCTCGTGATTGAAAAAAAAAACTTATCATATTTGCGTGGCGTTCGAAATTTTTCTTTACGTTAATGTTTTTTTTTTGTTAATATTATGGAAAACTCCAAACCGGTACATCTGTCATAAATTTACTTTAAATCATTAGAATCCTCAAATCGGTACACTTGTGAAAAATTTATCCCAAACTGATACACATTTGATAAATTACCCTCCATCAGTTTTCTCTAAATTTAACTATCAAATTGCTCAGTTGGATGATGCGTGCCAGTTGACGAATATACCAGTTTGAAATTTTTACCTCTATTTGTTACAAATGTATCAATTTGAATTTTTTTGTGATATTAACTCAATTTAATGGATGGTAAATCTACCACATGTATATCAATTTGAGATATTTCGTGATAAAAAAAATTAGTTTACAAATTAGTTTAGGGTAAATTTACCACGAACTAATTCACAAAAAGAACACTAACTTTAGTACTAACGATGATTCTGGCCCGAACTTTTTTTTTGTCTCATAAAAAAACACCAACTTTAAGTCCAATGACGATTATGGCCCAAACTTTTTTCATCCCATGAAAAAGCACAAACTTTAACTCTAGTCTCAAATCCGGCCCCCTGAATTTGGAACCATTAATTGTCCAACATGGCAATTTCACGTCATCAATAAATCCACGTGACTTGCTGATGTGGATTTAAGGCATCATCTTCTTAGCAAGGAATTTGAAATTGTTCATCTATTTCACCTATGTCATAACTTGAAGGGCGACATTAACTTATTCATCGTCTCCTTCACTTTACCTCAAACATCAGCTGTCTAATTAGAATCCGAAAATGTGTATTACCATCCATGGAGAGACGCTATGGACGAGATCCACCGAGCTCATGACTAAAGCCTTCTTTTTTAAACAAGCTCAGCACTATCCTCTCCCTGAAGAGGTTGAACAACTTCATATTCCGTACCAATAAGACGATAAATTGTCTCTTAAATCCATATCAACAAGTCACGTGGAATTGTCATGTTAGACAACTAATGGTTTCAGATTACGAGGCCAAATTTGAGACTCAAGTTCAAGTTTGTACCTTTTCATGGGATGAAAAAAAGTTTAGGTCAGAATCGTCATTGGATCTAAAGTTGGTGTTTTTTTATGAGACAAAAAAAAATTAGGCCAGAATCGTCATTAGACCTAAAGTTAGTATTTTTTTTTTAGGAAATTAGCCCAATTTATCACAGATATAGAGGTAAATTTGTCACATATATGCTAGTTTGAGATTTTTCGTGGTCAAAAACTAGTTTGGGATAAATTTATCAGTTTAGGGCTTTTCATGATATTAAACCTAATGTTTTTTTGTCTAGTGCTAATCCGACGCACATTTCTAGAGTCAGGACCATTTATTTATGGCGTGCGAGTCTGCGAGATTCTCTATATTTGCAAGGGAAACAAAAAGATTCAATTCCAACGGAAAATTACGTCTGAGAGAAGTGACGTGGGACATATAGGGCCTGTTTGGCATTGTTTCTGTTCCCATTTTTTTATTCTGTTTCTAGAAGATTTTTTGAGAATCATAACGCATTTGGTAACTACAAAAAATTTCTATTTTGAAAAATAATTTCTCTTCCCAATTTATAATTTAAATCAAACAATTACATAATCATATTCGATCACTTTCCTCGAACCTAACAAGTGCGATCCTGTTGCACCTTGACATCTTTTTGGCTAAAATAGGGATGCTTCAAATTTGTTTCTTGAAAGTATAATAGGCTAAAATTGTTATTTTCCCATGATTATCTTAATTCTATGCATATGTCAAGGATGAAAGAGATAATTTTGATTATTTTTTATTGCTCAGAATGAATAAAATTCGATAACAAATCAGGCAAGGATTAGGAAAAATCGAAATTTAAAACCATCAAAAACAAGGCTGGCCAATTGAATAGATCTATTTTCCTACATTTTGATATTTTTCTTGAAATTTTCGGGATTTTTTAGAACAATTTGCTCATGAGAGACAAAATCATCATTTGGGATAAATAAAAAAATTGTCAAAAATAGGATTGCCTAGTTGAAATGACCAATCTCCTAATTTTGATTTTGATTTTTGAATTTTTCTATTTTTTTCCAATTTTTTAGATTTTTTATGAATTTTCCTTTTTTGGATTTTTAATTATTTTCTGATTTTTTTTTTATTTTTATTAATTTTGAAATTTTTATTAACAAATTTATGCGGACCGGATCGGGTTGACCCGCTCAAGCCTCGTGAGCGCTCGACAAGAATGAAATAAGACTCTCAAAAGTGTACGAAACATGTTTTGATCCTTTTTTGTTCCAGGAACAGAAACAAAGGAAGAGAAATAATGCCAAACAGGCCCATTGCGTCCTAATATTCCGCTCTATTATGAATTATATTTTTTCAAGTTAATCCTAAAGTTAATTTATCTCTCAACATAAATGGAGTGAAGTAAAACATGTCGGGACCCGATGCTCAATTTTATCGTACTCTTGACGTGATAAATTCGAAATTTCTCTAAATAAATTCTTGTGATTCTTAATATTGTTTCTGAAAGAAATATAAATGATTCTATGTTTATGATATTTTAAAATGATCATCCACTTAGATTTTCGCCAAAAGGGGCAAACCCAAACTTGCCTAAACCTTAAAATTAGTAAAAATGAAAAAAATGAAATATCCACCAACTAGTTTGGTACGTAATTTATTTTATTTTCTTTATCAATGTATATACTAATTCATATAGTAATAGAGGGGAAAGTAAGTTTGTATTTATTGGTGCATTTTCAGCAATTACTCTTTAGGATCTCTTTACAATGCCAACTTAAATAGATTTTCTATTTCAAACTTTTGCCTCAGGAGTTTCAAAAGATAGCCACACCATCTAAAAATGCAAAATAAAGCAGTAGCATCTCCCTTCCACATGCCAATATTATTCGTTTTTCCGAAAACGCCGCCGTTTCACTCTCTACTCGCTCGCGCAGGCACGCTCTCCCTCCCTTTGCTCGATCCCTCTGGTGGGACATTGTCCGAGTCTGACAACTCCGATCCGGCATCAACCGCCTCGTTCGATCTCGTCGAGGGTTCAGACCGGCACGCCAAAGAGATTCGGCGGGGAGATTGGAGGATAGCGCTACAAAAGATAATTACTCTATCTATGTAGTGTGTGTACATTAAGCCTCTTCTTGGTACAATGCTTTGCTTCACCAAGTCTCGATTTAGGGTGGTGCGGCTGCTGGAAACTGCATCTCAGCATCGTTGCTCTCATTCATCAAGAAATGGACAGCTATTCAATTTGTTTAATTGAATGGAGGACTATAAAAACCTCACACGTTAAAGACACTGCTCATTCGTCGGGCCTGGGCCACACACTCGGGCCCCGGCCTCCTAAGGTCTTGTCCAGGCCCAAGCTTGGGAAGTCAAAAGGCTAGCCCGCTCTCCCCTCGGCCCACCTTCCTTTTTCGTTATTTTTCAAAAACAAATAAACATGGGGAAAATAATAATAATTGTAGGGCACTTCGTGTTGTGTTACTTTATTACTTTAACTATGAGCTCTACCTTTTTTTTTCTCGACTATACTAGAAATTTATTCTTATTTCATCCCATTAATGCTGATAAATATTGAATATCAAGGTAAAAACTACCGTTTAAACATATTCAGTAAACGAATTTTAACAAATATCAAGGGTGGACGAGGCCAAGACTCGATTTCCTTTCTACGGCTTGACACGCTCACTGACTAGGCCTCGAGTAGAATAGTTCAATCTTGACATGACAATCATATCATGCTCCTGTCCGCGACTAACTTTCTAATTGACTAGCTTAAACACAACTAGAGATGTCGATATGAGTGTTTGACTCACTTTTTAATCTACTTTTATTCATTTACGTCGTATGTTGATTCAATGAATTTAAAAAAAAATGGATGAAGTGTGAGTTTAGATGCATAAAGCCTGTTTACGTATGGGTGTTAACCCAACCCATTTTCGACCCTTGACGTGTAGCTTCCCAAGATGAATCTTGCCGCCGGCTGCTGGCCGGCCCCCTCCAGCCGCCGCCGATCGCCGCGGGAAACCTCTCTCACAGAATAATCTCCTCGGCCAAATCCCTTCAACATTGTGGAACCCCAACAACCTTCAGATCCTCCAGCTTTTCTCCAACAACCTCACTGGGACTATTCCTCCGGAGGTCAGGAATCTCACATCGGTGACCATTCTCGGCCTCAATACGAACCAGCTTTGTGGAGAGCTTGCCTAGCTAACTTGAAGTCGATCTCTTTGTTCACGAACAATTTCTCGGGAGGCATACCACGTGATTTCGGCAAGTAGAGCCATTCTCTGAGCTATGTTAGCTTCTCGAACAACAGCTTCACCGGAGAACTGCCACCAGATTTATGCAGTGGCTTTGCTCTTCTGTATCTGGCGGTCAACCTCCAGAGTTTCGCGAACGAGATCTGCGTGTTGATCGAGGTCCGGTGCCGCAACGTCATCAAGCTCCACGGGTTCTGCTCCAAGGGGGTTAGCATTTACTTGGTCTATGAGTTCGTCGAGAGAGGCAGTTTGGCAAAGGTGTTGCACGGAGGAAAAAGGAGCAGCCGAACTGGACTGGGATACTAGAGTGGAAGATTGTTCAAGGCGTGGCTCACGCGATCGCCTACTTGCATCACGATTGCCCACCACCGCCCGCGGTGGGTGGTGGGCGGCGACGGGAGATGGGGAGAAGGGGGCGGCGGTCAGCGACAATGGTTGGCAAAACGTTTTTTACATTTTTAAATTTTACGATATAAATATTTCATGATTTATAACAATGGAAAACAAATCAAAAATAATTGTAGGCACTAATAAAAAATAATGGAAAATATTTTTATGTGATATCAAAAATTTCAAATTTGTACTTACATGACACATTCACCCTTCGTCAAGGTTCCACCAATAAGTACCATTAAAAACTGTGGACATCATAAGACAAATAATGTTGACATAGAGCCCATGTGGGTTAATTGAAATAAAAACGACATTTTGGCTAGAAAATCATCTTAGGTAACCTTGACGGAGGGTAGATTAGTATAAGTTTTGAGTTTTTAATGTTACAATAAAAAGTTTAGGATAAATGTGCCGCGGTGGTTCTAATTCAAGGATTTTCATGTCACAAAAAAAGTTCAGGATAAATAGATCACAGTGGATATAGTATGGAGTTTTTTTTGTGGTTTTTTCCCTAAGCATAAAGTTGTTTTTTTTTTATTTCATCTTGCTAGCTCAAACAAATGATAATCAAAAGGATCAAAACAGATATGAACTTACGTACCTCTTTCATTCTCCATTTGGCTGGCCATGACGGCCCTGTTGCCATCTCTCTCTCTCTTTGGGGTCAGCCACGGCAACCTCAGTGAGGGCCTCTGTCGAGGTCGCGGCAGCTACAGGCGACTTTTTTTGAGAAGTTCACAGCCATGGCGACGGCGAAACGCCGCCTCAGGAGAGAGATAGAGCAAGGGTCGGGATTGACAAAGGACTAGGACGAGAGGGCAGGGCAGGGCAGGGCAAGCGCAAGCTCTCTAATTTCACAGGTAATTCCCAGAAATAAAGATTGCACATTCATAAGAATTGGATTTTGTGAATATGCACGGGCTTAAATTTTTAACACCAAGAAGGCGGTGCTGGACCTTCCTGCAAAGCTGCACTGCACACTTCATATATGCGTTGGCTCTTCCGAACAGTTCAGCGACTTCAAGATTCGGGCCGCAAGCTGGTCCTCGATCACTTCAGCTTCGGTTCTATACAATCTGCAAGCAGCAGAAGGTGGGTCCGGTCATTAGGGCTAGTCAACAGGAAGAAAATATCAGAAGGGTAGAATTTTGTGGCAAAAGGACACTTGGAGTGCTAATATTTGTGTGTGGTACTCAGTTTAGTGCCAATATATTTTTTTTTATTACTTAAGTGTCAATTTTTTTTAAAAAAAAAAACGGTTATTTCATTTCCAACTCCGGTGAGCATCATTAGAAAGCATACATGGCATCTACATAGCTTGCTCGAGCATCCTAGTCAGCCAAAAAAAAAATTAAAATCAATAAAAAAAATCCACGTAATATTAGAAAAAGTAAAAATAAACTAAAAAACTAAAAATAAGCTAAAAAATAAAATAAAAAAGTTCAGCTACGAGGGCTTACAGCCCTTGCCGCTACAACTATAATTTTTTTTACTAATTTTTTAAGTGCTTTTTTTTGTCAATTTTTAATTTTTTTAAAAAATTAATTTAAATTTTGTTTAAAAGTCCATGTGGCATCCACGTGAACTGAATTTTAAAGGAAAAATTGCCACATGGACGTCTTCTGTACAGAATGTTTTTTTTTTAAATTCACACAATATTAAGAAATTAATTAAAAAATATTATGTACTATTTGGCTGAAATTGACACTTAAGTGATCGTTTTTCGCTGCAATTGGCACGTAAGTGACATTTTTTCTCTGATTTGGTACTTAAGTGACACAAAAAAAAATATTAGCACTAAAATGAGCGTTGTACGCTAACAAATTTCCGAGAAGAAAAATTACTACAAATGTCAACGTTTGGTCCTCAACGTATAGACAAGATTTGCAAGGTAGCAGGAATATTAGCATTGTCCTGAAAAACATAAACATAATAACCCCACTAATCGCGCGCTCCAACTGAAAATGTTGCTGATTACAGGAGAAATAATTTAGACTGTCTGCTAATATTATAGGCGACGAACTAAACGAAACTTGAAGGTATGGAGACGGTGAATAAGGTCAATATGCATATTAATTTGGTCAAAAGTCTTTATTTATCATAAGAGAGACATTTAATCTAGCATGTCCTGGGGCACTTAGATAAGAAAAATATTCGAATTAGGTAACTTTTGGGGAATTCTAATGTAAGATCCGGCAAACACTTTATACTCCTAGCGACAATGATCAAGTATGGGTCGGATACCATTAAACTTATAAGTACACTTGGAAGAAGACAGATATTAGGAATGGAAGGGTTTAGTACCTAGAGGTGGCAATATGTGTCATAAAATTTTAAATAGTTCACTAAAAATGGATCAACAATGTATCATATTTAAATCAATTTTCGACCTATATTGACCCACTTTCGACCCATATTGACCCACTTTCGATCCATAAGGACAACTTCCTTTCACAAGTTACAAATGGTCTGGGTAACGAGGCCGGGGGCCGGGTCCCGGAGCAGGGGGTGGGGGCCGGGACCGGGGTCGGGGCCAGGTCCCGGGACCGGGGCCGTGAATGAGGACGGGTCCCGGGGCCGGGTCCCGGGACCATGACCTGGATCGAAGCCGGGGCAGGGTTCTGGGGCCGTGTTTGGGGGCGGGGGGCGGGGGCGGGGGGCGGGGCCGGGACCGGGGGTCGAGGCTGGGATCGGGTCTCGGGGCCGGGTCCCGGGATCGGGTCTCGGGGCCGGTGCCGAGATCGGGTCTCGGGGCCAGGTCCCGAGGCTAGGATTGGGGCCTGGGTCGGGGCCGAGTCCCGGGGTTGGGATCGGGTCTCGGGGCCGTGTCCCGGGGCCTGGTCCCGGGATCGGGTCTCGGGGTCGTGACCGGGGCCGAGTCCCGGGATCGGGTCTCGGGGCCGTGACCGGGGCTGGGTCCCGAGGCCGGGCCTGAGATCGGGTCTCGGGGTCGGGGCCAAGACCGGAGCCTGGAGCAGGGATCGGGTCTCGGGGTCGGGTCCCGGGATTGGGTCTCGGGGCCGGGTCCCAGGGCCGGGGACGAGACAGGGGCCTGGTCTCGGGATCGGGTCTCGGTGCCGGGGTCGGGGCTGGGGCTGGGGCCGGGTCTCGGGTTCCGAGGCTGGGTCTCGAGATCGGGTCTCGGGGCCGGGGCCGAGGCCAGAGCCGGGGCAGGGATTGGGTCTCGGGGCCGAGTCCCAGGTCTCGGGGCCGAGGCCTGGTCCCGGGATCGGGTCTCGGAGCCGAGGCCAAGACCGGGGTTGGGGCCGGGTCCCGGGACCAGGATCGGGTTTCTAGGCCGAGTCCGGGGCCGGGTCCTGGGTCCGAGGCCGGGTCCCAGGATTGGGTCTCGAGGCCGGGGCCCGATTCTGAGGCCGGGATCGAGATCGGGTCTCGGGGTAGGGGGCCGGGTCCCAGGGCCGGGGGCCGGGTCCCTGGCCGGGGCAGGGTCCCGGGGTCGGGTCATGTTCCCCGCGGCCGGGACCAGGACCGGGGCCGTGTCCCTGGTCCCGGGAACGGGGCCGGGCCAGGACCGGGTCCCCGGGGCCGTGTCCGGGTCCTTGGGCCTTGGCCAGATATGAGGTCGGGTCCCGGAGCCCGAGTCGGGTGCCAGGGCCGGGTCCCGAGGCCGTGACCGGGGCTGGGGCCGGGTCTCGGGATCCGGGCCTGGCTTGGTCCCCGGGGCCGAGGTCGTGACAGGGGCCGGGGCCGGGGCCGAGGTCGGGGCCCGGGGCCAGGGAGGGGGCCGGGGCAAGGGCCAAGGTCGGGGCCAGTGCAGGGTCCGCGGTCGGGAAATATTTTAGTAATATTATTTTCTTAAATTATTGTTGTGTTTTGATAATATGTATCAAAACGGGTCGGGTCGGGTGTGGGTCAGTCGTGGGTCGGGTTGGGTTTGGGTCATTGTCGCGACCCTCACGACCGCCATCTGGCTAGCGAGGGTTAATGGGCCGCCCGATCGCTGGCTGGATCGGACGCGGGCCTCTCCCAAGGTCCATTACCCAAATCGCAACTGCTGGATATACGTAGTCGACCTTTAGTGTGGTCTAGTGACATGTGATGAGTGTACATGCCAAGGAGTCGCCACCAATCGTTTTGCGGGGGGTACGATCGGAAACCCTATCGAATAGTTGGGAGTGGTCTATTCGATTCTGCGGAAACCAGAGAAGTGGGTTCGGGGACTTAGTTACGTCAACTGTCAGAGTTGACGCCCTTTCGGTACCTAAGATGAATGTTTTATCTGATCCTAGGATTTCGTACAGATGAATGAGGTACAGATCCTAAATCTAGGAGTTCATGCATATGGGAATTACTACCCTATCAATCACAATCAATAAAAAAAAAGGTGCGCAAATCGAGGATCCAGTACATGCGGATAAAACACATGAAGTCAGCATGGTATCCATAATGAGGCCCTATTGGCCTAGAGAAATATCAATCAAGGCTTAGGAATGATTTTGGCATGATTTGCCCATGAGTGGCAAAATCGTAATTTTGAACAATTCGGGGACAATTCACCTCAAAAAGGGAAAATTTGTCATTTTTGATGAATTGGGAAGTCAAAAGATGGAGGAAATAGGATTGGCCATCAATCCAATCCATTTCCTATTTTTCGGGATTTTCCAGGATTTTTCTGAAATTTTCAAGTGATTTTACCCTCGGAGGGGTAAAGTCGTCATTTGGACAAAGGCGAGAACTGAAAACCTCAAATATTAGGGTTGGTCGTCCACCTGACCCAAACCCTAACTTTAAGCAATTTTCAAAACTCGATTGAGACAAGAAAGACAATTTTTCCATTGAAGGGCAAAATCGTCATTTTGAGAAAAGGGGCGGGACTCGAAACCCAAACTTAAGAATTGGTCATCTAATCGACCCTAATTCTTACCTTGGCATTATCAGCCTTATCTTGCATATACAGCAGAGGCGACTTACCCCTAAAGGGTAATGTCGTCAAGTCTCGGAAGAACGGATAAGAAACCCCAAAAATAGGGTTGACCAGTTGTCTGTGGTCAATCCTCAATTTTTGTGGATTTCTAGGTGTCTAGGATTTTTCACAAATTTTTCCACATTTTTTTGGAATTTTCTGGAATTTTCTAGCATTTTTTGGATTTTCTAGGATTTTTCTGATTTTTTTTATTTTAAAAATCATTTTCGGAATTTGTTTTATTTTTAAAAATATTATTCGGGCCGGGTCGGGTGACCCGACCCACGTCCCGCAGCGATCGGCCCGACCGACCCGCGCCCAAAACGACGTCACTTTGGTCTTCCCGCTTCTAATTTTCAATTCCCGCCTAAACTTGAACCGAGGGCCCTGATTGCGCCACGTGTCGTCTCTTGGACGGTCTGATCTATCGGAAGCAACCGACGGCTACGATTGAAGAGCGAGATTGAACCATGACCGCCCGATCCACGGCCTTTTTTATTTCTAAAAATCATTTTTATTCCCGAAAATAGCGAGATCGCGACACGTGGCAAGCCTACCACCGTCCGATCAAGTTTGTTATTTTATTCTTATTCGGTTTTAACCGAATGCGCTGACGTGGCTGCCACGTCAGCGCCACGTGGGCGTTGACCGGTCAACTTTCGTTGACCGGTCAACCGCTTCGCCGAAGAAGACGATCGGTGCCGGCTCTGTTTCGCCGGCGCCTCGTCGGAAGGCGGTTTCTCCGGCCTCAGGACGCCAAACCATACAAGACCAACGCCAATCGATTCGTACGAATCTCCTCTACGACATACTTGAGGCTCGACATAGCAGAATCGCATCTCATACCTGTGCCATCTCCAACCGACGCTAATCTCCGGCGGGCTATCGGCCTAGCTATTTCTAACGTCAAAAAAGCATCTCAAACCATCCAACAACATCCATGGAGTTAGAGAGAACTTACATGATGATCGTGAGGCGTCGGTTCAACCTAGGAGGGGTCATAGCATTCACGGCCGATTAGTCAAAGTCGGGGGTTGACTCGACGGTTTTATGCAACGAAAATGCGAAAATGAAATGCGACGAAGATCAGTAGAGTTCAAGGAACAAATCAAGACCGAAAACACACACAATGGTCGACAAAATCATGAGTCGCCATTAGAGGCCGAGGCCAAGCTCGAAGATGTTCCTCACCTGTTTCAAGAGCGTCGGTGAATGTGAGTCGGTCCGACGCGTTCTCCGGGTTGAGGCGAAGCTAATGGGAGTGGCGGCGTCGAACGATGTCGTCCGGATCGTCAAGGATCCGAGCTCGAATCTCTCGAGCTCGGAGCTTCAATGGCCGTCACACTCTCTCTCTCTCTCTCCTCACTCTCTCTGTTTCGTTCTCTCTGTTTCGCTCTCGTCGCGAGCTCTCTCTCTCTCTCTCCCTTTCTCTGCCCGTCACGAGCTCTCTCTCCCTCGCTCTCTCTGTTTCGTTCTCTCTATCTCGCTCTCTCGTTTTCCACTCTGCGAGCTCCTCCCCTCGCGAACTCTCTCTCGTCCTTTTTCTGGGCGTTTTTGGTTCTTGCTCGCGTCCGTTGGCGAACGCTCCCAACCAACTTCCCCCTCCAACTGATTTCTCTTCTTCTTCGTTCTGTTTTCCTTTTAGCCTTCTGTTCGTGTGCCTCCAAGAGCGAACAAGCAGAGCGTGTTTTTGCTCTATTAGTTTGGTCAACCGGGTTGACTGGGTCGGTCAACCCGACCCAGTTGACCCGGTTCTAAATTTTCTGTTCAAATTGGATGTCCTGATGTACCAATATCACAAAATTGACATCAAAATTAGACTCTATGGCACAGACTCCACCTAGAAATGTGATTTTCGTGACAAATTCCTTTTGAATTGATTGAAAACCCCAAATGTAGAGTAGGATCCGAATTTGATTTTTTGCCAAATTGATGCTCTTAATGGGCGAATTGTCCCCAATTGAGCCCACCATTAGATTCAGGGGGTCGAAGGCGGAAGCATTGGGATCCTATGGGTGTCCCTCGAAAAAGTTTAATTTTGGAATTGGCATTATAGGGACTAAAATGAAAAGAATTTTATGCAATTAGGTCCCTAAAGCCAAAATTGATCAAATCAATGCACAATTGAATCAAATTGATATGTGGGGCAATCAAGTCGAATGTCAACACTTGGAAAATGAAAAATTTTGCAAATAAAAAAACTCAAAACATATTTTTTGACAAATTTAACCCTGTGCGTTGCAAAGAAACACACAAAATTAAAGTTGAATTTCGACTCTTGATGAGGTCAAAATGACAAGGGATTTAAAAGAAAAATATTGACTATTTTCCTATATTTTTGTGACCTCAAATTCTATTTTTTGTTGATTTTTCTAGTATTTTCCTATTTTCTAAAAATACTAAAAAATGTAAAAAATATGAAAAATTATTTTTTGGTCAAAAATGGTTCCTTGGGCTTGGCCAAGGCCACCAAAGTTGATTTTGTAATTTTTTGACTTTTTATGAATTTTTTGTGATTTTTCAAAAATAAAACTGAAAAAGACTTGGTCAAAAATCAGGTGTCAACAGCTGCCCCTCTTTGAGAGGAATCTCGTGGGAGGTTTTGCTCAAAGACAGGTGACACCTGAGTCTAGACCGACTTGACTGGGGAAAAGAAAAACGAACCTTGACACTCAATCTTTCTTGTCCCGCTAATGAATGCTCTGCTTCTCATTCTTTTGCTTACTTCAGAGAGAAAGTAGAGAGACCCACCTGTTACTTACCTGTTGATCACCTGCCTGATGCTCGTAGGGCATGCGCGGTGTATAGCGGGTTCAAGTGAATACCTAGGGACTCGTCTTTTGAGTATCCTAGGGCGGTTAAACTCTAGCCTGTATGGTAGGCCGTACTAGAATGGGATTCATATACTTGACAGGAACCTGTGAATGACGCACCCAGTCTCTTAGGGATTGTCGGGGTTTTGATCCGTATGGTGGATCAGACCATGAATAGGACTCCTTTCTGCTAGGAACCTATGGATGACGCACCCAATCTCTTAGGGATTGTCAGAAGTTTTGATCCGTATGGTGGATCAGACCATGAATAGGACTCCTCTCTGCTAGGAACCTATGGATGACGCACCCAGTCTCTTAGGGATTGTCAGGGATTTTGATCCGTATGGTGGATCAGACCATGAGTAGGACTCCTTTCTGCTAGGAACCTATGGATGACGCACCCAGTTTCTTAGGGATTGTCAAGGATTTTGATCCGTATGGTGGATCAGACCATGAGTAGGACTCCTTTCTGCTAGGAACCTATGGATGACGCACCCAGTCTCTTAGGGATTGTCAGAGGTTTTGATCCGTATGGTGGATCAGACCATGAATAGGACTCCTTTCTGCTAGGAACCTATGGATGACGCACCCAGTCTCTTAGGGATTGTCAGGGATTTTGATCCGTATGGTGGATCAGACCATGAATAGGACTCTTCTCTATTAGGAACCTATGGATGACGCACCCAGTCTCTTAGGGATTGTCAGGGATTTTGATCCGTATGGTGGATCAGACCATGAATATGACTCGTTTCTGCTAGGAACCTATGGATGACGCACCCAGTCTCTTAGGGATTGTCAGAAGTTTTGATCCGTATGGTGGATCAGACCATGAATAGGACTCCTCTCTGCTAGGAACCTATGGATGACGCACCCAGTCTCTTAGGGATTATCAGGGATTTTGATCCGTATGGTGGATCAGACCATGAGTAGGACTCCTTTCTGCTAGGAACCTATGGATGACGCACCCAGTCTCTTAGGGATTGTCAAGGATTTTGATCCGTATGGTGGATCAGACCATGAGTAGGACTCCTCTCTATTAGGAACCTATGGATGACGCACCCAGTCTCTTAGGGATTGTCAGGGATTTTGATCCGTATGGTGGATCAGACCATGAATAGGACTCCTCTCTATTAGGAACCTATGGATGACGCACCTAGTCTCTTAGGGATTGTCAGGGATTTTGATCCGTATGGTGGATCAGACCATGAATAGGACTCCTTTCTGCTAGGAACCTATGGATGACGCACCCAGTCTTTTAGGGATTGTCAGGGGTTTTGATCCGTATGGTGGTTCAGACCATGAATAGGACTCCTTTCTGCTAGGAACCTATGGATGACGCACCCAGTCTTTTAGGGATTGTCGGACATTTTGATCCTTCAGGGGGATCAGGCCGAGAATAGGACTCCTTTCTGCTAGGAATCTATGGATGACGCACCTAGTCTCTTAGGGATTGTCGGACATTTTGATCCTTCAGGGGGATCAGGCCGAGAATAGGACTCCTTTCTGCTAGGAACCTATGGATGACGCACCCAGTCTCTTAGGGATTGTCAAGGATTTTGATCCGTATGGTGGATCAGACCATGAGTAGGACTCCTCTCTATTAGGAACCTATGGATGACGCACCCAGTCTCTTAGGGATTGTCAGGGATTTTGATCCGTATGGTGGATCAGACCATGAATAGGACTCATCTCTATTAGGAACCTATGGATGACGCACCCAGTCTCTTAGGGATTGTCAGGGATTTTGATCCGTATGGTGGATCAGACCATGAATATGACTCCTTTCTGCTAGGAACTTATGGATGACGCACCCAGTCTTTTAGGGATTGTCAGGGGTTTTGATCCGTATGGTGGATCAGACCATGAATAGGACTCCTTTCTGCTAGGAACCTATGGATGACGCACCCAGTCTTTTAGGGATTGTCGGATATTTTGATCCTTCAGGGGATCAGGCCGAGAATAGGACTCCTTTCTGCTAGGAACCTATGGATGACGAACCCAGTCACTTAGGGATTGTCGGACATTTTGATCCTTCAGGGGGATCAGGCCGAGAATAGGACTCCTTTCTGTTAAGAACCTATGGATGACGCACCCAGTCTCTTAGGGATTATCGGACATTTTGATCCTATATTCTAAGGAATTAACTAGGATTTATACAAGTGAGATGTGCCTAACCTTGAGGCTTTACCTCGTGAGCCATTCTGGGTTTAGGGGTTACCTAGAACCTCACAGAAAACTGATCTTGAAAATTGTCCTTTCGACATGCAAGGCATTATTCTGGGATTTGGGGATTCCAAGTATCCTGCAGAAAACTTAAACCTGCAAAAACTTTGATACGATTCTTCTGGGATCTAGGGGCTACCTGAGATTTCGCAGAAAGACTATCTTGAATGTTGTCATTTCGACATGGGAGGTGACATTCTGGGACCTGGGAGCTCCAAGCATCCTGCAGTAAGATCAAACCTGTAAAATTGGAATCTCAAATAGGGAGATAATTTCAAACACTGTCCTTTTGACATGGGAGGCGACATTCCGGGACCTGGGAGCTCCAGGTATCCTGCAGAAAGCTCAAACCTATAAATTTGAAATCTCACAGAGGGATGATTTCGAAGATTGTCCTTTTGACATGTGAGGTGACATTTTGGGATCTGGGAGCTCCAGGTATCCTACAGAAAGCTTAAACCTGTAAATTTGAAATCTCACAGAGGGATGATTTCGAAGATTGTCCTTTTTGACATTGAAGGTGACATTCTGGGATCTGGGGACTCCAGGTATCCTGCAGAAAGCTCAAACCTGTAAATTTGAAATCTCACAGAGGGATGATTTCGGAGATTGTCCTTTTTGACATTGAAGGTGACATTCTGGGATCTGGGGACTCCAGGTATCCCGCAGAAAGCTCAAACCTGTAAATTTGAAATCTCACAGAGGGATGATTTCGGAGATTGTCCTTTTGACATTGTAGGTGACATTCTGGGATCTGGGAGCTCCAGGTATCCTGCAGAAAGTTCCAACCTGTAAATTTGTAATCTCACAGAGGGATGATTTCGGAGATTGTCCTTTTGACATTGGAGGTGACATTTTGGGATCTGGGAGCTCCAGGTATCCCGCAGAAAGTTCTAACCTGTAAATTTGAAATCTCACAGAGGGATGATTTCGGAGATTGTCCTTTTGACATTGGAGGTGACATTCTGGGATCTAGGAGCTCCAGGTATCCTGCAGAAAGATCAAATCTACAAAATTGTTCATAAGAATGTGTTTTCCTGAGATATGGAATTACCAGGGATCTTGCAGGAAAATAAACTTGAAAGCTCTTCTTCACAGAGCAAGGCATCCTTCTAGAATCTGGGGTTACCATGATTCCTATAGAAGTTTAACCAAGAACAATAGCATTCTAGAATCTGGAGTTACCAAGAATCTGTCAGAAGCTCAGGCATATAAACTCTCCTTTTTAGAGAAATGTGTCATTCTGAGACCTGGGGTTATCAGGGGTCCTGCAGAAGTTTAAACTTGAAATATATTCTTCACAAAAGAAGTAGCATTCTGAGGTCTGGGGATACCAGGGGTCCTACAGAAGCTTGAACCTGTAAACTCTTTCTTACCAAGAGAGGTCGTGTTCTTCTGAGATCTGGAATTGCCAGGAATTCTGTAGAAGTTTAGACATGTTAAACGTTTCTCACCAAGAGTGATACGAGCCATTTTAGGAGCTGAAGTCATCAAGAATCTTGTGGAAGCTCCAACCTGAAAATTTTCTTACTAAAGACACATCAATGGTCTTTAAGTGATATCTGATGTCAAACTGACAGCACTTTATGACTTATATCATAGTCATGAAAAAATTTCAATGAATGCATTACGATGTTGGAGGTTATCCAAAACACCTTGCAACATACGGAAGTGATCAAAAATCCCTTGTGAGGAAAGTTTGAATCAAACAATCTGAAATTACCAAAAGAGTTTGGTTAAAATGTCCAACGGAGTATTCTCATCAAAGAGGACTTCTCACCGCTTTGAGATAATGGTCTTTTACCAAGAATGCACTCGAACTTCCCATCAAACCTGCGCCTAGGGTTCAGGATCATTCGCAGTGAATACACCTCGATCGATCAGGAGGACTTCCAAGGGACCGTAATGTTGGGCTTGGTCAACGGTTTTCAAAGGGGACTTGCGTGCAAGTCAAGGCTTTCGAAGAGAAGTCTTCAATGTCTGCTCCAGGTTTACAAGTCAAGAAACCTGCAAAATGAGAAAGAAATAATCTTGCTCGAACTTCTTCGAGCTAAGCTTAGACATTAAACCCTATGTCAATCCAAGTGCCTTAATCAGAAAAGGCTTTTCAGGGTTGTAACGTAGGTAGGATTGGGGACCTATAAAAGGCACGTTCTTGGCTCAAAATATGCGAAGGGTTTTAACATCGGTGATCACTGCAAGTTTGCTTCCATCTTGCTCCTTTTGGTTCAAAGAGCGCCTTCAGTCTTTGAAGTGCATATTTGTCTTTTAGAGAATATCTCTTTCATGTTGAGATGGCGTCGACATCTTGTCTATGCTTTCATCATATGAGTGTGACATAATCTGGGAGTATCCTTTGCTGTCCAGCTCCCTTGGGATTTTCTTTTACAATCAGATCTCACTAGTGACCTATACAAAGGTATTATGCCATCTTTTGGCATTTACAAGATCAACCACATGATTCACAAGTGTACAAGTATTTGGACGGGCATTGGCCTTGCTTTTATCAGGCACTTTGCTTTTTCTTGATGCCCAAGATCGGGTTTTTCTTTCTTTTCTTTTTCTTTTTCTAATCTTTTGTCGAAATCCCACCTTTTCTTTTTTCTTTTAGGGACCATAATTTTCAAATGAGTGTGCTAGATGTACAACTTGAATCTCAGCACTCAAACATTAGTCCAGGAATTTTTCATAAATCCTATATTTTGAACTCTTCCGCTCTTGAAGTGACGTCGCTTCCGTCTTGGAATATGCAATGATCACCAACGGGTTTGTGAAACGAACGTATAAGCTCAACTGGGCTGTGCAAAGGGTAAAAGTGTATAGGATAGAGAAACGAATGCTTTTCGTCATCCTAAAGCACATGAATTACCATAGAAGTTAAAATGACAAGCAACACACGAAGATTGATGCAAGTCTGAGCAAGAGAACTTCTAACCATTTACTTCATGATACCGCTGGACGTACCTCCAGTTTGCCCCACTGTGGGGTGGTTCTTGACAGGGGTAAAGAATGAAACCGTCGTTCAAAGGGTTATCAATGGTCACCTGTAGTATTTATGATAGAGAAATGAATGCCTCCGTCGTCCAAATCCATGTAATCACTACGAATAACCCTTACGTCCGTAGGTCAAGGTCTCGCTATCCTTACCACTCCACTTATCTCTTAAGTGTGTATGGGACGTGTTTGGACCAGGCTTGCCTCTTGTCTGAGGAAACATCCTTTTGAACGGTTTAAGCAACTTTTATTGGAAAAGTTCATTTTGCTTTCTCCAAAACTTATCCTCCAAGGGCATTTATGATGCACAATGTATATTTCAACCATGTTTAGATAACCTCCAAGTTTAAACATGAGTGCCAATGCCATGATTGTGAGAATTTTGCATTTTTATTGACATGATAATTGAATGCATGCTAGATTCCAAGAAGCCTTTCAAATTCTAGCAATAAAGATCCCGACAGTCTTAAAACCTAACAGGTTGGGAAAGGAATACTTACCTGCCCAGCGCGGTTAGGGATCCCTGAAAAACATAAAAGGGATATGTCGGTGTATGCTCTCGAATTTCAGAAAATTAGAACGATACACCTTACCCTTGATCATGCACTCCAATGGAAGTGGATAGATTCATGAAAATCTGCATTTTTCTTAACAACACAAGATGGTTAAGTTGTTCTAAAATTTCTTGAAATTCTCAGTCTTTGGAGAAAAAGGACGTGCACCTGACCCCCACGACAGTAAGTCCTCTTGATCATGCATTCCAATCTGAACGCCAATATGTAGATTATAGAAAACGGCCATTTCGACCTATGGCGATGACGCCTTCGTCTGATTGGGGCAATGAATCTTGCTCGATGGTTTCATTCATCTTTGGAACGTGCTCCATGCCATTCTTCGGAGTTCCTTATTCAAGGAAAAATGAATTCTTATCAAAATGTATGCTAAAGCATGTGGTGTGGAAGCGATACCTTTTACCCTCCACTTGATCTTATAGCCAAAGATCATTTCTTGAATGCTTGACTTCCGAAACTGTTATCTCCAAAGATCATCTCGCCTTGAAGTTGAGTCGGCGAGTTCTTTCCTTTTGAGTGCCAGTAATTTTCTGTTGAAATTAGGGCAAATTTATATTAGGAGAAAGATCATTGAGGACCAAATTAGAACGACACAAAGTCACCCTTCACTCAAGTTTGTATCTTGAGGTTTGACTTTGATGTGAACGACTCTTCTATCACATTTATTGATCCTGCTGGGAATGAAATGCCACTTTTTCCTCCAGTCACGTAGATGATCTGCTTGCCCCAGTTAGGCATGACTTGTCATGGCTAGGTAATGCTTGCCCCAGTCAAATGGTTCTATTCATTTTTGCATTTTCATGCGATCCCTTATCCAGTTTGGATTATCTCTTACTTGGATCTTCACTTTACTTTTCACCTTTGAAGTGTCATCCTTCCAATGCTTTGAGAAAGTCGTTTGCTTCATGCATCTTTGTCACTTGTGACCATCCTTGTGATGTTCTCCTCTTTGTTGGACTCCTGATAATGTCCTAATGGCGTATTCTGTCACAGAAAGAAATGATTTTGCATTAGCAAATGCAAGAAAAAGGAGTAAATTGGATACGACACCAAACTACCCTTCTTTTGTCAATTGTCGACATTTATCTCTTGATTGAGTCCATTCCAATATTGTATGCTGATATGGACAACATTTGTCGAATCCCTCTATCCATGCTTGAAGGTGTTGATAACATCAACAATCCATTTGCCCCAGTTGGGCGACGTTTATCTTGGCCAAATGCCTTAGCATTCATTTGACGATTTCCAATCCTATTTGAAGAGGTCTTTGTACCTGTACATGAAGCAATGAGTATTCATCCCTGTTTATCTTTACATAAATCACCAAGGAACGTGATACTCCCTTTGAGGTATTTGCATTTCCGTTGATCAAGGAAATCGTCTCTTTTGGTTGCTTTGCCCTAGTAGGGCATGTCTTGATGTTTGTCGTCTTTGGGCTTGATAACTTGCTCCAATACGCTATCTTGGTAGCAAACGAGCATATTGCCCCCAGCTTGGTCTCTTGACAAGAAAGGAGGGGCTTGCCCTAATGAACCTTCTTTGCTGGTTTTGGTTATTTATCTCAACCATCTGGATCTTTGATCACTTTTATCTACCTCTTGGTAGCTCGACATCTTTGAAATTTGTCGCATGACATCTTAACGACCTTATTAGTAGTTCTGTGAACCTGAGTCTTTCATCTCGGGATAAATGTCCACCAATCTTGACTTCTTTGATATTTTTAGTATCCCCAAAATTAACAATATCCGGCTCTTCCGAAGTAGGAGGTGTTGATTCCTGAAAGGCATTCCATTCTCTTTGGACAGATGCATAACCTTCATCCTCATCTTCTTTCTCCGTCCCATTGTCCCAATGGACTGCCTTAGGATCGTACTTTTCTATCGGAGGGACTTTTATAGTTACTATCGTCTGATAAGACGTCTCTGGTTCTGCTGTGCCATCTTCATCCTCTTCCGGCAATCGAATCACAACATGCTTGACTAGGCAATCTTCTACCTTATTCAAGCTGTCAAGCTCTTCCAGTTTAATTACCACAGTCGTAGCGGTTTCAATAATTGACATAGTGTTGTCAAGGTCCCTTGAGGAGATTTCGTCTCTCAATCGTCAATGTCGGTCATTGTCACCTAACACTGCTGATGTGGCAGATCTCGGGTATTCTCTTTCAGCTAAACCCTGCTGTTGATTCTTTGATCTCTTTGTTTCAGCATACTGCTTTGTGCCAAGCTTAGTAACCCTTACTTGGTCAAGGATGACTCAGGTTCTTTTGAAAAAGTCCTTTTCAGGTTGAACGGGATCATCCATGCATCCCCATCCGTCTGATATGATATCTTCCATTATCTGATAGCAGCTAGGGGGAGCAGAGTACTCCACTTTAAAGTTGTATCCTCCAGAGTCTGACCCAAGTTGTCTATAATTTCACCTATTTTAGGTGCGTTAGCCATGAATCTGCGATCTGCTAGACTTCACCTCTTGGCTTTCAGTTCGTCCTTTTCGAATTCTTCTTCTGACTGAATGACCGGCCTAAGACTGTTTACTAGATTCTCGTGCGGGATGTCCCATGTGCTACCCGGCTCAGTTTTGATCACGAAGTGGCTTCCTTCCAAAGATAGAGAAGCTTCGACTCCTTCGAATTCTTTATCGGTAGTATCGGACATTATCCCCCAAGTTCCTCATCTTAGCGATACATAGTCTCTTTACGTCAGCGGAGATCACTCCTGCTTTTGGGTATGATGAAGCGGTCGCCAGAAGGTCGGTCAGCTCAAACATGTCCATCTTCAGCTAGAGGTGGTTTTCCTTATCTTCAGTGAATATTGCCCCAATCGTTTGATGATCAGGGAGCGAGTTTTCATGTTGTCAAACTTTAGAATCTGGCTGTCAATTAAAGCTTGTACCTTTAACTTAAGGATATAGCAATTATCGCCCTGGGTGGTTCTTTTGCCACCAAGTGTTGTTCTAGCAGTATCGGGAGTAGCTTGGACAAAGGCCTCGGGAGCTGAGAGAACTGCTTTTGGGGTTGCCTTCTTCTAGGCTCTTTGCCCTTTTGGTGCCGACCACGACGATCCTCCTTTGGTCTGATTAGAATTGTTAAGCCCCTTGGGTTTATGGGGGTCTAGTATGAATGCTATGTCGAGCCCGGCCTCTTTATCCTTTTTCAGGGGATACTGTTTTCTGGCAGAAGCTTCATGAGGTCTCCTTTCTCTTAAGGCTCATTCGAACCTTTCATCCACCTTTATCAAATGTGCGACGGTCTGACGTCCCGAGGCGTTTAACTTGTCGAGGTATTCGTAGAGGAGTGCTTTCAGGAACAAATTAATCAGCTCGTCGTCTAGGATTGACGGCTTTATTTGGGTCGTCAAAGCTCGCCATCTCTGGGCGTATGTTATGATCAATTCTCCTCTTGCCTTTGAGGTTCGTAGAAGGTCTTCACTCGTCGGGGCCGTAGCTGTGTTGAACCTATATTGCCTGAGGAAATCCTCTGCAAGATCTTCCTACCCATCATAATCATTCAGGTCCAATTCAATGAACCAAGCCAGAGCGGCGCCAGCCAAACTTTCTTGGAACATGTTCATCAGTAATGGAACATAGTCTGAATACTGCGCCATCTTGCGTAGATAATATTTGAGGTGAGCACGGGGATAGCCTGTCCCATTATACTTCCTCACGAAGTCTGGTTCCTTGTAGTCAGGAGGAGTCTCCGCCTTGGCGAAGGGAGATATCTTGTCTAAACGAGCCAACTCATAACCTTGGCTGCTCAAGCATTCTTCGATCTTGGCTAATCTTTTAGCCTCCACCTTGATTTTTACGGTCTGCTTCCCCTTTTTCCTCATTCTCGAGGTTGATAACAACAGGGGACGCTTTTTGTTGCGACGAGGTGTTAGGCTCACGGATATCCTCCTCTGCCCGTTGAGTATTTCCCGTCGTTTCTTTATCAGCTATATCGGGGGCAAGTGATGGATTTGAGTTGTTTAGGAACTACTTTCTGTCTGGCTTGGGAGGCTTCCGGCATTGCCTTAATATCAGCCATCATAGTTGCCATTGAGCTATTTGGTATTTCCCTATCAAAGGAAAGAAGGTTCGTGTCAGAACAGCATACAAAATGGGCAATTGGAATTGATACAATTTACCCTTCGTTCCTTGGGTCTTGGCATTTTCCTTTCACTTGGATTCTTTTGTCTTGACCTGTCGACATCTTTCAAGGAATAATATGCATATAAATGATGCATGCATGATATGTAAGATGCAAGTGATCTAAGATGATTCTTGTTTGCAACGAAAAAATGGATTCGTGCCTTTCACTCTGTTCACAGAAAGTATCTCTTCATCAAGTATGCCAATCTGTAAGGTTTGAATTCTTTCTTTTCGAATGCTCTTTTCAAAGAGACTTCTAATTGTTAAGAAACTTTTTCGAGTTTTCTCGAGAATTTTGCTCACAAATTGAGCCATTATGACGCTCTTGAAATCATCTATCTTAAATGCATGTGTGAGATGATATGAGAAATGGGTACTCCCTTTCTGTCATTTTGAAGTCGTTGCTTCTTGGGTGTCTTGACTCTGTTCATCACCTGAGAGGAAAAAGATAGGAAATTTTATTTCCACATCTGATTGAAACTTATTTAGGAACGATACGTCCTTTTTTACCAAGAGGGATGGCTCGGCACCGTTCTTCTTGGAAGCGTTGTTGCTATGGCGAAACGCTTTTTGTACTCAATGGATGAATTTCATTCCATTACGTTCCATGAGTGATAACCAAGGTTTCGGGGACTTGCCCCACATATCACCATGGCAAATCTGATGTCTTCGACTTCGGCATGCTTTTTGGATAGGGAAATGATTTGCCTCCAGCAACTGAGTACTCCACCTTAAGTTAGCTGATTTAGCCATATGAAGCTCCATTGTATCATGCTAACGCCTTCCCTGTTGGTTGAGTCAATCACTTCCAGGCCAGGTGATTTCGGCGTTTGACATCCTTCGATCTATTCTGACACATGTCTTCAACTATCATTCTCTGTATATGAAAGAAAAACATCTCAATCATTTGTATGAAATGGAATCAGAATAAGGGACAATTTACTCCCTTTTGTGACAACAGAGGATGAAACTTCATCGTAATTATCCGAAGGTCTCAGCCTTTGATGTTGCACGATGTTCGACACTTTTTTGGGTTCTATCACTCTCCTTCTTGAGGTTGGGTGATCTTTCGCCACTTTCGCTCTATTGATGCATTTCAATCTGTTTAGAGAGAAAGAAAAAATATTTGACTTTCGATTATGAAAATCAATTACTAAAACAAGTACTCCCTCTTGATTCAAAGAAGGGCAATGATCATCTCTTCATGGTCTTCTCGATTTATCATGACTTCATGCCACTCCTCAAGCACCCTACTACTTGAGATCCACAAGTGTAGATTTACCTCTATTTGTGTACATTTACACCTTGAAGTGTTGCTTCGCAAATAAACATTCAGTTTTCTTCATCTCTACATATAGAAAATGAGATGATCATTTCATATCTTGAGAGGATTGAAATGAGGAACGATATACACCATTTTATGGTTGAGTGATCATCAATCTCATGGTGGGAAACACGAGTATTTGTACTCCTTGAGACGTGCTTCAATTGGCGATCGTGCCATGTGACATTGGCCTCCAGTTTTGAGGGTCCACAATTGAGTCTTCTTTAAAGGGACAAATGTCGACCTCACACAATCCTTTTATTTCACCTACATGACATGTGGAAGGAATATGTCAATTGTTGCACAACAGGCTCTAATTGAAACGATAACAGATTTACTATCCCCATAGTATATTTCCTCAGCTCCTATCACTTTGAGCATCAGAGATGAAGGAATGTTCCTTAACGATCCTCATTCATCTTTTATAATCACCTGCAAGTGTGAGTGACCATGTCATTATTTAAACAAATCAATTTAATTTGGAACGAATACACCCTTTTCAACTTAGAGAGGTCGATCCGAATCAGGCATGCCCCTTTTTCATGTTGTCTTGTTTTGGGGTTATCATAGTCGATCCATCTTATTTTGGAAACCCAATGGGCGGCTCCTGATGAAGACGCATATCCTTTCATGTTACAGGGAAAATAAGCCTCGCATCATTGGCCTTCAGCCATTTTGACCTGTTGGCAAAAGAAATAACCAAGCAAGTCAAGTATAACACTCGAAGTTTTTATTGGAACGATTACAGTTTTACCATCGTTCGGTCACATCTTGCATGTGATTAGATGGAGAAATCTTCAATAAATGTCTGTCATGTATAACCTGTCAGAAAGGAGACACACTTAGCATTTTACATAGCAAAGACATCTCTCAATGAGGTCGCCTCTCATAATGAAAGCGAGGCGACAATACATACCCCATAATCCCTATTTACGGGCATTTGATGTCCGTCAAGATTTCAAGATAAGATGATACGTCATTAAAAGATCGATCCATGGTCATCAATCAAACACCCATTTAATTCCAAACGTTTAATACGCAAACGGGGGCATTAATTTTGAAAGATTGCTTTGTGACATTTTTCTTGTGAAAATCATGTGATCTTTGTTTTAAGAACTCACTATACAAAATGTGATTGTAAACATGGCCTTAACTTTATCCCCCAAAATCTTGAATTGGAAGAATTTTAGACAAAAAGAAATGTCATCTTAATCCATGATTGAAAATTTGGATGAACCATCTATTCCGTAGGGACAGCTTAGAAGTGTTCCCACTTTTGTATCTAAAATTCATTGTCAAAAACTTTCATTTGTAAACTCAAACACCCAGGACATTCAGTTGATTTCCATGAATTTCTTATCATGAAATTTCACTAGGAAATGAACAAGTAGAGGGAGAAGTCATACTTACAGTGACCAGCGGGATTTTTTTTTTTTACCAACCTCTCACAGACATGCGCATGAGACAAGTGGGTATACTCTAAAAATCGAAAATCAGGTGAGGAACCTACGGCTCAAGCTCCCACGATCCACACGAGGCAGATTCCTCCCCAAGGGTACCTACCCAAGAGGGCTAGATATCGCCAATGCAGATGGTAGGCGGGAACGAATACGAAAGTCTCAAGTGCCATCAAACACAAGATCCTTTTCGCACCATTTCCCTATCTAAGGTAACCTAGATGTGGTTGCAGTCGGGGTTTGACCGCCAGTGTGTGCGATGTGTCGTGATCATTGTTGACACCTGATTTTTTACCATTTATTATTGTGATTTTTATTCTTTAAAATTAATTAAAAATATCAAAAAAGGCCATAAAATCACAAAATCAACTTTGGAAGCCTTGGTTTAGCCTTAGGAACCAATTTTGAACAAAAAATATTTTTCGGTATTTTTAATATTTTTCGAGTTTATTTAATTATAAAAATACCCAAAAAATCAGAAAAATACCATTCGTGGTCAGAAAAATACCCAAAAATATTTGATAATTTTGTTTTAATTTCCTCTTCAAGTGTGTCACTTTAAATCTCAAAAATTCGGCTCGGGTCACTATGTTCCTTCACAAACATAAACCCGAACCGAGCCTAAAAAAAAAAATCATTTTCGAGTCTTTTAGTTTTCAATTCTCACTTTTTATAAGCTATGACATTGGATTCTAAAGTCTTAAAGTGCAATTAGGTCAATTTGCCCTCCAATTTAATCAATTTTTACCAAAAGGGCTTAATTGCACATTTTTCTTTCAATTAGTCCCCGGTTTCACGGATGTATACGTATGCTCTACGTATTTATACGTCATATGTATTTATATGTTATGCATATTTGTACTGTTTGGTAACCTCTTTAACTCTTGTAATAATAATAATGGTTATTATTTTTAACACCTTTGTTAGTGCCTTTTTTTTAGCATTTTTGTATTGTGAGTGCTATTGCTAGTGCTATTTTTAAATAGCATTATTTGTATTATAAATTGTGAGTGCTATTGTTAGTGCTATTTTTAAATAGCATTTTTGTATTATAAATTGTGAGTGCTATTGTTAGTGCTATTTTTAAATGGCATTTATTTATCATAAATTGTTAGTGCTATTATTAGATAGAATTTATAATTGTTAGTGCTATTTTTAAATAGCATTTTTGTATTATAAATTGTGAGTGCTATTGTTAGTGCTATTTTTAAATAGCATTTTTGTATTATAAATTGTGAGTGCTATTGTTAGTGCTATTTTTAAATGTCATTTATTTGTGAGTGATATTTTTAGATAGAATTTATAATTGTTAGTGCTATTTTTAAATATAATTTATTGGAAGGTATTTTTGGCTATAAAAGGATGGCAAGAGTTTTGAGGTTGGAGGGGAGAGACATTTTGTAGAAGTGTGCAAATTTTTTAGAGCTTAGAGAGAAGAACACAAACACTCTCTATATTCTCATAATCTTGAGTGAGCAAAATATACTAAGTTCGGAATATTGATTTCGCATATTGCTAGCACAATTGTTGTGGAGTTATTAGTCGTCTCCCCGTTCGTCAACTGGTGGTGCGTCCGAACTAGATGCCTAACACTTGTGGAGGCTGAGATCGAAGAACATCGAACCGACACCTCCGTTCAAGCACGCTATGAGAGGTAATCTATTTACTCCCTTTTGAGGCTTTGTGATTTTTTTCGATTGAAATGCACGAAGTACGCCTCTGGAGATACATGTATGGGTTGTTATTTATTTCCGCTACGTGTTACGTGGATCCCAACAGTGGTATCAGAGCCGATCCTTAGGTGTTTTCGTGCATTTAATTGATTTTTTGCAATTTTTGCAATACTATGGCCAATATGTATTAACGAATTGTTCGTCTTACATGGCTAATGGAGGTTGATTATTTTATATGATAAATTAATCAACGTAGCAAAAATTGAGACTAAATCAATTTTGAATCGAAAATTTATGGCTATCTTATTTTACGTAAAAATTCTGAATATGATTCAACGTAGAATTTTTATTGTGCCTTCCTAAGTTTTAAATTGTGAATTTATTACTTACGTGGAAGGGTGGTGATCATGGAAAAATCCCTAATCAATGTGATTGATGTATGTATGAATGTATGGTGATTATTTATATATTTGGGGTTGTAATTATTAAATGGAGGCTGCGTACTCCTTTTATTTTTCATGTAATCTTTATTTTTAGCATAGTCAATTGTTGATGTAAATGCTACGAGGATTACGTGGAGGAGCCTTTTAAGTCGGCGAGCTCTTTGGGGCCCGATTCTTGAAGAGTTCAAGAAACCAAGAAGAAGGGAAGAGCGGCTCTCCGTTATTAAAATATTAAAATGATTAAATGTGGTCTCATTGGCTCGAGACCCATTAAATCATAATTCCATGATCACCACATAGGATAGATGTTTATGTGATTGGCATCTATTTATTTATTATGATTACGTGAGCATGTTAAACTGGTTAATGTGCAAAGTTAGGCTTACCTCACCCAAAATTGCGCCTGCATGAAATCCTAGTTAGGGAAAATCACTCGCGTTAGGTACCGAAAGGGCGTTGGTAATGACATCAACGTAACCAAGTCCCCGAACTCAAAATCTCTGGTTCCGCAGAATTGATCGATCTCTCCCAATCGGTCAATAAGGTTTCCGGTCTACCCTCCAAGAAAGACCGGTGGCGACTCCAAATGCATGCACAAGTTGCACATGTCACCACGACCACACTAAGGTCGAAAGCGATCGACTCTTATCGTCGAATCCTTCTGAAAAATACTCCCGCCGCGATTTGGTATGGGTTTGGGAGGGCCCGCGCCGATCTAAGGCCCGTGATCGGTAATCCATTAGCCGCGTCCGCTTTCGGACGGGTCGCGACAGCTGGCGACTCCGCTGGGGACTTGTTCTAGAAACTATGGTTCTAGACCTCAAGTGGACTTAGGCCGTAATAAAAATTGAGTGATTTTTCTAACCCTACAGGCGCTCTTGAAGGTGAGGTAAGTCCGCTCACGATAGGTGTTATATGTTTTTGCAGATTGGAGTAATAAGGGGTGTAGTCTGTGATTAACTTTATTTTACGCAGGTGTGGCGTAGGAATGTATGTTGTGTGGATGATTTGAAGTGCTGATTGATAAATTGTTGTGCATGACTTGCATTGTGATGATCACGACACATGGACACACACAACCGCGCCTAAAACCCCAGGCGCCGCCTTTAGGAACACAATAGAAGGAATTGAAAATGGAATCTCCGTGAGGAAAAACACGGGGTAATCCACTTCTCAATTCCGCTCGCTTCGAACTATGGATTGAGTCCCAATGCAACGATAGTTGTGCAATGGAATCGGCTCTTTCTAGAACTCGAGGTGGGAACCTTAACCTTAGGTGCCAAACCCTCTGATTTTTAGAAGTTCACCATCACTTGTCTCATGCGCATGTCTTTGGGCGGTTGGTACACCTAAAATCGCACATAAGTCGACGAGTTGGGTTGGTAAGACTCTCTATCCCTCAAAACTATTACAGTTCATATAAATATAGGCATTTCATTCATTGCATTCTGGTGATTAGATTAAATGCCATTTCAAGGATAGATGCATGTGTTTTTCCCAAACGTCCTTGATAGAAGACGAGGAGGATGATATCCCATGGCGAACACCGAGTGAGCAACAAAGGAGCCTACTATGGACATTATTGAGATATCGTCCAATGAAGATGACGAGTTGGGGCAAGTGATCCGGAAGTCACAGATCGAACTTGGGACATCCTTAAACGTTAGGATCACATTCCTTGGTTTCATTTTCCATTACTAGTCCTCTTGTATAGGGTTTATTTTTATCGAGGCTTTCTCTATCTCACCCCTTAGAGTGATTGTATTAGGGATCTATTGGTGTATACATTCAGATGGAACTCGGTTGTATTTCTTTTGACGGGTCATGGGAATGTGATAGTGGCATTTTCTCTAATCATCCGAATACTCCCAAGTCAAGTTTATAATTCCTTTAGAGGAAACTAAAGTTGAAAATCTTACACGACCTTTTTGGTCGTACAGGGTAATCCAACCCCAATTTCGCTAGAAGGAATTATACACTTGAATTGGTCCATGCATGTCATACGTCACTAAGTAATCCACGATAATTGATCAAGAGTATTGACGTTATTTCGAATTTAATGACGAGATAGATGTCCAAATTGCTCTCATTCTTAACAAAACGGCCTTGATTTGGATGCCGTATCTTCAATTAAATTTAAAAACACGTCGTTATGCCTTGCATTTTTGACTAATTCGCTCTTCTGAATATTGGTCAAAAGCAATTATCGTGAATTACATTCCTTTCAATAGTATGCTTTCTTTCGAGGAATATTGATAAAAACTTTTCGACAAGATTAAAACCCTTGTAAAAGTTCTTGTCATTATTAATTACGAGCAAGCATAAGATTGAAAGGGGTCTATGCTTTCTTTTTCAGATTATTCCTTTTGACTCGGTCTTTTCATTTGCAGGTAAAAAACAAGTAGCATAAAGAAATCTTTTCTTGGATAAGTCTGAGGCTATTCTTTCATCTGACCATGAGTGAGTTAGAAAATCAGAACACATCTACTCGACTTATTATGGATCGGCTCATCCAAGTCTAAAGATGTCCGGATGCTCGAAGAAATGGATCATATAAAAGCTAAAACAAACACAGGGGCTTTCATTCATTCTTGCCCAAACCAGATCATACAATTCATTGGGGTGGAAAAGTAAAGCAGAAGTGAGCCCTAATCAACGACACAAAGGAGCCCAGCTGGCCCTCCAGGTTATGGATGCTTTGTTTATACGCACCACTCCGCGTATCATGGTCCGCAAGCCTGAGGTGGAGGCGTTTGCGTTCATCATTGACTGCAACAACCTGAGTCTCGTGATCTTCGGCGACTGCTTCCAAGTCCCGAACAAGTCCATTCTCACGAGTTATATCCTCGTTTATGCCGTTGAGCCTTTCTTCCAGCCACTCGCTCCGATTCCTTAGCAGGGCATTACGTCGATCGCGCTCATAGGTAGCCAGAGATAGAGCTAAGTCCTCCACCAGATTCCTCCTCTCGCGTAGCAATGTCGAAACCCGCTCTTTGGCGAACTCAACAGCCTTTTTGTGACTATCGGCCAGGTAGTCAGCCAACGCTAGGCGGTCGGACTGATCCTCATAACGGGCTCGCAAGACACGAGCCACGGTAACTCCCCGATGAGCAGCGCGGTAGACCTCCAAGGAGTTCGTAAAGAGCGTTGGAAAAATATTGTATTCCCTCCCCAACGCGGTACCCTCGAGGGAGGTGATGTCCAGGTCCCCGAACATGACTCTGATCTCATCCTCGGTTTCGGGATGATCGGCTATGTGAGCGTAGCCTCGACCCAAGAGGTTATAGAACTCTTTCCATCGAGTCAAAGCTTCGGCTGAGAAAGTGTGAACTTGGGAAAAAGCCATTTTCGACGGAGATGTGTGTAGTGGAGCGATTAGAGGATGGAAGCAAATTATATGAGAGCGTTAATCTCCCAAACACCAACTCCGCATTTTATAGCGTCTCGAGAGTGGAGAAAAGTTGCAGCAATAATGCTTGTGGAGCCGGGTTAATTAATGTAAAGCGAGGGCTGCTCCTCCCGTGAATCATCAGACATGTCTTGATCCGCAATTTCAGGCCTGACAAATTCGGTCTCGCCATTATTAAAGCTGGGAGGGAGGCGAGCGCAACTATCGAAGAAGCCGCGAAAGGATTGTGTTGTTCCATCACGCATGAAGCTGGGCGGCGAGTGAACAGCTCTGCCACTTAAAAAGAGAAGAAAGTGCTGAACAAGCATGACTATTGAGGAAAAGTGAAAGGCGAGCGCAACTATCGAAGAAACCGCGAAAGGATTGTGTTGTTCCATCACGCATGAAGCTGGGCGGCGAGTGAACAGCTCTGCCACTTAAAAAGAGAAGACAGTGCTGAACAGGCATGACTATTGAGGAAAAGTGAAAGGCGAGCGCAACTATCGAAGAAGCCGCGAAAGGATTGTGTTGTTCCATCACGCATAAAGCTGGGCGGCGAGTGAACAGCCCTGCCACTTAAAAAGAGAAGACAGTGCTGAACAGGCATGACTATCGAGGAAAAGTGAAAGGCGAGCGCTACTATCGAAGAAGCCGCGGAAGGATTTGGTTACCCCTTCGTGTCGGAAAGCTGAGCAGGAGGTAAACAGTTCCGTCGTTTCAAAAACAGAACGCTGAACAGACCTAGCTTTCGAGGAAAAGGAGGCAACAAATCGAAAGAGCGAGTATACAAAAGAGAACAGAGAACCCCGAGTGATGAGTTCGTTGAAAGACCTCAAATTCTCTAGAATCAGATTCGACATCGAAGCCATGGAACTCAACATCGCCGGTGACGAACATCAAGATCGCAGTGGTGACGACGGCAGTGGCCACGACGCTCAACCCCGGAAAAGAAAAAGTCGCCAGCGCTACGCTCGGAAAGAAATCCAGGAGCTTGAAGCTTTCTTCGATGAATGCCCTTGCCCAAACGAGGAACAAAAGATTGAATTGGGCCAGAAGCTGGGAATGAATCCTATGAGAATCCATTTTTGGTTTCAGAATAGACGTTTCAGACTAGGTGTCCAACACAGGCGTAAGGAGATCACGGCCCTAAAAGAGCAGAACCAAAACCTTCAAATGGAAAACATGTGGTATGAGAAAATTCTCAGTACTATTACCTGCCCTGACTGCGGTGGCCCTACCACCCTCAGTAAATTGTTCCCCAGTAAGCCTTCTACGAAGATGGAAGGTGCTCATTTATCCCCCTGCTCCCTTGAGCCATCTCCGGTACAATCAGATCCTGCTAATGGCGCGCATGAGCAGATCGATCCTACAGAAATTATACCAGTGTCTTCGGAGGAAGAAGATACGTGTCGTTATGATCGGAGTCACCTCATCGAAGCCCATGAATCTCCTCCACAACAGCTTCCGGTAAGATCAGATACGGTTCAAGAGGAGTTAGAGGTTAGTCGGCAGGCTATCTACGCCACTCTGGACGACGAGAAGAAGAAATTCACTTGGCCCCCGGAGCTTCATCTCAAGTTCTTGGACGCAGTTCGACAGATAGGACTCGACTTCATAGGTCCGACAAGCATACTTAGGGTCATGAACGTACCGGGACTTACCAAGCAATTAGTCGCGAATCACCTTGGTTGCTACAGAAGGGCGTTAGGACAGCGTTATGCAGAACTGAATCCGAGCAATAGACTCGGCTGCGAACCCAGCACCCTTATGACAAATGAGGCCCGGTCGAATCTGGACGACTATTGGGGATTTGATCAGGATATCCTCGCGAGTCATTTCAATATTCCTCAAGAACACGCATCACAAGTGCAACGAGTAAGCACTCCTCCGTCCGAGCAGCAGCTAGTCAGTGTTCATCCTGTCGCAGATCAGCCCACCACGCCCAGTGCTCAAGGGTTTGCCCAATCAGAGCATATGGCTTCAGATGATCTAATGGGAGAAAGCTTGGAGCACTCTTATTTCCCTAATCCCCAAGTGGGAGATGCTTGTGGTAGTCAATCGATCAAATCTCCTCTTATAATCCCAGACAAAGATGGAGGTTCCAGTTTGAAGAACCCGTCGGGCGATGCAGCTCAACCTACACATCAATCGTTCGAGGGGTCGGGTGATTTCTTCGATGAAGGACTTGATACCTGGTTCGATCAGTTGGAAGCTATTAAAGGTTGGCAACCATGATCTGCACTTGGTAATGGCACACCTAAGCTGAGGCCAGACTGGTTAGTCATTGGACATGCCCCAAGAAAGAAGGGGATGTACGCAAGAAGGATGTATCTCCTATTGTAAAGTTCTCATCGGTGCACGCGTTTGTTTCTTCAATAGCTAGAGTTGATTCTGCATAATGTTTTTCGCAAACGTCATCTCGTGTGTATACGGTAATTCCTTGTTATTAAGTTCAAGGTAAAATCAGCCCCGACGCGTGAAGGCAGAATTGATAGCATGAGTTACTAGCAGAATGTGATCGAGCTCGAAAGTGAAAGATTACTACCGGCCCCAAACGCAATGACCGCAAAATCAGGGGCAATCTTTAAGTTTCGAGCAACTACAAATCTATTTCTCACGAGGCATTCAGGTCAATCAAATATAAAGCGTCGGGCTGTGAGAATGATGCGTAGTCAATCTGTTGACACAGGCGAAAAAGGAGTCGCATAGATCCGAAAGCAAAAACCTTTCTTGGCTAGTCAACAATGCAGAATGAAAGAGCATATATAAACAAACTCGCATTTATTTCATTCAGCAGGAAAGTTTACAAGTGGATCACTGAGGGGGAGCAGTAAACCCAAAATGAGTTCTGACAAGCATCACAAAAAAGCTTAACTGACTCTCCATGCTATCCATGCCTTGCTTACAACCCACACTCCGGGAATCGAGGTCTACAAGCTTGAAGAAAAGGAGACGACATTTCTCCTTAAGTTCGTTCACCTTGGTGTCATAGTACTCGAACTCAAGCTCTAAGTCATGAGCCAGTACCCTCCCGCGAGCTATATCCATGCTCAGGTCTTCAAGCCTTTCCTCCAACCAGGCACACTGGAACCTCAGCACGAAGTTGTGCTGGTCTTGCTCAAAGGCGGTGTCAAAAAGAGCCAGACGCTCCACCAAGTTGTCCCTCTCACGGACCAGCATCGAAACCTGGGCGTGGGCGTATTCAACAGCCCTTTTATGGTTATCGGCCGTCAGCATGGCCAACATCAGGGACTCAGTTCGGTCCTGATAACGGGCTCGCACGATACCAGCCAAAGTGACCTCCCGGCTAGCAACTTCGTAAGCCTGCATGAAATTGTTAAAGAGAGTTGGGAAGATCACAAACTCCCTTTGCAGTTTCGTACCTTCAATACACGCAGTATCCAGGGCCGGAATCAGAGTACGAACTTCAACCTCAGCTTCAGGATGATTGTTTATGTAGCCATAACCCCTACCCAAGAGGTGGTAAAATCTCTCCCATTGGGTCGAAGCTTCAGGTAAGGCAACAGGCATAGAGGAGGAATCCATATGCGATGGAATGACGGAGAAGAGAGTGAGAATGTGAAGAGTGTTTGAGAGGCTGAGTCTGATAAGGCTAAAGTGTTAATCTTCTTGACATCAATCTATCACCTTATAAATGCTCGAGTACAGGGAGAAGTGGTAATAATATTTTATGTGCAGTAGAGCCAAGCGGGTTTCGTTAATGCATCCCCGATGAGTCACGAATCCACCACCGTCCTGTGATCTCGGGTTTTGCGAAACATAATGGCGCCGAAAGGTGGGCAGGCTTGTTACTCTAGAGACTGGGCCAGGGGGACAAGCGTAGTGCTCGATAAAGCGAAATCAACGCAAGAGATCTTCAGGCTCCGTTCACGTAGAAAAGAGCAAAAAAGGACAAAGTGGGAATTACGAAGCCTTGAGAAAAACGCTCGTCAAGTAGCCATCACAAAAGGACGAAGTGGGAATCTCGAAACATTGAGAAGAGCGCTCGTCAGGTAGCCATCACCTTTGATCGAAGAACGGTGATCCGGCTCCTTTAACCTCTCAGAATTTGCAGAGAAAGTGAAGATCCAAGGAGGAACAAAGAAAGCTGAGTTAACGGAAAATCAAACAGTGATATCCCGGTCAAAATGTTCAAGGGATTCTGTCATTTACTGGAAGCGCCAGACTTGGAGGTCTCCGAGCTTGAGCTGCTGGAAGAGTTTGAAGATCTCAGGACCGAACCTGACACGAGGGCCATGGAGACCGATCCTTCTAATGATGAAACCCGCGGCTTGGTTAACGAGAACAGTACCCGCGACGGTTATCAGCGTCAGAAAGGGGAATATCTCAAACGCAACACTTCAGGTCAAGTCCATAAACTCGAATTGTTTTTCAGGGAATACCCCTATCCGGACATGGAACAGAAAATCAAAATGGGCCAGGAGATAGGGTGGGAGCCTCGGAAGGTCAAGTGCTGGTTTGAAAACAAACGAACCCGGCTGAAGCAGCAACGCGATCGGCACGAGTTAGCGGTTGTAAGGGAGGAAAATGAAAAGCTTCGAATAAAAAACACTCAGTACAAAAAAGCTCTAAGCATCGCTATTTGCCTGGAGTGCGGTAACCCTGTTCCCACGGACGGAGTATTCACTGAAGAGCCAGATCTGGGGGTTTATAATGCTCATTTGTTGCAATGCCCTTCGCAACATCTTTCGGAACAGGCGGGTACCGCCGAGGATCTACAAGAGGAAACTAGTGCTATAAGGTTAAAGTCGACGCCCATTGTGGAAGGGAACATGCGTCATGACAAGTCGGGTCCGCTCGATGATGAACTCACCATCATGACCAGCCGATCTGAGACCACTAAATCCCCTCCAGAGCAACCTCCAACACGACCAGATTCCGAGAAGAGTAACCGCCAAGTTGCTGACACCACTTCGGCTAGCAAGAAAATAAGATTTCGTTGGACCCCGGAGTTTCATAGCAAATTTGTTGATGCAGTTCAACAGTTGGGGATCAGTTTTGCTTGCCCATTGCGCATACTCGAAATCATGAACGTGCCGGGACTGACTAAAAATATGGTCAAGAATCACCTTTGGCGCTACAAGAAACTACTGAGAGATGGACGAGCGTCGCTAGACCAAGATAGAGGCGGTTCAACACGACCAGATTCCACGAAGAGTAGCCGCCGAGTTGCCAACCCTACTTCGGCTAGCAAGAAAACAAGGTTTTATTGGACCTCGGAGCTTCATAGCAAATTTGTTGATGCAGTTCAACAGTTAGGGATCAGTTTGGCTCGCCCATCGCGCATACTCAAGATCATGAACATGCCGGAATTGGATAGAAATAAAGTCAGGAACCACCTTTGGTGCTACAAAAGACTACTGAGAGATGGACGAGTGGCGCTAGACCAAGAGAGAGGCAGTTCAAGTTTAAACGATGAGCATGGCTGTGATCGCAATCCTCATGAAGCAGGAAGCATCCAATCACCTCTTAACACCGATGGGACTGACAATTACACGGTCGATTGTTCAGGCATCAATCAGAGTACTCCCATGGGTTATCCCAGTACTCATCAGGAGTATGTACCGCAATTTCAGCAAATCGGGACTCCCCAGTCTGAGCACCGACTGGCCGTTAATACTAGTCCTACAGCGGATCTAACACTGGCAGGAGATGCACATACAATCTTGCGAGACGATTACGGAGATTCCGGCTCGAAGAATCAGGTGGTCCATGACGAAAATGGCAAAAAGATTCCTTCTCCAGTAGTCGACAATACTCAACCTGAGTGTCAGTCGCTCGATGGTTCAGACGATCTCCTTGAAAACATCTATTCTTGGTTCGATCGGCTGAATTCCCCCCTGAGTTACCTTGGTACTCCCCAAGAGTATGTACAACAATTTCAGCAGGTATGGACTCCCCAATTTGAGCACCAACCGATCGTTAGTGTTATTCCTACGGCGAATCCAGCATCGGGTACAAACCTACTGGACAACGATGAAAATACCAACTCGAGAAGTGAGGTTGTTCATGTCGAAAGTAGTGTGAGGAACCCATCGCCAACGGTTGAGGATGCCCGACTTGGGCGTCAATGGCTTGAAATTTCAAGCGAGTCCCTCAGTGAGCAACTCGGCGTGTGGATCACGCATAAACCGAGAAACCAGGTTGTTCATGCCGAAAGTGGGAGAAGTCCGTCACCAGCAATTAAGGATGCTCAACTTGGACGACTCGAGCGGTCGGACGATCTCCTGAATGAGCAACTCAGCCTATGGGTCAAGCATTTTGGAACAAGTGCATCTTCGCAGTCGTGACCGGTACCGGCGACCGGACATCTGGTTCGAAGCTCGTGTGCTAAATCATTAGAAGGCTCAGGAGAGTGAGAGGTGAATACATCGAATGAATGTGTTACGGATTTCGTTGTAAAGTTCTCGCGGGAACATTGTAATTAACGCTGAAAACTAACCGCTCTGAGTGTCAACATTACCCTTTGAACGTCTTCGAGCCAAGGGCCATGGATTAATCACTTAATCCGTGGAGCAAATTCCATGAACGATGACTATCACCCGCGGAGCATAATGGGATCTACCCCCATTCAGCACGAAATACGTTTGGTCACGAAGCCTCCCATTTGGTAAAACGATGTATCGTTCCTAAACGATCTTCAACCGAATACCAAAGTAATGTCTCATTTCTTTCCCTTCTCAGGTGTTAAACGTGGATAAATCACCCAAGGAGCCATCTGTTCAAATAACAAAACAGACGTTACCCAACCGGGGGCAGCTGAACCATTGATATTGCAAATATTCCAAGCATGGATAAGCGGATTTGATAGACGTGGTTCATATCAATACGCGACGTCAGAACGGGATGAGAACCAAGAGTAAAGTTGTATTGTCCCAATTTGTCTTCAATTTGGGAATATGAGTTAACACTTGCTATTTATCCTTGATAGAGACTCACCATCAAGGAGGACAAATTTTGACAACCTGTGTGCACTCGCAGGGGCACACGACCGAGGGTAAGATGTATCGTTCTAATTTTTTGAAAAATTCATGAACGAACAATAACATGTTTCTTCCGCATTTTCAGGGATCTCCAGCCGCGGGGGACAGGTAAGTATCCCTTTCCCCAATCCATTGAAAATGTTGAATAAAAAATAGAGAAGAAAAGAAAAGCTTTTAGAATCTAATGTCTAGAAAAGACATAGGATTCTAACTTCATTGGCATTCATGTTTTGAAACATGAGGTTATCTGAACATGCATTGGGCATCATAAAATCCCATTGACGGGTAAAATTTTTGGAGAAAACGAAAGAGATTTTTCCAATCAAAAGTTGTTCAAAACTTTCAAAAGGACGTTTTCTCAAAAGACGAGAGGCAAAGCCTAGTCCAAACACGTCCTATACACACTTAAGAGAGAAATGGAGCGGATAAGACAGCAGAACCTGGACCTACGGAAGTAGGGACCATTCGCAGCGATTACATGGGTTGGGACGACGGAGGCATTCGTTTCATATCCCCCAAACACTACAGGTGACCGTTGATAACCCCTTTGAACGGCGGTTTTCATTCTTAACCCTGTCAAGAACCACCCCACATCGGGGCAAAATGGAGGTGAGTCCAGCAGCATCAGGAGAAAATGGTTAGAAATTTTCTTGCTCGGACTAACATTAATCTTTGTGTGTTGTTTATATGGTAATCCAAGTGCCATAGGATGATGAGAAGCATTCATTTCTCTATCCCACACACCGAATCCTTTGCATAGCCAAGTTGAGCCTGCAAATTCGTTTCATGAACCCATTGGTGATCATTCCAAGACGGATGCTGCACCACTTCAAAAATGGAAGAGTTCAAGACTCAGGGATTACGAAAGAGAAATCCCAGACTGATATTTAAAGCATGTTTAGACTATATGTCTAACACGATCCCATGAAAAAAAAATGGGATTTCAAAAGTGAATGAGAAAAATCCACGGCATCGAGAAAAAGCAAAGTGCCTGGTAAAAGCAAGGCCGATGCTCGTGTAAGTTGTTTGATTGATCCACAATGAAGCCGGATGGGAAAAGAAGAAATCCCTGAAGGAGCCAAATCCAAAAGGATTGCTCCCCAAATGGTGCCGAGCGCAGAACAAAGACACAGAGAGAGTTCTCGTTCTCTGAATGCAACAAGAGGGGCTCTCTAAAGAGTTGGTGTACACCTCAAAATCAGTTGCGCACCTCAAAAACTAAAGATGCAGAAAGGAAAAGACAGGAGGTAAATCAGCAATGATCACCAATGTCAAACTCGTCATGAATTCTGGGCCAAAAACAAGCCTTTTTCGGTCCCCAATCCTACCAACATCATAACCCTGAAACAGTCTTCTCTGACTAAGACACTTGGGTTAACATACAGTTCAGCTCGAAGAAGTACGAGCAAGACTATTTCTTTCTCATTTTGCAGGGTTCTTGACTTGTAAACCCGGAGCAGATGGTGAAAACTTTCATTCAATGACCTTGACTCAAAAGTGAGTCCCCCTTGAAGACCAATATCCAAGCCCAACATTACGGTCCCGTGGAAGACCTCCCGACCGATCAAAATGTATGCGCTGCGAATGAGCCTAAAACCTAGGCACGGGTTAGTAGGGAATCGAGTGTATCCCCTATAAAAAAACACGATCGCAACACAGGTGAGAAGACCTCATTGTCGAGAAATATTCCAATTGATGTTTTGAACAAACTCTTTTTGGAATTTTCAAACTGTTGATCCAGATTTTCCGTGCAAGGGATTTGTGATCACATTTGCATGTTGCAAGAATGCTTTGGATAACCCCCAGCATCAAAATGCACATTTCACGATTAAAACTTAAATCATACGGTTTTGTCAAAATGGACGGCCGTGGTCTTCCCAAAGATTACTAACGTTTTCTTGGTGAAGAAAAATCTTTCAGGCCTAAACTTCTGCAGGATACCTGGAGAACCCAGCTCCCAGAATGTCGCCTCAACAGAATCAAATGAAGCTTTGTCAAAATAAAATCTTTCTCTACTTCAAAACTGAATTCCCGACAAATTTCGGGATCTTTCAAAAGAATGGGTGAGGATGAGACCCCTTTTCAAAAATCAGACAGTCTCATCGGACGTGGAGAACCCTCGTCATGAGACCCCTTTTCATAATTTAGGCAGTCTCATCGGACGTGGAAAACCCTCGTCATGAGATCCCTTTTCAAAATTTAGGCAGTCTCATCGGACGTGGAGAACCCTCGTCATGAGACCCATTTTAAAAAAAATTTAGTCAGTCTCATCGGACGTGGAGAACCCTTGTCATGAGACCACTTCTCAAAAAATCAAGCGGTCCTAGCATGACGTGGAGAACCCTCGTCATGAGACACCTTTTTCAAAATTCAGGAAGTCTCATCGGACGTGGAGAACCCTCGTCATGAGACCCCCTTTTCAAAATTCAGGAAATCTCATCGGACGTGGAGAACTCTCGTCATGAGACCCCTTTTCAAAGTCAATCAACGGTAGATACCGCCTGAAGGGTCAAACCAAGGTAGAAACCGCCTGAAGGGTCAAATCAAAGGTAGAAACCGCCTGAAGGGTCAAAACAAAGGTAGAAACCGCCTGAAGGGTCAAACCAAAGGTAGAAACCGCCTGAAGGGTCAACACAAGGTAGATACCGCCTGAAGGATCAACTCATGGTAGAAACCGCCTGAAGGGTCAACACAAGGTAGATACCGCCTGAAGGGTCAACACATGGTAGATACCGCCTGAAGGGTCAACACAAGGTAGAAATCGCCTGAAGGGTCAAATCAATGGTAGATACCGCCTGAAGGGTCAACGTATGGTAGATACCGCCTGAAGGGTCAACACAAGGTAGAAACCACCTGAAGGGTCAACACAAGGTAGATACCGCCTGAAGGATCAACTCATGGTAGAAACCGCCTGAAGGGTCAACACAAGGTAGATACCGCCTGAAGGGTCAACACATGGTAGATACCGCCTGAAGGGTCAACACAAGGTAGAAACCGCCTGAAGGGTCAAATCAAAGGTAGAAACCGCCTGAAGGGTCAACTCATGGTAGAAACCGCCTGAAGGGTCACATATGGTAGAAACCGCCATAAGGGTCAATTCATTGGTAGAAACCGCCATAAGGGTCAACTCATTGATAAATATCGCAGTAAGGATCAATACAAAGGTCTGATCCACCATACGGATCAAAATCCTTGGCAAATCCCAAAGCGTGGGATGCGCCTTCCTTAGGTTCCTACCAGTTAGGAATCCCATCATGGTATGACCTACCATACAGGTCAGAGCTTAATCTCCCTAGGATATTCTGAATGACGAGTCCTAGGCATCTTCTTGAAAGTCGTCACAACCGGCAGCATCCGACAGGTGAGCTTCAGGTAAGCCTCTCTCACTCCGGCCCATGTTCAAATTGTTAGAGCAAACCGGGGATTGATTTGAGCTTTTATCAATAGGCTTAAGGATCCGATGTCATAACATTTCTTCTCTTATTTTCCCAATTGAGTCGGTTAGGAATCAGGTGCCACCTTATCTTTGAGAGAAACCTCTAACGAGATTCCTCTCAAAGAGGGGCAGCTGTTGACACCTGATTTTTTACCATTTATTATTGTGATTTTTATTCTTTAAAATTAATTAAAAATATCAAAAAAGGCCATAAAATCACAAAATCAACTTTGGAAGCCTTGGTTTAGCCTTAGGAACCAATTTTGAACAAAAAATATTTTTCGGTATTTTTAATATTTTTCGAGTTTATTTAATTATAAAAATACCCAAAAAATCAGAAAAATACCATTCGTGGTCAGAAAAATACCCAAAAATATTTGATAATTTTGTTTTAATTTCCTCTTCAAGTGTGTCACTTTAAATCTCAAAAATTCGGCTCGGGTCACTATGTTCCTTCACAAACATAAACCCGAACCGAGCCTAAAAAAAAAAATCATTTTCGAGTCTTTTAGTTTTCAATTCTCACTTTTTATAAGCTATGACATTGGATTCTAAAGTCTTAAAGTGCAATTAGGTCAATTTGCCCTCCAATTTAATCAATTTTTACCAAAAGGGCTTAATTGCACATTTTTCTTTCAATTAGTCCCCGGTTTCACGGATGTATACATATGCTCTACGTATTTATACGTCATATGTATTTATATGTTATGCATATTTGTACTGTTTGGTAACCTCTTTAACTCTTGTAATAATAATAATGGTTATTATTTTTAACACCTTTGTTAGTGCCTTTTTTTTAGCATTTTTGTATTGTGAGTGCTATTGCTAGTGCTATTTTTAAATAGCATTATTTGTATTATAAATTGTGAGTGCTATTGTTAGTGCTATTTTTAAATAGCATTTTTGTATTATAAATTGTGAGTGCTATTGTTAGTGCTATTTTTAAATGGCATTTATTTATCATAAATTGTTAGTGCTATTATTAGATAGAATTTATAATTGTTAGTGCTATTTTTAAATAGCATTTTTGTATTATAAATTGTGAGTGCTATTGTTAGTGCTATTTTTAAATAGCATTTTTGTATTATAAATTGTGAGTGCTATTGTTAGTGCTATTTTTAAATGTCATTTATTTGTGAGTGATATTTTTAGATAGAATTTATAATTGTTAGTGCTATTTTTAAATATAATTTATTGGAAGGTATTTTTGGCTATAAAAGGATGGCAAGAGTTTTGAGGTTGGAGGGGAGAGACATTTTGTAGAAGTGTGCAAATTTTTGAGAGCTTAGAGAGAAGAACACAAACACTCTCTATATTCTCATAATCTTGAGTGAGCAAAATATACTAAGTTCGGAATATTGATTTCGCATATTGCTAGCACAATTGTTGTGGAGTTATTAGTCGTCTCCCCGTTCGTCAACTGGTGGTGCGTCCGAACTAGATGCCTAACACTTGTGGAGGCTGAGATCGAAGAACATCGAACCGACACCTCCGTTCAAGCACGCTATGAGAGGTAATCTATTTACTCCCTTTTGAGGCTTTGTGATTTTTTTCGATTGAAATGCACGAAGTACGCCTCTGGAGATACATGTATGGGTTGTTATTTATTTCCGCTACGTGTTACGTGGATCCCAACAGTGGTATCAGAGCCGATCCTTAGGTGTTTTCGTGCATTTAATTGATTTTTTGCAATTTTTGCAATACTATGGCCAATATGTATTAACGAATTGTTCGTCTTACATGGCTAATGGAGGTTGATTATTTTATATGATAAATTAATCAACGTAGCAAAAATTGAGACTAAATCAATTTTGAATCGAAAATTTATGGCTATCTTATTTTACGTAAAAATTCTGAATATGATTCAACGTAGAATTTTTATTGTGCCTTCCTAAGTTTTAAATTGTGAATTTATTACTTACGTGGAAGGGTGGTGATCATGGAAAAATCCCTAATCAATGTGATTGATGTATGTATGAATGTATGGTGATTATTTATATATTTGGGGTTGTAATTATTAAATGGAGGCTGCGTACTCCTTTTATTTTTCATGTAATCTTTATTTTTAGCATAGTCAATTGTTGATGTAAATGCTACGAGGATTACGTGGAGGAGCCTTTTAAGTCGGCGAGCTCTTTGGGGCCCGATTCTTGAAGAGTTCAAGAAACCAAGAAGAAGGGAAGAGCGGCTCTCCGTTATTAAAATATTAAAATGATTAAATGTGGTCTCATTGGCTCGAGACCCATTAAATCATAATTCCATGATCACCACATAGGATAGATGTTTATGTGATTGGCATCTATTTATTTATTATGATTACGTGAGCATGTTAAACTGGTTAATGTGCAAAGTTAGGCTTACCTCACCCAAAATTGCGCCTGCATGAAATCCTAGTTAGGGAAAATCACTCGCGTTAGGTACCGAAAGGGCGTTGGTAATGACATCAACGTAACCAAGTCCCCGAACTCAAAATCTCTGGTTCCGCAGAATTGATCGATCTCTCCCAATCGGTCAATAAGGTTTCCGGTCTACCCTCCAAGAAAGACCGGTGGCGACTCCAAATGCATGCACAAGTTGCACATGTCACCACGACCACACTAAGGTCGAAAGCGATCGACTCTTATCGTCGAATCCTTCTGAAAAATACTCCCGCCGCGATTTGGTATGGGTTTGGGAGGGCCCGCGCCGATCTAAGGCCCGTGATCGGTAATCCATTAGCCGCGTCCGCTTTCGGACGGGTCGCGACAATCATCACAATGCAAAGTCATGCACATCAGTTTGTATCAAACACCGCTTCAGTAAATGCATAAAGTAAACATACATTCCCAACTCCAACCGGCAGGAAAAATGTCAACAATCACTCCACCCCTTATTTCTCCAATCTGCAAAAACATCTAACACAATAGTTAGCATACGTACCTCACCTTCGAGAGCATCTGCAGAAAATAAGGTCAGATAAACCAAACAACTTTTTAATTGGCTCAAGTCCTCTGGAATTCGTAACCAGAGATTCTGGTTTAGAATATTCCCCAGCGGAGTCGCCAGTCTGTCGCGACCCTCACGAGCGCCATCTGGCTAGCGAGGGCTAATGGGCCGCCCGATCGCTGGCTGGATCGGATGCGGGCCTCTCCCAAGGTCCATTACCCAAATCGCAACTGCTGGATATACGTAGTCAACCTTTAGTGTGGTCTAGTGACATGTGATGAGTGTACATGCCAAGGAGTCGCCACCAATCGTTTTGCGGGGGGTACGATCGGAAACCCTATCGAATAGTTGGGAGTGGTCTATTCGATTCTGCGGAAACCAGAGAAGTGGGTTCGGGGACTTAGTTACGTCAACTGTCAGAGTTGACGCCCTTTCGGTACCTAAACTGAATGGTTTATGTGATCCTAGGATTTCGTACAGATGAATGAGGAACAGATCCTAAATCTAGGAGTTCATGCAGATGGGAATTACTACCCTATCAATCACAATCAATAAAAAAAAAGGTGCGCAAATCGAGGATCCAGTACATGCGGATAAAACACATGAAATCAGCATGGTATCCCTAATGAGGCCCTATTGGCCTAGAGAAATATCAATCAAGGCTTAGGAATGATTTTGGCATGATTTGCCCATGAGGGGCAAAATCGTAATTTTGAACAATTCGGGGACAATTCACCTCAAAAAGGGAAAATTTGTCATTTTTGATGAATTGGGAAGTCAAAAGATGGAGGAAATAGGATTGGCCATCAATCCAATCCATTTCCTATTTTTCGGGATTTTCCAGGATTTTTCTGGAATTTTCAAGTGATTTTACCCTCGGAGGGGTAAAGTCGTCATTTGGACAAAGGCGAGAACTGAAAACCTCAAATATTAGGGTTGGCCGTCCACCTGACCCAAACCCTAACTTTAAGCAATTTTCAAAACTCGATTGAGACAAGAAAGATAATTTTTCCATTGAAGGGCAAAATCGTCATTTTGAGAAAAGGGGCGGGACTCGAAACCCAAACTTAAGAATTGGTCGTCTAATCGACCCTAATTCTTACCTTGGCATTATCAGCCTTATCTTGCATATACAGCAGAGGCGACTTACCCCTAAAGGGTAATGTCGTCAAGTCTCGGAAGAACGGATAAGAAGCCCCAAAAATAGGGTTGACCAGTTGTCTGTGGTCAATCCTCAATTTTTGGGGATTTCTAGGTGTCTAGGATTTTTCACAAATTTTTCCACATTTGTTTGGAATTTTCTGGAATTTTCTAGCATTTTTTGGATTTTCTAGGATTTTTTTGATTTTTTTTATTTTTAAAATCATTTTCGGAATTTTTTTTATTTTTAAAAATATTATTCGGGCCGGGTCGGGTGACCCGACCCACGGCCCGCAGCGACCGGCCCGACAGACCCGCGCCCAAAACGACGTCACTTTGGTCTTCCCGCTTCTAATTTTCAATTCCCGCCTAAACTTGAACCGAGGGCCCTGATTGCGCCACGTGTCGTCTCTTGGACGGTCTGATCTATCGGAAGCAACCGACGGCTACGATTGAAGAGCGAGATTGAACCATGACCGCCCGATCCACGGCCGTTTTTATTTCTAAAAATCATTTTTATACCCGAAAATAACGAGATCGCGACACGTGGCAAGCCTACCACCGTCCGATCAAGTTTGTTATTTTATTCTTATTCGATTTTAACCGAATGCGCTGACGTGGCTGCCACGTCAGCGCCACGTGGGCGTTGACCGGTCAACTTTCGTTGACCGGTCAACCGCTTCGCCGAAGAAGACGATCGGCGCCGGCTCTGTTTCGCCGGCGCCTCGTCGGAAGGCGGTTTCTCAGGCCTCAGGACGCCAAACCATACAAGACCAACGCCAATCGATTCGTACGAATCTCCTCTACGACATACTTGAGGCTCGACATAGCAGAATCGCATCTCATACATGTGCCATCTCTAACCGACGCTAATCTCCGGCGGGCTATCGGCCTAGCTATTTCTAACGTCAAAAAAGCATCTCAAACCATCCAACAACATCCATGGAGTTAGAGAGAACTTACCTGATGATCGTGAGGCGTCGGTTCAACCTAGGAGGGGTCATAGCATTCACGGCCGATTAGTCAAAGTCGGGGGTTGACTCGACGGTTTTATGCAACGAAAATGCGAAAATGAAATGCGACGAAGATCAGTAGAGTTCAAGGAACAAATCAAGACCGAAAACACACACAATGGTCGACAAAATCATGAGTCGCCATTAGAGGCCGAGGCCAAGCTCGAAGATGTTCCTCACCTGTTTCAAGAGAGTCGGTGAATGTGAGTCGGTCCGACGCGTTCTCCGGGTTGAGGCGAAGCTAATGGGAGTGGCGGCGTCGAACGATGTCGTCCGGATCGTCAAGGATCCGAGCTCGAATCTCTCGAGCTCGGAGCTTCAATGGCCGTCACACTCTCTCTCTCTCTCTCCTCACTCTCTCTGTTTCGTTCTCTCTGTTTCGCTCTCGTCGCGAGCTCTCTCTCTCTCTCTCCCTTTCTCTGCCCGTCACGAGCTCTCTCTCCCTCGCTCTCTCTGTTTCGTTCTCTCTGTCTCGCTCTCTCTTTTTCCACTCTGCGAGCTCCTCCCCTCGCGAACTCTCTCTCGTCCTTTTTCTGGGCGTTTTGGGTTCTTGCTCGCATCCGTTGGCGAACGCTCCCAACCAACTTCCCCCTCCAACTGATTTCTCTTCTTCTTCGTTCTGTTTTCCTTTTAGCCTTCTGTTCGTGCGCCTCCAAGAGCGAACAAGTAGAGCGTGTTTTTGCTCTATTAGTTTGGTCAACCGGGTTGACTGGGTCGGTCAACCCGACCCAGTTGACCCGGTTCTAAATTTTCTGTTCAAATTGGATGTCCTGATGTACCAATATCACAAAATTGACATCAAAATTAGACTCTATGGTACAGACTCCACCTAGAAATGTGATTTTCGTGACAAATTCCTTTTGAATTGATTGAAAACCCCAAATGTAGAGTAGGATCCGAATTTGATTTTTTTTCCAAATTGATGCTCTTAATGGGCGAATTGTCCCCAATTGAGCCCACCATTAGATTCAGGGGGTCGAATACTATAGGGAGGAAGCATTGGGATCCTATGGGTGTCCCTCGAAAAAGTTTAATTTTGGAATTGGCATTATAGGGACTAAAATTAAAAGAATTTTATGCAATTAGGTCCCTAAAGCCAAAATTGATCAAATCAGTGCACAATTGAATCAAATTGATATGTGGGGCAATCAAGTCGAATGTCAACACTTGGAAAATGCAAAATTTTGCAAATAAAAAGACTCAAAACATATTTTTTGACAAATTTAACCATGTGCGTTGCAAAGAAACACACAAAATTAAAGTTGAATTTCGACTCTTGATGAGGTCAAAATGACAAGGGATTTAAAAGAAAAATATTGACTATTTTCCTATATTTTTGTGACCTCAAATTCTATTTTTTGTTGATTTTCTAGTATTTTCCTATTTTCTAAAAATACTAAAAAATGTGAAAAATATGAAAAATTATTTTTTGGTAAAAAATGGTTTCTTGGGCTTGGCTAAGGCCACCAAAGTTGATTTTGTAATTTTTTGACTTTTTATGAATTTTTTGTGATTTTTCAAAAATAAAACTGAAAAAGACTTGGTCAAAAATCAGGTGTCAACAGTCATTAAATATGGGTCAGATGGGTCAATATGGGTCGGACCATATTCGACCCGACCCAACCCACCCATTTGCCACCTATATTAGTACCTGTTCTTAACAGGCCAGCCATTAAACATTCCCAGTGTTGTTCGCAAAGCATTTCTCCAGTTCAGGACCTGTTGTGGATTCTCCTGCTTGAAACCCTTGTCGCCGGCCAATATTCTCCTCGAAAAGTCAGGACTGCTCTCGCAGTTCTCCCTCGCGTCGACGCCACAGAGAATGGGCAACACCTTCAGACCCCACCTTTCATGGCAGTGGAGGATCTTCGCCGCCTCATCGAGGCACCATGGTGAGGAATGGAAATTCGGAGAGATGGCCACGACGGCGCTCTTTGACTGCTCGATTGGTCTGCTAAATGCTGGCCGGGAACTTGACTGCTCCTCCATCCAGTGTAAAAATCGACGAATGGTCTTATATCCCTCCGCTCGAGAGCACTCTCAAGATGGCTCACAGGGTGGGGCGTGTCATCGCATTTGTAAATGAATGTGTCGTAAACCCTAGGAGGACGCAGACCTGCACCCTGTGCTAATCCTTGTACCCTTGTAAAAACCGAGATACCATAATGAAAATTATAGTTCTTCATCCCCAGCCTGGTCCAATCACATGCACTTCACATTCAAAAACGAGTTTGTGCCAGTAATGATGGGCGTGATGACAATGCTTGCTTACACCAAAATAACTAACATGCAGAACTTAATACATTCAACTGACTTCTCATCTTGGCCAAGGGGGCGGGCGGCAATACAGAAGCTGGTTTTCTTTCAAGTTGCTGCATCTAGCCAAAGCGCTGAACGTCAATGTTAGTAATTCAATTCAGATGGCATGAGGGAAACTTACAAATTTACCATAAATCCCTGCATCATTTATGATGGACATGAACTTCTCAACTTCAGGCTTCAGAAATTGGTTGTAGAATGAGATTAAAGCAATAGGTGAACATAACTTCGGAATAACCAATACAGTAAAAACTGCAGCATCGGAACTGATCTCAAATACGAATGAAGGGAACACCAAATTTGAGAAGATCGATATGACACAGTGTTACTGGGCAATTTTAACCTCAAAGGTGTGATGCAAATTTAACTTGCTATAATCAGGAATGGACAGCACTACATGAGAGTAACACATAGTCTGGAAAATTTCAGCAGCAATATCACAAATGTAATTTCTCCCATTGGGAAACAACGCTAGGTTAGTAAAGATAATCCAAGTAGAATCAATCATACCAGACTTTGAACTGTCCACTAGAAGGAGAATAAGATTTGGCAACAATGAATCAGTCCCTTCAAGTATGACGGAAAGCATAACTTCCAGTCTTACATCCTTCCACATGGATTCAAGTGCAATAGATTCTGTAGCCCCTCCCAAGAGTCGAGTGGCTGCAGCCTAAAGAATAAGATCTATTCGATAAAGGCAAAAAACTTTGAATAAAGAAACTTACAGATATTGAAATACCTTTTACCAAAAAAAAAATAAAATTGAAATACCTGACCTGGATTACTTCAAGCTTTCTTAGTTTGTAGTTGTTCTTGCAATTCATGTCTTCTTCCGCGTGTGTTAATCTTCCTATAGTCTTCAAGATCGAAGCTAACGTTTGAATAATCTTTAATGGGATCAATTTAGTCATTGAATTACACATTATGATTTGAAGACCCAAAATTTCCGTTGATTATCGATCTAAGTATCAACTAAAATCGACAGCAAGCCATAGGCCTGCCACTCTGGTTAAGAAGATATAAGAGTGGGAATACAATCTGTTTCAATGAAATTGCTGGAAAGGATCATTTCTGAATATAAGCGATTCTATTTGTGGAAACTACACTATTGCTGGGCAAAGGTTCAATCAAATTAGTCTATTGGATCCAGGTGCATAGATTTCCATTTCCACTAGAGTTTATAACTTGCTGTTCCGCACGAAACATCTCCACAACTTTTTGGATAAATATCCAGCCGGTCCACAATGAGGGACATGATCGGCCATGATACATAGCCTGAGCTTCGTCATCCTTTTGAACGAGCCTGCATTCAAGACCAAGTCTTCTACATCAACCTTGCCTAGTTTAATGCCTTCTATGGCATCTGTTCCCTGTTGGAGCAATACAAAAATAATTATGCATGTTGCATGCACTTCAAAATAATTGCGCACATTGAAATAGGCCATTAAACTCTTACCGAATTTTGCCGAAACACTTGTAGAGCATCTTCGCGACGCCATATTCTACTTCGCTTGCCGGGATTTTGAGGACACTCTTGAATCACGATCTGTCTACCAATTTCTTGAAGCATATCGTGCATCCTTATCTTGTTATTTTCATCGATGTATATGAGAGACATTTGAGCCAAAATCTCAATCCCACTGTTGGCATGGACACCACATTGATCTAGGGACTTCATGACCACTTCTTTGTCGTATCCATTAAGAAAACACGCGATGTCGAGAAAAATAGTCCTCTCGTTGCCCTCCAAGCCTTCTATGACAATCCTCATTATATAGTGAATGTTTCCCTGAGGGATTTCTTTCAGTCGATCAAAAGCTCCTTGCCATTCTTTGACGCTTTTTCCGTTCAAGAAACTACCCATCACAGTGAGTACTAATGGATTCCCCTTGAAAAAACTGGTGAAGCAATTTGAGAGCATCTTATAATCACTTTTGGGATATCTTTCTTGGAATGCGATCCAACTGAAAAGCTCAAGAGCTTGATCATCATTCAGCGCTCTTACCTTGTAGACATCCCCATAGAGACCGATTAAGGTTTCTTTGTGTCGAGGGATAAAAATTACTATACTTCCCAAACCTAAGTTCAATGCCTTGATCAGGTGGCTGAGTGGCGTCAACAACCCTTCAACATCATCAAACACCAACAAAACCCTTTGGTTCTGAAGCTTACTCCTCACGAGGTTTGTTGCGATATGAACATCGTCGCCAAACTCTGTAACTTTATTTCCAAGAAGGTCACCAAGAAGGGTCTCCTGCAATTTGACAAGGCTATCTTGGCTCAAGATATCCCCCACGTTTGCGAGGAAGCAACTCCGATCAAATTGCTCGGCAATTCGATTGTACAAAACTCTCACGAGTGTAGTCTTTCCTATTCCGCTGGTGCCGGTAATTCCCACGATTCGGACATCCTCAGCCCGTAATTGGACCAATGAGTACAAGGCTTGTAGCTGAGAATCTAACCCAACCGGATGGAAAGCAAGCAGGTTGGTGCAAAAGCCGCTCAGTCTTCTTGAGATTTTCTCCACGACGGATTGGATGAATTCAGCTTCGAGTCTGCAATTTATCAGCAACTAAAGGCATGACTCCGGTTATTTGGGCTAGTAGAAGATGAAGTAAAGATCGGCAAACAAACATTGAGTGATTGTATGATTAACAGTCAATTTTGAGCCACAAAAAAGATGACTATGCTAGCAAAGCCCTACAAAATAGCACAAGATAAGATATTTTGGCTAATTGTTGAAGCAACAAATTAAAAGAAGAGGGATAGAAATAAATCAATGAAGTACATTTTTTATGCTCAGAAAAAAAAGAGGTTCTACTACAGAGAGTTACAAAAAAAAAGAGAGAGAGGGAGGAGGCAGGGAGGGACAGACAGACACACAGACAGGGAGGGGGTGAGCGAGAGAGAGATTTAAGAGCAGGCTATAAGAATAGAAAAGAAACAAACTGGACTCTGAACTTGCTTTTAAACCCTAGCTTGACCAAACAATAGAAAGACTGACGACAACTTTTTTTCTTCTCTTTTTAGCCTTCGACGGATAGATCATTCCGTAGAGGAGAGTTTTTGTGGTGAAGGGAAGGATAGCATCACAGCTAGGGTTTACCCTGTGATGGCCGTGGAAGATGTCTGAATTTGCCCACTTAGGTTTTCTTTAATATTGACTAAAGAAAGCATGGGACTTCTGATAACCTCCTCCAGCAAAAGTAGTTCATATGCTTTGGAGTCCACCCACTTGTGTTTTTTCTACAATGGACTCAAGAGTAAGTGAGGGAAACAATCTGTTGTTTTCTAGAGATCTAAGAAATTCTTTCAAGAGAACACTTGAAGAAGAGAGTCAGAGAGAGATAGTACCGGCTTCCGAGAGGCCAACCAGTGAGATTGCCAGCTTTGCGGAGAGCCTCTCTCCACCTCTGGACCTTGTTGGCATTCTCCATTCCCAAGCCCTTCTCACATTGGCCGATCAGCGTGAATGGCCCGGACTGCTCACGCATCTCTCTGGGGTTGACATTCACGAAAATGAGGAACACCAGCTGGCCTCTCTTTTCCTTGCACTCGAGGATCTTATCCAGCTCGTCAAGGCACCATGGTGAGGAGGCGTAGGTCCGAGAGATGACCACAATGGCACTCCTCGACTGCTCAATCGCTCTGACGATTGCCGGTGCGATCTCTAGTCCTTTTTCCAGACTGCGATCGACAAAAGCCCTCATCTTGCTCCGCTCGAGAGCTTCATGGAGGTGGCTCACCAAGTGGCGTGTGTCGGCTTGCCTATAGCTGATGAATGTATCATACACCCACCTAATAGGGGTGGAGGAGGGGGTCAAGAGGAGTTCTGTCCTGGCTGTGAGGCTAAGTTTGCGAGAAGAGAAGTGGGGTGGAAAGAAAAAGGGCAGCGAGGTGGAAGGAGGCTGCAATTGGAATTGTGATGTTCTCCTGTCTAGGAGTCCTGGATACAATGGAGGACGAGAAAAAGAAGAGGGAAGCTTGCCCTTGAGTCGGCCAAATTTGATCGTCATCTTCCTAGATTCAAAGTAGAGTATACCAACTTAATTCACAACCCAAACTCCCTTAGGCTATTTATACAGGAAATGACCCTCCCTCTCTCTCTCATCTGTTCAGGAGATGGGCTTCGCCGTGGGTTCCGGCACTCCTTTCTCGAGTATGTTCCCCCTTACTTTCTCGAGTATGTTCCCTCTTACAGTCTTACTACCTTGACTGTGTTGAAATTTGGAAAAGACAAATTTTTGACCAGACCTCATACTTTCCCCCCGCTGAGATTGCCGAATCCAACTTTACCTTTGATTCAAACAAATTTGTAATCCGGGTGATCGGTTTCAAGATGAGTTGGCTCCCATTCGGGAATTGAGAATCGAACCAAAAGGATCGGTTCCCATTTTGTAGAATCGTCTACCTGGTCCTGAACCTCCCGTTTTCGGGTGCGTCCAAGAATTGGCGGTATTCTCCTTTTTTACCCCTTATTTCCTAAAAAATTGCAAGTGTTGTTGTGTAGTGTAAATTACTACACCGGTGATGTTACTAGAACAAACCCGATCGAAGTTCACCGGCTCCAAAATTTGAGAAATCGAGAACTGATGGATCGATAACCGTGAGAACCGTCTAGAATCGATCGATTCGGTCTGTTTCTTTTGCTCATCCTTACTTTCCAACAATCATACCACATTGCCGAAATGTATTACGACATTCTTGTCCCCTAGACCTATGTATCAAAGTATTCTCTCTCTCTCTCTCTCTCTCTAAGATTGTGGGCCATGGCCCATGACAAGCAATGCTTTTTGTCCTGTGCTCCCACGTGTGGTATTTAGCGGTCTCCTCATCAAATGTAGTATTGATGCGACCATGTCTCGGTCGCACGATGCTGATGTGTTCAATTCGTCTATACCGTGATGGGGGGAAAAGAGAAAAACAAAGAAAGCAATTCTTTTCTTAAAATATTTTACCATATACTTATTACCATCGGCTCCCTTGAATCTTGGGGATACTTTTAGTGTACGGCACTTTGCTAACTTAGAGAGATCAGTTTATTAATGACGCAAACCCCGGAATCCTAAGTTCCAGTCTTCCAAGTTTCACCATTTGTGCAATTCGATTCTCTAACGTTCACCTTGTGTAATCCCAGTCCTTCACCACTCTTGAGGTGTATTTCTTGATTCGCGCGATCAAGTGCTCGATCACCTGCAAGAGCTAGAGTCCTATCGAACTAAGGACTTCTTTCCTTCTTATTTTTTAGTTTCTTCTTTCGTAATTTGAATCTCGCTCGGCGCCAAGTCAATATCGCGTGCTATTTTCTATCACTTTAATAATGCCGCGTCATTGATTAATCGGACCGCGTAGCCAAAGTGATTGACGGAAGGACTTGATTGTGGTACTCGAGAAAGTGCTAGAGTGCTAGATGGCACAACATCAAAGTCTACCGACTTCATGTGTTGTGTTTTGACTCATGAGGTAATGTATATGTTTCTCTTTAGTTAGTCAACGTCACTGAAACGTCAGTTCAAGGGGAAAAAAAACGACAAAAGAGAAGATGCAAAAGTCGGAGTCGAAGAAGGTTCGCACGCTTAGACCATTTTATTCTATTTCCGGAATCTGTCAGCACATCTGCGGCCTTGGGATCCTGCGGTATCGAAGACTCGCAGTTCATACATCTCCGTTCTGGGAAGGCTATGTGAATAAAAGATACTAAACTGACGAGACAATATTCAACTTTAGGTATTTTTGTCCCGTGAAGAATCTTCCTTTTTCTTTAGGTTTTTCCACTTAGATTAATAATACCGTTAATTTGATCGTATTGATGAGTTACAATGATTTTTTTTTTTTTAGGATTAGGCACACATAGAAAACAATGAAAAAAAGAGTATAGGCAAGAAAGAAAAAATTGAGGCACAAGTTTTATATCAGTTCACCCTTAAACTGGAGCTACATTCGGCAGATGATTCCACTATAATTAGCACATCCCAACTCTCTCTCTCTCTTGCATTTCTCAATTACAAAAGAAAGTGATCATATATCCACTCAGCAAATGTTCATGGGCCCAGACACAAACTGCCAATAAACAAAGCCATTTAACGTCCTAGTGGCACTGTTCCCCGACCCCCGCACACTCACCAATGAGTGTGATTCCTATGTTTTGCTATCGATAAGAAGAATAAATCACGCCCCAACAGAATTTTTCGTCTCGTGAGCTCAAACATATATCTTGTATCCGCTGTTCACTGCCTCAATGCAGCATGTAACATTGCATTTCAGGGCTTGGCTATAAGAAGTTGGAAAGTTAAGGTCCTAAATTCATTAACCAACATTGATGTGTGTAACATAGCTGATGGGTAACGCATGCCCTTTTTAGTTTTCGTTTCGTGTAAATACACAAGATATTGATATGAGTAAATAATTAAAATAATTAGAAGTCTGTACCAGCAAATAATTAAAGATATGGTGTTAAATGAAGGAATTTTTGTATCAAGTGCAATGAGAGTACTCAAAATAACATATTTTAGTCTGATAATCAAAAAGTCTTCTCAAGTAAGCCTCGACAGTCGACCTCACTCTGATAACCAAAAAGTCTCCTCCATGTGATTCCGAACAACCCCCTCAGCTCCTCTAACATTCAAAACTACAAATTCGGTCGATATAAATTCCTTGATGAGTTCATGCATGGTTAAATCGGAGTACATTTTAAAGACTCTCATTGTTTTAGTTGACAATTTTGATGACAGAAAAATGTAGTAATCTGTCCTTTTGTAATGAAGTATACATGAGCCTATTTATAGGCTTTACAGGAAAATAGTCTAAAGTAACAAAAGATCAATTGCATTAATTAGAATCAATCAAGAGATATCTCCTAAATATATTTATATCTCTTGGATGTATCTATATATCTCACATCCCAACTCAAGTTGATTTGAAAAAGCACAACTTGAGTTTGGAGAAAAGGTCTAGAAAACACTTAGGTGGATATGTATTGGTGAAGACTCAATGATCGCTCGATGCACTAGGGTTGCTATTAGAGTAATTGAATATTAAATAACGCATTCATCTAATAATTTAAGCTTTTAAAACAATTATAGTGGTCTCACAAAAATCTCACATGGTATTAGAGCGACACGTTCGGACTGATGAGTAATCAAGGTCCTTCTTGAATAAGACCGAGTGTGGACTTTAGTTGCCCAGAGCAGTTGATTTATCAAATAATTCGTTGTTGTGAACGCTTCCACCCAATAGTTGAGTGGCATGATGACTCAAATGAAGAAGCAATCTCGAGTTCAACAACGTGTCGATATTTCCTCTCAGCAACACTATTTTGTTGTAATGTACCTAAACGAGAGAGTTGATGTATCTCTCATTCACAACGATGCTTGAGAAAATTATTTCTTGTGAATTCATCTCTTCTATTAGATTGAAATTTGTTAATTTTCTTATCAAGCCAATTTTCAACTAATTTCTGAAAAAATAGGAAAGTCTCAAGGAAATCTGACTTTTGCTTCAATGAATACAACCAACGGTATCTTGAAAAACCATCAATAAATACCACGTAATATCGGACGGTAGAAAGATTCATATATATTTTTTTTCTACCGCACTAGCAATAGAAGGAATTGGGCTTAGTCCCCAAATATCGCAATGTATTTTCTCCAATGGATGACAACATCTAGAATCAGATAAAGAAAATGTAATCTTGAACTTTTACTAATATAACAGCTGCGACATAAAGTGCCAGTGGATTTATTCACTAAAATCAAATCACAGCCACTACAAAAAAACACGCATTTAGGCACGACCTTAGCGACGAGAATTTCGCAAAAATTCGTCGCTAAATTGATTTGGCGACGAATTTTGGACGAGAAAAAATCTGTAGCTAATTCGGCGTCGCTAAATTTAGCAACGAACGGACATTCGTCGTCATATTCGTCGCTATTCGCATCCGAAATTAGCGACGAAAGGCTCCGTTCGTCGCTAAAATTAGCTACGAACGGATTGGTTCGTAGCTAATTTTAGCGACGAACAGCAGTGTCTGTCGCTAGATTTAATGAAACTTTTAGCCAATTAATGGAAAATTAGCTACGAACAGCGGCTGCTCGTAGCTAAAATTAGCTACGAACAATCGCTGGTCGTAGCTAAAATTAGCTACGAACAGTAGTTTGTTCGTAGCTAAAATTAGCTACGAACAGTAGTTTGTTCGTAGCTAAAATTAGTGACGAACAGTCGATGTTCGTAGCTAATTTTAGCTACGAACAGTCGCTACTCGTAGCTAATTTTAGCGACGAACAGTCGTTGCTCGTAGCTAATTCTACGTCCAGCTTCTGAAATGCTCCGCCTCGTTCCTCAGCGACCGGAGCCTCGAAATGTGCACGGAGTCACAAGGAAGCGAGACTGGCAGCGATGTGGGCGTTGGCGAGGCCCTGCTCCTCTAGCTCGGAGGAGGTGTCGTCGACCGCCGCCCGGCGATCGACCATGGTGGAGCCGGAGCAGGCCGTTTCCGCCGCAGCTGACGTCGGTGGGTGGCTCCATGGGTCCAGGTGCAGTCCCGCCCGGAGGGGGGAGGCTAGTGGTGGAGGTAGTGGCGGCGTCTTCCGGCCGCATCATCTTCAACGTGGAGTGGAGCCACGGCCGTCTCGGAGGAGGCATCGTCGACCGCCACCCGGTGATCGACCACGGTGGAGCCGGAGCAGGCCGTTTCCGCCGTAGCTGACGTCGATGGGTGGCTCCACGGGGGTCCAGGTGCAGTCCCGCCCGGAGGGTGGAGGGTAGTGGTGGAGGCAGTGGCGACGTCTTCTGGCCGCATCATCTTCAACGTGGAGCCGGAGCCACGGCCGTCTCGGAGGAGAGCGAAGTTTAAGGAGACGAGGAGAGAGTGAGGAGGAGGAGGAGGCAGAGAGCTTAGGGAGGAGGTAGAAGAAGAAAGGGCGCGAGGGAGCAATATATAGGAGCGGGAAGCGGGTTCGAAGCCAAAATTTTAGCGCCGAGTTTTTGGAGGAGCGGGAAAGTCAAATTCAGCGACGATCTTCGAAGGTCGTCGAAGGTCGTCGTGGAATCAGCGATGACCTTCGAAGGTCGTCGCCGAATTCAGCGATGACCTTCGAAGGTCGTCCCTGAATTGGCGACGACCTTCGAAGGTCGTCGCTGATTCCGCGACGATCAACCAATGTCGTCGCTGAATTGGCAACGATCAACAAATGTCGTCGCTAATTTAACGACGAAAAGAGATGTTCGTCACTAAAAATAAAAATAAAAATAAAAATAAATAATTCGCTAAATTAATTAGATACGTCAAAATAAACCCTAGCCGCAGCATAAATAGAGCAAAAAAAAAAATTCTTACCGAGTGCATAAAATTCAATCCATTTTTAACAAAAAATTTAAAGCTTCTTAAAATTAGCAAGAAAATATATCCTATATAATTCAAAAGAATTCGTTAAATTAGCAACGAAACAAAATGAATAAGATGAAACAAGCTGAGAATGGAGCCCACGATCTATATAAACAATGAATGATATAAACAAGCTGAGACGTGACCTTAATTTGGACATGAAAACTCTATGGATCCCTTCCTCCCTACAAAAGATAAGGTATAATGAGTCTAGCATAGAAATATTGAAAAAAAAAAAAAGAGGGGATAAAGTACAATGATCAAATGATGTGATATAATGTGTAATAATGATTACACATAAATAATCAAACAGAAGGAATGCTTTCTAATTCAGGAATAAGGATAACAGAAATAATCCTCAATTCCAAGAAATTATATCTTCTTTAAAGCATTCACCGAAGAATCAGAAACCATTTTCAAAGAAGCTATCTATGACCAAAAGGAATGCTTTCTAATTCAGGAACAAGGATAATAAAAATAAATAAATTGATCACTCTTCATTTATGCTTATTAATGTAATCTTTACTTAATTAATAATATATTCATTTTAAAATTTCAAAAAAATATTCACTCTATTTTCATTTTCTTTTAAATTGAATTAATGTAGATTAATATAAAATAATATAATCTAAGAAAGAACATAAATAAACTAAGCTAAACGATGTGTCATAAGCGTTTCTTATTTATATCATTCACTGTTTGAAGAGAGAAAGGATTCCAAATAATCGATCTTTCTTTTAGTTATATATTGAACCTTTCTTTGGTTGATTAACGTGTGATATTATGAATCCCCATTATTAATATTGAACGAAACTACATCTTATAAAATCACATTTGAATATTTGATGATACATTCCGTACCTTGCTAAAAAAATGATCCTTCTAATGTTTTTGAAATCTTTATTAATTGATTTACAACATCTCTTATTCGCTTATAGTATCTTTTCTATCTTATTCATGGATAACACAATTACAATATATATTTTTGGTAATCAAATATTATGCAAAGTAAATCATTTTCGAATGGATCCTTACTCTACTCTATTTAGTATCTCTCATCAAAGACGATTTTTTTTCTAAGTTATATTTTATCAAAAGAATTGATCTCCATTTTTTGTTTGTTCACAACTTTATATATGTAATAAATATAAAAAAGGGTCCTAATACACCTTGAAAAAATATAAATTAAGGATAGCAACGAATTAACAATTATTTTCATCGCTATTGAAAAATTACATAATAAATAAATAAATAAAAAGGGGTTTTGTCGCTTTTGTATTTAGTTTTTTATTTTTTTTACCAAAAAAACAAATACAAAACTAAATACAAAAGAAACACTAAATTAGCGACGAACAAAGGGTTTCGTCGCTAATCAGTTCTTTTTATTTTATTTTTCGTCAAATTAGCTACGAAAAATACTGTTCGTCGCTAATTTGACCAAAAAACCAAATAATTAAATAAAATTTAGCGACGAACGCTAAGACTATTCGTCGCTAAATAGCGACGAATAGTCTTAGTCGTCGCTAAATGGACCAAAAACCAAATAACAATTTAAATTAAAAAAATAATTTTTAGTCACGAATAACATTGTTTGTGATAATTTAGTGACGAACAATGATCCTCGTCGCTAAATTATTTCTTTCTTTTTCACTTTTTGGTCATTTAGCGACGGAATTGTACATTCGTCACTAAATTAGCGACGGAATGTTCTTTCGTCGCTAAGTTCATCGTAATTTAGTGACGAAAGTAATTTTTCGTCGCTAATTTAGCTACAAATTCCTTGTTCGTTGCTAATTTCGTTACTAATTAGCTACAAATATTTGTTCGTCACAAAATTCATCGCAAAATTTGTGAGGGATTTTTCCGTCACTATTTTCGTCGTAAATAGCGACGAACTTCCTTGTTGTCGCTATTTTTGTCATAAATTAGCGACGAAAATTATCTCGTCGCTAAATGCTCGTGGCTAAATCGCTATTTTTTTTTGTAGTGAGCAAAAGCTGTAAAATATGATTATTTGGATGGCCTGACCGGCGATGCCACATCAGTTCATCCACAATCTAAAGAATGATTTCCTCAAGATTCAGTACTTCTAGTAGTAGGGAAAAATTTTGGGTGGGGCGGCCCCATGCGCTCCACCCAATATCTTCTCCTGGTAGTAGTGACATGAAATGTCATTTCTAATTTTATGGACAACCTAGCCTCTGCTATAGCTGATTGCGCATTAAAAGGTTTAAAGCCTTATTGACATCTTGGGACACGAGGGAGTTTTTGGGGTGCTAATAAATTATCTCCGACATTGATGGGGATAAGTTGCGGAATATGCGGGTCGAAAAGACCTCAAAATCCGTGCGGCGCTTAGGCCAGCTGTAGCCGTTCAAAACCTACGCTTGCTTGTACCGTTGTCGAAACCAAGACACTACAATTGAGAGATATTAAAAAAAACAAAAAACAAAAAAAATAAATAAAACCACCACCAAGTTTTAACCAAGTGGCATGTTGCTTAATCATAAGCATTATAAATCATGCGTCGACTCAAAGTTCTAAAATTTTCCAAGAAAGTAAGTAGTCCAGCCCTTGAACAACTGAACAAGCTATTGGCGGCAGTTTACCTGAAACGGCCAGCCAATTTGTAATGCTTTCTATTTATTTGTTTGGACAACACCAAACCTAAGTTAAGGGTGTAAGTCATATCCTCTAGGAGGGTCTCACTTAAAAATCTCTTCATAACATCAATTTCCGAAAAGAAAGAGATTCCTTCCGACTACAGAATTTCTTACATAACAAAGAAGCAGACTCTTGGGAAGGAGACATGACATAAGGTATGGAGAAGAGCATGCATATTTCCTACTTTGAGGAGAGAGCTCTAGACATGGGATTGTTTGGGCATTGCTTAGGTCGAGTTAAGTAAAGACTGGCTACCTATAAAGATTGGCTTTACTGAAGAAGGAAGGGGGGCCGGGTGCTTGTGGGCCCTTCAAATCTCTTTTTAAAAAGAAAGTGTAATAGCTACTGCCCCTTAGTCATATCCTCTAGGAGCGAACGTCATATCCGAGCTTTTCTAAGCAGTATGTCAAGCGTCAACATAGATATAACATGCAGCATCGACAGGTATGCCGAAAGATCGTATCAACAATCCTTGCGTGCCTTCTATTTTCGAAATTTTACAAAAGCCGGTCCCCAAAATGCTAACCTCTCGTATCCACCCAAAATACAAACCGCTAAATTGAGTTTAAGGAGGGTCGATTCGGTCTTTTCAATTTGGGGTTTTGCTTAGAGATATATGAAATAAGTGATCATTGGGTCCAAAGGGTGGTATCTTTTGGTATATTCCCGTATGATGCTCAATTTGTGAGGGAAGTCTCAAGCCCAAAAAGTTAGGACTCTTGGACAAATTAAAGTTTTGATGACTCGTGTGTAACTATGCATTGCTATCCTTTCTTACATTTACATGAAAAGAAAAGTAAAAAGGGCATTAAGGACCTTACTTTTCGAACTCCTTATAGCCAAGCCCTGAAATGCAATGTTGTATCATATGCAGATCATGCTTTGAGACAGTAAACTGCAGATACAAAGATAAATTTGAGCTCACGACAGAACAAAATTCACATTCACTCATCAATATGATCAAATCAATGGTACGAGCATGCACATCCAACGTGGTATTAATTGAGATCGACTACCACCGGACTCGATTGAATTCTCATGTGAACCGGGGATCATTACATGAAAGGAAAAAGCTGAAGAAAAAAGAAGGAACTTCACATGGCAAAACTATCAAAAGTGATATAACATCTCTTATCAGTTACATCATTATAAATTCTCCATATAGACATCGGACTTCGAACTAACAAAAGGCGGAACGCCATAGAATCTCAACATCAACCTGATGTTGGGAGTCTTCGCCAGCGTGGGATCCCATCAACTTGTGGAATAGGTTTATTGATTAACAAGCTGTAAGATGATCTCCAGCTTGCTGACAGATTCCAATGAAGTAAATGCTTGAAGCAGACTTTGCTCTGCGATTCTTCTTTGTGAAACAATGCCAGAGTGCAATTTTGACAAACTAAGCAACTTACATCAAACATCTAACCTTAGCTCAATCTAACTAGATGCTAAATTCCTGATTATTGCGCATAGATTGATGCTCCATCAATCTTAGTTCAAACAAGCAGCGGAGCCAGCCGAAGATTTTAGATGGAGCAACAATATGACCTTATTGGCAAAGATGAGGACAAATGAGAGGAGCAAATTCAATAGATCTAATGGAAGAAACCCTAACCTGATGCGACGTAGACTTGTCGATTTCTTCTTCTCTGTTCCGGATGACGATCGATATGGCAAAACCCATAAACTGATGCAATTTAACTTTTCGAAATTGCATATGGGAGATATTAACGAGAAAGATAATCTACCTGCTTAATTGGTTCGGTAGCTTTGCCAAAAAAGGAAAAGGAAAAAAAAAAAAAAGAGGAGGTTTAATTCTTATACAGACCAATTTTCGAAATCTCGTATGCCATGGTGTTGGGTCGATTTCTAGAAACAGCACTTGAAAGTACTCAATAATTTAGGAGAGTTTCACTAAAATACTTTTTTTTTTTGTTTGTACTTCAAATTTTGCGTGACATGAACCGGGGGAAAATGGATCCTCTAACTTTGAAGATCAACGTTAGGGGTACCATCAACGTCCATTGAGCTGTCTCTTTCCCATCGGACAATCCACATCAATTTTTGTGGGGGAAAAATATTTTGGACGGGAGTTTTTTACAAGAGAAAAAAATTTGGGTCACGTCAAACCTAGACCGTCCAAAGAGAAATGGACGGCTCAATGGGCATTTGTGATACCCCTAACATTGATCCCCAATGTTAGGGGATCCGAATCCTGAACGAGGTCCCTATAATTTCAAGTTTTCTAATCAAGTTATTCTATTTACACAAAATGTCTTAAAGTCCCTCAACGCTCAATTCGGCCAAATCCAATTGATGATGTTGTTTGGGGAAGCTGAAGAGTAATGTGATTCAAATATTGCCTACGTGAACATCCAGTGAGAGGCCTTAGATAGTGAATCGATTAATTTTTTAACCTTTTTTTGTCTGGTTTCCAGCGATAGCAATTGATGGGCGAGGAGCGAGAACTTCAAGGAACACTTGGAATATTTCGTTTCTAAGCAGAAGAGCCGGATCCAGGTATAGCGACATGTACTAAAAGCCCTGTCCAAGTCAAAGAACTTACACCAAATAGTCCTTACTTCAATCTAGGAAAGAGCTGGAAACTCGAGTGGGTCGCCTTTCGAAGCGTTCCAGGTATACTCTCTAGCTCTCTGCCGTCAGAACCTTTTGAGAGTAAATGGGCTTCTAGGTGCGGTATTTTGTTAATAATCCTTTTGAGCATGATGAATCACTTTGTGCCGGCCTATTGCCAATAAACTTAAGAGGACTCAATGACCATAGATCGAATATATCTAATTTTTACAGTGCGATGGGTAGTTGTTCATGGATTAGCTATACCTACAGTTTCTTTTCCCACTAGGGCTCCATGAACAAATGGTACACGCTATTTAATGAGGTCGAAGAGGCTTGAAATTCGTTTCATTACCTTATTAACAAAGTAGACGAGTCACTCTCTTTCTCTATTATACAAATGGACGTCTTGGGCCGGATTGACTAACCTAACCCTTACAAAAGGGGGCCTTGACATAGCTGGATGCTCCGTTGCAGGATTTCATTATTGAGTGGGTAAAATCTTTAGTCGAACATACCCAGCGAATCGGTATGCTAATTCCTCATCCTCAAATCCATCCTTACCCCAGGGGGTTAGTGTCTTCGAAACTGCTCCACTTCCATTTTCACTTTCCGTAAATGGGCCCGAGCTCTTTCCAGCTTTTCAATGGCCCTCCCACGTTTTGCCAAAGATGCCCACAAAGGATTTCTTTTCCACTAGAAGGTTCGAGTCTTACAAAAGACCCACTCTACGAGGGAAGTCCTTACGGGAGGGGCATGGGGACGTCAAAAAGGGGATCTTATCAACTTGTTCTCCAGCCGGCACCAACACACCGCATTTCGTTCAAAGGGTTGAAGAGAAATATTGTATCGAGCTGTTAGTGTTTACGTAGGCAATATTTATTCCATGCTACGTTTATAACAACCGCATCAATTGGATTTGGATGGATTTCACGTCGGAGAGACTTGATTAGAAAAATTGAAATTATAGAGGCATGAATAGAAAAGTAGTGAGAGTATAAGGGCGAAAAGTAAAAATAAATAAAAGAAAAGAAAATGTCAACCATTTAAATTGGACCAATGAGCCAAGGTCCACTAAACCAAATCTATTGGATCCACATGCATGGACTAAGGTTTGGATCTATCCAACGAATACCTTGAGGCAAAGGTTGAGATGGACCATCATCAATATAACAACAAAATGTCTAATTAGGTCTCTGTCTCTCAGATTCAAAATTCAACCAAATCCAATTGATGTGGCCGTTCGAGAAGCCAAAGAGTAACAAGAATTAAATATTGCTTACGTGGACACCTATCAAAAGGCCGTCGATAGTGAATCGATTAAATTTTTACTCTCCCACAAATTCTCTATCAACTATGGGTGTTTACCTAGGCAATATTCGATTCACATTACGCTTAGGTCAATTGGATCTGGCCAGTTTTCATGTCGAAGGGACTTGGTTAGAAAAATCGAAAGTATAGAGACCTTAATTAGCAAAGTAGTGAAAGCATAAGGACCAAAAGTAGAAAAAGAAAATTGGGGCTAATGGGCCAATGTTCTTCAGGTTTCGTGAGACCAGAACTTAGAAATTTGCTTCGCCAGCGCCTCCTGACACGAGAACATGGTATTGCTGTTCAGTACGAAACACCTCCATAACTTCTCCAATAGATGTCTGCCGGTCCGCAATAAGGGACACGATCAGCCATTATAAACAGCCTAAGCTTCTCCATCTTCCTGAATGAGGCACCAAGTCTTCTACATCAATCTTGCCTAGTTTAACTCCTTTAATTGCATCCGTTCCTTGATACAGTGAAATAGAAAATAATTATGCACGTTGGACCCTCTTCGAAAATAGTTAGGCATGTCCAAAGAGGCCATTAGGCTCTTACCAAATTTCTCCTTAACACTTGTAGAAAATAATTATGGGGACTTGATGATCTCTTCTTTGTCATACGCATTCAGAAAGCACGCGACGTCGAGGAGGATCGTCCTCTCATTGGCCTCTATGTCGTTGATAACAATCCTCAGTATGTCCTGAACCTTTATATGATGGATTCTTTTCAGTCGATCGAACGCTCCTTGCCATTCTTCGATGCTTCTGCCATTCAAGATAGAACCCATCACGGTGAGTGCCAGAGGAAGCCCTTTGGAAGAGCTGTTTAAGCAATTTGAGAGAATTTGATAATCGCTTTTGGGATGTCTTTTTTGGAGTGCATTCTAACTGAAGAGCACGAGAGCTCGATTATTTTTCAGCGGTCTTACCTTGCAGATTTCCCCGCGTAGACCAATTAAGTTTTCTTCGTGTCGAGGGATCACGATGACTCAACTTCTCGAGCCTAATTCATCACCTCAATCAGCTGGCTCAGCGGCTCCGGTAACCCATCAACATCATCAAACACCAACAAGACCCTCTTGTCGCAAAGCTTGCTCCTCGTGAAGTTTAGTACTGCATGAATGTCGTCGCCAAATTCTGGGACTCCACCGTCGAGAATGTCGCCAAAAAGGGTCTATTGCATTTTGGCGAGGCCATGTTGGCTCGAGAAATCCTTTACATTCGCGAGAAAGCAACTCCGATCGAATTGATCTGCAATTCAATGGTACAAAGCTCTCGTGAGTGTCATCTTACCTATCCCGTGTTGGGATTTTGAAGTCCCATGAGGAATGAATGAGAAATGAAGGAAAGAGAGTCCCACATAGGAAAAAGAGTAGATGGTGGATGTGTTTAAATATTGGAACTTCACAAATGGGTTTGGGCCCCAAGGGGCACCGCACTTTTGTAGATGGAGGAGGACCTACGCAAAGTTAGGTCGCCCACACGCGCGCACCGCCACCGAGTCCACACGTTTATTTATTTTACACCATCATTTTTTTATTTATTCTTTTTTGAAGGGGCACGATTTAAATGTTCGAAATTTTTTTGGACAATTTGTTTTTTTCATTCGAACAAATACGTCTGCTCGGCATTAAGCAAACATGAAAGCCGACCGACGAACCTACGTGTTCGTTCGGAATAACGCGAACGAACATGTTTGTTCGAACAAGTTCGTCCGTCGAACATACGTGTTCATTCGGAATGAAACAAACGAACATGTTTGTTTAAACATAACTGTTGGTTCGTATTCCTTCGTCAACAGTAATGATTCGCAACTCTTCACATCATTGTCTATAAATATAAACCCCAACTGTCACATTCCGACTACTGAATTTTTTTGCTTTCCATCGCTCATCACTCATATTCATTTGTGCGGTTGTTTTAAAGAAGTTACATTCGCCGGAGTCCTTTGAAGAAGTACCGCTTCTAAGAAACGCAATCCGTTCTATCCTGGGAGACGATTGCCCAAGGTTCTCGGGTACTAATTGAGGGGGCAAATTTGTCCTAAGGACACAACGACATTTCGTTGGGCTCGGATCAACATACTGCTTACTTATTTGCGTTGGCTACAGGTTAGTCGATACATTGCAATTATGTTTATACGAACTTAGCTACTACAATCTTAAGACAAATTATCATCTACTGTTGATGTTCCTCGTGCTTAGTTCGTGTGGTCTTTTCGTTGCAAGTATTCTGTAGCATTGAAACAGAATTGACGCATTCATTTGAAGTTCCACAATAGTCTGTTTCGTATATTTTTGTGTGGTAATTTATTTCTATAAAATATACGTTACTGCACCACGTATAGTTGATTGTGCGTCATTACAAGTATTTGGTTTTACTTGTACAATATTACTAGTGTTCTGTTTATTGTCTTGTTAATTGTTAAAATTCTAATTTTGCAATAGAAATGGCTTCGACTTCAACTCCAATTACTCCTATTCCGAATCATGGAGAGAAGCCAGAAAAGTTCAATGGTTCTGATTTCAAGAGATGGCAACAAAAGATGTTGTTCTATCTCACGACCTTGAACTTGGCAAGATTCCTCAATGAGCATGGTCCTAAATTGGACGTTGAAGAGACAAACAAAGAAAAAGTTGCTGCTATGGATGCATGGAAGCATTCTGACTTCCTGTGTCGCAACTATGCTGGACAATACCCTTTATAACGTCTATAGTCCGCTGAAAACAGCTAAAGAATTATGGGACAGTCTGGACAAGAAGTACAAAACAGAAGATGTTGGATTGAAGAAATTCATTGTCGGCAAATTTCTGAATTTTAAGATGGTCGATTCTAAAACTGTCTTAAGTCAAATTCAAGAGCTTCAAGTGATCCTGCATGATATTCATACTGAAGGAATGACACTGAGTGAGTCATTTCAAGTGGCTGCCTTCATTGAAAAACTGCCACCGTCTTGGAGAGATTTCAAAAATTATCTCAAACACAAGAGAAATGAGTTGTCACTTGAAGACTTGATTGTTCGATTAAGGATTGAGGAAGATAATAGGCTTTCTGAGAAGAAAGTTGCCAAGAATCTGGAGGTCTCAAGGGCCAATGTTGTTGAAGAAGGGACAAAACCCAACAAGAAGAGGAAAATGCCTAGCAAGTCTGGAGAGAGATCGACCCAAGGCCAAAAGAAGTTCGTTGGCAAGTGCTTCAACTGTGGAAAGTCTGGACATCGAGCCAAAGAATGCAGAGCCAAGAAAAGACAGAAAACTCAGGCCAACATGGTGGAACGAATTTCCAATGGTGTTGAAGATATCAATCTTACTGCCATGATATCTGAGTGCAATATGGTGGGAAACCCAATGAGTGGTGGATTGATACTGGAATAACTCGTCATATCTGTGCAAACATATCGATGTTCTCATCCTATACTACTGTGGGGGGTGATGAAAAACTCTATATGGGTAATTCATCGACCTCTAGGGTTGAAGGTGTTGGAAAATTGCTCTGAAGATGACATCTGGAAAAATTGTGACACTAAATAATGTTCTGCATGTGCCAGATGTTCGCAAGAATTTAGTGTCCGGACTCTCCTAAGCAAGAATGGCTTCAAGTTGGTTTTTGTATCTGATAAGATTGTACTCTCCAAAAATGAGATGTATATAGAAAAAGGTTATCTAAGTGATGGTTTGTTCAAGATGAATGTAATGACTGTTGTATCCAAGGATGATATGAATAAAACTGCTTTTACCTATTGTTGACACCTAAATTTTAATTTTAAGAAATTCATTCATTTATTCACAAAATGAGAGTTATTTATAATTCTCGCAAAAATAAATTCCCATGCATTTGCATATTTATTTTTCTGTCATGCATTGGCATTCAGATGAGGGCGAGTCATTCGAGCTTAGTTTGACAGATGATTCGGGCCGAGCATAATTCGAGAATTTCAAGAAGTGTGCCGAAATATCCATGAGGGGATTGGACCTATTTTTAATTCAGCCCATTTCGCTCAATTAAATTTGAAAGGGGCTTTAATTAATTGTCCAATTGTTCGAATAAAGCCTGTAAGCCCACAAGCATTAGGGTTGGAGAGCAATAAACCTCACATACACTATAAATAGAGCATTTAGGTTTCACAAAAAAAGAAGGCCACAAAAGATATACATACGACACATTGAGGGGGCCAATGCATGGAAAAACACGATAGATTTTAAAGGGGGCACTCAATGGAAAGATAGGGCATGTTGGAGGGTCATGAAGAAGAAGAGGCGCCTCTCTCTCCCTCTGGTCTTCATTGAAAATGGAGATTCAGAGCGAAGAAGAAATAACGTGAATGAGAAAGGGGGTTTTCTTGTATTACTCATTGTTTGCTTGCTCCGATATCTATTAAATTGCATTGACAATTTCTTCTCGTTTCCATCTTGCACATCTTCAGGGCCAATTCGTATAGAAGGTCCACTTTATAGGGAATAGAGGACGACCACAGGGAGTTTTCTCTTGGAACATCTTTTTTTTCATCACCTTCACTTTTTTTTTTGCGAAAGATTCATCCATCGTTTGTTCCCATAAAGATTTGGCGTTAATTAGTTTGCTAGTGTGCTAAGTTATTCTACTTATTAATCCTTTTGCAGGCGACTTTGGTGTTTCTCCCACGTGGATGTGGGTTCTTGTGAGTGTCCGGAAGCTGTTCAAAGTGTAGGCACTCTCATTGAAGTTACTTGTATTCCCGAGATCGACGACCCCTGTTCGAGCCACTCATCCGCGCACCCAAGTTCGCTGAATTGTCCGTATCGTCGAACACACTTACGGTTTAATTCGAGCATGATGTTTGGGTGTTTTTCATAAAGTTTCACTGCTGTTTACTCGTTGTTTCTGCAATATATGCATGCTGTTTTTGGTTGAAAATATTTTGTTTTTGCATGTTTTATTACAATAATTGTTGCAGAATTTTTTTGGAGATTGAATGATGAATTTTCGGATGATCTAGCTGCTGTTTTGATGCCAACGAAGTGCAAACTCTTTTTTTTTTTGGAAATTCAAAAGAACGACCTTTTCGATCTAAATTGTCAAAACCTAATTTTTGTCAAGAAAATAGTGGATTTAGTCAATCTGACCTATCGCCACTTAGGTCTGATTTGCTATCTTCAGAAAGTCGATCTCAAATTTGGATTGCATTAATTTTCGAAAATTTGAAGAAGAGATGTGACTGTGATCTTGATTGATGTTCTTTATGGATATGTTTTCCTGACTTGAATTGCTATATCTTGAAAATTTCTAAAAGAAACTTTAGTAAGATATGGTTTCCTAGAAATCCTATCTAATTGATTTTTTTAGGAAGATGAGTTTCCTTAGAAACTTTATCTCATAAAACTTTAGATAATTAAGTCAGGATAACAAAATCTTTAAGAAAATCCCCACCATGGCCGAAAATTTCAAAGAGGAAAGGGCGAAAATCATATCCAATGCATATCTTGTCATCTTGCATATCTCATATAGTTGAGGATAGCATATCTTTAGCATATCCCATATTTTAGGCATATCCATGGCATATTTTTGTGTATCATCCATTGCATTCCATATTTTCAAAATACCCTTGCATATCTTTAAGTTATATCTTGTCTCATGCATTATCTCATTGTCGAAAAAGCATAAAAGATAAGATTAAAAAATTCTACTCATTCATCGCTTTTTCATTAAATTTCGAAAATCATGCACCCATGCATCGTCATATTCTTTTCGAATTACATGCATTGCATTATCACATTTGCATATCTCATTTTCACATGTCATCTTGTCATTTAGATAGTTTCATGTCATTGCATCCATGTCATTCATGCATTGCATGTAAAAAGCGAAAATCCCAAAAAAAGAAGAAGAAAAGAACTTCATTGTATGAGCTTTAAAATCTATTCATTCTGAGTCGTCAATTGAGGACATCTCATGGAATTAAGGTACCGAAAGGGCATTAGCTTTAATTAGTTAATGTAATCAAGTCCCCGAATCCACAATCTTTGGTTCGTAGAAGTAAAATGGTTCTCCTGCTGTTTTACTTAGGTTTCTAATCAGCCTACCAAAAATGATTAGTGGCGACTCCAAATTCTAAATCATTTCTAATTAATTTAAGTTGCGATTTGGTAGGGCTTGGGAGAGTCCGAATTAGGTTAGTCATTATAATTGACCTGATAATCCATTAACCTAATTTTTTTTAGGTCACGACGCCTATGTGCTTGAGTCTCCTGATATTTGGCATGCTAGACTAGGACATGTCAATTATAAGTCAATAAAGAAATTGATGAACATGGGATTATTGCCAAAATTTGACTGTCCAAGTGAAATATGCCAAGTGTGTGTTGAATCTAAATTTTCTAAACCTCCATTTCATTCTGTAGATAAGAGAAACACAGAACCTTTAGATTTAATACACACAGACATTTGTGATTTGAAAACAATACCGTCAAGGGGTGGTAAAAAGTATTTCAATACGTTTATAGACGACTCTTCGAGGTATTGTTATATTTATTTGCTTAGTAGCAAAGATGAGGCTGTGAATGCTTTTAGAACCTATAAATCTGAAGTTGAAAATCAGTTAAATAAGAAAATAAAAATAATAAGAAGTGATAGATGAGGTGAATATGAATTTTCTTTTGAGGAAATTTGTTCTGAGTTTGGCATTATTCACCAAATCACCGCTCCTTACACACCACAATCGAATGGTGTGGCGGAAAGGAAAAACCATTCTCTAAAGGAAACAATGAATGCATTGTTGAATAGTTCTGGTTTACCACAAAATTTGTGGGGAGAAGCTATCTTGACGGTAAACTTTATTTTAAATAGAGTACCCCACAAAAAGAAACAACAAACTCCTTATGAGAAGTGGAAAGGCAGAATGCCTAATTTGAAATATCTCAAAGTGTGGGAGTGTTTAGCAAAGGTTGCTGTTCCTAAACCTAAGAAGGTTAAGATAGAACCAAAAACCGTTGATTGCATTTTTATTGGATATGCTCTGAATAGCAATGCATATTGATTTCTTGTTCACAAGTCTGAGATCCCAGATATACATGTTAATACGATTATTGAATTAAGGAACGCTTCGTTCTTTGAAAATATATTCCCGTATAACATAGTATATAAGCCAATTGATAACGATAAGAGGCCTCGAGACACTACATCTAGAAGTGATCCAATAGAGGATGAATATAGACGTAGTAAAAGACAAAAGACTTCTACATCTTTTGGACCTAATTTTATAACATATTTGCTAGAGAATGAGCCTCGGACATTTAAGGAAGCTGTGACATCTCTAGAAGCCCCGTTCTAGAAAGAAGCTATCAATAGTGAAGTTGAATACATCATGTCTAACCATACTTGGGAATTGGTTGATCTTCCTCCTGGTAATAAGCCACTACAATGTAAGTGGATATTTAAGAGGAAAATGAAAGCATATGGTACTATTGATAAGTATAAGGCTCGGCTTGTAGTAAAGGCTACAGGCAATAAGAAGGTCTTGATTATTTTGACACTTATTCACCTGTCACGAGAATTACATCTATACGGATGTTAATTGCTATAGAAGCGTTGTATGGACTTGAAATCCATCAAATGGATGTCAAAATAGCATTCCTAAATGGGGATTTGGAAGAAGAAATTGTTGGCTGGGTCACTCCTATATGGAAGAAGCCCAATGAAGTGCAAGCCCATGGCTTGAGCCCGTATGTTGATACATATGGAGAAATAGGGTTCTCACTATCAGTTATGCAGTAGCCACCAAAAAGACGTTCTTTTTCGGACGTAGTAGCAAGAGAGAAAGAGTGAAGAAAATCTGAAAGAGGGTGTCGTCCGGTTTTCTTCAAGCTTACATCAGAGGTCGATTCGTGGTCCGATTGCTCGCGGCGCATTGTTCTCGGATCTGATTGGTTTGATCTTCATCTGGATCTTCTTTCATTGGATTTTTCGTGGGTAGAACTAAACCCACGTTTTAGTGAGATTTATCCTTGATCTCTTGCGATTTCACGTGTATTGCCAAGAATGGTGTTCTTGATGTATTTGCTGCTATGTACCTCTAGTATTAACTAGAGAAGAACATTGTCTACCCAATTCATTGATAGTGAAGTTTTTTGGGTGGACTACGGTCCCGTGGTTTTTTATCTCCTCACATCGGGGAGATTTTCCACGTTAAAAATTCTCGTGTTTGTGGGTGCTTGGTGTTTATATATTCTATCAGATATATCGCTCTATTATATCATTTCCTATTAGGTTTGCACAAGAGGATAGATTTCTTTATTCCGTTGTGCTAATCCGATATTGTTCGGATTCATTGATCCCCCAACAAGTGGTATCAGAGCATTGGTTCTTGCTGGATTTTTTTGTGTGCGCCTTGTGTTAAATGATGGAAACGAATACGAGTAGAATGGTTACCTTGAATGGTTCAAATTATCATATCTGGAAAGGAAAAATGGAAGACCTTTTATATGTGAAGGATTATTATTTGCCCGTATTTGCTGATGAGAAACCAGAGAACAAATCTGATGCTGAATGGTCTATATGCCATTGTCAAGTGTGTGGTTATATTAGACAGTGGGTGGATGATAATGTTTTGAACCATATCACTGAGGAAACACATGCACGCAGTTTGTGGAATATGCTCGAACAATTATATGCTCGAAAGACTGGAAATAACAAGTTATTTCTGATTAAACAGATGATGGCTTTGAGATATCATGATGGTACTCCTTTGACTGACCATTTAAATTCTTTTCAAGGAATTATAAATCAGTTGGCTGCGATGGGAATCACGTTTGATGATGAGATACAAGCATTATGGTTGCTTGGTACTTTACCAGACTCATGGGAAACGTTTCGAACTTCTTTGTCTAATTCAGCCTCGGATGGTTGTCGCGACCCTCTTGAGGTTGTCGGGCTCTCGAGGGCTAATGGGCCGTCCTGTCTGGTCGGACGCAGGCCTCTCCCAAGGCCCATTACCCAAATCGCAACGGAGGTATGCGTGATCGACTTTCAGTGTGGTCTAGTGACATGTGCTAAGTGTGCATGCCATGGAGTCGCCACCAATCATTTTTTTAGGGTATGATTGGACCACCCAATCGAATAGTTGGGAGTTTCTATTCAATTCTGCGAGAACCAGAGAAATGGTTTCGGGGACTTAGTTACACCAACTGTCAGAGTTGACGCCCTTTCGGTATCTAAGTTGACTGAATTTTCTAGCCTGAGATTCATGCGGATGAGTAAGGTATGAACCCTAAATCTAGAAATTCATGTAGATAAGAGTGATTATCCTAGCAATCACAATCAGTAATAAAATGCCCAACTCAAGGAATCTAGATATGCAAATAAATCACATGGCATTCCTAGTAAGGTCCTATTTATCAATCACAGCTCAAGAATGATTTAGCTGTCCTAGCCATTCTACACACGATCTAACCTAAGGAGTTCGAGAGTACTCACATGGGGTTCGCCGTGCCCTGGTTTGGTCTTGGACGAGCTATCGAACTCATGCCGACCCGATTATATTTGGGGATCCACTCGGCGTTTTACACCATGAAATCATGTGAAACAAAAACGAAAATATTCAGCAAGGGGCATTTATTGTTGATGGTGGTCGATCTAATTGGACATCAAGACTAAAAAAGATGTATAAATTTACAAATTAAAATACTCGAATGACATTTTTTTGCTAAATTCAACTCTATGCGTCGTGAAGAAACACATGCAATTGAACTTGAATTTTGACTATTTATGAGTTCAAAATGTAAAAGAAATTAAAATAAAAATATTGACTATTTTTCTATATTTTTACGACAGCGAACGCTATTTTTCTTCATTTTTTCATGTATTTTTCTATTTTTGGAAAATATTAAAAAATATTAAAAAATATGAAAAATTATTTTTTTATCAAAAATGGTTCCTTTAGCTTGGTCAAGGCTACCAAAGATGATTTTTTAATTTTTTTAACTTTTTATAGATTTTTTATGAATTTTTTAAAAATAAACTATGAAAGACTGATCAAAAATCAGGTGTCAACAATGGTAAGATTATCATGGATTTAGCCAAGAGTAGTGTTCTGAATGAAGAGATGCGAAGGAAGATGCAGGGATCCTCTTCACACTCCGATGCCTTGGTTGTTGAAAAAATGGGAAGAAGTGAGACTCGAGGTTCATGGAACAGGGATAAGAGTCGAGGTAAAAGTAGAGGCAAATCTAATAAATTTGCAAATATTGAGTGTCATTATTGCCATCAGAAGGGACATATCCAAAAATATTGCCGTCAGTTGAAAAAATAGAAACAGAAAGAGAAAAGTAAAGAGACGAAAAGTGATAATAATAGCGATGACAATCGCGTTGCTGCACTTTCTGAAGACTTTCTCATTGTTTTTTATGGTGATGCTGTGAATCTTGTATGTCATGAGTGTTGACACCTGATTTTTTACCATTTATTATTGTGATTTTTATTATTTAAAATTAATTAAAAATATCAAAAAAGGTTATAAAATCACAAAATCAACTTTGGAAGCCTTGGTTTAGCCTTAGGAACCAATTTTGAACAAAAAATATTTTTCGGTATTTTTAATATTTTTCGAGTTTATTTAATTATAAAAATACCCAAAAAATCAGAAAAATACCATTCGTGGTCAGAAAAATACCCAAAAATATTCGATAATTTTGTTTTAATTTCCTCTTCAAGTGTGTCACTTTAAATCTCAAAAATTCGGCTCGGGTCACTATGTTCCTTCACAAACATAAACCCGAACCGAGCCTAAAAAAAAAAAAAAAAATTCCTTTTCGAGTTTTTAGTTTTCAATTCTCACTTTTTATAAGCTATGACATTGGATTCTAAAGTCTTAAAGTGCAATTAGGTCAATTTGCCCTCCAATTTAATCAATTTTTATCAAAAGGGCTTAATTGCACATTTTTCTTTCAATTAGTCCCCGGTTTCACGGATGTATACGTATGCTCTACGTATTTATACTTCATACGTATTTATACATTATGCATATTTGTACTGTTTGGTAACCTCTTTAACTCTTGTAATAATAATAATGGTTATTATTTTTAACACCTTTGTTAGTGCCTTTTTTTAGCATTTTTGTATTGTGAGTGCTATTGCTAGTGCTATTTTTAAATAGCATTTTTGTATTATAAATTGTGAGTGCTATTGTTAGTGCTATTTTTAAATGACATTTATTTATCATAAATTGTGAGTGCTATTGTTAGTGCTATTTTTAAATGGCATTTATTTATCATAAATTGTGAGTGCTATTATTAGATAGAATTTATAATTGTTAGTGCTATTTTTGTATTATAAATTGTGAGTGCTATTGTTAGTGCTATTTTTAAATAGCATTTTTGTATTATAAATTGTGAGTGCTATTATTAGTGCTATTTTTAAATGGCATTTATTTGTGAGTGCTATTTTTAGATAGAATTTATAATTGTTAGTGCTATTTTTAAATACAATTTATTGGAAGGTATTTTTGGCTATAAAAGGATGGCAAGAGTTTTGAGGTTGAGGGGGAGAGACATTTTGTAGAGTGTGCAAATTTTTGAGAGCTTAGAGAGAAGAACACAAACACTCTCTATATTCTCACAATCTTGAGTGAGCAAAATATACTAAGTTCGGAATATTGATTCCGCATATTGCTAGCACAATTGTTGTGGAGTTATTAGTCGTCTCCCCGTTCGTCAATTGGTGGTGCGTCCGAACTAGATGCCTAACACTTGTGGAGGCTGAGATCGAAGAACATCGAACCGACACCTCCGTTCAAGCACGCTACGAGAGGTAATCTATTTACTCCCTTTGAGACTTTGTGATTTTTTTCGATTGAAATGCACGAAGTACGCCTCTGGAGATACATGTATGGGTTGTTATTTATTTCTGCTACGTGTTACGTGGATCCCAACAGTGGTATCAGAGCCAATCCTTAGGTGTTTTCGTGCATTTAATTGATTTTTTGCAATTTTTGCAATACTATGGCCAATATGTATTAACGAATTGTTCGTCTTACATGGCTAATGGAGATTGATTATTTTATATGATAAATTAATCAACGTAGCAAAAATTGAGACTAAATCAATTTTGAATCGAAAATTTATGACTATCTTATTTTACGTAAAAATTCTGAATATGATTCAACGTAGAATTTTTATTGTGCCTTCCTAAGTTTTAAATTGTGAATTTATTACTTACGTGAAAGGGTGGTGATCATGGAAAAATCCCTAATCAATGTGATTGATGTATATATGAATGTATGATGATTATTTATATATTTGGGGTTGTAATTATTAAATGGAGGCTGCGTACTCCTTTTATTTTTCATGTAATCTTTATTTTTAGCATAGTCAATTGTTGATGTAAATGCTACGAGGATTACGTGGAGGAGCCTTTTAAGTCGGCAAGCTCTTTGGGGCCCAATTCTTGAAGAGTTCAAGAAACCAAGAAGAAGCGAAGAGCGACTCTCCATTATTAAAATATTAAAATGATTAAATGTGGTCTCATTGGCTCGAGACCCATTAAGTCATAATTCCATGATCACCACGCAGGATAGATGTTTATGTGATTGACATCTATTTATTTATTATGATTACGTGAGCATGTTAAACTGGTTAATGTGCAAAGTCAGACTTACCTCACCCAAACTTGCGCCTGCATGAACTCTTAGTCAGGAAAATCACTCGCGTTAGGTACCGAAAGGGCGTTGGTAATGACACCAGCGTAACCAAGTCCCCGAACCCAAAATCTCTGGTTCCGCAGAACTGATCGATCTCTCCCAATCGGTCAGTAAGGTTTCCGGTCTACCCTCCAAGAAAGACCGGTGGCGACTCCAAATGCATGCACAATTTGCACATGCCACTACGACCACACTGAAGGTCGAAAGCGATCGACTCTTATCGTCGAAGAATACTCCCGCCGCGATTTGGTATGGGCCTGGGAGGGCTCGCGCCGATCCAAGACCCGTGATCGGTAATCCATTAGCCGCGTCCGCTTCCGGACGGGTCGCGACAGCTGGCGACTCCACTGGGGACTTTGTTCTAGAACCTATGGTTCTAGACCTCAAGTGGACTTAGGCCGTAATTAAAACGCTGAGTGATTTTTCTAACCATACAGGCGCTCTTGAAGGTGAGGTAAGTCCGCTTATGATAGGTGTTATATGTTTTTGCAGATTGGAGTGATAAGGGGGGTAGTCTGTGATTAACATTGTCTTATGCAGGTTGGCGTAGGAATGAATGATTGTGTGTATGTTTTATATTGAAGCGGTGATTGTTAAATAAGATGCATGTTTATCGCTTTAGCACGACACCGAAAATACACACAACCGCGCCTAAAACCCCGGGCGCCGTCTATAGGAAAACAATAGAAGGGATTGAAAATGGAATCTCCGTGAGGAAAGACACGGGGTAATCCACTTTTCAATTCCGCTCGTTTCGAACTATGGATCGAGCCCCAATGCAACGATAGTTGTGCAATGGAATCTGCTCTTTCTAGAACTCGAGGTGGGAACCTTGACCTTAGGTGCCAAATCCTTTGATTTTTGGTAGTTTTATCCTCACTTGTCTCATGTGCATGTCTTTAGATGGTTGGTATATCTAAAACCACCTAAAAAAAAAAAATATCGGTGATCCTGGAGTCACATCTCGAAGACTGGAACTGGGGCATCTCCAAGTGTTCGGACCACATTCCTTTGATTGATTTGACATTCTTAGTTCTATTGTATAAGATTAATTTTGCTGAGATCCTCTCTATCTCGTCCCTTAGATTGATTGTATTAGGGATCTATTTGTATTGTATACATCTTGATAAGGCTCATTTCTATCGAAAATGGGGGCAAATTCCCCAAACCTGTGGAGCATAGTGGAATTCGTCCCTTCAGTGCAAAATGCATTTGGCCGCAGAGCCACCCGTTTGGTGAAAGGACGTATCGTTCCTAATTGATTTTTAATCAGATCTGAGGATAAGTTCTTCTCCATTTTTTTTATCTCAGGTGATAAAAGAGACAATGCACCCAAAAGCTCATGCATTCAAATGACAAAATAGACGTCGCCCAGCTGGGGCAAATGAACCGTAGGCGTTGCAAATACCTTCAAGCACGGATGGAGGAATTTGATAGATGTTGTGCATATCAATATGCAACAGCAAAACGGAATGCAAATCAAGTGTAAAAGGACGTATCGTTCCAAAATGATTGTTTTCTTGATATGGGAATAATGTTTCCTTTCTTTTCCTCTCAGATGATGATCAAGAGCAGAGGACGCAGGATGTAATGCTTTCAAATAACAAACAGGGAACATCAAATACCTTAAATGGCGACTGTGATCGAGAGAATCACCAAACCGCCACATGACGAATCCCAAGAATATCAAGCTGTCTTGAGACAGATAAAATTGATCAAGGACTCTGACAATCGAGATGGATGATCAGAATCTGCAAAAATCAATGGGAGCAGGTTCCCCCCATTTGCTTTGAGGAGCCAAACCGGGGGCAAACTCTCATGATCCCCCATGAAAGCGCATCAGACCATGGTCATCGAATCCAGAGATGACAAACAGCAAAACCATGCCTAACTGGGGCAAGTGAATCATTTGTACGCCGGACGTTTCTCCTCTGGCAAAGTCAATGGACGCAATAACAGAGTCGTCCGTATCAGAATCAAACCCCAAGATACGAATTTGGGTGAACGGTAACCTTGTATCGTTCCAATTTGGTCTTCGAAGACCACATGCCTAACATGAGTTTTTACTCATTTTGCAGGAAGTCGTTGGCGCTGAAAGCCTCAAATGAAAAGAGCGCGCTAACATGGAGGCGAATAGAATCATTGGCCTTAGAAGTCAGGATTCCAGGAGATGCTCTTTGTTTATAAGACCTAGTGGATGGTAAAAAGTATCGCTCCTACGTCACATGCTTTGACATGCATTTTGATAAAATTTTATTTTTCCCTTGAATAAAAGGAACTCTGAAGAGCGGCGCTGGAACGCGTCCAAAAACACAAATGGATCTCCTCCATGGCAAATCCTTGAGAAGGATTTACCGCCAACCAAACGGAGGAATCATGGCCACAATATAGATGGCCAATTTCTGCAAGCCGCGCGTTTGTGCTCAAATGGAAACACAAAGCAAGAATAAGGCTGTATCGTTCCAATTTGCCTGGAATTTTGGAACGCAAACTGACACCTAATTCCCGTCTTTGACAGGGGCTCGCCATCAAGGCGAAACGGGTTTTCACATCCCATGTATTACCCATTGGAACACATGACCAAGGGGATCTCCAACCGCGGGGGACAGGTAAGTATCCCTCTCCCCAATCCATTGAAGATGTTGAATAAAAAAAAAGAAAAGAAAAGCTTTCAGAATCTAATGTCTAGAGAAGGCATAGAATTCAAATTTCATTGGCATTCATGTTTTGAAACAGGAGGTTGTCTGAACATGAATAAGAACGTGCATGGTGCACCATAAAATCCCCTTGATGGGTAAAATTTTTGGGAAAACGAAAGAGATTTTTCCAATCAAAAGTTGTTCAAAACTCTCAAAAGGACGTTTTCTCAAAAGACGAGAGGCAAAGCCTAGTCCAAACACGTCCTATACACACTTAAGAGAGAAGCGGAGCGAATCAGACAGCAAAATCTGGACCTACGGAAGTATGGACCATTCGCAGCCATTACATGGGTTGGGACGACGGAGGCATTCGTTTCATATCCCCCAAACACTACAGGTGACCGTTGATAACCCCTTTGAACGGCGGTTTTCATTCTTAACCCTGTCAAGAACCACCCTATATCGGGGCAAAATAGAGGTGAGTCCAGCAGCATCAGGAGAAAATGGTTAGAAATTTTCTTGCTCGGACTAACATCGATCTTTGTGTGTTGTTTATATGGTAATCCAAGTGCCATAGGATGACGAGAAGCATTCATTTCTCTATCCCACACACCATATCCTTTGCACAGCCAAGTTGAGCCTGCAAATCCATTTCATGAACCCGTTGGTGATCATTGCACATTCCAAGATAAAGGCATCATCACCTCATAAACGGAGGAATTCAAGACTCAGGGATTACGAAGAGAATTCCCGGACTGATATTTAAAGCATGTTTAGACTATATGTCTAACATGATCCCATGAAGATGAGAAAAAGTGGGATTTCAAAAATGAATGAGAAAAATCCACGGCATCAAGAAAAAGCAAAGTGCCTGGTAAAAGCAAGGCTGATGCTCGTGAAAACTGTTTGATTGATCCCCAATAAAGCCTAGTTGGGAAGAGAAAAAAAAAACCACTAAAGGAGTCAGGTCAGAAAGACTGCCCCCTAAATGATGTCAGCCGCGGAGCGAAGACACAGACAGAGTTGTCAATCTCTTAATGCAGCCAGAGACGCTCTCTAAAAAATTTGTGCACACCTCAAAAGCGGTTGCACGCCTCAAAAATTGAAGATGCATAATGGAAAAGACAGGTGACAAATTTGCAATGATCACCAATGTCAATCCCCTCATGAATTCTGGGCCAAAAACAAGCCTTTTTCGGTCCCCAATCCTACCAACATCATAACCCTGAAACAGTCTTCTTTGACTAAGGCACTTGGGTTAACATATAGCTTAGCTCGAAGAAGTACGAGCAAGACTATTTCTTTCTCATTTTGCAGGGTTCTTGACTTGTAAACCCGAAGCAGATGATGAAAATTTTTATTCAATGGCCTCGACTCCAAGGCGGGTCCCCCTTGAAGATCAATAACCAAGCCCAACATTACGGTCCCGTGGAAGACCTCCCGACCGATCAAAATGTATGCGCTGCGAATGAGCCTAAAACCTAGACACATGTTAGTAGGGAATTGAGTGCATCCCCTATAAAAACCACTATCTCAAAACAGGTGAGAAGACCTCCTTGTCGAGAAATATTCCAATTGATGTTTTGAACAAACTCTTTTTGGAATTTTCAAACTGTTGATCCAAATTTTCCATGCAAGGAATTTGTGATCACATTTGCATGTTGTATGAATGCTTTGGATAACCTCCAGCATCAAAATGCACATTTCATGACTAAAACTTAAGTCATAAAATTTTGTCAATTGGACAATTATTGTCTTCCCAAAGATTATTAACATTTTCTTGGTGAAGAAAAATCTTTCAGGTTTGAACTTTCTGCAGGATACCTGGAGAACCCAGCTCCCAAAATGTCGCCTCAACAGACCCAAGTCCTAGCATGACGTGGAGAACCCTCGTCCTAGGACCCCTTTTCAAAAATATCAAACAGTCCTAACATGACGTGGAGAACCCTCGTCCCAGGACCCCTTTTTTAAAAAAATCAAGCAATCCCAATAGACGTGGAGAACCCTCGTCTCGGGACCCTTTTTCAAAATCAAGCAGCCCTATCAGACGTGGAGAACCCTCGTCTCGGGACCCCTTTTCAAAAATCAGGCAGTCTCATCGGACGTGGAGAACCCTCGTCAAGAGACCCCTTTTAAAAAATCAAGCAGTCTCATCGGACGTGGAGAACCCTCGTCAGGAGACCCCTTTTCAAAGCAAAACAACGGTAGATACCGCCTGAAGGGTCAAATGATGGTAGATACCGCCTGAAGGGTCAAAACAAAGGTAGAAACCGCTTGAAGGGTCAACCAAAGGTAGAAACCGCCTGAAGGGTCAACCAAAGGTAGAAACCGCCTGAAGGGTCAAAACAAAGGTAGAAACCGCCTGAAGGGTCAAACTCAAGGTAGAAACCGCCTGAAGGGTCAAATCAAAGGTAGAAACCGCCTGAAGGGTCAATCAAAGGTAGAAACCGCCTGAAGGGTCAACTCAAGGTAGAAACCGCCTGAAGGGTCAAACAAAGGTAGAAACCGCCTGAAGGGTCAAAACAAAGGTAGAAACCGCCTGAAGGGTCAAACAAAGGTAGAAACCGCCTAAGGGTCAAAACAAAGGTAGATACCGCCTGAAGGGTCAAACCAAGGTAGATACCGCCTGAAGGGTCAACTCAAGGTAGATACCGCCTGAAGGGTCAAACCAAGGTAGAAACCGCCTGAAGGGTCAACTCAAGGTAGAAACCGCCTGAAGGGTCAAACCAAGGTAGAAACCGCCTGAAGGATCACATTAATGGTAGAAACCGCCTGAAGGGTCACATATGGTAGAAACCGCCATAAGGGTCAATTCATTGGTAGAAACCGCCATAAGGGTCAACTCATTGATAAATATCGCAGTAAGGATCAACACAAATGTCTGATCCACCATACGGATCAAAATCCTTGGCAAATCCCAAAGCGTGGGATGCGCCTTCCTTAGGTTCCTACCAGTTAGGAATCCCATCATGGTATGACCTACCATACAGGTCAGAGCTTAATCTCCCTAGGATATTCTGAATGACGAGTCCTAGGCATCTTCTTGAAAGTCGTCGCAACCGGCAGCATCCGACAGGTGAGCTTCAGGTAAGCCTCTCTCACTCCGGCCCATGTTCAAATTGTTAGAGCAAACCGAGGATTGATTTGAGCTTTTATCAATAGGCTTAAGGATCCGATGTCATAACATTTCTTCTCTCATTTTCCCAGTTGAGTCGGTTAGGAATCAGGTGCCACCTTATCTTTGAGAGAAACCTTTAATGAGATTCCTCTCAAAGAGGGGCAGCTATTGATACCTGATTTTTTACCATTTATTATTGTGATTTTTATTGTTTAAAATTAATTAAAAATATCAAAAAAGGTTATAAAATCACAAAATCAACTTTGGAAGCATTGGTTTAGCCTTAGGAACCAATTTTGAACAAAAAATATTTTTCGGTATTTTTAATATTTTTCGAGTTTATTTAATTATAAAAATACCCAAAAAATCAGAAAAATACCATTCGTGGTCAGAAAAATACCCAAAAATATTCGATAATTTTGTTTTAATTTCCTCTTCAAGTGTGTCACTTTAAATCTCAAAAATTCGGCTCGGGTCACTATGTTCCTTCACAAACATAAACCCGAACCGAGCCTAAAAAAAAAAAAAAAAAATTCCTTTTCGAGTTTTTAGTTTTCAATTCTCACTTTTTATAAGCTATGACATTGGATTCTAAAGTCTTAAAGTGCAATTAGGTCAATTTGCCCTCCAATTTAATCAATTTTTATCAAAAGGGCTTAATTGCACATTTTTCTTTCAATTAGTCCCCGGTTTCACGGATGTATACGTATGCTCTACGTATTTATACTTCATACGTATTTATACGTTATGCATATTTGTACTGTTTGGTAACCTCTTTAACTCTTGTAATAATAATAATTGTTATTATTTTTAACACCTTTGTTAGTGCCTTTTTTTAGCATTTTTGTATTGTGAGTGCTATTGCTAGTGCTATTTTTAAATAGCATTTTTGTATTATAAATTGTGAGTGCTATTGTTAGTGCTATTTTTAAATGACATTTATTTATCATAAATTGTGAGTGCTATTGTTAGTGCTATTTTTAAATGGCATTTATTTATCATAAAATGTGAGTGCTATTATTAGATAGAATTTATAATTGTTAGTGCTATTTTTGTATTATAAATTGTGAGTACTATTGTTAGTGCTATTTTTAAATAGCATTTTTGTATTATAAATTGTGAGTGCTATTATTAGTGCTATTTTTAAATGGCATTTATTTGTGAGTGCTATTTTTAGATAGAATTTATAATTGTTAGTGCTATTTTTAAATACAATTTATTGGAAGGTATTTTTGGCTATAAAAGGATGGCAAGAGTTTTGAGGTTGAGGGGGAGAGACATTTTGTAGAGTGTGCAAATTTTTGAGAGCTTAGAGAGAAGAACACAAACACTCTCTATATTCTCACAATCTTGAGTGAGCAAAATATACTAAGTTCGGAATATTGATTCCGCATATTGCTAGCACAATTGTTGTGGAGTTATTAGTCGTCTCCCCGTTCGTCAATTGGTGGTGCGTCCGAACTAGATGCCTAACACTTGTGGAGGCTGAGATCGAAGAACATCGAACCGACACCTCCGTTCAAGCACGCTACGAGAGGTAATCTATTTACTCCCTTTGAGACTTTGTGATTTTTTTCGATTGAAATGCACGAAGTACGCCTCTGAAGATACATGTATGGGTTGTTATTTATTTCTGCTACGTGTTACGTGGATCCCAACAGTGGTATCAGAGCCAATCCTTAGGTGTTTTCGTGCATTTAATTGATTTTTTGCAATTTTTGCAATACTATGGCCAATATGTATTAACGAATTGTTCGTCTTACATGGCTAATGGAGATTGATTATTTTATATGATAAATTAATCAACGTAGCAAAAATTGAGACTAAATCAATTTTGAATCGAAAATTTATGGCTATCTTATTTTACGTAAAAATTCTGAATATGATTCAACGTAGAATTTTTATTGTGCCTTCCTAAGTTTTAAATTGTGAATTTATTACTTACGTGAAAGGGTGGTGATCATGGAAAAATCCCTAATCAATGTGATTGATGTATATATGAATGTATGATGATTATTTATATATTTGGGGTTGTAATTATTAAATGGAGGCTGCGTACTCCTTTTATTTTTCATGTAATCTTTATTTTTAGCATAGTCAATTGTTGATGTAAATGCTACGAGGATTACGTGGAGGAGCCTTTTAAGTCGGCAAGCTCTTTGGGGCCCAATTCTTGAAGAGTTCAAGAAACCAAGAAGAAGCGAAGAGCGACTCTCCATTATTAAAATATTAAAATGATTAAATGTGGTCTCATTGGCTCGAGACCCATTAAGTCATAATTCCATGATCACCACGCAGGATAGATGTTTATGTGATTGACATCTATTTATTTATTATGATTACGTGAGCATGTTAAACTGGTTAATGTGCAAAGTCAGACTTACCTCACCCAAACTTGCGCCTGCATGAACTCTTAGTCAGGAAAATCACTCGCGTTAGGTACCGAAAGGGCGTTGGTAATGACACCAGCGTAACCAAGTCCCCGAACCCAAAATCTCTGGTTCCGCAGAACTGATCGATCTCTCCCAATCGGTCAGTAAGGTTTCCGGTCTACCCTCCAAGAAAGACCGGTGGCGACTCCAAATGCATGCACAATTTGCACATGCCACCACGACCACACTGAAGGTCGAAAGCGATCGACTCTTATCGTCGAAGAATACTCCCGCCGCGATTTGGTATGGGCCTGGGAGGGCTCGCGCCGATCCAAGACCCGTGATCGGTAATCCATTAGCCGCGTCCGCTTCCGGACGGGTCGCGACAATGAGACAAGTTGGGTAATCGATAGTGGTGCATCTATTCATGCTACATCTCCTAGGGATTTCTTTACATCTTATAGGGCAGGTGACTTTGGATTTGTGAAGATGGGAAATAATGGGCTGGCAGAAGTTGTAGGCATTGGTGATGTGTGCCTAGAGACCAGCAATGGCACGAGGTTAGTATTGAATAATGTTAAGCATATACCTGATATTCGATCGAATTTGATTTCCACAGGTAAGCTGGATGATGAGGGGTATTGCAACATCTTCAGTGATGGTCGATGGAAGCTCACTAAATGTTCTATGGTTGTGGCTAGAGGAAACAAATTTTCTTCGTTGTACATTATGCAGGCAAAATTATCCACAGAAAAAATTAATGCAGTAGACAACGAAGAGACAGTTGAGATATGGCACAGGAGGCTCAGTCACATCAGTGAGAAGGGCTTGTCATTATTGTCTAAGAAGAAGCTCCTTTCAGGAATGAAAAATTCAGTGCTGAAGAAATGTGATCATTGTTTAGCAGGAAAATAGAATTGAGTTGCATTCAAAAGCTCCTCTCCTTCGAGAAAGTCAGGTATACTTGATTTAGTGCATTCTGATGTTTGTGGTCCTATGAAGACAAAATCTCTTGGTGGCTCTCTTTATTTTGTTACTTTCATAGATGATTATTCAAGAAAGCTTTGGGTTTATACTTTGAAATCTAAAGACCAATGTTAGATGCTTTTAAGCAGTTTCAGGCTTCAGTTGAGAGACAGACTGGAAATAAATTGAAATGCATCAGAACTGATAATGGGGGAGAGTATATTGGTCCTTTTGATGAATATTGCAAACAACAGGGTATTCGACATCAAAGGACACCTCCCAAGACACCTCAGTTAAATGGTTTAGCTGAGAGAATGAATAGGACACTGATTGAACGGGTAAGATGTTTGCTTTCACAGTCAAAGCTACCGAGATCCTTTTGGGGTGAATCTTTAAGTACAGTTGCACATGTATTAAATCTTACTCTATGTGTCCCTTTAGAGTTTGATGTTCCTGATAGAGTTTGGATAGGAAAAGATGTTTCTTATGACTATTTGCGTGTCTTTGGGTGCAAGACATTTGTGCATATTCCTAAAGATGAGAGATCTAAACTTGATGTGAAAACACGACAATGCATATTCATTGGCTATGGACAGGATATGTTTGGCTACAAGTTCTATGATCCAGTTGAGAAGAAAGTTATAAGAAGCAGAGATGTTGTGTTTATGGAAGATCAGACTATAGAGGATATTGAGAAATCAGAGATTATTTCAACGCCACAGGTTAGTGATGATTTGATTGACTTGGATCCAGCTTCTCACATATATGTTCCTACACAGGTTGAGGAGGACCAGCTAGAAATAAATGTTTCAGATAATGCACATGTCCCGGAACATGTTGAGACAGATGATGTTGTTCCTAAACTAGAAGCTCCATTAGAAGGAGCAGCTCCATTAGATGCTCCATCAGATGTTCCAGTCCGGAGATCTATCAGAGACCGACGACCTTCCACCAGATATTCTTCAGATGAGGATATATTATTGACTGATGCAGGTGAACCAGAGCGTTATGCAGAAGCAATAGAAGATGAGTGCAAAAGCAAATGGCTCGATGCCATGCAGGATGAAATGCAGTCACTTTACGATAATCATACTTATGAGCTGGTGAAGTTGCCTAAAGGCAAAAGAGCTTTGAAGAACAAGTGGGTATACAGGTTGAAACAAGATGAACATACTTTACAACCACGATACAAAGCTAGATTAGTTGTTAAGGGATTCGGTCAAAGCAAGGGTATTGACTTTGATGATATATTTTCTCCGGTGGTAAAAATGTCTTCTATCCGTGTGGTTTTAGGCTTGGCAGCTAGCCTAGACTTGGAAATTGAACAGATAGATATCAAAACAGCATTCCTTCATGGTAACTTGGCGGAAGAGATATACACGGAACAGCCAAAAGGTTTCAAAGTGAAAGGAAAAGAAGACTATGTGTGTAATCTAAAAAAGAGTCTCTACGGCCTTAAGTAAGCTCCGAGACAATGGTACAAAAGGTTTACGTCAGTTATGATTGAGCAGGGCTATAAGAAGACTTCCTCAGATAACTGTGTGTTTGTCCAAAAATTTTCTGATGATGACTTTATTATTCTCTTGCTTTACGTTGATGATATGTTGATTATTGGCAGGAATGCTTCACGAATTGAGTTGTTGAAGAAACAGTTGAGCAAGTCTTTTGCCATGAAAGACTTGGGCCCGGCGAAGCAGATTCTTGGTATTAGAATTATTCGGGACAGAAATTCTAAGAAGTTATTCTTGTCGCAAGAGAAGTATATCGAGAAAGTTCTTCAGAAATTTCACATGGACAAGGCTAAAGTGGTTAGTGCTCCTCTTGCTTCCCACTTTAAGTTGAGTACAAAGCAAAGTCCTACAACTGATAAAGAGAAGAAAGACATGGAAATTGTTCCATATGCATCAGCTGTAGGAAGCTTAATGTATGCAATGGTATGTACACGACCAGACTTGGCGCATGCAGTTGGCATTGTTAGTCGCTATTTGTCAAATCTGGGAAGAGAACATTGGAATGCGGTAAAGTGGATCATGAGGTATCTTCGGGGAACTTCAAGTTTGAAACTCAGTTTCGGGACCGAAAAACTAGAGTTAGTTGGATACACATATTCTGATTTGGCCGGAGATATTAATACACGTAAGTCTACTTCTGGTTATTTGGTTTCTTTTACCGGTGGGGCTGTGTCATGGAAGTCAAGGCTACAAAAGTGTGTTGCACTTTCTACAACCGAAGCAGAATTTATTGCAGCGACCAAAGCTAGTAAAGAGTTGCTGTGGCTGAAGAAATTCTTAGAAGAACTTGGGTTCAAGCAAAAAAGGTATGTGTTATTTTGTGATAACCAAAGTGCGATTCATCTTGGTAAGAACTCAACTTTTCATTCTAGATCGAAACATATTGATGTTAGATATCACTGGATAAGAGATGTTCTAGATGAGAAGTTGTTGGAACTTGAAAAAATCCATACGGACCATAATGGTTCCGATATGATGACGAAGACTCTACCAAGGAACAAGCTTGAATATTGCCGATCGATAGCGGGGATGGTGAATCCCTCCACATCGTCGTGAGGGGGAGATTTGTTGGCTGGGTCACTCCTATATGGAGGAAGCCCAATGAAGTGCAAGCCCATGGCAATACAAAAGACACAAAATCGACAAGTGGATATGTGTTCACACTTGGTGGGGGAGCAATGTCTTGGAAATCATCCAAACAAACTTGTATAGCAAGATCTACTATGGAATCAGAATTTATTGCTTTGGATAAGGCTGGTGAAGAAGCAGAATGGCTTCGAAATTTCTTGGAAGATATTCCTAATTGGCCTAAACCAGTGACAGCTGTATGTATTCATTGTGATAGTCAAGCAGCAATAGGAAGGGCAAGAAATGTCAGGTATAACGGTAAGTCTCGACATATACGTCGAAGACACGATACTGTAAGACAACTTCTTTCTAGTGGAATTATTACAATTGACTATGTGAAGTCAAAAGATAATGTTGCGGATCCACCAACAAAAGGCCTAACTAGAGAGTTGGTTGTGAAAACATCAAGGGGAATGGGTTTAAAGGCCTATAAATAAGTCGTCATAGCGGAAACCCTACCTAGTTGACTGGAAATCCCAAGATCTAGGTTCAAAGGGACAACAAAATTTTGAAGACAGTGTAGAGTACTGTAAATTCTTACTCATTCCCGGATGAAAATAGTACTGACATGTGAAGGTTAAGCAAAGCTTTTAATGATTCTGAATTAAGTATGTAATTTACAGAATATTCAGAAATCACCTATGTGAGTGTGAAGTGAGGGCCGCTACTGTGAGAATTGGAAAAAAGGCCGAATTCTCTAAAACACTCATGAGACCAGGCGGTGTTCAAGGCTAAAATGAACACAACAGTGAGAACTAACTTTGTTCAAGGGAAAGTTGTGCGTTTCCTATTGTCTAGGCTTACACAAAAGGTCGACAGTTCAAAGACATCGAGTTTACTGATTGACCGAGTAAGTCCGATAGGTCTCACTAGGGAAAATTCAAAGTCTCAGACTACTTATCCTAATGCAACATTCTCTCATGAAATAATCGCACATTGCATTTCATGCATACATAAAGAGTCGTGATATCTGAACATCTCATTCATGTGGGGGATTGTTGGGATTTTGAAGTCCCATGAAGAATGAATGAGAAATGAAGGAAAGAGAGTCTCACATAAGAAAAAGAGTAGGTGATGGATGTGTTTAAATATTAGAACTTCACAAATGGGTTTGGGCCCCAAGGGGCAACGCACTTTTGTGGACGGGGGAGGACCTACGCAAAGTTAGGTCGGCCCACGCGCGCGCGCCGCCGCCGGCCGGCTCTGTTCTGTTCGGTTCGGTTCTGGCAGGGCCCGGGTCCGCGCGTTTATTTATGCGAACGAACATATTTGTTCGAACAAGTTTGTCGGTCGAACATACGTGTTCGTTCGAAATGAAACAAACGAACATGTTTGTTTAAACAGAACTGTTGGCTCGTATTCCTTCGTCAACAGTAATGATTCGCGACTCTTCACATCATTGTCTATAAATACAAACCCCGACCGTCACATTCTGACTACTGAAATTTTTTGCTTTCCATCGCTCATCACTCATATTCATCTGTGCGGTTGTTTTAAAGAAGTTACATTCGCCGGAGTCCTTTGAAGAAGTACCGCTTCTAAGGAACGCGATCCGTTTTATCCTGGGAGACGATTGCCCAAGGTCCTTGGATACTAATTGATGGGGCAAATTTGTCTTAAGGACACAACGATATTTCGTTGGGCTCGGATCAACATACTTCTTACTTATTTGCGTTGGCTACATGTTATTCGATACATTGCAATTCTGTTTATACGAACTTGGCTACTACATCCCGCTAGTGCCGGAAATTCCCACGATTCGGACCTCCTCAACCTCTAACTGGAGCAAGGAGTACAAGGCGTGTACTAGATGGAAAGCAAGCAGGTTCTTGCATGAGCGGCTCAGTCTTCTTGAGATTTTCTCCCCAACGGATTGGACGAATTCAACTTCAAATCTGCAAATTGTCACAACTAAAGGTGTGGCTCTGGACGTGCTAATGGAAGATGAAGACAAGATCAATGAGATAATATTCCGAAACTTAGGAGTTTCGACCATCTAATCTAATTTAATAATGTCCCATAATAGCACACAAATGGGTTGGAGTCCTTTTTTTGGAAAGTTCATTAACCTGGTTATCATAACTTGCTAGGAGGTTGAATTTAAAAGCTTAAGCCGATAGGTGATGAAATACATCATGTATCATATAAATCTCACAATCAAGCAATGCAGAATAATTCAACAAAGAGCAAGCTCTGTTGTTTCATGCATGAAATAGGAAACCTCCTTTAGGGATCCTCTCAGGAAAACATTTAAGGCTGAGAGAAAGTCAATACTCATTTTCGAGAGGTCAACCAGTGAGATTGCCAGATTTGGGGATAGCCTCTCTCCACCTCCGGACCTTATCGGCATTCTCATGTCCGAAACCCTTCTTGCTTTGGCCGATAAGCGGGAATGGTCTGGACTGCTCGCGTATCTCTAGGGTCGACGTCCACGAAAATGAGGAACACCAGCTGGCCATTCTTTTCCTTGCACTCGAGGATCTTATCCAGCTCGTCCAGGCACCATGATGAGGAGACGAAGTTCTGAGAGATGACCACTATGGCGCTGCTTGACTGCTCGATCGCTTTGTTGATTGCTAGTGCAATCTCTAGTCCTCTTTCCAGATTGTAGTCGATTAAGGCCTCTATCTTGTTCCGTTCGAGAGCATTGTGGTGAAGGCTTATGAAGTGGCGCATATCGGCCTGCTCATAACTGATGAACGTATCGTGAAACCACCGACAGGTGGAGGAGGGGGACGAGAGGAGATGTGGTCTAGCTGTGAGGCTATGTTTGAGAGAAGAGAAGCGGAGTGGCAAGAAAGAGGGCAAAGAGATGGGAGGAGAGTGAGACTGGAACTTTGATGTTCTCTTGTTTAGGAGGCTTAAACACAATGCAGAAGTGAAAAAAGAAGTAAAAGCTTGCACTTCAGCTACCCAAGTTGGACCATCATACTATAATTTGCCATTGAAACACCACCAAAATCAAAGCAAAGAAAGTCATTTATCGAGTTCATTCACAATGCAAGCTCCCTTTTATCATGGAAATTCTAATTCCAAGTCATCTCTCCTTTTATTAGGATTTGACGCATAACCACAAGGAAATAGAGTATAAAAGCAAAATCGAGACACAAGGTTTATCTTGATTCACCTTTACGCCAAAGCTACATCCAACATAGGATTTCATTATAGTTAATACTTTGCACCTCTCTATTGCATTACTCAATTACAAGCGAAAAAGAGAATATATTGAAATAGTTATTCATGAGTAGGGCCTCCTCGTACTTTCTGATTCAATTGATAGTATGAACTACATCCCAATACATATTCTTTTCCACGGTGTTTTGGCCATTGCTCCAGTGCATCACATCCATCGATCTCCCTACAAATCTTAACACACTAGACATGGCCATGGTTTGCAACCGGTTGGTTCCGGTTCATGAACCGGCTATTTCGGTTCGTGGCCACCCCTGAATCGGAACTGGCCCCTTAAGGGGCGGTCTCGGTTCTGGGCTGGTTCAAGGGCCGGTTCCGATTTCGATTTTTAAATTTAATTTTTAAATAATAAATTATCAAATATAAATTATAATCAAATTATACATTAATCAAATTTGGGGGGAAAAAGAGGAAGGGGATGGGGCTTGAACTTAATGAATTATTATTAAGTGCATACACATTTTCTTAGGGATAGAAGAATTAAAGCCTCCCAACTTACCTCATCGTCAATTGTCGCTATACATGTCGGTACATGTGGCGGTGGTATCTCCATCATCATCATCATCATCAAAGAATTCGGCTTCAATGCTTCGATCTAGCTCTTGTTGTCGAAATTTTCCTTTGTCCAATCATCGACACAAGTTTGAGCCTCCACTGAATCCGGATGTAATCTTGACGTCGGTCGTCCAAAATTAATCCTCCAACACTAAATACTTGTTCAATCGCAACTGCTGAATAAGGAGTTATTAAAATATGTCTTTCAATGAGAGCGAGAATTGAGAATTGGTTTGAATGCCTTTTCCACCATTCTAGAATTGTGAACTCTGTGCCGTTTTCGGAATCTCTAAACTCAAAAGAAATTGTTAAATAGATTATTTCAGAAATATTACATATTCCTCCCTTTTGTCTTTTTTGCCTACTAATAAACATTTTGTATCCTCTACTAATTCTACCATTCTCCCCACTTTGTACGTTACTAGACTGGGAATGTCCACTATTACCTGGACCATATTTACTACAAAATTTATTATATAATTCTACTATAGCGTCTTTAACCACTTCTTGTATAGTTCTAACATTTACTTTTTCATTCAAATGTAAACATCCACAATTCAGATAATCACCTAAACCATATAATTTGATACGTAAATCGAAAATAAAAGCAACCAAATATACAAGAGGAATGTCGGTATAATAATGCAGCCATTTTGCTCGCATTGCTATAATAGTCAGAGCTAATTGATTATCTATTTCATATTCTTCAAAAATACCAGCAATATTAGCACATTCTATTGAAAATAAATGCATAGTAGGATAATAAACATAGATAAAGTATAAGTTGCATCATTAAAAATTTTTATAAATTCTAAAAAAAAATTACAAATATCCCACTTTTGGGGAAATAATTAATTTCGGAAACATTATCCTAAATAAATTCACATAATAAATTTTTATAAGAAAAAGATTGATTAAGCAACTCGTAGGTAGAATTTCAATGAGTCGGAATTTCTTTTGGAAACTCTTTTGGAGTTCTTCCATTTTGTTTAGAAAATCTGCCCCATTCTTTCATAATTTGGGGATGTTTATACAAAAATTAAATTGATCTCTTTATTGGGCTGAGACAAGTATCAAAAGTTCATAAACCATCTTGTAGACATAAATTTAAAACATGGCAAGTACATCTAATGTGAAAAAATTGTCCACCAAAAGCGAGTTTGTAAATCTTTTCTAAATCAGGAATGAGAGTGGTATTTGTCGTGGCATTATTAAAACAAAATGAAAAATTTTATTAATCAAATTATATTCTTCTAAAACTTGTCTAATTACTCTATAAATATTATTGATCGTAGGTCTATCATCAAAAACTCAAAAATGCAATAACTCTTTTTTGAATGCTCTAACTATCACTTGACATGTGATACCTATATAAGAATGATTTTGCCAAGAATCACTTCAAACATCGCTACCTATATGCCCACGACCATTGAAATTCGTAAAAAAAATTACAAATCTTTTTCTCCTTTTCTATAAAGCCCAAAAAATTCGTGTTTAAGAGTATTTCTCAGAACAGATTTTGCTTGCGGAGTATATGTAGTGTTTATAAAAAAATTAAAACTAAATTTTTCACCAACACTAAACAGTAAACATTCAGTAGCAGCATATTGAGCTAATGTCTCTTTGTAAACTTTTTCATTGTAACGAAATAAAGGAGAAATGTTAGGATTAGTGTACCTGAAAATTTATTATTGGCTAGTGTCGATCCCCACTTGCGTTGCATGTTTTGACCTCAAATGCCGATTAAATATTCCATAGCCGCCTTTAGCTATAAAATTGTATGTTATCCCACAATATTTACATTTTACCTGATACTTGTTTCCACCTAAATGTTCCTTCGTGAAGTGTTCTCACATGTTGGATGTACCCTGTGACGTCTTGGAATTTCGACGTCTTTTAAAGAAATTATAAATTCCAGTGTAGAAAACGAAACTTGGTTTTGAAGATTTAGAAGACGATGATTGAATACTATGCAAAATTTATCAAAAAAAGTCAAATTTGAATCATCAAACTTTGACTCGTAAAATCGAATTTAGCTTCGTTCGAACCTTAAATGCAAAAATTCTAATTTTACCCTCAGTCGATCGAGCCAAATGACCGTCTGATGCCTATTTGTTAAATTATGTTTTTGCCCTTATTTTAATTTAGAAAAAACTAAACTAGTTAAGAGGGATCTTTGGAAAATCTGTGGACCGCATTTGGATGTGTATCAGCCGAAAGTTCCCTTTATTTGTCCCCTTCAGTCACGATTTTTTTTAAAACAAGGTTTGGAAAGAGGTGGGACCCTCTCTCTCTTCCATTCGGTTACAAGAACCGAATTTCTCCAAACCACCCGTTTGTCCCTCTCTCTCCTTAAGATACCTTTTGATCTCTTTCCTTATGTCAGCAAGGCTGACATTAGTTTTATAAAACCATTCCCCCCCTTCTATCAGACCGAGAAAATATTAGGTGCAAATGGAGTGCCAGCTCATCTCTCCTCTTCAACATTCAGCAACCGCCACGTGGCGAAGTGGGCCCCACGAGCCAAAAATTTTCAAAACCCATTGGAGCCAACCCCATTTTTCAAAACTCTCATGTTCCCGATGATGGCTCTGCGCGCGCATCCCATCTCACCAAATCAAAACAGAGCAGACCATGTCCACTCTTTTCATTTTCATCTTCCTCGCTTGCTTGTTCTCCATCTTCCTCCTCCCCTAGTTGGCCCGAGCCAGTCCGCCGCCGTCACTCGTCCAGTTCCAAATCTGCGGTTGTGCCTCCGTTGTTACTCCTCCATGGCCGAGAGCAACAGATTCAGCGACCCATCTCCCTCGTCGCGGGTAGTCTTCCGAAATCCACCACATGAAGAAGAAGAAAGAATTAGAAGAAATCATTGGTGACCCGTCTCCCTCCTGTGTGTCTCCCTTGCCTTTCATCTATTTTACCAAGTCTCCACAGTTCACTATTCCTCCAATCCCCTGCATCAACCCCCCCCCCCAAATCGTAAGAAAAAAATGCTCCTTTTGTCCATCTTCCTCCTCCCCTACGCCTCCAGAAGTGGGCCTCGACCCAAGTTCGACCACAGAATCTCGCTCTACTCATCGCGCTTCCAGCGGAACTTCCTCCTCCTCTATTCTCTGCTCATGTCAGTATTTTCACACGGATTGCGCTTTATACGCTATCTGTGAAGAATGAACTGAGAGATGTATGATTTGTTACTAGTTGGTAGCTCGGACATGGTACAACTGGCATCTTCAATCGCCTGGCTATTTGTTGAATTGAATTCGCTTCTCGTGCAATGTTTGGGCTGTGATGGAAGGGCTATCGTCGGTGTTCTGGAGTTCGAGTTGAGTTACTTTGGTGTGAGTAGAGAGCAAATGGTTTTATATCTCTGCGTTGGATTTGCGGCTTCTCTCATTGTTGGGTCTTTCCTCGGAGTGCTTTCTGATACGATGTAAGCGTATCTACTTGCCCTGTTTTCGTTCGGTGAACTTAATTTCGTTTCCTTCATTTGCTCCTTTTCACCAATGCTTCCAGCAATGTGTATTGTCGTGTTATTGCAATTTGAAATGATGATTTAGTAAAGAAGAACATGCTGAGAGGTAATTGAATATAGCAGGATTTAGCATGTGGGAAGATTTCTCAATCGCCTTGAACTGGGAGTGGTGTTCAATCTGAAATTATGTGTGGCCTTCTTTGATTGGGCTCACATGCTCCTTTTAGTAGTGGTAGTTTTATCTTCTTGTTCTAGGAACATCCACTCTTGTTTTTGATAATCTACAACGTATTAGATCCCACTCATTTAACGCCATAACACTGAATCTTGAGTTGCTGCAAAAAAGTTGTTTGCGATATTGGGTCATGTCTCATAGGAACATCCACAATAGATCCAAATTTTCATAATCAGGTTCGTTGCTCTTAGTCTTCCATTTGTATTTACATTCAGCTAATTTGGTCCTTTTTTTAATATATAGATGCAGCTACCACACATGATGCCACAGGGGATTGTGAATGGATTTTCCTCATTCACTAGTCAGGTATTTAATAGTTGAAAGCAATATAATGGATCCATAAAAAGTTACATTCTACTAACATAGTCATTTCTTTTATGCAGATGCAATCACCAAACATCATGCCGCCACAGATTATGCATGGATTTTCCCCATTCACTAGTCATGTGTTATTATAAAAGACATTTTACGTCCCGATGTCGTTTATTTTTTTATAGTGTTATTTATTGGAAATGATTTGTCGTTGATAGATGTTGGAGCACCATAATAGATCTCATTGAATCATTTCAAGTCAGGTACTATTAACCTTTTGCAAACGTTCGATTATTGGCGACAATGTTTATCTAGCCATTTTCTGTAGTACAATGTAAATATATTTGTTATTCCTTTGTGCAGGGGTCATCACACTCTTCGCAACAACCTGGGATAAATGAATTCAGCAATTCGGAGGATATGGACAATGCATGATTTCGGTTTGTAATTGCTCTTTTCGTTGTATTATGTTTATTGATGGAACATGAGTTGAAAATTGTTCAATCCAAATGGATATGTGAAGTGGCTATATTTTTTGTTGAATCCTGGTTTGTATTGATCTTTTTTCTGCCTCATGGTATAGTGGTTGAACAGGGCTACGATAGTATCAAAGTTTCTTATTCAAGTTGGTTGAAAGCCAGTTTTTTTTTTAAAACCCAGTTTTTAACTGTAGCATGAGTGTTTTAGGAAATGCCTCAAATAAAAACCCCCTTTCATACGTAATCCAGTTATGTTTTGAGGGGATATGCCTCAAATAAAGAACTCCCTAAAAAAATGAAAGGGCATAACAAATGGAACGAAAAAAAATCAAAAAAACCCAACATTTGATGTTTCTATTTAACTTTTTTATATTATGAATGTGACATTCTGAAATCCGACACTTTTCGAAGTATGATTGAATGAGACTTCTCGTCAGTGTGCTACAGTTAAATCTCGCTCAGAGTTGGCCACTCTTGAGAAGACTAACCGATGGGGAAAGGCTAAGTAGGATTTAAGTACGTGGACCAAAGTACTCGACCATGGATTGATACCTTGACCATAAGGATTGCCGAGGGAATATTTTGAGCCATTATAGGCCGTTCTGAGATTTGTCATAGAACGATTTGCTAGTGTTATACAATTGGATCATGGGTGATTCCGTTTGACCATCGTATAATTTGCAAATTAACCTAAACCAATTCTTGACGATCGCGTCCTTCGGAACTAGCAATTGACCCTCGCAATTACATGACAACCAAGGTCACCGTGATTCGAATAACTCTTAAACGTGACATTAGTCACGGGTCGATACGCGTAACTCCTAAGAGCCACCCGTTAGTTTGAGATACACTGAAATCGCCATTGACGGATTTTAGCCACGAATTGGACTTTGAGATTGAGTGTCGGATATTCGAGAATTCCAACGGTAATAAATTGGACGTCGCCTCATCAAAGACTATAAAGACTAGAATTCGGCCAATATCGATTAGAAAAGTGAATTTCGGACCGACGATGGGAAAATACCCTTTTACCTCGGGTAGTGCTCTTTCCTTTAGAAATGATTAAGGGCAAAGTGGTCTTTAGTCTTGTCCCTCTCTTGGTCGAAATTGTGGGGGAATTATAGTCAAATTGCCTCTTGAATTATTAGAAGACAAAGAATGACATGATTAGACTTGATGGACTTGATTGGATTTGGCCATTTTCCCCATTAACAACTCCCACCAACTAGTCTCTTTTAAGCTACTGTTCATTGTCATAAACCTACTCACACTCAAGCTTTCTCTCTTGAAATTGAAATGGAAGAAGCAATCACTCTCTCTCTCTCTCCCATTCTCTCATTTTTCTCTCTTCTTCTTCTTCTTCAAAGCTCTCAAACACCCTCTCTTTCTCTCTTGCTCATTCGGCCGCCGCTCCTCCCTCACGACCGAGCCGCCTCGCCGCCGGCCTTCAAGCTTAATCCGTGAGCCTTGCAAGTTCACTTCCCGTGGTAAGTTTCCTTAAGATTTAAACCTAGTTGTTGTTTAACCATTGAAGGAAGTTTAGAGTAAATCGATGAGGAAACCATGGCTAACTTAGTTTATTCTTGCTCGAACCGAACATCCACCGCCGGACCAGATTTGGACTCCAAGCTTCGCCGCTCCTTTCACCGATTTCATTTGACTTGCTCACTCGGTAAGCTAGTTCTAACCCTTTGTTAGGACCTTAGGTTATTGAAGGACCGAATTAGAGGTGGATTTAAGTGGTTTCATGGGCTAATCTTGTGAGATCTTTAGGTAGTCCGAATCTGACTTATTTGTGTAATGTGTGATGGTGATGTTCGGCACTTGTTATGTTGAAATCATGACTAAGAAGGTTTAATGGAAATGGTGACGAGGGAGCCGAATGGTTTTAGATGCCAATGGTTATGCTAGAAATTCATATGCTTGATTGAATTAGTAAAAACTCATGATTAGGGCATAGGTGAATTCGGCCCTGAAGGAGTTGGAGTAATGCATGACATTAAAATGACTATTGACTTCCATCGTTACTTGGCCGTGTACGAATGTGGATGATTAAGTGAATGAATTGATAGGAAACCCGAGATTGGGACTTATGTGAATTCGGCCATGGAATGTTTGTTGTGGTACCTTGCCTCGAGATAACTCATTAATCCTATTTGTGGTACCTTGCCTCGAGATAACTCATTAATCCTATTGATATGCTAAGTCATGGTTAATGAGTATAAATCAAGTAATTGGATTGATGTTATGACTAGTGCAATTTGGCCATGAGTCCCAATTCGTGCTTTTGATGCTTAAATTGATGAATCAATTCCTAATGCTTGAGAAATGGCCGAATGGTGATGATGGTGAATGATGATCTCCCTAATCGAATTATATTCGATCATGAAGTATTAATATGGCCTAGCTTGATTGATTGAGGCAATGTAGTATCGTGATATGAAATTGAGGAAGTAATGACTAAATGATGCTTGAATTGATGAAATGCCCAATTGAATGTGTTTAGCCATACTTGATTTAATTATGAACTTATGGGCTTATGGTATCTGATGCGCCTATACGACACGGGCTGAGTAATGAGAAATGCCTGATGCGCCTATACGACGCGAGCTGAGTAATAAGAAATGCCTGATGCGCCTATACGACGCGGGCTGAGTAATGAGAAATACCTGATGCGCCTAAGACGACACAGGTTTATTGATTGGGGTAGCCTGAGGCGTTGTGACGCGAGCCATGATATTGAACAATAAGTTACTAATTGACTAATAACCTTAAATGGATATGTGGATTTGTGAATTGCCTTAGTACGAAGCTTAGACCTGGTTATGAAGTGATGATTGGAGTAGAATTGAATTTGAGGTACCTAACTATCATGCATGTTTCATTGTTCTTGTTGTCATGCCATTTAGAGTCCTTGCCATGTTGTTTGTTCTGGAAATAGAATTGCATGTTTTAGGGAGTGTCTGGATGTACTAAGTGCCTGGCTTAGGGTTAGGATTAGCTTATTGAGATTTATCTCATCCCGTCGTGGGACCCATTTTTCAAACCCCAATCCTTGACCCCGGTCACTATATCACACCATTTCGGAGTTTCGAAGGAATTTGAGACCTAGGATTCGAAGTTTACCACTAGCGAGGGTAAGGTGTCTATTAAGACGACGAGTGTGATTTGGATCGACAAAGGCGGCCAATATTTATTCCCCCATACATTCGAGGCTTGGACATTTCAAGATGGAGACACCCTGGTCGGACCATTAGACGAGAGTGCTGTACCTGTCGACACACTTTGGTTTGCTGACCTACCTGAGATTCTCGACGATATACTGGGAGATCCCGATGCTAGACTTGAAGATGAAGAACCTGAACCAAGGTCGATGGATGTCGACAAACCTGATGCGTAGAGTTAGTCGTACCATTTCCTTTTGAACGTTCCCCTGAGATGGGTAGTTTGGGATTTAGGAACGACCCAGTTATGTTTTGTGTACGAAGTTAAGTGTTGTAAATTGATTGTGTTATAATGGTGTTGTATGCATTCTAAGTCATCTTGTCGAAGTTTTATGTATGGAGATTATTTATCGCTTCCGCGTGTGCATTTCATTCCGCGAGTGTATTGTTAGATGATTCGTAAGAGTTGGAAAGGATGTTCGCGCGCCATCAAGGATGTGGGGCGTGATATCCCCGTTTTGTTGGTATCAGAGCAAGGTCAGCTCGATCCAAGTTAGATGAGACATGGAGTAATAAGGAGAGATGACTTTAGAATGACTAGATAGAGAGACTTTAAGAACTCGCTAGAGTTTGGCATGAATCGCATGGCATTTGATTTGGCGCATGTGAATGGCACTTTTGGTTTACATCGCCATTGGCGATTAAAGGTCTTAAAGCTTCGGACTAGGCAATAAGCGTTGTTTGGCCATTGATTGTCTGATGTGTTGGATAGATGGTTATTGTTAGGATAAGTTGCAGATGCGTCTGGACTTGAGGTACGGATGGGAACTTCTTGATGTGTGCCTCTGAGTGCTTGATCTATGATTGGCTTACTTGGCATCGAGTTGTTGTTTGGCTAAGGCTTGTTTGAGAAGCTAAGTAGCATGTTGTAATTTTGCTAAATCGCAGGTGTGGTAGGACTAAAGGTATGGGCCAATACCTTATTGAATTGATGCCTTGAGTGTTGCTTGATGTTTTCCTAGTTGAGGCTTGTTTGGTAATCGACTCATGACTGAAGGTTGCTTGTAATTGCTTGGTAGTGGATTGATGGCTTATGATTGCTATTGTGGTAAGCAGTTTACTGCTAGACTTGAGTAGATGGAGGAGTCTTTTGAATTCCTTGATGGAATTGTAGCGGCCCATGTGATGACTAGAGCCTAGTAAGGATGAACAGCTGAGACAAGAGTGACAGAGGGTCGCCTAGCTTGAGACCACAAGTTGTGGAAGACTCAAGAGTTGATAGAGTCGCGAGAGCCTTAAAGGAAATTGAGAATTTGATGAGTAGGTAGGCTGAGGAATGGGCTACCAGTGTTACCTTGCCTGCTGAGGCTGTCGATGCTGCTGTTATTAGAGCCAATGGTAGTAATCGAAGGAATGGCATTGGAGACGGGAATAAGAGTCGGCAAATGGACTGGCTTGCGGAATAGTTTGTAAAGTCGAAGTCGATTGAGTTGGCAGGAAGTGTAATTATGAGACTGCTCCTATCTGGATTGAGGATTTGTAAGAAGGCCTTAGAAGCCTTAGGGTACACTGAGGAGAAGATGACCCTAGCGATTAACATTCCAACGTACTGCTAATGATTGGTGAATAGTTACCTAAGGAAGAATTCTCCTTGAAGACGTAGCACTTAACTGGATTGTCTTCGTCTAGTTGATCAATGAGGAATACATTACTGAGATTGCTAAGGAGCTAGAGTTGGTGGAGCCCCTGAAGTTTGTAAGGATCAAAGATAGATCTGCCATTGTGGGGTAGAGTTCTCGAGACTGCCCAAGCATGCATCAAAGATGGTTAGGAACCCGTTGGATAAGGACAAGGAGGTTCAAGAATGAATTGAGGTTCGAAGCATCGTGGCGAATTGATATTCTTAAATCTGAAGTGTTATGATAAACATTATCTTGAAGGGCTAAATGACTGGGGAAACCATGAGTAAAGATGATTTCCGCTTATAGAACATAGAATGTACCTGTAAGGAATGGTTGATACCAGAGCGTAAGGCCTGGAAGGGAAATTAGTGGTATGTCTCTCTCATCATGTGGGAAGTGTTAAAGGAAATCAGCATGCTAGTCTACTTGAGTTCGATGATTCTGTGAGGTTGGCGGATATTGAACCGAACCATCGGAAATGGAGTTCTAAGTTGTAGTCCCCTAAAGGATATGGCGATGTTCTAAAAGGACGATTAGACCATGAGATGGTCGTTGATGAGAAAGAAAGTGAATGGCATGATAGTCTTAGCTACTTGTGATTTTAATGGATATACGAGTAAGTAGAAAAGAGGTGCTTAAGTTATGATCGCAAAGTGAACTGAATTAATCGAATTGAATACCCAAGGTATGGATTTGTGGAGACCAAGGAGGAATCTCGATCCCGTGGAACCTTGTTGTTTGAGGTGACGGAATTATTGGAAGGAGAATGTTAAGCATGGTGACATTTGAGTCCTGGAATAAAGGTAGCGCTATTGGCGCAGGCTTTAAGATTGACGTTGTATGGAATTAGAAAGACAAGGTGGATTCGACACAAGAGAATGCTACTGAAGTGTATAGTCTCTCTCATAGGATAAGAGGCCCTAGTACGAAAGGAAGAGGAATTCTACTTGTCTTAGTGTTAAGAGTGAACATCACCAGATAGTGTCTCGAGGATTATAGGCTTAAACCTTTGTTGCCTTTTGATGGTTTTAGTATCGGCTTTAATCGATGACCTTTATGGTTATTTGTGGTTATAGTCCAGGGATCGACGGTGGATTAGGCAATATGTCGAAATGGAAACGATTGACTGATAAGCTTCAATTGTGAATATGAGTTGTAAAGAGACGACTGGTATTAATGGATTTAGGCTTGAATTGCGTTATATCTTAATGGTTTTAGTTATTGATCGTATCGACGACCTTAGGTGGTGTGAGACGAGATGTGAGCAAGGAAGTGGATAAGGAATATTTGGATTAAAGGCCAGTTGTAATCGAACGCATATGGATTCAACTTGAATGGCGACTAGAGTTGAGGTTATAAGATTTATGTTAGGCAACTGATCTTGAGATGTGATAGTCGCTTGTGGAATTAGAAATTTTTGATTGATAGGAATTGATCGGAATCAAGGAGTCATGAGGAACGTGAACGACCTTTGGAAGGTATTCCATGGACCCTAAGAGGACACTCGCTGAATGCGGATTAAAGGAGCGCGAGATTTGAGTCTACTAAGGCGGAGTTCTTGGTCATAAAGTTTCTGGGAAATGAAACTCCTGTGGAACCCTTGAGGACTAGTTTAAGTGATAAATTAACTAAGGTCAATATGAGTTACTGAAAGCTGGAGCCTTTTGGAATCGATGGTTTACTATAGACGAATCGTGGAAAGATCCCCCGCAGGAACCGTCATATTAATGAAATGGACTAAGGACGAGATGTGGCGTGAATTGATGAACAAACCTGAAAGGAGTTTTCGAGGGCTTAAACCTAATTAGTGACCGCGCCGACATTGGTGTTTCCACTGGGAGATGAAACGTTGTGAGAGTTATAGTGACGTGTCATGAAAAGATTAAGATTCATAGTAATGCAACGTGGAAGGGTTGTTGCCTATGCGTCGCGATAGTAAGACATAACAAGATGAATGACCCAACCGGTAATTCAGAATTGACAGCTATCGTCCTTACATTGGAAATTGGAAGATATCACTTATGTGGTGAGAAGAATTTCAGATTGATGAAGACCATCGAAACATGAGGTACCTGTTGCCTCAAAGAGGAATTGAACGTATGAAGCAACGTAGACGGATGAAGTTGCTTAAGGAATTAGAATACGATATCTTACCTCACCTTGAGAAAGAATATGGATAGCGGACGCATATAGTTGGGAATCGAGCCCCACGAGATTGGTGGATGAGGACGTACTTCGCTCAAGGAAATAAGAGATTCAACTTCTAAATTGGAAGTTTACCGAAAGGCTAGTCAGACGGCTACTGTGAGCATCAAGCCTGGAAGTTAGAAGAGACTACAGCATTGCAACTTACAGACCCTGATGTCCGGAAGATCGTGGAAGTGAATATGACTGGGAGAAAATCTTGACTTTTAAGTACCTAAGGATGGAAAACTTGAAGCTTCATGGACGGGTGTACGTATCCAATGATGGAGGACCTAAAGGGCAAGGTCATGTGGGGAACTCATCGTGATGATTATAGTACAAAGATGTATAAGGACTTGCGTCGGTACCAATGATGAGATGGAATGAAAGCAGAAATGGTCAAGCTGGCTAAGAATCGGCGTGCCAATAAGGGAAGCACGACTCGATTAGTGTGGTGAGTTGCTCTAGTCGTGGGAAACTATCGAATGGAACCGGTAATGGATTGTTACGAATTTGGCCGTGAGATTATCTAAAAGGTCAGGAAGGTCATGACTCGATTTATATTAATCATGTGTGAGATGAATAAGATAGCACACTCCCTGATGGTGCTAAAGGATTTCGCAATGGATGAGTACGCCGAGTTATATAAGCGACAGGTAGTTCGTCTGCACGTAATTTCGATGACGATTATGCTAGATAGAGATCCTAAGTTCACCATAACTTTTGGAAGAGTCTTTGAGAAGTCATGAGGACGAAGTCATGATATAACGCACTGAGAGGTCGGATCAGGCATTGAGAGTATGGTGCAAGCGGGTGCCACAAGCTTTAAAGGAAGTAGGAATGAATAACTACACCTGGTGGAGTTGCCTGCAATGACAATTGCATGTAGGAAGATTTGATGACTGGCGGATGATTGGTTCCTGCCTTAGTCAAGAATATTTGAGTGAGGACTTTTATGAATGATCCATCTCGGTTTGAAATGACTTCAATAGGGACTGACTGGGGGAGGCATCGGACCGTATTAAACCTTTTGGATAGCATGGGTGAGTCCTTAGTTTATCTTGTTGATCATATTGTTCGAACTTATGTATCGGTCGTCATGTGATGCCTTGAAGCGTGTTAATGCGGGGATTTGTACCCATCTTGACGCGTTATTACGCGAGATGTTAACCTGAAGCGTTGAGGCGCGGGTTTCAGAAAGTATACTAATCGGAGGCGTATTACGAGGATCCGTAATGAGGCTGATGGCCCGGTGCGTCATTACGCAGGCCTTGGCATTGATATTGGAATTACATGGACAGATGATATAGATCTTTAGAATCTCAAGTGGAAGATCATGTCTTCCTTAGGGTATCACCTAAGCGAGGTTTGCCCGATTTGGAAAGTCAAGACCGAGGTATGTAGGCTTGTTTGGGTTTTGACAGCAAAAGGGGACCATCGAGGAAAGTGAAGAAGTGATGAGGCGTTAGGACATAGTTGTTAAGTTTGGTGGGATTTATGGTAAATTTCGAGGATGAAATTTTTATAAGGAATGAAGAGTTGTGACATTCTGAAATCCGACCCTTTTCGAAGTATGATTGAATGAGACTTCTCGTCAGTGCGCTATAGTTAAATCTCGCTCAGAGTTGGCCACTCTTGAGAAGACTAACCGATGGAGAAAGGCTAAGTAGGATTTAAGTACATGGACCAAAGTACTCGATCATGGATTGATACCTTGACCATAAGGATTGTCGAGGGAATATTTTGAGCCATTATAGGCCGGTCTGAGATTTGTCATTGAACGATTTGCTAGTGTTATACAATTGGAACACGGGTGATTTCGTTTGACCATGGTATAATTTGCAAATTAACCTAAACCAATTCTTGACGATCGCGTCCTTCGGAACTAGCGATTGACCCTCGCAATTACATAACAACCAAGGTCACCGTGATTCGAGTAACTCTTAAACGTGACATTAGTCACGGGTCGATACGCGTAACTCCTAAGAGCCGCCCGTTTGTTTGAGATACACTGAAATCGCTATTGACGGATTTTAGCCACGAATTGGACTTCGGGATTGAGTGTCGGATATTCGAGAATTTCAACGGTAATAAATTGGACGTCGCCTCATCAAAGACTATGAAGACTAGAATTCACCCAATATCGATTAGAAAAGTGAATTTCGGACCGACGATGGGAAAATACCCTTTTACCCCTAGGGTAGTGCTCTTTCCTTTAGAAATGATTAAGGGCAAAGTGGTCTTTAGTCTTGTCCCTCTCTTGGCCGAAATTGTGGGGGTATTATAGTCAAATTGCCTCTTGAATTATTAGAAGACAAAGAATGACATGATTAGACTTAATGGACTTGATTGGATTTGGCCATTTTCCCCATTAACAACTCTCACCAACTAGTCTCTTTCAAGCTACTATTCATTGTCATAAACATACTCCCACTCAAGCTTTCTCTCTTGAAATTGAAATGGAAGAAGCAATCACTCTCTCTCTCCCATTCTCTCATTTTCTCTCATCTTCTTCTTCTTCAAAGCTCTCAAACACCATATCTTTCTCTCTTGCTCATTCGGCCGCCGCTCCTCCCTCACGACCGAGCCGCCTCGCCGCCGGCCTTCAAGCTTAATCCGTGAGCCTTGCAAGCTCACTTCCCGTGGTAAGTTTCCTTAAGATTTAAACCTAGTTGTTGTTTAGCCATTGAAGGAAGGTTAGAGTAAATCGATGAGGAAACCATGGCAAACTTAGTTTATTCTTGCTCGAACCGAACAACCATCGCCGGACCAGATTTGGACTCCAAGCTTCGCCGCTCCTTTCGCCGATATCACTTGACTCGCTCACTCGGTAAGCTAGTTCTAACCCTTTGTTAGGACCTTAGGTTATTGAAGGACCGAATTAGAGGTGGATTTAAGTGGTTTCATGGGCTAATCTTGTGAGATCTTTAGGTAGTCCGAATCTGACTTATTTGTATAATGTGTGATGGTGATGTTCGGCACTTGTTATGTTGAGATCATGACTAAGAAGGTTTAAAGGAAATGGTGACGAGGGAGCCGAATGGTTTTAGATGCCAATGGTTATGCTAGAAATTCATATGCTTGATTGAATTAGTAAAAACTCATGATTAGGGCATAGGTGAATTCGGCCTTGAAGGAGTTGGAGTAATGCATGACATTAAAATGACTATTGACTTCCATCGTTACTTGGCCGTGTACTAATGCGGATGATTAAGTGAATGAATTGATAGGAAACCCTAGATTGGGACTTATGTGAATTCGGCCATGGAATGTTTGTTGTGGTACCTTGCCTCGAGATAACTCATTAATCCTATTGATATGCTAAGTCATGGTTAATGAGTATAAATCAAGTAATTGGATTGATGTTATGACTAGTGCAATTCGGCCATGAGTGCCAATTCGTGCTTTTGATGCTTAAATTGATGAATCAATTCCTAATGCTTGAGAAATGGCCAAATGGTGATGATGGTGAATGATGATCTCCCTAATCGAATTATATTCGATCATGAAGTATTAATATGGCCTAGCTTGATTGATTGAGGCAATGTAGTATCGTGATATGAAATTGAGGAAGTAATGACTAAATGATGCTTGAATTGATGAAATGCCCAATTGAATGTGTTTAGCCATACTTGATTTAATTATGAACTTATGGGTTTATGGTATCCTGATGCGCCTATCCGACGCGGGCTGAGTAATGAGAAATGCATGATGCGCCTATACGTCGCGGGCTGAGTAATGAGAAATACCTGATGCGCCTAAGACGACACGGGTTTGTTGATTGGGGTAGCCTGAGGCGTTGTGACGCGAGCAATGATATTGCACAATAAGTTACTATATTGACTAATAACCTTAAATGGATATGTGGATTTGTGAATTGCCTTAGTACGAAGCTTAAACATGGTTATGAAGTGATGATTGGAGTAGAATTGAATTTGAGGTACCTAACTGTCATGCATGTTTCCTTGATCTTGTTGTCATGCCATTTAGAGTCATTGCCATGTTGTTTGTTCTGGAAATAGAATTGCATGTTTTAGGCAGTGTCTGGATGTACTAAGTGCCTGGCTTAGGGTCAGGATTAGCTTATTGAGATTTATCTCACCCCGTCGTGGGACCTATTTTTCAGACCCCAATCCTTGACCCCGGTCATTATGTCACACCATTTCGGAGTTCCGAAGGAATTTGAGACCTGGGATTCAAAGTTTACCACTAGCGAGGGTAAGGTGTATATTAAGACGACGAGTGTGATTTGGACCGACGAAGGTGGCCAATACTTATTCCCCCATACATTTGAGGCTTGGACGTTTCAAGATGGAGACACCCTGGTCGGACCATTAGACAAGAGTGCTGTACCTGTCGACACACTTTGGGTTGCTGACCCACCTGAGATTCTCGACGATATACTGGGAGATCCCGATGCTGAACTTGAAGATGAAGAACCTGAACCAAGGTCGATGGATGTCGACAAACCTGATGCGTAGAGTTAGTCGTACCATTTCCTTTCGGGCGTTCCCCTGAGATAGGTAGTTTGGAATTTACGAACTACCCAGTTATATTTTGTGTACGAAGTTAAGTGTTGTAAACTGATTGTGTTATGATGGTGTTGTATGCATTCTAAGTCATCTTGTCGAAGTTTTATGTATGGAGATTATTTATCGCTTCCGCGTGTGCATTTCATTCCGCGAGTGTATTGTTAGATGATTCGATCCTTGGGACTTATCGCGAAGTAAGAGTTGGAAGGGACGTTCGCGCGCCATCAAGGACGCGAGGCGTGACAATGAATAAAGAGCCTCACATTCTTTATTAAAAGTAACGTAGAATTAGAAACGCATCTTTTTTTGTTTATAAGAAAAACGAAAGGGGAATAATGAAAGGATAAAAAAAATTTCGGAAAAACCCAACATTTGACATTTCTGTTTAACTTTTTAATTTTATGAATAAAGTGTCTCACATTCTTTATAAAAATTAACGTATAATTAGAAACACGTTTTGTTATATGAAAAACGAAAGGGGAATAACAAAAAGAACGGAAAAAAGAAATCGAAAAAACTCAACTTTTCATGTTTCTATTTAACTTTTTTTATTTTATGCATAAAGTGCCTCACATTCTTTATGAAAAGTAACGTAGAATTAGAAAGGCGTTTTTTTATATAAAAAACGAAAGGGGAATAACAAAAAGAGCGGCAAATTTTTTTTTTCGGAAAAACCCAACTTTTCATGCTTCTATTTAACTTTTTTATATTATAAATAGATATCCTCACATTATTTATGAAAACTAACGTAGAATTAGAAACACGTTTTTTTATATAAGAAAAACGAAAGGGACATAACAAAAGGAACGGCAAAAAAAATTTCAGAAAAATTCAAGATTTGATGTTTCTATTTAACTTTTTTGTTTGGGAATAAAGAGCCTCACTCTCTTTATGAAAAGTAACAAAGAATTAAAAATGTGGTTTATTGTTGTATATAAAAAAATAAAAGGGGCATAACAAAAGGAACACTAAAAAAAATTACTATCTATATAAAATGCATTGCTTCATAAACATCACAGAACAACAGGAACACTGCACCCCAAGACCAACCATAAACAACTTGTCGCTTGCGCACTAGATTTTGAATCTTCATCACTCAAATTACCAAAATTACAAGCTCCAACTGTCTACCTCTTCAAGACTAGTCCTACTAAAATCAATAAAACACAAACTAACAATATGCCCATTAAATTGTGCACATCATTCTTAAATCTCTCCACCTTCTCATCAATCTTATCGAGAACCTGTCTATAAAAAAAGTCGGGTTCAATGCAGCAAAAAGCACAATGAATAGGTGCTATAATGGCTTCCTCAATCAAATTTCAGAACCTGTCCATAAAAAAGTCAAAATCATAAATTATTTCAGGAAAGTGCACTTCATCCACAAGAAGATCATCTTCAATGGTCTTGCAAACAAAAAATCAATAGCCATCTAACATAGTGTGAAAAAAAAAACAAATTTGCTACATGAAGGCTGTTTATTCCTGTGAAACACATCTGTCATTTCAATCAAATTCCTGTGAAACACACCAAATATTCAGCAAGGTTATAGTTTAGAAGAGTGGATGTTCCTATGAGACATGACACAATATCGTAAACAATTTTTTTGCAACAACTCAAGATTCAGTGTTAAGGCGTTAAATGAGTGGGATCCAATACATGGTAGATTCTCAAAAACAAGAGTCGATGTTCCTAGAACCAGAAGATAAAACTACCACTACTAAAAGGAGCATGTAAGCCGAATCAAAGTAGGCCACACATAATTTCAGATTGAACACCACTCCTAGTTCAAGGCGATTGAGAAATCTTCCCACATGCTAAATCATGCTATATCCAATTGTTGGAGTTGGCGAATACTTCGGGGACCCTTGTTTCTCACACCGGGTATGCCCACGTGAGCTTAGGGAAACCAAAGTGTTATCCGACGACATGTGACCCATACGCGCAGGATGCGGGGGTTCGGGGGCAGCGCCCCCGACACGGGTGTCCCACTGCCCGGTCAGGTTTAGGTTTTGCTTATGTTATGGGCTTAATAGAGGTTTCGCTAGGTTTAGGTTTTTGGGCCCGTTTAGGGCATATATATTTTGCTCGTTTTATGCTGATCATTGTAACGAGTTGAGAGGCTGTAAACCGAATATCATAGTGAAAATCTCTTGCAGGACGTAGCCATATTCTGGGGTGAACCTGGGTAATCTCATGCGTCATTCAATTTTCTTGATTTCTGTGTGATCGTTCTGATTCGGTGTGCGATAAATCCCATCACCAATTACCTCTCAGCCTGTTCTGTTTTACTAAATCATCATCTCAAATTGCAATAACACAACAATACACATTGCTGGAAGCATTGGTGAAAAGGAGCAAATGAAGGAAAAGAAATTAAGTTCATCAAACGAAAACAGGGCAAGTAGATGCGCTTACATCGTATCAGAAAGCACTCCGAGGAAAGACCCAACAATGAGAGAAGCCGCAAATCCAACGCAGAGAGATAAAACCATTTGCTCTCTACTCACACCAAAGTAACTCAACTCGAACTCTTGAACACCGACGATAGCCCTTCCATCACAACCCAAACATTGCACGAGAAGCGAATTCAATTCAACAAATAGCCAGTCGATTGAAGATGCCAGTTGTACCATGTCCGAGCTACCAACCAGTAACAAATCATACATCTCCCAGTTTATTCTTCACAGATAGCTGTCGCGACCCGTCCGAAAAACAAAACGGACGCGGCTAATGGATTACCGATCGCGGGCTTTGGATCGGCGCGGGCCCTCCCAGGCCCATACCAAATCGCGGCGGGAGTGTCTTTTGAGGGATTCGACGGTAAGAGTCGATCCCTTTCGACCTTCAGTGTGGTCGTGGTGGCATGTGCAACTTGTGCATGCATTTGGAGTCGCCACCGGTCTTTCTTGGAGGGTAGACCGAAAACCTTACTGACCGATTGGGAGAGATCGATCAGTTCTGCGGAACCAGAGATTTTAGGTTCGGGGACTTGGTTACGTCGGTGTCATTACCAACGCCCTTTCGGTACCTAACGCGAGTGATTTTCCTATTCAAGATTTCATGCAGGCGCAATTTTAGGTGAGGTAGGCTTGATTCAGGGTTTCATGCAGATTGAAAGACTGGTCCTGCCAAATCACAGTCAATATAATGAAAGCGCAAGTCAAGTGCATAAATAAATCATGTCAATGCACATCAATTTCAATCATTGGCCTCCTAGTATAGCCATAAGGGCTTAGGGAAGATGTGATTTAGGACTAGGGGTAAAATGGGAAGATTCGGGGACAATTAGCCCGAAGGGCAAAATTGTCATTTTTTGGAAGGTTTGGATACCGAATTACCCAAAATATTCCATGGCCAGTTGTTTGTGGCCATTTCCCATTTTTGAGAATTTTTTTGGAATTTCAAAAGACCCGAAACAGGTCGTGACCAGTTGAATGTGGCCATTTCCTATTTTCTGGAATTTTTTAGAATTTTTCTGAATTTTTTCGAATTTTTTGAATATTTCATGATTTTTTATTTTTTATTGATTTATTGATTATTTTATTATTTTCTGATTTTTTTTTAAATATTCAAAAATATTTTCCGGGCCGGGTCAAACCCGGCCCGCGCCTCTCGGGCGCCCGGCCCGACCCTAGGGGTCGACACCGGCCTAAAACGACACCGTTTTATTTTTTAAAACATTTTTCTATTTTTTTACAATTTTTTTGATTTTTTATCTATTTTATTTAATTATCCGAAAATTCCCCGGATCCGACGGTTCTCATTGTGCCACGTGGCTTCGTCCCGTACGTCCGATCTTCCACTAGATCGGGCGACCCACAGGGAGCCACGTGGCTCAATAATAGCCGTCGGATCAAAAATTAATTTCTTTTCCCTTTTTTAGAAAAACCCACAAATCGGACGCTCTAGAACATGCCACGTGGCTTCCTCTGGTGCGTCCGATCTTGTACAAGATCGGACGTCCTTCGGTGAGCCACGTGGCACATCCCCGTCCGCCGGATCGATTATTCGAAAATCATTTATTTAATTTTCCAAAAATCTAGGATCGCGACACGTGTCGCGATCGTGGCCGTTAATTTTGTTTTATGTATAAAAATTCCACGTGGCCCCCACCCGGCTGACGTGGCTGCCCACGTGGCACGCCACGTCAGCGTTGACCGTTGACCGCCGGCGAAGTCGCCGGAGAAGACGATGAACAGTAAAAAATCCGGCGACTTCGCCGGAATTCTCGCCGGAAAACTTCGAAACCGAGCCAAACCTTGGTGTTTTTTGTTCCTTTTTTCAGCATTAGACTCCCTAAGACAACAACATCATTACACGACCAAAACATGGCATACACAACGTCGGAAAACGGCCACACCGGACCTCCCCCCGACCGGCGCCGGCGAGGATTTTTTTAGAAAATTTTTTGCAACTAAATCCGATTTCTATCGATCACACAGCATCCAAACAAAGTCTAGGGACTTACCTGAGGCCGCCTACGGCTAGGCGGCCGCCGAAATCCCCTCGCCAAGCTCCCGGTTTGGACCGCGGCCGGCGAAGCTCGGACCTCCCCTCTCGGTGGTTTCCGATGCAAAACGAAGGTCAACACGAGGCTTAGAGTCGGTTCTAATGCATGCTTGAGGTTAAACACGCGCAAATGGAGCTCCGGGATGGCTCGGCCGAGAGCCAAAAACTCAAAGCCCGTTTGGGCATTTCATCGAACACATGGCCTACATGTGAAAAACGAGGGTCGGGGGAGGAAAACCGACCTTGTGGTGGCTTGTCGACGGCGGCTGAAGCTCCGGTGGCGGTCGGTGAGGTGCGTTGAAGGTCGAGGACGTCCGCTCCTCCTTGGTTTTTGCCAAAAAAAATCCTCCCCCCTATTCACGGACGAGCTCGGTTTTAACCGAGAATCTCCCTCGGTTTGGCGTGGCCGACCGGCGTTTTTGCGCCCATGCCTCTGCCAGAACGCCAAATATTCCTCTGCCAATGTTTCCCACGCTTGGTTGCCATTTTTTCTTAGAAAAATCGACCCCGCACGTTCCCCTGTTCTGTTCTGCAGCTTGCTGTCCACGTTCTGCAGAGTGGTCTGCAACAATGTTGCAGACCCGGGTCGGACCGGGTCGGGTCGGGCCGGACCCGACCCGGGTCGGACCGGGTCGGGTCGGGCCGGACCCGACCCGGGTCGGACCGGGTCGGGTCGGGCCGGACCCGACCCGGTTCGGCCAAATCGCCCAAATCGCCAAATTGACCCCCCAAATGACCTCTTTTCATGAAATTGATGGCAAAATCGGATTCCTTGACATGTTTTCCATCAAATATGGGTATTTTCGTGAATCAATTTATTGAAATTCTGTGAAAACCCCAAATTGTCCCTAGGATCCGAAATTTAATTTCGCCAAATCGAAGGCCTAAACGATCGAATTAGTCAAAATTGAGCCCACCAATGGATTCAGCATGATGAAAACTGTTGGTTAGAGGTGTTTAATTTTAATAGGTGTGCCCGTGTGAAATTTAATTTCAAAAATTGTGAAACCGGGGACTAAATTGAAAGATTTTTATGCAATTAAGCCCTTTTGGTTAAAATTGATCAAATTGGAGGGAAAATTGACCCAATTGCATTTCAATACTTTGAAGTCCAATGTCATAGCTTATAAAAATCAAAAATTGAAAATTAAAAGACTCGAAAGGGATTTTTTAGGCCCGGTTCGGGATTAGGTTTGTGAAGGAGCCCCATGAATCGAGCCAATTTTTCCTAATAAAAAGTGAAAATATTAAGGAGAGAATTAAAATAAAATTTTCTGAATATTTGTTGTAATTTTCTGACCACGGATGGTATTTTTCTGATTTCTTGGGTTTTTTTATAATTAAATAAATTCCAAAAAATATTAAAAAATTCAAAAAATATTTTTTGTTCAAAATTGGTTCCTAAGGCTAGGCTAAGGCTCCCAAAGTTGATTTTGCAATTTTTTGACCTTTTTTGCTATTTTTATTTAATTTTAGAAATAAAAATTATAATAATGGATGGTCAAAAATCAGGTGTCAACAGCTGCCCCTCTTTGAGAGTGAGCTCATCAGAGGTTTCTTTCAAAGACAAAATGACACCTGGATCTTGACCGACTCGACTGGGGGGAAAGAAATACTATGACATCGGACCTTCAAGTCTTTTGATGAACGCTCAAATTAATCACCGGTTTACTCTTGCGATTCGAACATAGGCCGGAGTGAGAGAGGCTTACCTGAAGCTCACCTGTCAGATGCTGCCGGTTGCGATGACTTTCAAGAAGATACCTAGGACTCGTTCAGAATACCCTAGGGAGATTAAGCCCTGACCTGTATGGTAGGTCATACCTTGAGTTGACCCTTCAGGCGGTTTCTGCCTTTGGTTGACCCTTATGGCGGTTTCTACCATCAAGTTGACCCTTATGGCGGTTTCTACCATCAAGTTGACCCTTATGGCGGTTTCTACCATATTTGACCCTTCAGGCGGTTTCTACCTTCAAGTTGACCCTTATGGCGGTTTCTACCATTCAATTGACCCTTATGGCGGTTTCTACCATCAAGTGAGACTCCAGACTGATAGGAATCTAAGGATGACGCGCCCGTTCTGTAGGGTTTGTTGGAGACTCGATCGTTCTGTAGATCGGTCTTGGAAAAGGTTTGCCTACTAAAAGGCTCCGCCTATGGAATGACATATCCCGTCTTGTTGGGACTAGTCGAAGACTCGATCGTTCTGTAGATCGGTCTTGGAAAAAGGTTTGCCTACTAAAAGGCTACGCCTATGAAATGACATATCCCGTCTTGTTGGGACTAGTCGAAGACTCGATCGTTCTGTAGATCGGTCTTGGAAAAGGTTTGCCTACTAAAAGGCTACGCCTATGAAATGACATATCCCGTCTTGTTGGGACTAGTCGAAGACTCGATCGTTCTGTAGATCGGTCTTGGAAAAAGGTTTGCCTACTAAAAGGCTACGCCTATGAAATGACATATCCCGTCTTGTTGGGACTAGTCGAAGACTCGATCGTTCTGTAGATCGGTCTTGGAAAAGGTTTGCCTACTAAAAGGCTACGCCTATGAAATGACATATCCCGTCTTGTTGGGACTAGTCGAAGACTCGATCGTTCTGTAGATCGGTCTTGGAAAAGGTTTGCCTACTAAAAGGCTACGCCTATGAAATGACATATCCCGTCTTGTTGGGACTAGTCGAAGACTCGATCGTTCTGTAGATCGGTCTTGGAAAAAGGTTTGCCTACTAAAAGGCTACGCCTATGAAATGACATATCCCGTCTTGTTGGGATTTTGGGTGGAATAAATGTCTCTTCCGCGGCTACCGGCTGCAATCCGTTCCGAAGGGTGAGAGCTTCGAGGCATGGCTATCCGGCGTGTGCTTCACGAAAAAGGCGGTCACCGTATCTCTAGGCGGCAAGTCGCGAGCGTTATGGGCTCCGATCTCGAACTGTGCTTTGAGACACCTCTGTCGTATATCCCCGTCTGGTGGGGATTTTGGGTGGAAGAAATCTTCTGAAGCTGAAAATTGGCGATCCGGTCCGGAAGATGACAGATCCGCGGCTACCAACCTGTGAACACTTACAGAGAGATTTATCTAGGTCATCGCGCTTTTGGGGGGATCCCATGACGCTGACTAGCGGGGTCAGAGGGGATTTTTGTGTTTTTTGAAAGGGTTTTCCATGACAAGGGTTCTCCAAGTCAGAGGGGATTTTTTGAATTTTTGAAAAGGGATCTCAGGATGAGGGTTCTCCACGCCCGTTGAGACTGTTTGATATCTTTGAAAAGGGGTCCTAGAACGAGGGTTTTCCACGTTAAACTAGGACTGCTTGATTTTTTTTTTTGAAAAAAGGGTCCTAGGACGAGGGTTCTCCACGTCAGACCAGGACATGCTTGATTTTTTGAAAGGGTCCCGAGACGAGGGTTCTCCACGTCTACTGGGATTGTTTGATTTTTTGTAAAGGGGTCCTAAGATGAGGGTTCTCCACGTCAAGCTAGGACTGTTTGATTTTTTTTGTTTTAAAAGGGGTCCTAGGACGAGGGTTCTCCACGTCATGCTAGGACTGCTTGATTTTTGAAAAAGGGTCCCGAGACGAGGGTTCTCCACGTCTACTGGGATTGTTTGATTTTTTTTTTTGAAAAAAAGGGTCCTAGGACGAGGGTTCTCCACGTCATGCTAGGACTGTCTGATATTTCTGAAAAGGGGTCCCGAGACGAGGGTTCTCCACGTCTACTGGGATTGTTTGATTTTTGTTTTTTTTTAAAGGGTCCTAGGACGAGGGTTCTCCACGTCATGCTAGGACTGTCTGATATTTTTGAAAAGGGGTCCTAGGACGAGGGTTCTCCACGTCGAGCTAGGACTGGCTGATTTTTTTTGGAAAAGGGGTCCTAGGACAAGGGTTCTCCACGTCATGCTAGGACTGTCTGATATTTCTGAAAAGGGGTCCCGAGACGAGGGTTCTCCACGTCTACTGGGATTGTTTGATTTTTTTTTTTAAAGGGTCCTAGGACGAGGGTTCTCCACGTCATGCTAGGACTGTCTGATATTTTTGAAAAGGGGTCCTAGGACGAGGGTTCTCCACGTCGAGCTAGGACTGGTTGATTTTTTTTGGAAAATGGGTCCTAGGACGAGGGTTCTCCACGTCAAGCTAGGACTGTTTGATTGATTTTTTTTTAAAAGGGGTCCTAGGACGAGGGTTCTCCACGTCAAGCTAGCACTGTTTGATTTTTTTGAAAATGGGTCCTAGGACGAGGGTTCTCCACGTCATGCTAGGACTGCTTGATTTTTTGAAAAAGGGTCCCAAGACGAGGGTTCTACACGTCTACTGGGATTGTTTGATTTTTTGAAAAAGGGTTCTATCCTCACCCCTTTTTTGAAAGATCCCAAAATTTATCGGGAATTCAGTTTTGAAGCAGTGAAAGATTTTATCTTGACAAAGCTTCACTTGGGTCTGTTGAGGCGACATTTTGGGAGCTGGGTTCTCCAGGTATCCTGCAGAAGTTTGAGCCTGAAAGATTTCTCTTCACCAAGAAAACGTTAGTAACCTTTGGGAAGACCACGACTGTCCATTTGACAAAAACCGTATGACTTGAGTCTTAATCATGAAATGTGCATTTTGATGCTGGAGGTTATCCGAAGCATTCTTGCAGCATGCAAATGTGATCACAAATCCCTTGCACGGAAAATCTGGATCAACAATTTGAAAATTCCAAAAAGAGTTTGTTCAAAACATTAATTGGAATATTTCTCGACGAGGAGGACTTTTCACCTATTTTGAGATAGTGATTTTTATAGGGGATGCACTCAATTCCCTACTAACCTGTGCCTAGGTTTTAAGCTCATTCGCAGCGCATACATTTTGATCGGTCGGGAGGTCTTCCACGGGACCGTAATGTTGGGCTTGGTATTGGTTTCCAAGGGGGACCCGCTTTGGAGTCGAGGCCATTGAACGAAAGTTTTCACCATCTGCTCTGGGTTTACAAGTCAAGAACCCTGCAAAATGAGAAAGAAATAGTCTTGCGCGTACTTCTTCGAGCTAAGCTATATGTTAACCCAAGTGTCTTAGTCCGAGAAGACTGTTTCAGGGTTGTAATGTTGGTAGGATTGGGGACCGAAAAAGGCTTATTTTTGGCCCAGAATTTATGAGGGGATTGACATTGGTGATCATTGCAAATTTGTCACCTGTCTTTTCCATTCTGCATCTTCAGTCTTTGAGGCGCGCAACCAATTTTGAGGTGTGCACCAGCTCTTTAGAGAGCGTCTCTGGCTGCATTAAGGGATTGACAACTCTGTCTGTGTTTTTCCTCCACGCTTGACATCATTTGGAGGAGCGGTCTTTTTTTATCTGACTCCTTTAGAAAAAAAATTTCTTTTCCCATCCAAGTTTCACTGGGGATCAAGCAAACAGCTTGCACGAGCATCGGCCTTGCTTTTACCAGGCACTTTGCTTTTTCTTAATGCTGGGGATTTTTTTTCATTCGTTTTTGAAATCCCACTTTTTCTCATCTTAATGGGATCATGTTAGACATATAGTCTAAACAAGCTTTAAATATTAGTCCGGGAATTCTTTTCGTAATCCCTGAGTCTTGAATTCCTCCGTTTATGAGGTGATGATGCCTTTATCTTGGAATGTGCAATGATCACCAACGGGTTCATGAAATGAATTTGCAGGCTCAACTTGGCTGTGCAAATGATAAAAGTGTGTGGGATAGAGAAATGAACGCTTCTCGTCATCCTATGGCACTTGGATTACCATATAAACAACACACAAAGATTAATGTTAGTCCGAGCAAGAAAATTTCTAACCATTTTCTCCTGATGCTGCTGGACTTGCTCCCTTTTTGTCCCGATGTGGGGTGGTTCTTGACAGGGTTGAGAATGAAAACCGCCGTTCGAAGGGGTTGTCAATGGTCACCTGTAGTGTTTGGGGATATGAAACGAATGTCTCCGTCATCCCAATCCATGTAATTTCTGCGAATAATCCCTACTCCCGTAGGTTCAGATTTTACTATCTGATCCGCTCCACTTCTCTCTCAAGTGTGTATAGGACATGTTTGGACTAGGCTTTGCCTCTTATCTTTTGAGAAAACGTCCTTTTGAAAGTTTTGAACAACTTTTGATTGGAAAAATCTCTTTCGTTTTCTCCAAAAATTTTACCCGTCAAGGGGATTTTATGATGCACAATGCATGTTCTTACTCATGCTCAGACGACCTCCTGTTTTAAAACATGAATGTCAATGAAGTTTGAATTCTATGTCTTTTCTAGACATTAGATTCTGAAAGCTTTTCTTTTCTTCTCTGTTTTTATTCAACCTCTTCAATGGATTTGGGAAAGGGATACTTACCTGTCCCCCGCGGCTGGAGATCCCTGAAAATGCGGAAGAAACATGTTATTGTACGTTCATGAATTTTTCAAAAAATTAGAACGATACATCCTACCCTTGGTCATGTGTTCCAATGGGTAATACTTGGGGTGTGAAAACCTGTTTCGCCTTGATGGCGAACCCCTGTCAAAGACGGGAAATAGGTGTCAGTTTGCGTTCCAAAATTCGAGGCAAATTGGAACAATACAGCCTTGTTCTTGCTTTGTGTTTCCATTTGAACACAAACGCGTGGCTTGTAGAAGTTGGCCATCTATCTTGTGGCCATGATCCCCCCGTCTGGTTGGCGATAAATCCTTCTCAAGGATTTGCCCTAGGGGAGATCCATTTGTGATTTTGGACGCATTCCAGCGCCACTCTTCAGAGTTCCTTTTATTCAAGGAAAAAGGAAATTTCTATCAGAATACATGTCAAAGCATGTAATGGGGGAGCGATACTTTTTACCCTCCACTCGGTCTTATAATCAAAGACCATTTCTTGGAGTCTTGACTTCCAAGGTCGATAATTCTATTTGCCTCCTTGTCGGCGAGTTCTTTTATTTTGCGGCTTTCTAGTGCCAACAATTTTCTGTCCATCTTGACGGTGAATCCCTGTCAACAAAAAATATCAAGTGTCAGTTCGTGTTTCGAAATTCAAGACAAATCGAAACGATACTGCTTTACTCTCGCTTCGCGCCTCCATTTGAACGCAAATGTAAGGCTTGTTGAAGTCGGCCATCTAGCTCGTGGCCATGATCTATCCATCTGTTTGGCAACGAAATCCTTCTCTAGGATTTGCACTGGGTGAGATCAATTTGTGCTTTTGGACGTATTCTACGTCATTTTCTAGGGTTCCGTTTCCTGACAACTTGCCTCTTGCAACAGATATTTCTTTTCGCCTCCACATCGGGCGAGATCCTTTCTTTTGTGGCTTTTTGGCGTCAGTAATTTCCTGTTAAATGAGGGAAAAACTCATGTTAAGCCTGTGATCTTCGAAGATTAGATTGGAACGATACAAAGTTACCGTTCACCCAAATTAGTATCTTGGGGGTTTGATTTTGATGCGGACAACTCTGCTATCGCGTCCATTGACTTTGCTGGAGAAGACACATCTTTCTTTGTCCAGCGCGAAACTGATTCACTTGCCCCAGTTGGGTGTGATTTGTCGTAGCTAGGTGACGCTTGCCCCAGCTAACTTCATTTTGCATTTTGCTATAATCTCCATCCTCTTTGGGGATGTCTTCCCTCTTGGGATTCCTGATGACGCCTTACTGACGTATTCCTTTCCTTCGTCGATTATTGACGCTTCTCATTTGATGTGGATGATGGATGCTGCTTCATCCCGTCTGTATTTGTGGGTGTTGTTCGCGAGACGATCCTCAATCACGTCGACAACTGCTTTGCCCCAGTTGGGCGGTGTTCATCTTGGCAGCGTGCCTTGGCATTCCCATGCTCCTGGACGATTTTCAATCCGATTTGAAGACATTCATGCACCTGCATATGAAGAGACAGGTGTGGGGATTTATCTGGCTTCATTTGAAATTTCAGGAAGGAGGTACTCCCTTCGAGACTTCGTCCTTCCAATACTTGAAGGAGCAGTGTTTTCCAAGTATTTTGCCCCAGTGAGGCTTGTCTTGGTGTTTGTCGTCTCTGGGTTTGATAACCCTGGTTCGATGCACTTTCATGGGGGATCGTGAGAATTTGCCCCCGGCTTGGCTCCTCGAAGCAGGTGGGGGAGCCCGCTCTCATGAATTTTTGTCGATTCTGGTCATCTATCTCGATTGCCAGATTCTTCGATTATTTTTTCTCTGTCCCTAGACAGCCTGACAATCTGGGGATTTGTCATGTGGCGGCTTGGTGATTCTCTCGATCACAGTCGCTATTTGAGATGTTCGATGTTCCCCTATTGAAAAGAAGAAATCTCATGAGTAAAGGGCATGTATAATTGACTATTGGAGTCGATACAATTTACCCTTGAAATTTATCCTGCGGGAACCGGCATTTCTCCCTTTGGGTTCTCTGTGCGTAGGGTATGTGCATGATATGCATGTTATGTATGCTTAGAATGGCATGCCTGAAATGTCACCAAGATGGTTAGTTGACATATAGGGAAAAATCCATGCACGATGCATTTCTTTGGGAGATGTTTTAAGAACAAAGATTAAAACTGAAAATGTGAGATGGGGGCTAGTCCTCATATCATTGGACATCATTGCTTCCCAAAACTAGGAGACGTGTGGGAAATCAGGTCTCAGGGCTTTTCTTTTCTTTTCATCTCTTCTTTTCTTTGCGTCTTTTCTTTTCTCTCATTTGGATCGTCATCGACCGATTTGTGTTCCCACACGTCCCCCATTTTTGATTTTTTTCTTTTTTCTTTTTTGTTGTTTTTCTTTTTTTCTTTTTTGTTTTTTTGTTTTTTTTTTTTTTTGAAACTGCACTTTGTTGACACCTGATTTTTTTACCATTTATTATTGTAATTTTTATTCTTTAAAATTAATTAAAAATATCAAAAAAGGTCATAAAACCACAAAATCAACTTTGGAAGCCTTGGTTTAGCCTTAGGAACCAATTTTGAACAAAAAATATTTTTCGGTATTTTTAATATTTTTTGAGTTTATTTAATTATAAAAATACCCAAAAAATCAGAAAAATACCATTCGTGGTCAGAAAAATACCCAAAAATATTCGATAAATTTGTTTTAATTTCCTCTCCAAGTGTGTCACTTTAAATCTCAAAAATTCGGCTCGGATCACTATGTTCCTTCACAAACATAAACCCGAACCGAGCCTAAAAAAAAAAAAAACATTTTCGAGTCTTTTAGTTTTCAATTCTCACTTTTTATAAGCTATGACATTGGATTCTAAAGTCTTAAAGTGCAATTAGGTCAATTTGCCCTCCAATTTAATCAATTTTTACCAAAAGGGCTTAATTGCACATTTTTCTTTCAATTAGTCCCCGGTTTCACGGATGTATACGTATGCTCTACATATTTATACATCATATGTATTTATACGTTATGCATATTTGTACTGTTTGGTAACCTCTTTAACTCTTGTAATAATAATAATTGTTATTATTTTTAACACCTTTGTTAGTGCCTTTTTTTTAGCATTTTTGTATTGTGAGTGCTATTGTTAGTGTTATTTTTAAATAGCATTTTTGTATTATAAATTGTAAGTGCTATTGTTAGTGCTATTTTTAAATGACATTTATTTATCATAAATTGTGAGTGCTATTGTTAGTGCTATTTTTAAATGACATTTATTTATCATAAATTGTGAGTGCTATTGTTAGTGCTATTTTTAAATGGCATTTATTTATCATAAATTGTGAGTGCTATTATTAGATAGAATTTATAATTGTTAGTGCTATTTTTAAATAGCATTTTTGTATTATAAATTGTGAGTGCTATTGTTAGTCCTATTTTTAAATAGTATTTTTGTATTATAAATTGTGAGTGCTATTGTTAGTGCTATTTTTAAATGTCATTTATTTGTGAGTGCTATTTTTAGATAGAATTTATAATTGTTAGTGCTATTTTTAAATACAATTTATTGGAAGGTATTTTTGGCTATAAAAGGATGGCAAGAGTTTTGAGGTTGGAAGGGGAGAGACATTTTGTAGAGTGTGCAAATTTTTGAGAGCTTAGAGAGAAGAACACAAACACTCTCTATATTCTCATCATCTTGAGTGAGCAAAATATACTAAGTTCGGAATATTGATTCCGCATATTGCTAGCACAATTTTTGTGGAGTTATTAGTCGTCTCCCCGTTCGTCAATTGGTGGTGCGTCCGAACTAGATGCCTAACACTTGTGGAGGCTGAGATCGAAGAACATCGAACCGACACCTCCGTTCAAGCACACTACGAGAGGTAATCTATTTACTCCCTGTGAGACTTTGTGATTTTTTTCGATTGAAATGCACGAAGTACGCCTCTGGAGATACATGTATGGGTTGTTATTTATTTCCGCTACGTGTTACGTGGATCCCAACAGTGGTATCAAAGCCAATCCTTAGGTGTTTTCGTGCATTTAATTGATTTTTTGCAATTTTTGCAATACTATGGCCAATATGTATTAACGAATTGTTCGTCTTACATGGCTAATGGAGATTGATTATTTTATATGATAAATTAATCAACGTAGCAAAAATTGAGACTAAATCAATTTTGAATCGAAAATTTATGGCTATCTTATTTTACGTAAAAATTCTGAATATGATTCAACGTAGAATTTTTATTGTGCCTTCCTAAGTTTTAAATTGTGAATTTATTACTTACGTGAAAGGGTGGTGATCATGGAAAAATCCCTAATAAATGTGATTGGTGTATATATGAATGTATGATGATTATTTATATATTTGGGGTTGTAATTATTAAATGGAGGCTGCGTACTCCTTTTATTTTTCATGTAATCTTTATTTTTAGCATAGTCAATTGTTGATGTAAATGCTACGAGGATTACGTGGAGGAGCCTTTTAAGTCGGCGAGCTCTTTGGGGCCCAATTCTTGAAGAGTTCAAGAAACCAAGAAGAAGCGAAGAGCGGCTCTCCGTTATTAAAATATTAAAATGATTAAATGTGGTCTCATTGGCTCGAGACCCATTAAATCATAATTCCATGATCACCACGTAGGATAGATGTTTATGTGATTGACGTCTATTTATTTATTATGATTACGTGAGCATGTTAAACTGGTTAATGTGCAAAGTCAGACTTACCTCACCCAAAATTGCGCCTGCATGAAATCCTAGTTAGGAAAATCACTCACGTTAGGTACCGAAAGGGCGTTGGTAACGACACCAGCGTAACCAAGTCTCCGAACCCAAAATCTCTGGTTCCGTAGAACTGATCGATCTCTCCCAATCGATCAGTAATGTTTCCGGTCTACCCTCCAAGAAAGACCGGTGGCGACTCCAAATGCATGCACAAGTTGCACATGCCACCACGACCACACTAAGGTCGAAAGCGATCGACTCTTATCGTCGAATCCTCCTGAAAAATACTCCCGCCGCGATTTGGTATGGGCCTGGGAGGGCTCGCGCCGATCCAAGACCCGTGATCGGTAATCCATTAGCCGCGTCCGCTTTCGGACGGGTCGCGACAGCTGGCGACTCCGCTGGGGACTTTGTTCTAGAACCAATGGTTCTAGACCTCAAGTGGACTTAGGCCGTAATTAAAACGCTGAGTGATTTTTCTAACCATGCAGGCGCTCTTGAAGGTGAGGTAAGTCCGCTTATGATAAGTGTTATATGTTTTTGCAGATTGGAGTGATAAGGGGGGTAGTCTGTGATTAACATTGTCTTATGCAGGTTGGCGTAGGAATGAATGATTGTGTGTATGTTTTATATTGAAGCGGTGATTGTTAAATAAGATGCATGTTTATCGCTTTAGCACGACACCGAAAATACACACAACCGCGCCTAAAACCCCGGGCGCCGTCTATAGGAAAACAATAGAAGGGATTGAAAATGGAATCTCCGTGAGGAAAAACACGGGGTAATCCACTTTTCAATTCCACTCATTTTGAGCTATGGATCGAGCCCCAATGCAACGATAGTGGTGCAATGGAATCTGCTCTTTCTAGAACTTGAGGTGGGAACCTTGACCTTAGGTGCCAAATCCTTTGATTTTTAAAAGTTTTATCCTCACTTGTCTCATGTGCATGTCTTTAGATGGTTGATATATCTAAAACCGCCTAAAAAAAATCGGTGATCCTGGAGTCACATCTCGAAGACTGGAACTAAGGCATCTCCAAGTGTTCAGACCACATTCCTTTGATTGGTTTGGCATTTTTAGTTCTCTTGTATAAGTCTAATTTTGCTTGGGTCCTCTCTATCCCGTCTCTTAGATTGATTGTATTAGGGATCTATTTGTATTGTATACATCTTGATAAGGCTCATTTCTATCGAAAATGGGGGCAAATTCCCCAAACCCGTGGAGCATAGTGGAACTCGTCCCTTCAGTGCAAAATACATTTGGCCGCAGAGCCACTCGTTTGGTGAAAGGACGTATCGTTCCTAATTGATTTTTAATCAGATCTGGGGATAAGTTTTTCTCCATTTTTTTTTATCTCAGGTGATAAAAAAAGACAATGCACCCAAAAGCTCATGCATTCAAATGACAAAACAGACGTCGCCCAACTGGGGCAAATGAACCGTAGGCGTTGCAAATACCTTCAAGCACGGATGGAGGAATTTGATAGATGTTGTTCATATCAATATGCAACATCAAAACGGAATGCAAATCAAGTGTAAAAGGACGTATCGTTCCAAAATGATTATTTTCTTGATATGGGAATAATGCTTCCTTTCTTTTTCCTCTCAGATGATGATCAAGAGCAGAGGACGCATGATGTAATGCTTTCAAATAACAAACAGGGAACATCAAATACCTCAAATGGCGACTGTGATCGAGAGAATCACCAAACCGCCATATGACGAATCCCAAGAAAATCAAGCTGTCTTGAGACAGATAAAATTGATCAAGGACTCTGACAATAGAGATGGAGGACCAGAATCTGCAAAAATCAATGGGAGCAGGTTCCCCCCATTTGCTTTGAGGAGCCAAACCGGGGGCAAACTCTCATGATCCCCCATGAAAGCGCATCAGACCAGGGTCATCGAATCCAGAGATGACAAACAGCAAAATCATGCCTAACTGGGGCACGTGAATCATTTGTACGCCGGACGTTTCTCCTCTGGCAAAGTCAATGGACGCAATAACAGAGTCGTCCACATCAGAATCAAACCCCAAGATACGAATTTGGGTGAACGGTAACCTTGTATCGTTCCAATTTGGTCTTCGAAGACCACATGCCTAACATGAGTTTTTACTCATTTTACAGGAAGTCGTTGGTGCTGAAAGCCTCAAATGAAAAGAGCGCGCTAATAGGGAGGCGAATTGAATCAATGGCCCTAGAAGTCAGAATTCCAGGAGATGGTCTTTGATCATAAGACCTAGTGGATGGAACTATGAAGAATGGCGCTGGAATGCGCCCAAAAACACAAATGGATCTCCTTTGGGGCAAATCCTCGAGAATGATTCATCGCCAACCAAACGGAGGAATCGTGGTCGCAATATAGATGGCCAATTTCTGCAAGCCGCGCGTTTGTGTTCGAATGGAAACACAAAGCAAGAACAAGGTTGTATCGTTCCAATTCGCCTTGAATTTTGGAACGCAAACTGACACATAATTCCCGTCTTTGACAGGGGATCGCCATCAAGGCGAAACAGGTTTTCACATCCCATGTATTACCCGTTGGAAAACATGACCAAGGGTAAAATGTATCGTTCTAATTTTTTTGAAAAATTCATGAACGAACAATAACATGTTTCTTCTGCATTTTCAGGGATCTCCAGCCACGAGGAACAGGTAAGTATCCCTCTCCCAAAATCCCTTGAAGATGTGGAATAAAAAATAGAGAAGAAAAGAAAAGCTTTCAGAATCTAGTGTCTAGAAAAGACATAGAATTCAAATTTCATTAGCATTCATGTTTTGAAACAGGAGGTTGTCTGAACATGAATAAGAACATGCATGGGGCATCATAAAATCCCCTTTGACGGGTAAAATTTCTGGAGAAAATGAAAGAGATTTTTCCAATAAAAAATTGTTCAAAACAATCAAAAGGGCGCTTCCTCAAAGGTAAGAGGCAAAGCCTAAATCCAAACACGTCCTCTACACACTTGAGAGAGGAGTGGAGCGGATCAGATAGCAAAATCTGGACCTACGGAAGTAGGGATTATTCGCAGCAATTACTTGGATTGGGACGACGGAGGCATTCGTTTCATATCCCCCAAACACTACAGGTGACCGTTGATAACCCCTTTGAACGGCGGTTTTCATTCTCAACCCTGTCAAGACCACCCCACATCGGGGCAAAACAGGAGTAAGTCCAGCAGCATCAGGAGGAAATGGTTAGAAATTTTCTTGCTCGGACTAACATCAATCTTTGTGTGTTGTTTATATGGTAATCCAAGTGCCATAGGATGACGAGAAGCGTTCATTTCTCTATCCCACACACATTTATCATTTGCACAGCCAAGTTGAGCCTGCAAATTCATTTCATAAACCCGTTGGTGATCATTGCAAATTCCAAAATAAAGGCAGATCACTTCAGAAACGAGGGAGTTCAAGACCTAGGGTTTATGAAAAAGCTACTAAGTCAATACTCAAGCGTACTAAGAGCTAAATCATATATCTAGCACAATTGCCAAAGCATCTCACTTGCGACGAGGGATTAAAGAAATCCCCAGCATCAGAAAAGAAAAAGCAAATGTGCCTGATAAAAGCAAGGTCGATGCTCGTGAAAATTGTTAAATTGACCTCCAATGAAGCCTCGTGGGGAAAGAGAAAAGCCTCTAAAGGAGCCAAATCCAAAAGGCTGCTCCCCGAATGCTATTAAGCACAGAACGAAGACATAGAGAGAGTCGGTCTCTGAATGCAACAAGAGACGCTCTTTAAAGAGCTGGTGCACACCGCAAGATAGGTTGCGTGCCTCAAAGACTAAAGATGCAGAAAAGAAAGGACAGGTGGCAAATCAGCAATGATCACCAATGTCAAACCCGTCACGAATTCTGGGCCAAAAATAAGCCTTTTTCGGTCCCCAATCCTACCAATGTTACAATCCCGAAACAGTCTTCTCTGACTAAGACACTTGGGTTAACATATAGCTTAGCTCGAAGAAGTACGAGCAAGACTATTTCTTTCTCATTTTGCAGGGTTCTTGACTTGTAAACCCGGAGCAGATGGTGAAGACTTTCATTCAATGGCCTCGACTCCAAAGCGAGTCCCCCTTGAAAGCCAATATCCAAGCCTAACATTACGGTCCCGTGGAAGACCTCCCGACCGATCAAAATGTATGCGCTGCGAATGAGCCTAAAACCTAGGCACAGGTTAGCATGGAATTGAGTGCGTCCCTTATAAAAATCATTACCTCCAAACAGGTGAGATGGCCTCCTTGTCGAGAAATATTCCAATTGATGTTTTGAACAAACTCTTTTTGGAATTTTCAAACTGTTGATCCAGATTTTCCGTGCAAGGGATTTGTGATCACATTTTCATGTTGCAAGAATGCTTTGGATAACCTCCAGCATCAAAATGCACATTTCATGATTAAAACTTAAATCATACGGTTTTGTCAAAATGGACAGCCGTGGTCTTCCCAAAGATTACTAACGTTTTCTTGGTGAAGAAAAATCTTTCAGGCTCAAACTTCTGCAGGATACCTGGAGAACCCAGCTCCTAGAATGTCGCCTCAACAGACTCAAGTGAAGTTTTGTCAAAATAAAATCTTTCACTGCTTCAAAAAACTGAATTCCCGACAATCTTCGGGGTCTCCAAAAAAAAGGGGGGAATAAAAACCCTTTTAAAAGAAAAAGTCCTATCAGACGTGGAGAACCCTCGTCCCAGGACCCATTTTCAAAATATCAAACAGTCTCATCGGACGTGGAGAACCCTCGTCATGAGACCCCTTTTTCAAAACTTAGGCAGTCTCATCGGACGTGGAGAACCCTCGTCATGAGACCCCTTTTCAAAATATCAAACAGTCTCATCGGACGTGGAGAACCCTCGTCATGAGACCCCTTTTTCAAAACTTAGGCAGTCTCATCGGACGTGGAGAACCCTCGTCATGAGACCCCTTTTCAAAATAGCAAACAGTCTCATCGGACGTGGAGAACCCTCATCATGAGACCCATTTTTCAAAACTTAGGCAGTCTCATCGGACGTGGAGAACCCTCGTCATGAGACCCCTTTTCAAAATTTAGGCAGTCTCATCGGACGTGGAGAACCCTCGTCATGAGACCCCTTTTTTTAGGCAGTCTCATCGGACGTGGAGAACCCTCTTCATGAGACCCCTTTTCAAAATTTAGGCAGTCTCATCGGACGTGGAGAACCCTCGTCATGAGACCCATTTTTCAAAACTTAGGCAGTCTCATCGGACGTGGAGAACCCTCGTCATGAGACCCCTTTTCAAAATTTAGGCAGTCTCATCGGACGTGGAGAACCCTCGTCATGAGACCCCTTTTCAAAATTCAAACAGTCTCATCGGACGTGGAGAACCCTCGTCATGAGACCCCCTTTTCAAAATTCAGGAAATCTTATCGGACGTGGAGAACCCTCGTCATGAGACCCCTTTTCAAAGTCAATCAAAGGTAGATACCGCCTGAAGGGTCAAACTAAGGTAGAAACCGCCTGAAGGGTCAACTTAAGGTAGAAACCGCCTAAAGGGTCAAACCAAGGTAGAAACCGCCTGAAGGGTCAAATCAAAGGTAGAAACCGCCTGAAGGGTCAACTCATGGTAGAAACCGCCTGAAGGGTCAAACCAAGGTAGAAACCGCCTGAAGGGTCAACTTAAGGTAGAAACCGCCTGAAGGGTCAACTTAAGGTAGAAACCGCCTGAAGGGTCAAACTCATGGTAGAAACCGCCTGAAGGGTCAAATTAAGGTAGAAACCGCCTGAAGGGTCAAACCAAGGTAGAAACCGCCTGAAGGGTCAACTAAAGGTAGAAACCGCCTGAAGGGTCAAACCAAGGTAGAAACCGCCTGAAGGGTCACATATGGTAGAAACCGCCATAAGGGTCAATTCATTGGTAGAAACCGCCACAAGGGTCAACTCATTGATAAATATCGTAGTAAGGATCAACACAAAGGTCTGATCCACCATACGGATCAAAATCCTTGGCAAATCCCAAAGCGTGGGATGCGCCTTCCTTAGGTTCCTACCAGTTAGGAATCTCATCATGGTATGACCTACCATACAGGTCAGAGCTTAATCTCCCTAGGATATTCTGAATGACGAGTCCTAGGCATCTTCTTGAAAGTCGTCGCAACCGGCAGCATCCGACAGGTGAGCTTCAGGTAAGCCTCTCTCACTCCGGCCCATGTTCAAATTGTTAGAGCAAACCGGGGATTGATTTGAGCTTTTATCAATAGGCTTAAGGATCCGATGTCATAACATTTCTTCTCTCATTTTCCCAGTTGAGTCGGTTAGGAATCAGGTGCCACCTTATCTTTGAGAGAAACCTCTAACGAGATTCCTCTCAAAGAGGGGCAGCTGTTGACACCTGATTTTTTTACCATTTATTATTGTAATTTTTATTCTTTAAAATTAATTAAAAATATCAAAAAAGGTCATAAAACCACAAAATCAACTTTGGAAGCCTTGGTTTAGCCTTAGGAACCAATTTTGAACAAAAAATATTTTTCGGTATTTTTAATATTTTTTGAGTTTATTTAATTATAAAAATACCCAAAAAATCAGAAAAATACCATTCGTGGTCAGAAAAATACCCAAAAATATTCGATAAATTTGTTTTAATTTCCTCTCCAAGTGTGTCACTTTAAATCTCAAAAATTCGGCTCGGGTCACTATGTTCCTTCACAAACATAAACCCGAACCGAGCCTAAAAAAAAAAAACATTTTCGAGTCTTTTAGTTTTCAATTCTCACTTTTTATAAGCTATGACATTGGATTCTAAAGTCTTAAAGTGCAATTAGGTCAATTTGCCCTCCAATTTAATCAATTTTTACCAAAAGGGCTTAATTGCACATTTTTCTTTCAATTAGTCCCCGGTTTCACGGATGTATACGTATGCTCTACGTATTTATACATCATACGTATTTATACGTTATGCATATTTGTACTGTTTGGTAACCTCTTTAACTCTTGTAATAATAATAATTGTTATTATTTTTAACACCTTTGTTAGTGCCTTTTTTTTAGCATTTTTGTATTGTGAGTGCTATTGTTAGTGTTATTTTTAAATAGCATTTTTGTATTATAAATTGTAAGTGCTATTGTTAGTGCTATTTTTAAATGACATTTATTTATCATAAATTGTGAGTGCTATTGTTAGTGCTATTTTTAAATGACATTTATTTATCATAAATTGTGAGTGCTATTGTTAGTGCTATTTTTAAATGGCATTTATTTATCATAAATTGTGAGTGCTATTATTAGATAGAATTTATAATTGTTAGTGCTATTTTTAAATAGCATTTTTGTATTATAAATTGTGAGTGCTATTGTTAGTGCTATTTTTAAATAGTATTTTTGTATTATAAATTGTGAGTGCTATTGTTAGTGCTATTTTTAAATGTCATTTATTTGTGAGTGCTATTTTTAGATAGAATTTATAATTGTTAGTGCTATTTTTAAATACAATTTATTGGAAGGTATTTTTGGCTATAAAAGGATGGCAAGAGTTTTGAGGTTGGAAGGGGAGAGACATTTTGTAGAGTGTGCAAATTTTTGAGAGCTTAGAGAGAAGAACACAAACACTCTCTATATTCTCATCATCTTGAGTGAGCAAAATATACTAAGTTCGGAATATTGATTCCGCATATTGCTAGCACAATTTTTGTGGAGTTATTAGTCGTCTCCCCGTTCGTCAATTGGTGGTGCGTCCGAACTAGATGCCTAACACTTGTGGAGGCTGAGATCGAAGAACATCGAACCGACACCTCCGTTCAAGCACGCTACGAGAGGTAATCTATTTACTCCCTGTGAGACTTTGTGATTTTTTTCGATTGAAATGCACGAAGTACGCCTCTGGAGATATATGTATGGGTTGTTATTTATTTCCGCTACGTGTTACGTGGATCCCAACAGTGGTATCAAAGCCAATCCTTAGGTGTTTTCGTGCATTTAATTGATTTTTTGCAATTTTTGCAATACTATGGCCAATATGTATTAACGAATTGTTCGTCTTACATGGCTAATGGAGATTGATTATTTTATATGATAAATTAATCAACGTAGCAAAAATTGAGACTAAATCAATTTTGAATCGAAAATTTATGGCTATCTTATTTTACGTAAAAATTCTGAATATGATTCAACGTAGAATTTTTATTGTGCCTTCCTAAGTTTTAAATTGTGAATTTATTACTTACGTGAAAGGGTGGTGATCATGGAAAAATCTCTAATAAATGTGATTGGTGTATATATGAATGTATGATGATTATTTATATATTTGGGGTTGTAATTATTAAATGGAGGCTGCGTACTCCTTTTATTTTTCATGTAATCTTTATTTTTAGCATAGTCAATTGTTGATGTAAATGCTACGAGGATTACGTGGAGGAGCCTTTTAAGTCGGCGAGCTCTTTGGGGCCCAATTCTTGAAGAGTTCAAGAAACCAAGAAGAAGCGAAGAGCGGCTCTCCGTTATTAAAATATTAAAATGATTAAATGTGGTCTCATTGGCTCGAGACCCATTAAATCATAATTCCATGATCACCACGTAGGATAGATGTTTATGTGATTGACGTCTATTTATTTATTATGATTACGTGAGCATGTTAAACTGGTTAATGTGCAAAGTCAGACTTACCTCACCCAAAATTGCGCCTGCATGAAATCCTAGTTAGGAAAATCACTCACGTTAGGTACCGAAAGGGCGTTGGTAACGACACCAGCGTAACCAAGTCTCCGAACCCAAAATCTCTGGTTCCGTAGAACTGATCGATCTCTCCCAATCGATCAGTAATGTTTCCGGTCTACCCTCCAAGAAAGACCGGTGGCGACTCCAAATGCATGCACAAGTTGCACATGCCACCACGACCACACTAAGGTCGAAAGCGATCGACTCTTATCGTCGAATCCTCCTGAAAAATACTCCCGCCGCGATTTGGTATGGGCCTGGGAGGGCTCGCGCCGATCCAAGACCCGTGATCGGTAATCCATTAGCCGCGTCCGCTTTCGGACGGGTCGCGACACACTTGAAATTACAAATGAAGTAAAATGCAAATAGACTAAAGAGTAATGATGGAAAGGAAGAAGTGACTCCCTTATCCATGTAATCGGCCGTCATCGTTTGTCGGATCAGCTGGGTTGGCATAGTCTTCGATAGGGTTACCCATGTACGTCTTGTCCAGTCCTTGGCAATCTGATGACGGGTCTTGCTGGTTATCCTGCTTTATCTCATCAAGATCCGAGACGCCATTGTCGATGAGTTTCTGCACCTTGATTTTCAGTCGAATACAGTTGTCTGCGTTGTGCCCCTTCTCCTCTGCATGGTAGGCGTACGACATGGCTTCATCATATCCTTCGGACAATGGAGGATTATACCTCGACACCTCATTGGTCACCATCCCTTTTTCCGAGAGCATTGGGAGCAGTTTTGATAGTGGCATGGGAAGTGATGTAAACTGCATTGGTGACTTCTTCTTGGGCTCGCAAACTCTCGATGTTCCGCACAAGGCATTACCCCGGATAGGAGTTGGGGCCGACGAGTCCTCCTGCTTCAATGAGCTTGATATGACTATCTTGTTAGCCTCCCATACCGGACGATGCCTTCTAAGTGGCGTCTCGCCCCCTTTGTTGGCATTCCAGGTGAACTTTCTGTCCTCTCGGGACGCTTCTTCCAGATGCTCTCCGTACTCCTCTAATTCATCGATCTCTTCAATGTCCTCGACACTCAATGAGTACTCAGCAGGGATCTCCCATGACTCTTTCCTCATAGTCTCTACCGCATATCCTTTAGAGGTTAAGTTAAACTTCTCGAAGGATGCCGTAAAAGCGGGGTCTTCAACCCTACCGATGATGCCCACATTACCCATCTCGGCTAAGCATGGTTCTTTTCGCCCCATCGAGGTGGTACCCTTCTTAGGGTTTCGAGAAGATAAAGCTGGTACCTCATGTAATTCAGGTACGTTGATGATAAGCCTTAGATCACCTTCTGATCCATCCTCGGATATATCGCTGATTTCGTGATCCGGCAAAAGGTCTGGCCGGACGTTGAGTCCTGCCCTATCGAACACCAGCAGGTTGTTGTCGATGAGAGCTTGCACATCATACTGTAGTGCTCGACAATTGTCGACATTATGTCCCTTCTCACCCACATGGTACGCACATGTTCGATTCATGTCAAACCCTGGGAACCTTGGCGGTTTCGCCCTCGGTATTTTTTGGGCTATGAACCTTTCCTCCAAAAGCCGAGTGAGTATTTCTGACATAGGAAGTGGTAGTGGTGCAAAGAAATGAGGACCTCTCTTGGTTGATTGGCCGGCTTTCTCTAACTTGGGCGCTGGTTGTCTCCGGTGAGGGACGGAATCAGGTGACTGATGTTTCGACTTGTGTGAAATTTGACTTGCGACCATCGTCCCTCGATAGTTGGTCTTCATCTCCCTGACCGGTTCTTTACTCATTTGAGAAGATTCTCCACGCCTTTGTTTGTCTCTGATTATACTATTGCGCTTAGCCCATTCCCACCTTTCACCCGCGTGTACCAATTGTGAAAATGATTGGTAATGAGCCGTACTCAACCGACTAAAGGAATCATAGGGGAGAGCTTTCAGAAAGTGCTCTATCAACTCCTCTTCGTCCAATGGAGGTTGGACTCTGGCTGCTTTCGCTCTCCACCTTTGTGCGAATGATTTAAAGCTTTCATTTCTCCTTTGCCTCACAAGTACCAGATCCATCCTGGTAGAGGTGGCCTTCCTGTTGAAATCGTATTGCTGGAGAAATTGATTGGCCAGATCGTCCCATCCTTGGATACCCTTGACGTCAAGCGCTGCAAACCATCCTAACGCGGGGCCAACCAGGCTATGCCGAAAATTCTGGACAAGAAGTGAATCATCCCAGTCGTAATCAGCCATTGCTTCCGAATAGTAATCGATGTGAGTTTTCGGGCAACCAATGCCATCGTATCTCTTGGCGAATTCTGGCCTTTGTGGAACCTCAGGCACCCCCCTTTTAAGGCGTGTGAGAGAGGCGTTGGGTGGACAGGTTTCGACGTTGGTTGGGTTTACGTGACCTTCAACGTTCTTCTGGTGACTAGAGTCTTTCTCTCGAATTAGGTGAGTGACGAACATATTCTCTCCAGTCAATGCATCTTCCTCAATAATACCAAGCTTTCCTTTGTGCTGTTTTTCCAGATCGGCCATCTCGGGGAAAACTTTTGCTCCTTCAGCTTGATCAATGTCCGATATTTTAGGCAAAACAGGTCGGACGGTCGGGTCGAGATTGGAGACCGTCGGGGATGCCCCTTGTATGGCGAAGATGAGTGTCTTCATCTCCGTCATCGTTGCAATCACCTGAGTCATCTGGCTCTCTAGGGTGGTCAAGCGTTTCTCCACGCCATCTCGGTCCATCTTAATTTGTGACTGAGTCTCCACGCAGGTATTTGGATTTCGCTTTTGAAAATTACCTGTTCGAATGACAGGAATATGTCAGAAAGGGAAGTAAAGCATAAATCCTTTCAATTTTATGCTTTCTTATGATTAACGAAGATAAGGACTTTTACACAAGCCTTAACCTCATGTGAAAAATTCTTATCGATGTTTTTCAAGAGAAAACATAAAACTAAAAGGAACATAATCCATGGTTATCACTTTTGGTAAATCCCCAGAAAATCTGTGGAATTTCCAAGAAGATAAAAATGCAATTCCAATGTGTCCTAAATTCGGTGAGAGATAGGACATCCAAATTGAAATGATTTCCCGAAGGTAATTTGGATATCATGTCTCCTCTTGAATTCAGGAAACATGGACGACTTTAGTTAATTACCAAGGATTACCAATGATGCATGCTATAGACCGGTACAATTCCATGTCCGGCGCACCATGAAATGAATGTTAGATCCTCGTACTTGGGTTAAATACCAAGTGTGAGTTCTAACGAAAATTTCATCTGGGCGAGACACGCAATTGAATCGGAAAATCTGAATGGTTGAGAGAAGTTCCAGTGTCACATTCCAATGTCAAGACACTTAGACAAGACTTAGGAATCGAGGTGTAAAAGATAGATGGGAGGCCCACAGACGGGTGCTCCTTACAGACTCGATGATCCTGATAAAAGAAAAGGGACAATTGGAATGTAACCCTTAAGAACCTAAAGAGATGCCCCAAATTGGGTCTTCGAGGGACGACGCTTGGTGTCTTCGGTTCGGCCCTTCGGGTCTTTATTTTCGTCAGATGCCTTTTGTCGCGACCCTCTTGAGGTTGTCGAGCTCTCGAGGGCTAATGGGCCGTCCTGTCTGGTCGGACGCGGGCCTCTCCCAAGGCCCATTACCCAAATCGCAACGGAGGTATGCGTGATCGACTTTCAGTGTAGTCTAGTGACATGTGCTAAGTGTGCATGCCATGGAGTCGCCACCAATCATTTTTTTAGGGTGTGATTGGACCACCCAATCGAATAGTTGGGAGTTTCTATTCAATTCTGCGAGAACCAGAGAAATGGTTTCGGGGACTTAGTTACACCAACTGTCAGAGTTGACGCCCTTTCGGTACCTAAGTTGACTGAATTTTCTAGCCTGAGATTCATGCGGATGAGTAAGGTATGAACCATAAATCTAGAAATTCATGCAGATAGGAGTGATTATCCTAGAAATCACAATCAGTAATAAAATGCGCAACTCAAGGAATCTAGATATGCAAATAAATCACTTGGCATTCCTAGTAAGGCCCTATTTATCAATCACAGCTCAAGAATGATTTAGCTGTCCTAGCCATTCTACACACGATCTAACCTAAGAAAAGCATTAGGAAGTATCGAAGGAGTTCGAGAGTACTCACATGGGGTTCGCCGTGCCCTGGTTTGGTCTTGGACGAGCCGACCCGATTATATTTGGGGATCCACTCGGCGTTTTACACCATGAAATCATGTGAAACAAAAACGAAAATATTCAGCAAGGGGAATTTATTGTAGATGGTGGTCGATCTAATTGGACGTCAAGACTAAAAAATATGTAGAAATTTACAAATTAAAATACTCGAATGACATTTTTTTGCCAAATTCAACTCTATGCGTCGTGAAGAAACACATGCAATTGAACTTGAATTTTGACTATTTATGAGTTCAAAATGAAAAGAAAATTAAAATAAAAATATTGACTATTTTTCTATATTTTTACGACATCGAACGCTATTTTTCTTCATTTTTCATGTATTTTTCTATTTTTGGAAAATATTAAAAAATATTAAAAAATATGACAAATTATTTTTTTTTATCAAAAATGGTTCATTTAGCTTGGTCAAGGTTACCAAAGATGATTTTTTAATTTTTTTTAACTTTTTATAGATTTTTTATGAATTTTTTAAAAATAAACTATGAAAGACTGATCAAAAATCAGGTGTCAACAGCTGCCCCTCTTTGAGAGGAATTTCGTCAGAGGTTTCTCTCAAAGACAAGGTGACACCTATATTCCAATCGACTCGACTGGGAAAATAAAAGAAATCATGACATCCAATTTTCATGCCCATCAATGTGTGCTTTTCCTTAAAAAGAGATGTGCTCATTCAATTCCCTGATATGATGTAAGAAAGTTAAGGAGTAGATAGACTTCCCTGCCCCTTACTTGTCGAATGCTTGCAGCATTTGCTGTGTCTGATGGGTTCAAGTAGATTCCTAAGGACTTGTCATCGGAGTGTCCTTGGGATGTTAAGCTCTGACCTGTATGGTAGGTCAAACCATAATGGGATTCCTAACTGATAGGAACCTAAGGAAGACGCATCCCACATTTGGGAATTTGCCAAGGGTTTTGATCCGTGTGGTGGACTAAACTAGAAATGGCTTGCCTAATGTAAGGCTTATTAGGGAAAACGAATCCTCCCGCGTTCGGGATTCATCAAGGTTTTGATCCGTATGGTGGATCGGACCATTGGGTTGATCCTTCAGGCGGTCTCTACCAGTCCTTTGACCATTCATGCGGTTTCTACCATTCATTGACCTTTCATGCGGTTTCTACCATTGAGTTGACCCTTCAGGCGGTTTCTACCATTGGTTGACCCTTCAGGCGGTTTCTACCATTGGTTGACCCTTCAGGCGGTTTCTACCATACATTGACCCTTCAGGCGGTTTCTACCATTGTTTTGACCCTTCAGGCGGTTTCTTCCATTGGTTGACCCTTCAGGCGGTTTCTACCATTGATTGACCCTTCTGGCGGTTTCTACCATTGAGTTGACCCTTCAGGCGGTTTCTACCATTTATGAGATTCCAAATTGATATGAATCAAAGGATGACGTACCCACTCTTCGGGGCTAGTCGGAGACTCGATCATTCTGTGGATCGGTCTTAGAAAAGACTTGCCTACTAAAAGGCTTCACCTAAGGATGACGCACCCAGTCTTTGGGGCGGCCAAAAGTCCTGCAGAAAGCTTAGACCTGAAAATATTTTCCTCGCCAAGAAGATATTAGTAATCTTTGGGAAGACAATAATTGTCTAACTGACAAAATTCTACGACTTAAGTTTTAGTCATGAAATGTGCATTTTGATTGCTGGAGGTTATCCAAAACATTCCTGCCATATACAGATGTGATCATAAATTCCTTGCACGGAAACTCTAGATCAAACAATTTGAAAATTTCAAAAAGAGTTTGCTCAAAACATCCATTGGAGTATTTCTCATCCAAGAAGGCTTCTCACTGCTCTGTGATAATGATCTTTAATAGGGAAAGTGCTCAATTTCCTACCAACCTATGCCTGGGTTTCAGGATCATTCGCAACGCATACATTTCGACCGATCAGGAGGTCTTTCACGGGACCGTAGTGTTAGGCTTGGATATCGGTTTCCAAGGGGGACTCACTTTTGAGTCAAGGCCGTTGAACGAAAATTTTCACTATCTGCTCCGGGTTTACAAGTCAAGAACCCTGTAAAATGAGAAAGAAATAGTCTTGCTCGTACTTCTTTGAGCTAAGTTATACATTAACCCAAGTGTCTTAGTCAGATAAGACTGCTTCAGGGTTGTAACATTGGAAGGATTGGGGACCGAAAAAGGCTTATTTTTTGCCCAGAAATTGTGAAGGGTTTGGCATTGGTGATCATTGCAAATTTACCACATGTCCTTCGAAGAACATCTCCATTTCTTGAAGTGTACACTCCTCTTTTAGAGCGCACAAGGATGTTTAAAAGCGTCTCTTGTTACATTAAGAGACCGTCTGTTTGTGTGTTTGCAATTTGAGCACGACATCATTTGGAGAGTAGTCATCTTGATCTGACTCCTTTGCAGGGTCTTTTCATCGTATATCTAGACTTTACTGGGGATATTTTGAATAGACATCAGCCTTGCTTTTTACCAGGCACTTTGCTTTTTCTTGATGTCTAGGGATTTTTCTTTTCCCCCTTTTTTTTAATCCCGTGTTTTTCTTTTCTTTTGGAGCTAGGATTTTCGGCAATCATGCTAGATATGCAACTTAAACTTTGGCACGCTTCCATTCCTAGAGTGATGTTGCCTTTGCTTTGGAATATGCAATGATCACCAATAGGTTGATGAAATGAATTTGCTGGCTCAACTTGGTCGTGCAAAGGATAACAGTGTGTAGGATAGAGAAATGAATTATTCTCGTCATCCTATGACACTTGGATTATCATATAAACAACACACAAAGATTTATGTTAGTCCGAGCAAGAAAATTTCAAACCGTTTACTTTCTGATACTGTTGGACTAACCTTCATTTGTCCCAATGTGGGGTGGTTCTTGACAGGGTTGAGAATGAAAATCGCCGTTCAATGGGGTTCTCAATGGGCATCTGTAGTGTTTGGAATGAAGAAATAAATGCCTCTGTCATCTCGATCCATGTAATCGTTGCGAATGACCCTTATATCCATAGGTTAAGGTTTCGCTATCATTTCCAATCTCCTCATCTCTCAAGTGTGTATGGGACGTGTTTGGATTAGGCTCGCTTCTCTTATGAGAAAATACCCTTTTGAACAGTTCAAACGACTCTTGTTGGAAAAATTCATTTCATTTCATCAAGATTTATCCTTCAAAGGGATTTTGTGATGCACCATACATGTGTAATTCATGTTCAGACAATCTCATGTTTTAAAACATGAATGTCAATGAAGTAAGAATTCTATGTCTTTTTAGATGTGAGAATCGAATTAATTCTGAAATTTTTTAATCTCCAATGAATTGGGAAAAGGGATACTTACCTGCCCATCGAGGCTGGAGATCCTGGAGATATAAAAGGGATATGTCATCGTATATTCTAAAACTTTACAAAAATTGGAACAATACATCTTACCCTTGGTCATATGCTCCAACGAGTGTACAAGGGTTGTGAAAATATGTCTGCCCTGATGGCGAGCTCCTGCCAAGGATAAATATTAAGCATTATTTTGGGTTTCCAAATTCAAAACAAATTGGGACGATACTACTTTACTCTTGATTTGAATTCCATTCTGCATGCCAATGTGCAGATTGTAGAAGCCGGCCCTCAAGCTTGTGGCCATGATTTCTTCGTCTGGTTGGGCAACGAATCCACCTCGAGGATTTACGTCGGAGGAGATTCATTCATCTTTTTGGGCGTGTTTCATGCACTGTTTTGTTATTTGAATGCATGGCTTCTTGGGTGCCTCGTCTCTGTTCATCACCTGAGAGGAAAATGAGAGAACATTATCCCCGCATCTGATTGAAAATCATTTAGGAACGATACGTTCTTTTTACCAAATGGGTGGCTCCGCGGCCAAATGCGTTTTACATTGAAAGAATGGATTCCATTACGCTTTGCGGATGATAACTATCGCTTCAGGGACTTGCCCCACAGATTAAACGATGAATTTGATGTCTTCGGCTTCGACATGCTTTCCGATGTAGGAATGATTTGCCCCCATTTTCAGTGGAGATGGGTTTTGTCGAGTGGGCAAGATCAAAAACTCATCCTAGATTTGGCTTTAGTCGAAGGTTGAAATCCCGACCTTGGATAAGCGAATCATGATTCATCTCCTTCTGCTTCGGATTTGTCATTTGCATGCTTCACATTTTACAATACCAACTTCGCCGCTTGATGAAAATGAATCGATGATTTTCGAATTGCCCCAAGTTCTATAGTCATCTGCGTCGAATCTCTTTGAACTTCATCGGGTGATAGACCAACTGATAAAATGATTTTTCAATCCCGAGATCGAACTCCTGACGTTTCGTACCACTTCCATTTCACTGACTACCAGGACACAGCACTATTGGCGTCCCTAACTGGTTCGTTTTTTGTTATAAAATTCTTGAAGCAGTTAGCGACCCCCATCGAGAATGAAACAAGCTCAATTTAGAGTTCATAACGACTAAAGGTCCCTTAGAACAATACAGAGCTAACCGTCTTTGAGCTCGCTCGGGCTTTTGCTCGCATTTTCCTATGTGAAGCCTTTAAATGTTTTTCTTCGTGGCGTTCAATTGATTCGCCTCGACTCTAATCTAACAAGGGATTGTCGCACTCAAGCATGATGATGCTCGTAGGTAGTAGTGATCGCTGCCCCAGATTAACTCTAGGCATTAAGGAAGATTATCTTGCATGGAAGACTTTATGACAGAAAGATTAATGATACATCCAGTCACATGTGCCTAGTTCCCTTGAGGATTCTCGGTGATCAGCCAGTTACACCATGAATCAGACATATAATCGTCATTTTGGATCATAACGTCATAAGCCCATCAGTTTTAAACTGATCGATCCAGATATGGAGCTCCTCATCAAGGAAATCTTTTGATTCTTCGAGCAACTGATATTCGGGTTGACCATCATCGCTTGGCGTTGAAGGATTCCTGTTTCTGTTGTGAGCGATCTGATTCTTCGAGCTAGAACCTTCGTCGTTGCTCGAGATTATAAGAGGATGATTGATCGGTTCACTATCAAAAGCACCTTCCATTTGGGAATGGAAGAAACAAAAATCCTCAGAGCATCCGCCCGCTTGATCTTCCGAAATCATATGCCCAAGCCGAGCAGATCTTTGAACACTAGGCGCAATATGTTGATCGGGGATAGGAAGAGCACTAGCGAAAAGTTGCTGCTCAAACCAAGGAGTTCGTACCTGCTGCACTTGTGGCATATACTCTTGAGGGGTGCTGAGATGATTCGGGGGAATATTCTGATTAGCGCCCAAGTAGTCGATGGTGCTGCTACCAGCTTGGTCGGTGCCTAGATTCGGCAGGGTATTTCTTACTTCAGGGGCATTGTAGTTATAGCCATGCCTAGTGTTTAGGCACAAGTTGAGTTCTTTCAGGTTCAGTGCTGTGTGGCGCTGTCTTAGCGCCCTTCTGTAGCTCTTGAGGTGACTCGCGACTCCATATTTAGTGAGTCCTGGTATGTTCATGATCTCAAGTATGCGCGTTGGATATGCTGAGTTGATCCCTAGTTGCTGAACCGCACTAAGGAACTTGAGATGAAGCTCGGGGGACCAATTGACCCTCGTCTTCTTGCGACCCGGAACAGTGTTGACAACTTGGCTATTGCTCTCTGGCCTATTTCCAGTAGGATTTGATCGAGCCGGAAATTGTTGTGGAGGGAATTCATCAGCTTTGGATTGGTCGGTCGTGATAGTAAGCTCATCGTTAAGGAAACTCCAATCATGGTGACGCATATCACATCCTTTAGAAGGCATCGGTATTGACTTCGTAGAATTGATTTGTTCATGCATATCTCCAACAAAATCTGATTGTATCGAAGATGGTTCGAGGGAGTGGGGTGGTGAATGAGCATTTTCAATCCTCATATAAGGCTTATCAAGGAACATTTCGCCGAGAGTGATAGGGCCACCGCAATTAAGGCAAGCGATAGTGCTGGGAGCTTTCTTATACCTCATGTTCTCCGCTCGAAGCTTTTCGTTTTCCTCCTTTAGAATCGCAAGTTCTTGACGTCTGTGTTGAGCCCTCAATTTGGCTCGCTTATTTTGAAACCAAAACTTGACCCTCAAAGGTTTCATCCCTAGCTTCTGGCCCAATTCATTTCTTTGTTTCATGTTCGGGAGAGGGCATTCACTAAAGAAAGCTTCAAGCTCTTGGATTTCATTCTGAGTGTGGCACTGGCGACGTTTCCTTTTCCGGGATTGACCATCGCTGCTGCTGTTGTCGTCGCTGCTGAGATCCTGAACTTCGTTGCCGAAAGGGTTGGGTTCTGTGGTTCTGGTACCAGACGCCATCCTAGAATCTTCGAGATCTCTCAGTAGTTCATTTTCTGAGATTTTTGGATCAGTCGCCTCTAGCAACTGATGGTAACTCTCAAACATGTTGGATCGAAAAATGTTCGATCAATTTTTGCTCACTCAGGGTTCTCTACTCTCTCATGTATGCTCACTCTCTCTAAATTTTCTTTTGAGTGGTTCTGTATGCCCATGAAACGTTCTTTAAACATGGATGAAGATCATCAGGCAAGCGTTGCTCCCAAGATTTCGTATTTCCCGCTTTGTCGTCTTCTTTCTTCTTTTCAACGTGGAGGGACACCAAATCGATTTCCTGTTCTCGATATCCATGTCTGTCTCCCACTTATTTTCAAAAAGGTGGAACTACGCTCGCCTGCCGCTCAGTTTTTTAATATGATGGGACCGCCAAATCCTTTCGCAACTTTTTTCGATAGTTGCGCTTAACTCCCGCTCAATTTTAATATGGTGACACCGACATATCTTTTTACAACTTTTTTAGGTTTATCAAGCCTGAAATCGCGGACTGGGACAAATCTGATGGTTCACCGAAAGAGCCACCATTGCTTTACCCAATTAACTTGGCTCCACGAGCATTATTGCTGTGCCTTTCTTCATTCTCGAGTTGCTATAAAAGAAGGAGTTAATGCATAGAAGATTAACACTCTTACATAATTGCCTTTTCGTATTTTAATCACTCTACCACACTCATCTTCTTCTCCCTCACTCCAACGAAAATGACCTCCTCTCCTATTCGCGCTTTCTCAGCCGAAATTTTGGCCCAGTGGGAAAAACTCTATAACCTCCTCGGTCGAGGCTATGCTCATATAGCCGATCACCCAGAAACTGCAGATGAAATCCGTATTTTGCTCGTGGAAATAGACACCACCTCCATCGAGGGCACTAATTTAGAGAGGGAATATAGAATCTTCCCAACCCTCTTTATAAACTTTTTAGAGACTTACCGTGTCGCTCATCGAAAAGCTACCGTGGCTCACGTTTTGCGAGCTCGCTATGAGGATCGGTCCAACTACTTGGTGTTGGCCAACCTTGTGGCCGATAGTCACAGAAAGGCTGTTGAGTTCGCCAACAAGCGAGTCTCGATGTTGCTTCGCGAGAGGGGAAATTTGGTGGAGCGCTTGGCCTTATCCCTGACCACCTATGAGCACGACCGTCGTAATGTCGTGTTGAAGTTTCAATGTGAGTGGCAGGAAGAAAGGCTTGACAGCATTACCGCGGATATAGCCCATGGGAGAGGACTAGTTCGGGACCTGGAAATAGCCGCCGAAGATCACGGGACCAAGGTTGCCGATCTTAAAGGGGAATGTAAACGCCTTCTTCTTAAGCTTGCAGATCTCGAGTCTCAAGGTGGTGAGTATAAGCAAAGCATCAATAATATGGAGGGCCAACTAGGTTCCTTTGTGATGCTAATTAGGGCTCATTGCGGTTTTATGTTTCCACCCCGATGATTTGTATGATCTGCTTTTAAGGTCCCTCGATTGAGCGAAATGAATGAAAGCTCTAATGTGTGTGTCTCAACTTCTGTATGGCTGACTTTCTCGAACACCTGACCACTCTCAACCTAGGCAAGCTGCGCTTTGACATTGATGATTCGAGCGTGTACATCTTGATTTTTTAATCTTGCTTATGATCGGATAAAGGAACCTCCCACCGCGATTATCCACAAAAAGACTTCTCTTCTCTACTTGTTTTTAACCTCAATGATGTCCATAGTAGGCTCTTCTTGTCCACTTGGCGCTCGTAATGGGATGACACCATCTTCATCTTCCATCAAGAACATTGGGAGGAAAACACTCATATCTATCCTTAAAATAGCATTTAATCCAATCACCGGAATTATGCAATAAATATAATGATTAAGAGCTGTAACAAGTTCGAGGGATAGAAAAGTCTTACCAACCAAACTTAAGAGAAAATCAAGCTTCTCTGTATTTTTTGCAGTGTTAGGTATACTAACCTTCCATAGACAAACGCATGAGACAAGTGAGGGAAAACTCCTAAAAATCAAAAGATAGGGCTTGGTACCTAAAGCCAAGGTTCTCCCCTCGAATTCTGGGAAGAGCCGATTCCATTGCACAACTATCGTTGCATTGGGACTCAATCCATAGTTAGAAGTGAGCGGAATTGAAAAGTGGATTACCCCATGTTTTTCCTCACGGAGATTCCATTTTCAATTCCTTCTATTGTGTTCCTAAAGAGGGCGCCTGGGGTTTTAGGCGCAATTGTGTGTATTCATTGTGTCGTGCTAAAGCAATAGACATGCATTTTATTTAACAATCACCGCTTCAATATAAACATCCACACAATCATACATCTAAAACTCCTACCTGCATAAAACAAAGTTAACAAGCACTTCACCCCTTATTTCTCCCGTCTACAAAAACATCTAACACATTCGTTAGCATAAACACCTCACTTTCGAGAGCATCTGCATAAAATTAGGTTAGAAGAATCAATCAACTTTTTAATCGGCTCAAGTCCACTAAATGGTTAAGAACCAGTCCCCAGTGGAGTCGCCAGTCTGTCGCGACCCTCTTGAGGTTGTCGAGCTCTCGAGGGCTAATGGGCCGTCCTGTCTGGTCGGACGCGGGCCTCTCCCAAGGCCCATTACCCAAATCGCAACGGAGGTATGCGTGATCGACTTTCAGTGTAGTCTAGTGACATGTGCTAAGTGTGCATGCCATGGAGTCGCCACCAATCATTTTTTTAGGGTGTGATTGGACCACCCAATCGAATAGTTGGGAGTTTCTATTCAATTCTGCGAGAACCAGAGAAATGGTTTCGGGGACTTAGTTACACCAACTGTCAGAGTTGACGCCCTTTCGGTACCTAAGTTGACTGAATTTTCTAGCCTGAGATTCATGCGGATGAGTAAGGTATGAACCATAAATCTAGAAATTCATGCAGATAGGAGTGATTATCCTAGAAATCACAATCAGTAATAAAATGCGCAACTCAAGGAATCTAGATATGCAAATAAATCACTTGGCATTCCTAGTAAGGCCCTATTTATCAATCACAGCTCAAGAATGATTTAGCTGTCCTAGCCATTCTACACACGATCTAACCTAAGAAAAGCATTAGGAAGTATCGAAGGAGTTCGAGAGTACTCACATGGGGTTCGCCGTGCCCTGGTTTGGTCTTGGACGAGCCGACCCGATTATATTTGGGGATCCACTCGGCGTTTTACACCATGAAATCATGTGAAACAAAAACGAAAATATTCAGCAAGGGGAATTTATTGTAGATGGTGGTCGATCTAATTGGACGTCAAGACTAAAAAATATGTAGAAATTTACAAATTAAAATACTCGAATGACATTTTTTTGCCAAATTCAACTCTATGCGTCGTGAAGAAACACATGCAATTGAACTTGAATTTTGACTATTTATGAGTTCAAAATGAAAAGAAAATTAAAATAAAAATATTGACTATTTTTCTATATTTTTACGACATCGAACGCTATTTTTCTTCATTTTTCATGTATTTTTCTATTTTTGGAAAATATTAAAAAATATTAAAAAATATGACAAATTATTTTTTTTTATCAAAAATGGTTCCTTTAGCTTGGTCAAGGTTACCAAAGATGATTTTTTAATTTTTTTTAACTTTTTATAGATTTTTTATGAATTTTTTAAAAATAAACTATGAAAGACTGATCAAAAATCAGGTGTCAACACCTTTTTGATGATGCCCGGCAGGTGTATCGGATTTGCTGTTATTGCATGTCCTTCAGCTATCGGTATGGTCACCGGATCATTCCTTGGACAGCTCGAAGAGGGTAAATTCCGTTGAATGTCCCGACAGTCTGGTGGCGGATGAAGCGTCGCTCATACTTGAATACGTCCGGGATGTGGGACCGACTTGGAGAGATCATCTCTTCTATCCGTACTCTAAAGTGGAATTAAACTCAACCATCGGACTTGATGAATGCAACATGTTGTGCAAAATGAAAGGCTGCAAGTGAATTTAAATAGAAATGGCAAGACCTTACCATGAGAGGTACCCAAAGATTTTTGGTTTTAGGTATACCAACCATCCATATACATGCGCATGAGACAAGTGAAGCTTGACTCTAAAAATCAAAATGGCTTAGGTGAGGAACCTAGAGGCTTCCCTCTATCCGAGTCGATAAATTCGTCCATGAGCGCAATCCACAACAAATGGATAAAAGTCTCGACTTGGATAGTGAGTGGGATCGAATATGGTCGACCCCAGCGCAATCCACGCTAGAGCGTTGCATATCGATCCCTGATCTATGGCTACCTGAAAAGGTGATTTCGCGGCCTGGGTTTGGGCGCTTTGTGCAAAGTGTCGTGATCCTCAAATATGCAGTGAATCATACGCAACAATTTATATATCAATCAGCGCTTCAAATCATCCATATAACATACATTCCTACGCCCATCATGCATAAGACTATGTTAATCACAGACTACACCCCTTATCACTCCAATCTGCAAAAACATATAACACCTATCGTGAGCGGACTTACCTCACCTTCAAGAGCGCCTGCAGGGTTAGAAAAATCACTCAACGTTTTAATTACGGCCTAAGTCCACTTGAGGTCCAGAACCAAGTGTTCTAGAACAATGTCCCCAGCGGAGTCGCCAGCTGTCGCGACCCGTCCGAAAAACAAAACGGACGCGGCTAATGGATTACCGATCGCGGGCTTTGGATCGGCGCGGGCCCTCCCAGACCCATACCAAATCGCGGCGGGAGTGTCTTTTGAGGGATTCGACGGTAAGAGTCGATCCCTTTCGACCTTCAGTGTGGTCGTGGTGGCATGTGCAACTTGTGCATGCATTTGGAGTCGCCACCGGTCTTTCTTGGAGGGTAGACCGGAAACCTTACTGACCGATTGGGAGAGATCGATCAGTTCTGCGGAACCAGAGATTTTAGGTTCGGGGACTTGGTTACGTCGGTGTCATTACCAACGCCCTTTCGGTACCTAACGCGAGTGATTTTCCTATTCAAGATTTCATGCAGGCGCAATTTTAGGTGAGGTAGGCTTGATTCAGGGTTTCATGCAGATTGAAAGACTGGTCCTGCCAAATCACAGTCAATATAATGAAAGCGCAAGTCAAGTGCATAAATAAATCATGTCAATGCACATCAATTTCAATCATTGGCCTCCTAGTATAGCCATAAGGGCTTAGGGAAGATGTGATTTAGGACTAGGGGTAAAATGGGAAGATTTGGGGACAATTAGCCCGAAGGGCAAAATTGTCATTTTTTGGAAGGTTTGGATACCGAATTACCCAAAATATTCCATGGCCAGTTGTTCGTGGCCGTTAATTTTGTTTTATGTATAAAAATTCCACGTGGCCCCCACCCGGCTGACGTGGCTGCCCACGTGGCACGCCACGTCAGCGTTGACCGTTGACCGCCGGCGAAGTCGCCGGAGAAGACGATGAACAGTAAAAAATCCGGCGACTTCGCCGGAATTCTCGCCGGAAAACTTCGAAACCGAGCCAAACCTTGGTGTTTTTTGTTCCTTTTTTCAGCATTAGACTCCCTAAGACAACAACATCATTACACGACCAAAACATGGCATACACAACGTCGGAAAACGGCCACACCGGACCTCCCCCCGACCGGCGCCGGCGAGGATTTTTTTAGAAAATTTTTTGCAACTAAATCCGATTTCTATCGATCACACAGCATCCAAACAAAGTCTAGGGACTTACCTGAGGCCGCCTACGGCTAGGCGGCCGCCGAAATCCCCTCGCCAAGCTCCCGGTTTGGACCGCGGCCGGCGAAGCTCGGACCTCCCCTCTCGGTGGTTTCCGATGCAAAACGAAGGTCAACACGAGGCTTAGAGTCGGTTCTAATGCATGCTTGAGGTTAAACACGCGCAAATGGAGCTCCGGGATGGCTCGGCCGAGAGCCAAAAACTCAAAGCCCGTTTGGGCATTTCATCGAACACATGGCCTACATGTGAAAAACGAGGGTCGGGGGAGGAAAACCGACCTTGTGGTGGCTTGTCGACGGCGGCTGAAGCTCCGGTGGCGGTCGGTGAGGTGCGTTGAAGGTCGAGGACGTCCGCTCCTCCTTGGTTTTTGCCAAAAAAAATCCTCCCCCCTATTCACGGACGAGCTCGGTTTTAACCGAGAATCTCCCTCGGTTTGGCGTGGCCGACCGGCGTTTTTGCGCCCATGCCTCTGCCAGAACGCCAAATATTCCTCTGCCAATGTTTCCCACGCTTGGTTGCCATTTTTTCTTAGAAAAATCGACCCCGCACGTTCCCCTGTTCTGTTCTGCAGCTTGCTGTCCACGTTCTGCAGAGTGGTCTGCAACAATGTTGCAGACCCGGTTCGGCCAAATCGCCCAAATCGCCAAATTGACCCCCCAAATGACCTCTTTTCATGAAATTGATGGCAAAATCGGATTCCTTGACATGTTTTCCATCAAATATGGGTATTTTCGTGAATCAATTTATTGAAATTCTGTGAAAACCCCAAATTGTCCCTAGGATCCGAAATTTAATTTCGCCAAATCGAAGGCCTAAACGATCGAATTAGCCAAAATTGAGCCCACCAATGGATTCAGCATGATGAAAACTGTTGGGTAGAGGTGTTTAATTTTAATGGGTGTGCCCGTGTGAAATTTAATTTCAAAAATTGTGAAACCGGGGACTAAATTGAAAACTTTTTATGCAATTAAGCCCTTTTGGTTAAAATTGATCAAATTGGAGGGAAAATTGACCCAATTGCATTTCAATACTTTGAAGTCCAATGTCATAGCTTATAAAAATCAAAAATTGAAAATTAAAATACTCGAAAGGGAGTTTTTAGGCCCGGTTCGGGATTAGGTTTGTGAAGGAGCCCCATGAATCGAGCCAAATTTTCCTGATAAAAAGTGAAAATATTAAGGAGAGAATTAAAATAAAATTTTCTGAATATTGTTTGTAATTTTCTGACCACGGATGGTATTTTTCTGATTTTATGGGTTTTTTTATAATTAAATAAATTCCAAAAAATATTAAAAAATTCAAAAAATATTTTTTGTTCAAAATTGGTTCCTAAGGCTAGGCTAAGGCTCCCAAAGTTGATTTTGCAATTTTTTGACCTTTTTTGCTATTTTTAATTAATTTTAGAAATAAAAATTATAATAATGGATGTTCAAAAATCAGGTGTCAACAATAGCGTATAAAGCGCAATCCGCGCGACACACTGACCTGAGCAGAGAGTAGAGGAGGAGGAAGTTTTGCTGGAAGCGCGATGAGTAGAGCGAGACTCCGTGGTCGAACTTGGGTCGAGGCGCACTTCTGGAGGCGTAGGGGAGGAGGAAGATGGACAAAAGTGGAAGGCAAGGGAGAAACACAGGAGGAAGACGGGTCACCAGCGATTTCTTCTAATTCTTTCTTCTTCTTCATGGGGTGGATTTCGGAAGACTGCCCGCGACGAGGGAGATGGGTCACCGAATCTGTTGTTCTCGGCCATGGAGGAGTAACGACGGAGGCACAACCGCAAAAATAGAACTGGATGAGTGACGGCGGCGGACTGGCTCGAGCCAACTAGGGGAGGAGGAAGATGGAGAACAAGCAAGCGAGGAAGATGAAAATGAAAAGAGAGAACATGGTCTACTCTGTTTTGATTTGGTGAGATGGGATGCGCGCGCAGAGCCGTCATCGGGAACATGAGAGTTTTGAAAAATGGGGTTGGCTCTAACGGGAGTAACGGAGACGTCTTCCTCGGTGGGTTTTGAAATTTTTTGGCTCGTGGGGCCACTTCGTCACGTGGCGGCCGGTGAATGGTGAAGAGGGGAGATGAGCTGGCACTTCATTTGCACCTAATATTTTCTCGGACCACGTGACTTTTCTATCTCTCTCTCTTTCCGCGACAAGACAGGAACGCCTCCCCTAGACGCCTTCTTCTTCCTCTTCTTCTTATTTATCTTCTGCAAATCTTTCTTCTTCTGGAGTAGCACGACACTGCCCCCTTCACTGCACTCGTCCACCATCGAACGCCACTCGCCTCGTGCTTCCGCCTCATCCCGTCGCCTTCCACCTCCTGCCGCGCTCCACCTGAAGCCGTCGCGCCAACCACAGGCAGCGATTGGAAACCAACGCGGCTCGCGCCGCCGTGCTCCGTCCCCGTTTACTTTCATTCGCGCTGTGCTCGTTCCCGATGTCACCCATCATCTCCGCCACCTCCTGATCCGCTGACCGACGCCTCCTTTCGCTGTGATTAGGAGCTTGACGCTTCTGCTCCGTCGTCGAACCGCCGCTCGGCCTCTATTCCGAGCTTCTCAACCCCGCTCGACACTTCTTCACCTCATCCTGGACCACCCCAGTTGCTGGTTACCTGTGGACGGCCAGCCCGACGCCCCAACGCCTCTGTCCCGACCTTTCTCCGTCCAAGATTCACGAGCCCGCAGAGGATACCCAACGCCCTCAGCTACCCGACGACGGTGTGGTTCCCGGCGCCGCTGTCCAGTCCCGGCGCTCAAGACCCACAGCCCAGACGTCCTCTGCGTCACTGATGCTACTGCCGCGGAGCTTCGCCAGCTCACCCGTCGCCGACCCGAGCTTGTCCAATCGTGGTGCCGCAAGCCCCGACAGCCGAGAAACCCGTGACTCACTAGCTCCGAAGCCCCCGCCCGTTATCCCGACGCCAGAGCCAGAGCTCCTGTTCGTGACCCGAAAGCCGTCCCGACGCGAGCCCTACCAACCTCATCGACGCCGCTGCTCGGCCGCCGATCTGCCTGAACCGAGTCCCAAAAACCGCTTCACAACCCTTTAACCGATGCCGGTCCGCCTCAGCCCCTTCCCTCCCCCAAGCCTCAAGACCACCCAAGCCTCTTCCGTGTGACCCGAAGATAGGAGCCACGACGTCCCATGCTGTCCCCTGTCTCGGCCGTGGCCTGTTTCGTGCCGGCCCGTGTGTCGGACATGTGGGCCGTGAGCCTGGCCCGTGTGCTACTTTTCCTGGGCCATGGCCGAGCCCGTGGCCGAGAGTTTGTGCCCGAGTGGCCGCTCCGGTAGGCCGAGTGTCCGAGAATTTGAGCCCGTGCCGTGCCCAAGTCGGAGATTTCCATGGGCCATCGCCGTACTCACCTCGCTGCCTCCGTGCCTAGTCGAGACTGACCGTCAGAGTTTGTGAGTTAACCCCTAAACTCTAAATAGGACATTAACTGCGTTCGAGGACTAGTTTAATTGAAATTGATTACGATTAGAATAATTAGCGGGCGTCGGATATATTGATTCTAATTATAATCGACATATTTATCTAAAATCGAGCTCGCTAAAATATGTTAATTATGTGAACTGGAATTTGGATTGATTAATAGAGTCGAATTAATTAAATGTCGCCTTGATAAATAAATAATTGTTAATTAATTATTTGACGGTTATTACCTTGAAATTACTGTTTTATTATTTGGTAATTATTTGATGACTGTGGAATGTCATAACTGATGTACATTTGATGATTGATCATCCTGTTTATAGATGCAAAATGTAGTGGATAATATATATGTGCATATGATCATGTGTGAACCTGATTTTGAGCATGAAAAATGGCCTTGATTCAAGTTTTGAGCACGATTGTTTGTGAGTGCATTTGATGCAAAGATATGAACTTGCTTGATTGTCTGGCGTGCTCGTGTGGTCATATAATGGGTTCCCGACGATCATTGTCTTCTGGTCGGTCGGATATTCCCGACAATCATTGTCTTCTGATTGATCGGATACACAACAATCATTGTCTTTTGACTGATCGGTTGCCGGTCGCATCTAGTGAAGGACCGAAGCCCCTACAGGGATTCCCGATAGTGCCATGTCGTATCGATAGTCATTGTCTTCTAGCTTGTCGAGCGGAGTCACATGAACTATTGGACGCCGTCACCGGAAGTAAGGGACGATGTCTGGTCATGCCAGGAGGGCACCAATTGACTAGTGTGCCAGGCCTAATAGCCTTTAATAACTGGAACACGTGTGGTGCATTGCGTATGCGAAATATGATGAGTGTTCTGGTTATATGCCTTGATTGCATGCAATTGATTGCATGTATATAAACTATTTATGCGTCTCAAGATGGGGGTAAGTACGCATGTGATTGATGATATGTTGAAATGTCATGCTTGATCATGTGATAGTTACGAGGGAGTGGATTGCATGCTATTGATTTGCCATCGACGTTGCCTTGCATGTATAGGATGCCTTGGACGAGTCATTATCCTACTCGGACTTAGGTATTGACTCACGAGATTATATATCTCACCCCGTCGTGGGTTACCATTTTCAGGACCAAAGTGATGGAGGATCACATGGCTTCCATCACTGAGTAGATGTGGCGTGGAGCCCTTTTTGGAGACGTTTTGATAGCACGGAGTAGTATTAACCCCCAAACCTGATATGGTATTTTGATGATCGCCCTGAGGTAAGGCTTGTGTGTACATGCTTCCCAGGATTAATAGTAAATAATTAAAATGATCTTTGATGATGTTGGTTGATGTGACTGTTGTATTTTTCCTGCTTTTCTATCATTGTAGATTTTATAATTACACGGGAGTAACACGTTCCGCATGCGCTAATTAAAATATAAAAATAATGGGTCGATGATGTGCTTGGGACGTCGTCCTATTATGACCTGAGGCAATTTGGTAGGGTTGTTGCGGGCCTAGGGATCGAGGCGTGACATACCCTCTCGTGCCGGCTCCTTTGTTGTCGACATTTCTTCGACACCAACAGTAAGATGAAGACTTTCTTGCGTTGGAACGTGCTCGACATTGGGAACATGATATTATCGTCATCGTCTATCCAATATGCAAAATCACGAGGATAATATTCATGAGGGGATTCTCCCATCGGGTGCTTTCTCTTATCACCAGCTCCGCTTTTGTTTGTCATATTTTTTTTCAGAGAATTGAGCGGAAAGCCGATTTAGAAAATTGAGAGAATTGAGCCGCAGTTAAGAAAATTGAGTGGATTGAGAGAAATGAGAGAAATTGTGAGAAAAAATGAAAGAATGGATGGATATTTATGATAACTTTAATAAATTAAGGAAAAAAAAATAAAGGAGTTACTGTTACAAGCAAGTGGCAACGTTCGGCCCGAGTGATTCCCCCCATTTGTTTTTATATAGCCATTGGGCTTCCTGAAAATTGAGGTTTGGGGCTCAAATCGGCCTATGGCCATGTCTATAACGCACATCTCTTCGGCAGTATTTTATAGGGGTGAGCAAAAAAGATCGCCCGGACCGGGACCGCCCGGACCGGACCGGGACCGGTGGTCCAGTTCCTGGTATTAGGGGGATCCGGTCCGGTCCCCGATTCCTAAAATTGGAACCGGTGATCGGGCGGTCCGGTTCCGAAACCAGACCGCCCGGTCTTAAAAAGAAAAAAGAAAAAAATATACCCACTTTTAGTCTACAATGATTTGTGCGTCGATTCTTTCACACTCTCTCACTTTATTTTTCCCTTCTCTTTTCAAGAGTTACATATGGAATGATAACCATGGTTGTACTTGTGCCCCTCGCTAAACTCATGCCTACTAATTACCAAACAGTAAAGCACAAGGATTCTTGTCTCTCACTCTCGCTTTTTTCTTGAGCCCCCTACCTTTACTTACTCTACTAATTACCAAACAGAAGAATGACTTCTTTTCCAGTTTTTTTCCACCCACCTATACGTAAAGTCCACCATGTGCACGAACCTCCGCAAAAGCATCCACCTTGGTGAAAACATATAATTTCCCACAGCATCCTTTATTGGTTCCTTGGAACCGGACCGGAATCGGACTGGACCGACGGTCCGGTCCGATTCCCGGTTCTCGGGTTGCCGGTCAGGTTCGCGGTTCCGAAAAATGGGAACCGAGATTATTGATCCAGTTCTCGATTCTTGAGGGGATCCGGACCAGACCGGGAACCGCTCACCCCTAGTATTTTGGATATTTGCATCAATGTAACATCCATCACTCTTCATACAAATCCTAACACACATTCTCTCCCACGGTGTTTAGCCATTTGCGCCGATGTGTCACATCCATCATTCTCCCTACAAACCCTATTTTTCCGTGTGATATCGCCGTCTTTTTGACCTTTTCTTGGGAGTTTGACCCGCACCCGTGTGCAGCTACTGATAGAATCTGACGCAAATCAAAGCAGAAACAGCATCCCATATGAGGGAACACAAGTTATGACACTGAAAAAGAGAAATTATTGCATTCAATGTGTAGTCAACATACCAAAATAGCTTCCGGATGTTCCGAAGACGACTACTTCTTCTTCTTCTTCTTGTGTGTGTGTGTGTGGCAAATAGACAAAAAAGATGGTTAATTCCAGGTGAGTTTCTAACCAAGTTATTGTCGGAGTAAATTCTGGACAACCCCAGAAAAGATAACAAACGTTGTGAGGCTTTATAGATTCGTCCCATGCCATACCCACTATTGTAATGCAACTAACCTAAATTCCCAACAAAGTGAAATATTGACCAAATAACTAAAAGCTCAAATGGGGAGATACTTATGGGAAAGGAAAATTCACATGCTTAATTGGGATTTTACTAGCTTTGCCAAAAAAGAAGGGAGGTTCAAGCCTTAAATAGACTTGGAAATGTCAAACACTTAACATATCTCGCTATGCTCGATTTCTAGCCACAACACTAGGAAGAAGTTATTCATTTCGAAGTGTTTCGATAAAGATTTGGACATGCCGCAGAAATGTAGCAAAAGGATGCTTTCAAATGGAGATTCACTTCTGGGAAAGACTAGCATGATTGGTTTCAGAGTGGGCCAATTCCTAACATGGAATTGGGAACCGAACCAAAAGGGTATTCTCAATTTGCGGAATCAGGAACCAGCGTCGTGTGGGGCGAGCAAGGCTGCAAGTGTGAGTGGCAACAAAAAGGCGTGAGACTTGAGTGAAGAGACTAGAAAGGGGCAAATGGAAATTAGGGTTATGAACTTAAAAGGAGAGGAAGCAACGAGCATGGCGAGCAAGCCAGGCTGCGAGAACGAGCTGCAAGAGAGAGGCGTGAGACTTCAGTGAAGAGACTAGAAAGAGGCAAATGGCAATTAGGGTTTTGAACTTGATGTCCTTGTGTGAGTGTGTCCGAGAAAGGAAAGTGAAGGAATTAGGGGTCCACACCTAGAACCGGACTGATTTTCACCAGTTCGGCTCGGTTTCGGTGATTCCGATTCATTTGACTCAGCCCCTAGGAAAGACAATTTCATAAAGATCACTTTACGCAACCTTATATAAGCCCCCCGCCCCCGCGATGAAGTACTTACCGTTGGGACAAAGACTTGAATTTGGGACCTTGACAGATAAACAAACCTAACCCGCTAGCTCCGATGGAAAACTCGATCCATCTGCTGTTTATGAAACTCCACTGCCGGAATTGGATCGTTACGCAAAAACACCGGTGCCAAACCTCTTTGCACTAGTTTACGAAAATTTAGGTTTTGCCATTACTCATCCATCGCATATCATTCAATTTGTGTAATTCCTCCGTCGCAGATTTGATAAATACTAGTATTCAAATCGACAGCAGGTCGACCCACAGAAATATAATTCTCTATGATGTACTTGCTGGAAATTTTGGTCAAGTTATAGAATGAAAGACTATAAAAACGAAACCTCACACGTTATAGACCTGCTAATTCGTCGGGCCTAGACCACACTCGGGCCCCAACCTCATAAGGTCTTGTTCAGGCCCAAGCTTGGGAAGCCCAAGGCCAGCCCGCCCTCCTCTCGGCCCACCTTTCTTTTCTTTTCTTTTTTCATTTTTATTTTTCAAATATGAAAACCAAAAACAAATCAAAAATAATTGTAGGCACTTTGTATTAGAAATTAAAAATCTTTATTTCGATATAAAGCCGATCCTATTAAATTCCTTTTTCCTTTTATGGAAGGTTTTAATAATTGCGTCACGACTTTTTTTTGGGGGGGGGGGGGGGGGGTAGAGGATCCATTTTCCTTCGTCCCCGCCTCTCATTGGTAATTCGCCCGATAATGTGCATATTTATAATCTACCAACAAGAGGTATGGCATGGCTGCAGAAAATAGTAATGGAGGAAAACCTGACTCTTAGGTAATTTCATGACCATTGACCCAGAGTCAGGTTTCAACTTTTCCATTGAAAATAAGCATAAGGAAAGTAATTTAACACAAACCTCAAACTATACCGATTACGACGCACTTACTTTCAACTTTTTTTGTATGTGATACAAAAAATGTCAGACCTGTATCTTTATGACACATTTACCCTTCGTCAAGGTTCCATCAATAAGTACCATTAGAAACTATGGACGTCATAAGGCAAATAATGTTACATAAAGCCCATGTAGGTTAATTGAAATAAAAATGATGTTTTGGCTAGAAAGTCACCTTATGGAACCTTGACGGAAGGAAAAACATTTCACATATGTACAAGTTTTAGTTTTTTTTAATGTTACGTTAAAAAGTTTAGAACAAATGTGCCACAGACTCACAGTGGTCCTAATATAAGGTTTTTTATGTCACAAAAAAGTTCAGGATAAATAGACCACGGTGGATATATTCTGGAGTTTTTTTGTTGGTTTTTTTTTCCCTAAGCATAAAGTGTTTTTGATTTCATCTTGCTAACTCAAACAAATGATAATCAAAAGGATCCTTACGTACCTCTTTCATTCTCCATTTGGCTGGCCATCTCTGGGTCAGCCACGGCAACCTCAGTGAGGGCCTCTACCAAGGTTGCGGCAGTTACAGATGACTTCTATTGAGAAGTTCACAGCCATGGCAAGAGCGAAACTGTGACATCCCCTCCCTAGTCTCACATTGCCTAGAGAGACGTCTTGGCTTGGCTTATAAGCCTCGGGGGCTCCTTAGACTTGCATGAGGCATTTTCCCGGCTGAGTGCTCGGAAAGCAAAATCGTGCGGCTTGTAAAGTCCAAAGCGGACAATATCGTGCAGGTGGGACTCCGGCCTCCGGCGGTTACTGAAAGGCTCCAAAGACTTGCATGATGCCTTTTTTCCGGCTGAGTGCTCGAAAAGCAAAACCACGCGGCTTACAAAGCCCAAAGCGGACAATATCATGCAAGTGGACCCCGGCCGTTACAGAAACGCCGCCTTAGGAGAGAGATGGAGCAAAGGTGGGGATTGACAAAGGACTATGATGGCAGGGCAGGGTAAGGGCAAGCTCTCTACTTTGACTTTCATAGGTAATTCCCAAAAATAAAGATTTCAAATTCATAAGAATTGGATTATGTGAATGTGTACGTGCTAATAGTTTTTTGTGCTGGAAAATATGAGATATTTTTTATGGGTGAGTGAATGAGAAATTGTTTCTCAAAAAATACCCCTTGAGTTGGAAGAGAGAAGTAACAAAGCACTAGTCCCACATAGGAAAGGAGGAATGCCTTAAAGTGCTTTATAAATGGATACATTCTCTTTGAGTGGTAACTATTATAGCACAAGTACTATGCCTCGCGTGCACGCGCAGGGGGGTGCAAATCTCGGACCCCGACGGAGGCCTGACAAGTTAAAACTTGGGCGCGAGCGCACGGCCTGCGTATGCAAATGCGAGACCAGAAAGTGGACCTCGCGACAAGCCCATTTTTGCCTTCTGTTTGAATTTTTCCAACTCAAGCCGTTAACCGTTCTTAAGTTTAATTACATGTGTGTTAATGGTATTAAATGAGTAACGGCTGTTATAATTCTGTGGTTACAGAATTAAATATATAACGGCTCTAAACGGCAGAGTTATTTAGCTGTTATTTTTTATTTTTCGCAATGCCCCGCTTAGCCTATAAATAGATGGCTTCCCGTTCTGTTTCATGCTCAGAAACACAAGAACTACGGACTACGAAAATCAATTCTCCCTCTTTTGAATTATCTACATTTGCATTGTTTTTGATAGTGTTCTCGAGTTGTTCAAGTTCGCCGGAAGCTTTGTAGTGCTATGCTTGCCTCTATCGCCGCTTAACCGTTGTATCCTGGGAGACAGACGTTCACGAAACCTCAAAGCACGTACTGGAGGGGACGAATCTGTTTTAAGGAAACTGTGTCAGACACAGGCCTCGGTATTCTTTATTAATTCAATTTCTTTTTATACTGTTATATTTTCGTGAAGATTTTTCCCTTTTGAAGGTTGAATTTTTTATCCTCATGAAGGGTCAGATTCACTGCTTCTGACGAGTTCAGATTCAGTGCTTCTGAAGCTGCTTCTGGGGGTCCAGAAGGAACTGCTTCTGACGGGGTTCAGAAGGAACTGCATCTGACGGGTGCATCTGAGTTGCATCTGACGAGTTTTGAACAGTGCATCTGAAGGTTCAGATTTTCTACTTCTGACCTGCATCTGAAGGTTCAGATTTCTACTTCTGACCTGCATATGAAGGTTCATATTTTCTGCTTCTAACCTGCTTCTGACCTGCATCTGAAGGTTCAGATTTCTTCTTCTGACCTGCATCTAAAGGCTCAGATTTTTTTTTGCTTCTGACCTGCTTCTGAAGGCTCAGATTTTGTGCTTCTGCCAACTTAGTATTTTCACGTTTGAGGCAGTTTTCTTACATTTATTATTGCCATTCGATTTTAAGTATCCTCCATTCTTATAAACAGTATTGTTCATTTTAACACTGGTTTCAACAATCTACAAACAAGAAGATTGCAAAGTTAATGTTGGGATCAGAAGGAGGAGTTGCCAAGAACATGTTTCAATGTAAATGCTTCAACTATGGCAAGATGGATCACAGCCTTGTGGATTGCAGATCTTCAAGGAAGAAGAAGAAGATTAATGTGACATATGGTGAATGACATAGTCCGAGACATGTCAGATATAAACCTATCTGTCATTTCAATGCTTATGACTTCGTTCTGTCATTGTATGTATTAACATGTAATTTTTCTAACAATCTTAAAACATACTAGTCTTCTCTTAAACAGATTAATCACATACGTGACAGATGTGGTGAAGGAGAGAAGTCTTCTATTCCTTCTTCTGCAGATTCAAGGAGGACCTTCTGGGCGGGTCCCTTGGGAATTGAATATTGAGATGGAACAATGATATCTGAATATTTCAAATAAGTACAGTTTGATTATTTTTGGGATCAAACGTCTTTTGGAGGAGAATAAAAGGAAAGGACGAAAAGTAAGAAGTATCGTAGCATGTTCATGAAGTCTTCTGAACAGGATCTGATTGTCACTTCTGAACAGGATCTGATTGTCAAATGGTGTCTTTTGCAGATTTATTGGTAAATTCCTTGCCACGACCAGCCTTGTCTGTGGCATACCAAGAAGTATATATGTGTCCGGTTTCAAACGCCTATCTCACTAGGAGCCACAAACCAGTCGAGAGCCTAAGAGTCATCGCAAGTCCGAAGCATTGCCATCGATTCATGATGAACTCTCGTTCGTGACCGCAACGATCTAATCCGTGGCTGACGCCAAGTTGTATTACTTATGGCTTTAATGTGGTGCTTTACCCTATCATCAACAAAATCTAATGGTAGATTTTCTTTCTTATGGATTTTGTCCAGATTGACAATTATGTTTTTGTACTGTCAATCATGCAGATAAAGAGAATACATATTTAGTATCCAGTTTGCCACTGGAAACGAAGTTGTTGATGTGGCTGCTAATGACATCACCAAAGGTTCTAATTTAGCTGTTCAACTGCTTCTGAATGGATCATCCTCTACCTCTGTCACTGTTTCTATCCACTATGATAAGAAACTTGAAAAGTTCAACGGATTGAACTTTAAAAGGTAGCGGCAAAAGATGTAGTTTTTGAATCTTGCGAGATTCTTGACTGAGGAACCTCTTAAGGTATCTAATGGTGAAATGGATAAGCAAGCCTTCAACGATGTTGAGGCCTTGGAAGCATTCTGACTTCCTTTGTAGGAATTATGTCATGAATGGCTTATATGACTCCTTGTACAATGTCTATTGTGCAATAAGGACGTAATAGGAATTATGAGAATCCTTAACCGAAAATATAAAACAGAGGATGCTGGAGCAAAGACATTTGTTATCAGACGATTCCTTGATTATATGATGGTGGACTCTAAGACTGTGATCAGTCAGGTGCAAGAAATTCAAGTGATCGTGCATGAGATTCAGGCTGTAGAAATGTACTTGAGTGAATTCTTGGACCAAGTTACATCTGGACTCTGGGCAGGTGAATGGGGCAATCCCCGTACCACTTAGTTTGAACGTCCTTCGACCCGAGAAATTTAAAGGCTCGAGGAATTCCAAGAATGTGGATAACTTCCTATGAGCGGAGGATCGATAATTAGAAACTCAAGGAGCTCGGGATGACAATGTGCATGTGAACACCGTACCATTGTATTTGGAAAATGCGTTGCTATGTTGATATACCAAGAGCAACGATAAGGCCAACCATATCAAGACATGGGAGGCATCTGAGGGTGAGTTTCGAAAAGCGATCCTTCCTTTCCTACGCGGAAGAGATTGCTTGAAACGTGTGCGGCGCCTTGAACAAAAATAGTGCTGGAAGTTCAATAGAGACAAGGTTCTACGCGCGAAAGGAATGAGTCAATAGAGGCTCTGAACCAATAAAGGCTCTGCGTGTGAAAGAAACTCAAATCCTCTTGAATTGATTCATTGCGATGTATGTGAATTGCAATTCATACAAACAAGAGGCGATAATAAATATTTTATTACCTTTATCGATGATAGCACTAATAATGCTATGTGTATTTGCTTAAAAGCAAAGATGAAGTCTTAAGAGAATTTTGTTCTCTATAAGAAGCAATGAGAAACACCAATTGGTGATTTCTGTGTACAACTCGAAATTAGATTCGAATGAGACAAGATCCACTATTTGATACATGTTCATACTTGGTGGGATGTTGTAGTTTGGAACTCAACCAAACAAAATCTTTTGGAGGAAATGACAATCCTACTATACCAAAGTTAATTTGGTTAAAGCAGATGATTATGAAAAATATTGCGGTCATTTCTAGAGCCAATATTGTGGCTAACAGAAAAAATAATAGGTGATAAACCTAGATGCTACCAAGCATATTTGTAGAAATATAACGTCTATCCTCCTACACTTTAGTAGGAGAAGAAGAAGGAAATATTTTATCTTGATAACTTGATAATTGCTTAAGGAAATGAAATCAGTACTTTACATGTCTATGCATTGTGATTACCAAGTGGCAATAGCCATTGCAAAGAGTAAAACTTTCAATGGTAGAAAGAGACATGTTCGCTTGAGGTGTGATGTGATAAAGCAATTGCTTGAAAATGGAATTATGTCCATTGATAATATGAAGTCAGAAATGGATTCGGCCGATCCTCTGACTATTTCTCGAGGGAAATGGGACTTAGCCAGTTGAAGAAAATCAACAGTGATGGTAACCCAACCTATGTGATTGACGATTTCATGAATTAGGACAATAACAAGTCTGTTGTTGATCTTGTGAAGCATTATAAAATTTATTTCCTTCCTAAGGTGAGAATAATGCAATACCTCGAAAGAAAGAGGATAAAACCCCTTATGAGCTATTGGAATGTAGGAGTTTATCCTACAAATGCTTACAAATGTGGGGGTGTCTTGCAAAAATGGCTGATCCAAATCTACTAGTGGATGTGTATTCACTTTAGCAGATGGAGCCATAATTTTGGAAATCCTATAGCTAGATCCACAATGCAATCCGAAGTAATAGCTTTGGATAAATGTGGTGAAGAGGCTGAATGGCTACGCCATTTCTTAAAGGATATTCCGAAATGACAAAAACATGTGCTACCAATCTGTATACATTGTGACAATCAATCTGCAATTGTAAGAGCACAGAGTTTTATGTATAATGGTAAGTCTAGACATATATGTCCTAGGCATAATACCATTAGATGACTACTCTCAACTGGAATTATCTCTATTGACTACTTAAAGTCAAAGGATAATATTGTGGATCCACTAACCAAAGGGTTAAATAGAGAGTTAGTTGGAAAATCGATAATAGGAATGGGACTGCAGCCCATTACAGAAAAGTTTATATAACGAAAAACCCAACCTAGCTGACTGGAGATCCCAAGATCTAGGTTCAAAGGGACAACCTAATTATATGAACCGAATGATATCACTGTGGGGGTCTATCCCTCAAACCATTCCTATCAAAGAAACAGTGATTTGATATCCCTTACATATGTGGAGAAAAATCAATTATTGTGGGAGTTTATCAGGAAAATGATAGCAATTATGCTTTAATGATTCTTAAATAAAGTAAACCAATTACTCAAGATTAAGTAATCGCCTATGTGAGAGAGAAGTGGGGCTGCTTCAAAGGAGAATTATTGAGGGCTGAATTCTTTAGAAACTCTCGCAGAACCAGGACGATGTTCATGGCCAAAAAGAACGTACTCATGAGAACTGAACAAACATTTACATGATTCCTGTGTGAAGTGTATGAGTCATTTACTAAGTGTCGCGACCCTCTCGAGGTTGCATGTGGGCTCTCGAGGGCTAATGGGCCGTCCAGTCTGGTCGGACGCGGGCCTCTCCCAAGGCCCGTTACCCAAATCGCAACGGAGGTATGCGTAGTCGACCTTCAGTGTGGTCTGGTGACATGTGCTAAGTGTGCATGCCATGGAGTCGCCACCAATCATTTTTTGGAGGGTATGATTGGACCACCCTATTGAATAGTCGGGAGTTTCTATTCAATTCTGCGATAACCAGATAAATGGGTTCGGGGACTTAGTTACGTCAACTGTCAGAGTTGACGCCCTTTCGGTACCTAAGTTGACTGAATTTTCTTACCTAAGATTTCATGCAGATGAGTGGAGTACGAATCCTAAATCTAGGAATTCATGCAAATAGGAATGACTATCCTAGCAATCACAATCAATAATAAAATGCAAATCAATGAATCCAAATATGTAAAATAATCACATCAAATCAACATGACACTCCTAATAAGGCTCTATTAGCCTAAATAAGTATCAATCAAGCTTAGGAATGATTTAGACATGATTTTACCCATCAGGGGTAAAGTCGTAATTTTGAGACAAAAGGGACGATTTGCCTAAAAAGGGAAAAATCGTCATTTCGGAATGAATCCGGAGTAAAACAATGTCAAAAATAGGTTTGGTCACTCAATTGACCAATTTCCTATTTTTTTTGCAATTTTCATGATTTTCTGGAATTTTAGAAACCGATTTACCATTCGAAGGGGTAAAATCGTCATTTTCTAAAAATGGGAATGAAATGTGGAAATCTTAGACATAAGGTTTAGCCACCTATCTGGCCCATCACCAAATTCTAAGCACTTTCCACAATTCATCGGAATATCAAAGACGATTTACCCTTTGAGGGGTAAAATCGCCATTTTGGATTAAATGGGAGAAAATCCAAAAAATGGAAACAAATCAATTTTTTTTGTCATTTTCAGCCTTCAAAAAATTTTAGAATTTTTTTAGGAATTTTCTGCAATTTTTCTCAATTTTTTTTTGAATTTTTCCTTAATAATTCATTTTTTTGGAAATTTTTTTTATTCTGAAAATCACCTAATCACGACACGTGGCTCATCTGCAGACGTCCGATCTAGCATTTTTTTTGTTTTTGTTTTTATAGGACGCAACACAATGCAAAAAATAAAGAAGATATTAAGTCATTATACAACATAAACATAAGCAAAGGAGATGGGATCCGGTGAATTTTACGACGTCGGAGTCCGTCGGTGCTCGTGCAACAATGTGTGGGGGTATAAACCACCAGCAGGAGGCTCGGCCTTCCGATTCTGGGGTAGCACAATATGATTTACAGAAAATAAATAAATAAAACACCTTGGACACCAATAGGAGGCTTAGCCTTCCGATTCTGGGTCTTTTATGCGAAATATAGAAATGCTATGATATAAAGTAAATACACAGCAAATATTTAGACACCAACAGGAGGCTCGGCCTTCCGATTCTAGGTCTTTTATGCGAAATATAGAAATGCTATGACATAAAGTAAATACACAATAAATATTTAGACACCAACAGGAGGCTCGGCCTTCCGATTCTGGGTCTTTTATGCGAAATATAAAAATGCTATGACATAAAGTAAATACACAGTAAATACGAAAAAATACAAAATAAACAATAATCCAAGCTCGGATGAGGAGGACGTTGAACTATTTTCACAAATCCGAACGGTGAAGATGAAGAAAGAATTGAGATGAGATTATACACAAAATTTTACCTCGATCCGATGGTCGAATTGATCGAAAACTGAAGAAATACCAGCGGATGAACAGTTCCCGCGCCAGGAACAACTTCTGATTTGGCTGCTGTTCGACCACTTGGAGAGATCTTTTTAAAGATCCGAACGGTGGATATGAAGAAGGGGTTAAGAAGACCCTGCACACAAAAAATTAGCTCGATCCAACGGCTCAATCGGCCGGAAACTCAAGAAATGTCGGCGGGTATACAATTCCCACGCCTGGAACAGCTTCTGATTTGGTTGCTGTACGACCACTTTGAGAGATTTGTTTAAAGATCCGAACGGTGGATATGAAGAAGGGATCAAGAAGACCTTGTACACAAAAAATCAGCTCGATCCAACGGTCCAATCGGCCGAAAACACAAGAAATGTGGAGGGTGGTAGTGTGATGACAAAAAAAAAATGGAAGAGAGAATATGGGGAAAAAAATGAGCGTGGGAGAGGAAGAAGAAGAAGAAGAAGAAGAAGGAGGAGGAGGAGGAGGAGGAGGAGAGGAAGCTACGGATGATGAGGGGGGGAGTATAAATAGTAATAAAAATAAAATAAAATAATGAAATAGTAATATAATAATAATATAATAAAATATTAAAAAGTAAAAATAATAATAAAATAATCAAAAGTGAAGACAAAATGATTAGTCCCCTTTTCCTTTTAAATGATGATGTTTTCACTCTTTTTCCTTTTAATCATTACTAATATTTTTGCCAAATTCAATTTTATGATGATCAAAGAACACCTAAAATCAAACCTGAATTTTACTATTTATGAGGTCAGAAAATGGATAAAATAAAAATAAAAATACCGACTATTTTTATATACTTTTGTGACCTCCAATATTATTTTTCTTGATTTTCTTGATTTTCTTTTTCTTTTTTTTCTTTTTTTTCGAAAATATATTAAAAAAAATGAAAATTATGAAAATTATTTTTTTGGTCAAAATGGTTCATTTAGCTTGGCTAAGGTCACCAAAATTGATTTTTCAATTTTTCAACTTTTTATGGATTTTCTATGAATTTTCAAAAAAAATAAAAATAAAAATAAAAAAGTTGATCAAAATTTAGGTGTCAACACTAAGAAAGCAGGACAATTCAAGGACATCATGTCTACTGGACAGCTGGTAAATTAAATATACTTTCACAAGGGAAGGTTCAAAGGTGACACCTACCTATCTTATGCAGGTTTCATTTGTTGAACACTATCACAGAGTCAAAACCAAAATAATTTTCATTCATGTGGGGGATTGTTGGAAAATATGAGGTATTTTTTATGGGTGGGTGAATGAGAAATTATTTTTCAAAGAACACCCCTTGAGTTGGAAGAGGGAAGTGACAAAGCACTAGTCCCACATAGGAAAAGATGAAGGCCTTAAAGTGCTTTATATATGGATATACTCTCTTTAAGTGATAACTATCATAACACAAGTACTATGCCTCGCGCGCACGCGCAGGGGGGGTGCAAATCCCGGACCTCGATGGAGGCCCGACAAGTTGAAACTTGGGCTCGAGCGCACGGCCTGCGTACGCAAATGCGGGACCGAAAAGTGGGCCTCACGACAAGCCCATTTTTGCCTTCCATTTGAATTTTTTCCAACTCAAGCCGTTAACCGTTTTTAAGTTTAATTACATGTGTGTTAATGGTATTAAATGAGTAACGGCTGTTATAATTCTGTGGTTACAGAATTAAATATATAACGGCTCTAAACGGCAGAGTTATTTAGCCGTTATTCTTTATTTTCCGCAATGCCCCGCTTAGCCTATAAATAGGTGGCTTCCCGTTCTGTTTCATGCACAGAAACACAAGAATTACGGACTACGAAAATCACTTCTCCCTCTTTTGAATTATCTGCATTTGCATTGTTTTCGATAGTGTTCTCGTGTTGTTCAAGTTCGTCGGAAGCTTTGAAGTGTTGTGCTTGCCTCTATCGCTACTTAATCGTTGTATCATGGGAGACAGACGTTCACGAAACCTTAAAGCACGTACTGGAGGGGACGAATCTATTTTAAGGAAACTGTGTCAGACACAGGCCTCGGTATTCTTTATTAATTCAATTTCTTTTTATACTGTTGTATTTTCGTGAAGATTTTGCTCTTTTGAAAGTTGAGTTTTTTATCTTCATGAAATGTCAGATTCACTACTTCTGACGAGTTCATATTCAGTGCTTCTGAAGCTGCTTCTAGGGGTCTAGAAGGAACTGCTTCTGACGGGTCCAGAAGGAACTGCTTCTGACGGGGTTTAGAAGGAACTGCATCTGACGGGTACATCTGAGTTGCATCTGAAGGTTCAGATGCAGTTGCATCTGACGAGTTTTGAACAGTGCATCTGAAGGTTTAGATTTTTTGTTTCTGAAGGTTCAGATTTTTTTTGCTTCTGACCTGCTTCTGAAGGCTCAGATTTTGTGCTTCTGCCAACTTAGTATTTTCACGTTTGAGGCAGTTTGCTTACATTTATTATTGCCATTCGATTGTAAGTATCCTCCATTCTTATAAACAGTATTGTTCATTTTAACATTGGTTTCAACAATCTACAAACAAGAAGATTGCAAAGTTAATGTTGGGATCAGAAGGAGGAGTTGCCAAGAATAGGTTTCAATGTAAATGCTTCAACTGTGGCAAGATAGATCACAAACTTATGGATTGCAGATTTTCAAGGAAGAAGAAGATTAATGAGACATATGGTGAATGACATAGTCCAAGACATGTCAGATATAAACCTATCTGTCATTTCAATGCTTATGACTTCGTTCTGTCATTGTATATATTAACATGTAATTTTTCTAACATTTAGCACCAAGAGAGTTTATCTTGCCCATTTAGGCAGGCAATGCTAGACCTTCCTGCAAAAATGCACACTTCATGCATGCGTTGGCTCTTCCATGCGGTTCAGTGACTTCGAGATTCGGGTCGCTAGGTCCTCGATCACTTCAGCTTCAGTTCTATACAAACTGTAAGCATCAAAAGGTGTCATTAGGGCTAGTCAACAGGAAGAAAATATCAAGATGGTGAAATTTTTCTAACTGGTGTTTTAAGCAATTTCTGAAAAGAAAATGACAACAAATGTCAAGGTTTCTTCCTCAACGTATGGACAAGTTTTGCAAGGTAGCATGAATAGGAGTATTGTCCTAAAAAACATAAACATAATAACCACTAATCACACGCTCCAACTGAAAATGATGTTTATTATAGGAGAAATAATTAAAACGAGTGCACTAATAGCCCGAGGTTACATGGTATAAGCTTCATAAAAGACGCTTATATTACAGGCAATGAACTATACAAAACTTGAAGATATAGAGATGGGGACTAAGGTAATTATGCATATTAATTTGGTCAAAAGTCTTTACTTTTCTTAAGATCAGCAAGTTTAATGACTTCATTTTTTTTTCTCTATACCTTTGTGCAACGAATGTAAAATCCTGAAAGAGACATTTAATCTAACATGTCTAGGATAATTAGATCAGAAAAATCATCTAAACTACGCAACTTTCGGGGAATTCTAATCTAAGATACAGCAAGCACTTTATACTCCTGACGGCATTGATGAAGTATGGCTCAGATACCATTAGTGCAAGCAAAATATCGTTTTACTTATTAGTACATAACTGAAATAAAAATATCTCCAACTCCAACCATAGATGTCCAAGAGTAAGAAATAGATGAAGCACCCATAAATCAACCTCGTAGACGTTTCCAACTGTAGAAGTACGACCATGTAATCTACTCCTAATGTGGTATTCGGTCTATATCTTATAGAACTTCAGAGAAGTATCAGACTTATGGAGAATCGTTTAATATATCGGTCAGAGTAAGAACAAATCTCCCAGTTTTATTTGGATATAGATTAATGCTTTGTACCATTAAGAGAGCAACGTTTGAACATGACTTTATCTATAACTAGATGGACAAGGGCTTAACAGAATAATCATCTCATCACTTTGTATCAGCAACTTGAATTAGTATTCTAGAAATAAGAGATTGCAGCAAATGATCAGTGTACGTTGCCTCATGCAAATATACCAACACGTCCAAGTGAAGAGATCCACATTTCCCATTATTAATTTCTACTGACCAGAACAGGCGGCCTTTGAAAGTAAGTTTTGTATTTTCATGCACAAATTAACTTTCCTTAACAATTCTGGAAAACGGTACGCTTATAAGAAGACAGAGCTTAGAGAGTTAAGGGATTAGTACCTGCTCTTAACAGGCCAGCCATTAAACATTCCCAGTGTTCGCAAAGCATTTCTCCATACCAGGACCTGTTGTGGATTCTCCTGCTGGAAACCCTTTTCGTCCTGGCCAATATTCTCCACGAAAAGTCTGGACTGCTCTCGCAGCTCTTTCGCATCGACATCCCAGAAAATGGGCAATACTTTCAGACCCCACCTTTTATGGCATTGCAGGATCTTCACCGCCTCATCAAGGCACCACGGTGAGAAATGATATTTCGGAGAGACGACAATGACAGCGCTCTCCGACTGCTCAATTGCTTTTTTAACCGCTGGCCAGAACTCGACTCCTCCATCCATTGCCAAATCAAAGAATGTTCTTATCCCCTTCCGGTCGAGAGCACTCTTGAGATGGCTCACGGGGTGGAGTGTGTCACCCCGTTTGTAACTAATGAATGTGTCGTAAACCCTAGGAGGACGTGGATCTGCACCACGGGGAATACATTGTTTGAGATCAGAAGAGAGGTATGCAGGAGGGGATTAAGAATTTGATATAAAGGCTTATCAAAAAGCGGAAACTGTTCCGTTTTGTGTATGTGTGGCTGCTATCTTGCATAGCTTTTTGTTCTTCTGTTTCCTATTACCTGAATTGCCCTTATGCTTCTTACAACACTTTGGTGGTGTGCAGCGGAGGTTTGGTTGTAATTAGCGCTTTTCCCATCTATATATCTTACTTTTACCAGCAAAAAAAAAATAAAAAAGCAGAAACTGTGCCAATCCTTGTACTCTTTTAAAAACTAAGACTTTCCAAGGAGAGAGACTTGGAGCACCTTGTAAAGACTTTTTTGTTTTTTAATTGCTTTTTAGGGTTAACTTCAAAGTCATGACTTTTCAAATCAGATTGGAAGAGAGAAGGAATGGGAGTTTAGAAAAATAATCTGTTAACCAATAGTTTTTCTACCACGCGATGCCAACCGACTCATTGCTAATGTTAAGAATCATAAAGCACATCATATATGTTGGCCCCAAAAGATTACATTAGTGAAAAAAAAAAAGAAAATCAATGGTCGCTCACAAGTCTGACTTTTGTACAACTGAACAAGCTATTGTTGGCAGTCCTAGGAAACGCCCATAATCTTTCTGGCCTGTTTTGTACTCTTGCTTCCCTATGATACTTTATTTATATGGACAACCTAATTTCTACTAGCTTGACCCAAAGCCAAATGGTTTCTCATTCCTTTTGTAGTGTCACAAAGGGTAACTTTCGTAAAAAACAAGTTCCGCAATAGATTTTCAGAGTAACCTTTTGGCTTTTGCTCAAACTGTTGAGACTATGGTATTCTTCCAATACATTTGTGATTATCCCATTGACAGCTTTTTCAAAAATATATTAATGAAAAACTAAACATACATAAGTTTAAGAACTTAACCAGGCAATCGAGTTTGTGCCAGTAATGATGGTCATGATACAATGCTTGCTTATGCCATGATATTTACATGCAAAACCGAAAATATTCAACTGATTTCTCATCTTGGCCAAGGAAGGGGGAAATGTAAAAACTGATTTTCTTTCAAGTTACTACATCTTAACAAAGTTGCATACGTCAATCTAAGTGTTTCTGTTGGAAGTTTGTGATCCATTTTCTCTAAACAATCTAGAAACTACTGGATGAATCTTGCAATAGTTGAAGACAAGTTTACGAAGAAGAACATGCTGAAACTACCAACATGAGCAACAAAGAAGCCACGTGGAAGAAGGAATGACTTAGTTAAAAGTTGAGCTCAACTATTTTGTGAAAGAAGAAAAAAATGTGCGGTGTTCAATGGCAGTAAAACCTCTAAAGTCGGTGTAGTTGCTCTATAAATAGAGCTTAGCATCATTCATGGGGTGTATCGGGAGTTTAGAATAACCACCATATCGTTGTACTCCTCCACCATGCCAACACCCCCTCCATCAACTATATTTGTAAAACTATTTTCTTCAGCTAATGAAACTATCTTTCCTCTATCCCATGACATATATCCTTGAACTAGCCTACCATGTCCCTTGTCCGTCCTCTACTGAACATATCTCATTACATATACACTTGCACGTCACTAACCAAAAACTATCATTGATATCAAAATCATGCTTAAATTTTCAACAGTTTCAAGTCAAAGGCAAGATGGAAACTTGCAACTTACCAATGATGGACATGATCGTCTCAACTCCAAGCTTCAGAATTGGGTTGTTGCTTGAGGATAAAACAATAGGGACAGATAACTGTGGAACATCCTATTCAGTAAAAAACTGCAGCATCAGAAAATGATCTAAAAAACGAATGAAGGGAACCGAAAATCAAGAGTACTGTAACCATTCTACAACTTCCTGGGATGGTTGCACATATACATTACTTTCTTCACACTACCAGGATTCTATAGTATAAAATGGGAACACTGAATCTGAGAAGACCAATTTATATAATGTTACTGAGCAATTTCAACCTAAAAGGTGGCATTACATGAGGCAAATTAAACTTGCTATAAGGAGTAATGGGCAGCACTACGTGAGAGTAACAGTCTGGAAAATTTCAGAAACAGTATTACAAATTTAATTTCTCTGATTATGACTGTTGAAACCTCGTTATGTTTATTGTTAATGTTAGTGGGCTTAGTTAGTTAGGCCTAGTTTATTTATTTAGATGTCTTAGAATTGAGGTCTATCTCTTCTCTATATATATTGTATCTCTTCCTCTTTTCTATGAATAAAAAATCTTTTCTCTCAACAATGACATAATGCCAGGTTAGTAAATTCAGTCTAACCAGAATCAATCATACTAGACCTTGTACTGTCCATTAGAAGGAGAATAAAATTTGACAACAATCAATCAGTCTCTTCAAGTATGACAGAAAGCATAAAGTAATTTCCAGTCTTAACTTTTTCAACTTGGAAATAAGTGCACCAAAAGCACTATCCAGTGCCAATTCAATGGCTGCTGCCTAAAACTGAAGATCTATGAGATAAAGGAAGAAAACTTCCAATAAAGAGACTATAAGATATTGAAATCTGACCTGGATTACTGGACCATCGGCTAGAGGATCAGAATATGGAATGCCCAGATCAATAATATCTGAACCACATGAGTCAAGCACCTTCAAGGCTTGTGCGGTGGTTGAAAGGTCAGGGTCAAAAGCTGTGACATGAGGAATGAATGCAACCTTCGAAAAAAATGGAAGAACACATTTGTCATGGAAAGAGCATCCCTCCTATATTAAGATACCAGCTAGAACCCCACCACATTCAGACTAAAATGCCATCATTTAAAAAATAAAACTGTTGATGGGCGCCCCCGACGACTTGTTGAGTTCAGATAATTTGCTTTGGAAACTATAAAAGATGAAGTTTGCAATTGAATAATCTCGTGATACAAGAGATTGGTGCGATTCTACTCATTCCGTACTCCAAGTACATAAAAGTTTCCAGGCAAATGATGTACATATTTCTGGATAACAGCAGAGAGTAAGACACAAAAAATGGAAGGATTAGTCCTTCCAATCTGATAAGATCAGAGATTTCACAATCTTCCTTTTACTCTCAAGCTGGTTAGGATAGGAAATAGGTTTGGCAGGAATTCTTTAAAGACCTGGCGTGCATCTTGGGGTGGAAAAGGAACAAGTTCGCATGAAAATGAGGGTTGATGGTTCAATCAATTCATATTCAGCATCCCATGCCAGAATTCCAACTCGATGCCTTGTTGTCTATTTGTCGGTATATTTGCAATTCCTCCTAGTATATGATTGGCCAACTAATGCAGAGGCTGAGCATTACATTTCCTTCTTCAGCTTTTCAAACTTATTCAAACTCAGATGATGAGGATGAGATTGATCCCATCACAGCTGAGGATACTATACTATGAGAAGAGGGAAAATCTTTTGGAATCTAAGAAAGAGATAATGTTTGGCTCCTAGAGTGATTGTCCATGATGATCTTATGCTGTAGGCGGTTCACACACAAACACGTGTCATTTGAAACAAACCCAATGGAAGGAGATGAAATTATAATGTATACTAGTTTCCTCTACACCTAATAGTAATTTCATAAAAAATAAGCACAATATCCAATTATAAAAGGAGTATGCTAAAGATAACTTGTCATGCACTAAAGAGCACATACATCATAGGGAGGCAGAGAATGATTGACCTCACATACGTGACCGGTATGTTTCTGCATCCCAAGCAATGACCAGCATAGAAAATCAAAAGCATTACGTACTGCTTTTCCCATTTACTAAGAAAACCAAAGTACCTAATGATATTCTAGGAAATTTATCGACATGTTAATTAGCTAGTCAAGCCAGTTGAACGAGTTCGTGCGAGAGTTATCTAAAATGGTAAAACAATCTCTTGAATAGAATTGCTGAGCCCTACTTATCCCCAAAACAGAGCACAAAAATGCTCGAAAGTTCAACTGAGATTCAACAAGAAATCAATCATGTCATGTCATATCGAGAAGAGACATCAACCGAAAAACCCGTTAAACAATGAAAATTTGCAGCAAAGGATAATCATTGAAACCGTCAACAAGCAAGAAGAAACTCAAATGAAGTTCTTACCTTGCCTTCTTTCTTCAATTTAGCAAATGTCTCAGAGATGCCAATTGTCGGTTGACGCCAACACTCAACAGCAAAAGAAGAACTGTGTTTCAGTAGTTGAATTAAACTAGATGATTTAAGAACTGTTGCCTTGGCAGCGTTCTGGATATTGGCTAAAGGGTCCTTATGCCTCCACTTCCATCCTATTCATGAATTAACAAAAGAAAAAGTAAGTAGAACACTTAATATCAAATGACAGGAGTTTTCCAAACAAAATGACTAATAGAAGCAACATGTTGCCATCTCTAAAAGATAACATCACAGATATAGTCCCTGCATATCTCAATACAGAGAACTCTGTAGAATCCAACTAATACTCCTGGCTTGCTAAAAGGAAACTTGAGCAATGAGTAGCTTTAACTGATAGTACGATAGGGTGGGTTTGACGAGCGTAACATATCCAGCAGCCACTTGCCAATCAAGCTGTTTCATGATCGATTCTTTGCATTCGGCAAAGGGAATTAACGCGAGAATGCCTTCCTCACCAAAATGGGGGAAAAAAAGAAGGAAAGAAAAGAAAAGAGAATCGATGCTGAAAACGTCTCAATTCATTCGATGACCCGATTTTTCATTGTTTGCATTTTGGACCGGATAAGTTACAATATCTCAAGGAATCAAAAACTTACTCAAGACATTAATCCAATACCACACAAAGGTTATCTAACCATGATAAACTAAAATTAGAATGACAAAAAATCCTCCCAAAAGTTTCATGCATTGTACATTACTGAGGAATTAACACATTGAAGCAAATATAAGAAAGAAAAATCCAATTTGGCAACTAATTCATCGCATCGAAGCAACTTTGAGCTCCAAGAAAACACACATCAGTGTCTTGGAAGTTCCTGATCTAATAATTCACAGAGTCTTAACATTGAAAAAGACCTTAACGGAATCAGCACATTCTCGAAAGGAAATTAGAACGAACACAGCCACTACTTAGCCCAAGCAAGATGACCGGAAAATGAGCTGGTACACGAAACGGTTTACAGAAGACCAACTCGCAGATTCTGGTCACTCAGATGGGGTGTCAGCCATTGACTCGACATCAATGTTGCGGGGAAAAACGCGGCGGAAAGGGACAAAAGAAGGAAAAATTTTGGGTGGGGCGCATAGGTCTCTCTCTCTCCTCTCTCTCTCTCTCTCATGTGTCAGAGGAGAGAGAGAAACCGGTGGGGCGCATGGGGCCGCCCCACCCAATATCTTCTCACAAAAGAAGCGCCGTCGCCGTCGAGTTAGCCTCACCTGCGACCGGAGATGATGGCCCGGACGTCGTGCACTGCTCGGCGGAGGTGATGGTGGCGGAGGTGATGGTGATGGTGGCCATCTGTCGAGCCGCCATTTCTAGAGTCGAGTCGAGGCTATTGCGTCCGATTCTACGAGATCTTCTGGCCCAAAAACGGAAAAAGCCTGCGAGATTTTGTATTTAAGACCAAAAAAAAAAGATTCAATTCCAACGGAAATTGATGTCAGGAAAAAAAAAAGTGACGTAGGACATGTCGTCATAAATCATTTTTTTCAAGTTAATCCGGAAGTTAATTTAACTCTCAACATAAATGAAGTGAAGTAAAACATGTCCAGACTCGATATTCGATCGTACTTTTGACATGTTAAATTCAAATATAAATGATTCGTTATTTATGAGATTTTAATCCGACCATCAATTTAGATTATCACCAAAAGGAGTAAAACTCGAACTTGCCTAAATCTTAAAATTAGTTTAGAAAAAAAAATTCATGAACGTAATTTTTTTTATATACTTTATCAATGTATATACTAATTTATATACTAATACAGGTGAAAGTATGTATATATTGGTGAACTTTCAGCAATTACTCTTTAGGATCTCTTTACAAGGCCAACTTAAATAGATTTTCTATTTCAAACTTTTACCTCAAGAGTTTCAATACGAGCTAAAAAATAACAGTCGAGCATCGTAAGAGAAAGGAGACAAGATTTTTGTTGAAGATGCGAACAGAATTATCGCATTTACTCCGAGATTTTATAATAAGTAATTTTTGCTATCTCACATTGATTTATTCTATTTCCGTAGATAACTCGTTCTTTTCTTTGTTCCATTACTATAAGTTTCATATTTTGGCAAACACACACACACACATATATATATATATATATATTTATTTATTTATTTATTTATTTATTTATCCAAAATAATAAAAATCTGATTAAGTAGTGTGTGTCTATATAAATCTGATTAAGTAGTGTGTGTCTATCTAGATAGACACACACTACTTAATCAGATTTATATAGACACACACTACTTAATCAGATTTTTATTATTTTGGATAAAAATGCAAAATAAAGCATTATTTTGCACGTGCCAATATTATTTATTTTTCCAAGCGTCCAATTTCAAGATAATTCGTCTTTCCCCACCGAAAACGCCGCCGTTTCACTCTCGACGGTCGCGCGCTCTCTCTCCCCTCCCCCTCGCTCGATCCTTCTGGTGGGACATTGTCCGAATCTGAGAACTCCGATCTGGCATAGATCGCCCCGTTCGATCTCGTCGAGGATTCAGACCGGGATGCGAAGAAATTCGGCGGAGATTGGAGGATTGGGCTGCGAAAGATAATTGTCCAGAGACGTCGGCGCTCGGCTTTTTGTTCTGGGTTTCGAAGCGGAGAGGCGCAGAGTGAGTTTCTTTCATTCGATTCGGTCCTTCTCAGCGTGTCGTAACGGCTTCAGTCGCTAGCGATGTTCATCGGGTCATTTGTCTTGGTTAAGGAATGGGATATCGGGGTCCTTTCTTCCTTTTCTTGGCACCTTTCTGGTTGATTTGACCTGATCGGAATGCGAATGAAAAAGTTCTCAATGATCGTGCTTTCGTTACAACGGGGGAGATGGGTGGGTGGGTGGGTGGGTGTTGGGAGGAAGGAGGTGGAGTTGATAAAGAAGGGCAAGCAAATGTACGGATTCTTAACCGAGGCTTGGATTGGTTTGGGTCAGGGAGAAGCAGACAGGAGAACTCAACTTGGGTTGGGTAGAAATCATATCTATTTCACACAGATCATGTGATATTTACTGTATTTATGGCTTAATTGAAGCTCTCTCTGTGTGATTACTCTATCTATGTACAGTGTATAGTATCTATCAAGTTCATAGTGAAGCCTCTTCTTGGTACAATGCTTTGCTTCACCAAGCCTCGATCTTGGGTGCGGCTGCTGGATACTGCATCTTAGCATCGTTGCTCTCATTCATCAAGAAATGGGCAGCTATGAAGTTCCCTTGTCCTGGTGCTCTGACCGCTTTGCGGTACTTAAGGAATGCTGCTGGTTTATTTGTCTGCGGTCGGTTGAAGCTCTTGGAGCTCAATCCACTTGCTCTAGTGACTATGTGGCGAACTGGTTTCTGCCTGCAGCCATAATTTCTCTACCTGCTACTCTTCACCAGCAGTGAGCTCCTCCCCATGACAACGTCGGTAAATTCATCATCTTCCGTCCCGCAGTCCCTATGTTTGTTGTCATAGGAGAGGAGACTCTTTTCTTGCATCAACCGTGGTCTTCAATGAAAATGTGGCTCTCTTTGGCCACCATATTTGGTGGAAGTGTGCTTCATGTGCTTACGGATTATCAGTTCACAGTCATGGCATGCAGCTGAGGCTCTAGCTTATCTCATGAGCATGTCCATAGATTTTGTGCACATCAAGCATGTGGTCACGAACATCGGACTAGATACGTGGCGCTAAGTCAGATTGGCACTCTTGTCAGATGGTTTTTATCTGTGGGACTATCGTGCATATTTGGTCTAGCGATTTCATTATCTGTGTTGTCCTGTAGGAGGGCAATTTCTGCCACTTGATTTACAGTGCTTGGCATGGTAAACAAGCTATTGACAGTTGTAACTAATCTTTGTTATATGGGACAAGCATTCGAAACTGCTTGGAACAGTGGGGCTATTGATCTGTATGCCTGGAGGGTCATGTTTCAGCAATCTACCAGCAAACCTAAGCCTGTGAAAGAAGTAGAAGCCAAAGAGAATGAGGAGGAACAGCGGCCGCTACTCGAGATGCAATCTAGCAAACAAAGCTCCAGCAATGGTGAGGAGAAATGAGTGTTTTCATGCTTCTTTGTCTCAAGATGTCACGATGGATCGTCCCGCACTCCATAGATTCGTCTGAGCAGGGTAAATTGCTTTGCTCTTCTTATGAGTTAAATTGGCATTCCCATCTGGGTGTACTGAGCCTCCATAGCCGACAAGAATTTTAGGTAGACGATGCATTCCTTTGGTACCATTCTTTTCTTATTCACTCCAGTGACCGGTCAATAAGAAAAATTATAGATGGTTCTCTTTGTTTACTCGTAAATGTTACATGGAGTAGTCAGATATGAGATTGTGATGGCTGAAGTGCTCTTGGATGAAACCCATGCGCAACCCATTTTTGGTTCCCCCTCTGATTGGCTTAGTGGTGATTAGTCTTCCTATCTCATATCTGGACAAGCATTCAACAATTGCTAGGAACAGTGTGGTTTTGATTTCTATGTTTGGTGTAGTCCTGCATCAGCAATCAACAAGCACACTTAAGCTTGAAAGAGAAGTAGAAGCAAAGAGAAAGAAGAACAGCGGCAGCTATCTAAAATGCCATCGCCGTCAAAGTAAACTGTGACAGTTGATGAATGATGAATGATAAGTAGAGAAACGAACGCTTCCGTGAAAGTATAATCATCTCATTTGTTCTCTCATTTTCTCTGTGATGCTTCAACAGATTTTCCAGAGTCGGTAGTTAGATTGGTCCAAGCGGTTTAAACTGCTTTGCTGGCCTTCATTTGGAAGAGTTTCGCCACAGATTCGGACCCTGCAAAGATGTAGCAAATGGATGATCTCCAATGGAACCCATTTCTGGAAAGACAATATCATAAGAAGCCCCTTAAGTAAACCTTACTCAAGGCCACCTATGCCGAAATGAAGAAGTGCTGCTCGTCAAAGAAGTTCGACACAGACGGAAAAAATGGCGCCTCGACAGAAAATGCTTGAAGCACTAGCAGTCTTTGATCTTTGAGTCTTCCTTGTGGAACAATGCCAGAGTGCAGTATTGATTAATTAAGCCTTTGTTCAAACCTCCAACCTTAGCTCAATCAAAGTGGATGCTAAAATTTCTGATTATTACATAGATAAATGCTCCTTAATATTAGTACGTGCGACCAAGCAGAAGAGCCAGCCATAACTCGCAGATATAAACAATAATATAACCTGATTGACAAGATGAAAACCAGTGAGGAGCAGATTGTATGGAGCTAAAATTGGCTGAGAACCTGACCTGATGTGACATGAACTTGTCCATTTAACCTTCTCTGTTCCAGATGGACGAGGACAACCAATAAGGCGAAGAAGCCCTATGCTGTTGCAATTTAACTTTTATTTAACCTCTTATTATTTTCGAGACTAGGAGTAGGATTTGCTTTGGAAAAAAATTGGACTGACACCCTAAAAACTCCTAACTTTAGGTCTAATCTCAATTCTCATAACAACTAAGAGATGGAAAACCCAAAGACGAGCTGTTTGAGCGTCCCAAGCCGAGTGTCTCACGGGGAGCTCCTCGACAACAAGAGATGGAAGACTCTCAACCATGAGAGATTAAAGACTGGCTGCAAAATCGAAAATCCCCAAGCGAGAAGAAAGGAAAACTCTCTTAAGAGTAAGAGCAATTTAAGGAAAGTCAACCCTAACTGTTCTAGTTTTTCCTCAATTTTCAAATCCAAGTATAAGTCATTTGGGTTGACATGAAATTCATCTCCAAAATATGTTTTCTTGGATTTGAAATTTGGGGGAAGCTTAGAGCAGTAATGTGAAAATGCCACATAGGATCACCAAGGACGACTTTGGATGGAGAGTTAACGGGATGGATATGAGACTTAACTAAAAGTTTATGATATTTCATGAGACAACAAAAGTTTAGGTAGAATTGAGACTAGACCTAAAGTTGTAGCTTTTTTATGGGACAAAAAAAAAGCTAGGGATTACTTGCGCCCCCCCCCCCCCCCCCCCCAAAAAAAAAAGCTAGGGATGAATTGGGACCAGAACTAAAGTTGAGAGTTTTTTAGAATATTAATAATCCTTTGTAAATTTACACATAAGAAATATAAGTGAGCTCTGTGGAACATGAGCAACGTCTGAGTCTTTACGATACTGGGTATGGTTGAAATCGAGTCAAGCTAATCGAGATCGACTTGCCGAATTTTGAGTCAATTTTGCAATTCGAGTTCCTCGGGTATCTTATTGAGCCAAGCTCAAGCTTATCAATACATAGCTCGATAGGCTTGTGATTGAGTTTTCACTACTTTCAAAAATATATTCAATGATTAGAAATTTTGACGCAAGATATTTAAAATGACATGACACTAGAGCTTTATTTATAAGTCGACGATAGTCAACTCGAGCTTGAGTATCTCGATTTTCTAATCGAGTCAAATTTGAGCAGGACAATTAATACTCGATTTAGGTCATTCTAATTTTCGAGCTTTGAGTTCGCGAGTCCAATCGAGTTCAAGCTTGGTAGTCTATCAACTCGACTCGACTCGATTTCATACATAATCCTGATCGAACTAGTATTCATGCAAATAAGGCATCCCATAATGGACATCGGCTCCCATAGTCCTATCATGAGTAATCCTTCACCAAGGGAGCTGGAGCTCGAAATCTATCCACATCAGGTACCGGTATTTGCAAAGACATGCTCTTCTTCCCCTCTTTAGACTCTATATTGCAAGTGTATCTTCTCTTTTTCATGAGAAATTATTGTTGAGAAAACCTGCTAATTAATTTTGAAGTTGACAAAATAATTCAGACTCTGGTAGATGCATAGATATATACTCTCATGCATATTCTACTTATTTTGAGAAAACATCCTAACTGCAATTAGATATTAAAAAATATATGGGAATGTTCGTTGAGGATTTGAATATGTAATTCATACTCAGACGCTGATGTAGGATGAGCTCAGACTCTAAGGAGGGTATGGGAAACAACATTCGAATTCATGTATGAGATTAAGTCTCGGACTCTGATTGATCTTATTGTAAATATTTTACAATGACTGGCTGGTTTGGACTTCGTCTTTGAAGATTAGCAATCCTAAAGATTATTTTCTTATCAAAGACATGGATTGAAGAATCAAAGATTTATTATCAAATGAGTAAACCTACTAATGGAAATCAAAATTTATTTATATGGGTGACCGAATCAATGGAAGATTCTAATTTCATTTCTCAACAGCTACGAAATCTTGTCTCATCAAATGAGTTGATTGGAGAGTGGTTCTCTGCAGACCTTCCAATGATTAGATTGGAGATTGATGAGTATAAAATGAGGTTTCAAGGGAAGAGAAAAAGTTCAGAATCTGAAATCACAAAGTTCTTGAGAGCCTCTACTTTACATACTTCACTCTTGATACATGCACTGTAATCTTTTAAGGTATTTGTTTGAGTGATTGAGTATAAGATAGAGTGGTCTAACAACTCAAGGTTCATCACCAGTTGTAACCTCTGAACGATTGAATAATGGAATCCAGCCAGTAAGCTGTCAACGTGAAGAAGTGGATGCAGGCTTGATCTAAACCTAACCACTATGAATCTTGTGTGCAATTTCCTCTGACCCCTTAACTCGCTTACATTACTTTTGATAGTAAATTGTGCATAGTCAAATTCCGAAGTTGATTCTGATCTTTATTTAGTTCAGACTTTGACTCGGTTCAGAACTTGAATCTGAGCTTGTTATTTAAATTCCATATTAATTTTTAAAAGCTCTTTATAATCACCTATTCACCCCCTTTAGCTGATGCCGCTAGCACTAACAATTATAATTATCGATATAACGCATTTGCTAACATAACCTGAACCACTAATAACATCGAATTTCACATGATCTCATGTGAGGCCCACTAGATTTGGCGGTCCAGATTCCACTGAGTACATGGACCGGATTCATTGGGCAGTCTAGCCTTTCATCGACCAAAGATAAGTGTTTCCTTTTTGGGGGGCAATGCATATGATAAAGCGTGGGAACTTGCCGAAAATCGCTTCGTAGTATCTATCTTTGCTAACCAGAAGAGAATTGTTGAATTTAACTCAGGAAAAAAAAAGGAAAACTAGTAAACTGATAAAAATGCAGGCCCAAGTTATGTTCTAATGCCAAAGCTCAGGATTATGCTTTAAAAAAATATATTTTTTTTTTCATAAGAGCGGAAAATTTATGTCCTCGTTTTTACATTTTAATTTATTATAATTGTGCACGGAGTCCTAATTGTACGAGGACGGACATTGCTATTCAAGATGTTTTATTGGATGAATAGCAGCAGTAGATGATGTGAGTTGCCACGCGAGTTCAAAGGGTTTATTGGATCGATAGACAAAGTGCTTATAGCTTTTTTTCACTTGAACTTCGAGATTCCGCGGAACTGTTTCGGCTTCGGACGCTCGAATTCACAGTACTCACTTAGAGGAAGACGACCCAGGATGATAAGCCGGTTCATCTGGATCGGGTCTGTCCACTCCATCAACGCTCCTGAGCCAGAAACCCTGAGAGAAAGAAGCTGCGCCTTCCGGAATGCCGTCCGCCACCCGTTCGTGGCCTATCGGGAAGTATATCCCCGTCCTCGGGTGCGGCACCCAACACGGACGATCCTCGTCAGGCTCGCCAATTCGATCGCCGCCGCTCGTCTGTGTTTCGGGTGTTTCCAGCTTCTCCTTCGAGGTGAATGCGCTCGTGTATCGCCGACCTCGCTTCACATGCCTTATGCCCTCATAAAAGACCAACGAATGTTTCATTTTCACGACAGTCGCCGCCATCGCCACAGGCTAGTGACTCTGGAAGTCGGCCGGTACTTCAAGAGATCGGGACCGATTCGGTTAAAGAGAAGTGCGACACTCTAACCCTCTTTGTACTGCCGTGCCAAGAGCATAAGTCAGTTCAAGTGTTACAGTATCAGTTCGATTGTGACGCAACTGGTGTAGGTTTGTGTCCGAAAGTGCACATTCGTAAAGCGAAAGGTGAAGATATTAAAGCTGCTTCTTCCATTTAAGGAACATGGGGTTCTCCCGATCTGTGTGGTTCCTAATGCTTGATTAGCCATTGTGGGGAGAGCATCCTCCTTTTAGATAGCAGCTTAGTTTCGCCTTTTTTGGCTTTTGCGAACCTCGGAATAATTATCCTTTCAACATTACGCGATGTTATCGAGTGATTTAAGTATTTCCGCGCGCGTTCCGCATTCCTTACGTGTCAGGCGAACATGGGTGCAATGCGACGGCCATTACTTTCCCATAAACTAAACGGCTTAAGTACACCCTAAGTGCCATAAATTATGTACGGCGCTTATTTAATGCCAAAACTTTCAAATCGATCACTTTAGTGCTAAGTTTTTGTAACTTCGATCACTTAAGTGCCAACTTCTTTTAAAAACGATCATTTTAGTGCCAATTTCGATTTAAGCTGACGCTGCTCACCGAAAATCCACCACGTGTATTATTTATTATTATTTGAGCTGACATGGCTCATCGGATTTAGTACTGAAGTGATCGTTTTAAAAAAAAAAAAATTAGCACTTAAATGATTGAAGTTACAAAAACTTAGCACTAAAATGATCGATTTGAAAATTTTGACACTGAAGTGATCGAAGTTACAAAAACATAACACTAAAATGATTGATTTAAAAGTTTTGGCACTAAAGTGAGCGCTGCACACAACTTATGACATTTTGAAGTGTACTTAACCCTACACTAAACAATGCAAAGTTAACAAGTAATCAGGATTAGACTAACCGGCGAGAACGTCGCTTCCTTAGTCTCCAGGATCATCACTTGTCTCCCCAGTCAAGTAACACGGTAAGGGGGAAACGAATCTAACTATAGAGGAATACGGACCAAGCAGCTCTTCTCAATTTATTTGCTTCTACATAAAGGATGAAGAGAGAGAAACCCATGACATAAATGCGCAAGGCGTATGTTAATACGAGGAAGATGAACTCGATTCTACACTAGCGACACAAACGTGTTATGCGTAGTTATCTTCTTCGAGGAGAGGTTTCAGGCAAAGCGCGAGCTCTTAACATACTTGAAGAAGTATTAGGACGAGCATTTTCCCACGAAATATAGTTGCCAGTCATGCAAGAGCTCATACGAGCGCGTACTGATCATCAAGTATAATCACATCAAAAACCTATGAAGTCCCTGGAGTGGTCGACGACTTCAATCGCAATCGATCTGAAAGGAAACCCTTACCTATTCTATATCTGGTCGAATGTTTCATGTGTAACTACATGAAAGACATCGCAAGATCCAAGGGGTTAATGTGCCAAATGATGGGTCCGTGGGTCGTGCAGAGAGGAGCATCAGCTTTGCCAAGCATGAACCCAGTCAAAACACATCCAATTCCAACCCTTCTCCGCCAGAGTTTTGAGTAAACCCCAGATGTAACCAGTTGATTTCCGTGATAATCAAAGCCCAAAGATCTATGAACTAGTCCATAGTTGACTAGCCAAGCAGACAAACGACCCTGCATCTTTTCCCAAGCAGAAATATCACAAGTACCCCGCCTCGTCCCGGACCATCACAAGGAATAAAAAAATCCTTTTTACCTGGCATTAACTGGCTAATGATCAAACGTGGGCATACCCACATGAATCAGAGTGTAAACAAATTAGTTTTTGTTCGACTGCATAAGAGATTCTAGAATTAGCAGATAGATCTGGTTTGGCAAATTCAGTTTGTAATTAGGCCACTGAGAGACAGCGGGCCAAGTTCCTTTCAAAAGAACAATTTCAAGTTTCAATCAGGCTCTCTTGGTGTACGAGGATATCTGTGTCATACGAAAAGTAGATCAGCAGACTGAGACATAGATACAGAGAAATTGTGAATAAATATTCCCTGCAGTAACCACATGCCACCACTGACGCATCAAAAAGCCTAAACTTGGTAACCAAAACTCAAAATCGGAAGGAGTTTTGAGCAACTACTGGGAATATGAAGTCTACTATAAGACTACAGAGCGAGAACCAGCAATTTTTTTCCACTGATATCTTCAACCAAAACAGATGCCTGGCGTACAAAAGATCACTCAACAAAATAACCCCGAACTTACCTACTTCACTATTGGCCATTTAGTTCCATCAAAGAAAATGAGGACTGATCAATCCTGCAACCTCAAGAAACCCAACTCGGTCTTTCCCGCCAAATATTTTCTTCAGCTTCTCATCACATACTATAATCTTCTTGTTCTCGGGATCCTAAAAAAGAAGGCAAAACACAAAAACAACACCACATCAGAGCCTGGTTTTCTCCTCCCTACTAGACAAAGTTGAGACTAAGCATCATACAACACCAGTTGAACGTCCTTTCAAGGGATTACAATCCTTGGACAGAAACACCATTGCAAAGAATATTATAACCTAAAAAAGGCATAGCTTGCAAAAATAGGCATCTCAATCGCATCAAGAAAATCGCATCAAGCAGACAACTCAAATTTGAACATAGCACCTGGCAATGGAAAAAGGATCCAGAATATTTACCAGCTAAACATGAGTTACAAAAGCATGTTAGTCTCTCAAAAGCTCATTAATGGAAATGTATGCGCAAACTGCAATGAGATATTTGCTTGGATGACAGCAAATGGATTGTGCAGTACAAGATGAAGGTTTAGGATCACTAGCTTGTAAGGCAAGAAATCCTGGTTAAAAACACAAAATAGAAAGACAGATGACATATGACATGTCATTTCTTCTCTCATCATTTCGCAAAATTCACGGTTTTGCACAAGTACTACAAGTTATTGTGACAAGGAATAAGGAACCTCAAGACAGTGCTATCTTGTCAAAATAGCCCTCGGGTAGAAAATACAAGGAAGAAGTAGCAATAAGGCATCATTTAGCCTTCCTCCAGGATTAGAAAATTCAAACTCCCCTACTCAAGAAACAGAATGCAAAAAGCATAAATCATGCGAAACACGGCAAGGAAAACCTGATGCAGCGTACCAACGGCATAGATAATATCGGATTCAGAGAATAACAATGCTTACCCAACCCACAAATAAAGCCTAGACACTAGCAATTATGGTATCACGGCATTGTCTATATCTAAGCAATAGCTCAAAATAAAAACCCACCTTACCCTGCCCAGTAAAATAGCCCTGGCAATTAACAAAATACTACATATAGCTCCAAATTGTCCCACATAAGACCCTGCTTTGTAAACCACAGTCAATTCAACTATGAGTTGAATAGATGACCAGCTTGTGGCACCTTTTCCATAAGATCAGTAGTACTTACCAGACCATAGTCAAGCAATCAGCAAATAGACCAGTTCAAGCAAAAGAAAGAAACGTTGAATGTACCAAGAACTACTCTGTTTTCTTGTGGTCCATATCAAGACTGCTCTAGTAATTTATCTTACAATGATATTTAAACAAGTGATCACGTTCAACGTCTAATAAGATTCTCCCACACAGATTTGCCTGTTAAGGAATGGAACTTCCAACCAAGTAGCATATGCGTACTACCAGGCAAACATTAACCAAGATTTTTAGCGCAAGAATAAGCCCGTACAACAAGAAAAATGACCAAAACAATCATTGCACAACAAGACAAAGAATTGAAACCTTATCCACAGAGCAAAACCCTAACTATTTAACCAAGCTCATCACTCGAAACACTAAAAAAATCCGAAATTCCAGCGAATGATGAAGCAAAAACGAGAACGCTGATGTTGCAAAACCCCGAATAGACCTGAAGATTGTGTTCCTTGATGTAGGCCCAAATCAGCTTGAGAGCCTGGGTGCGAGGAATCTCGGGAACCCCGACCAGGGCCTGCATCTCCGGCGAGACCGGGCGCGGCTTCGTGATGCCGCGCGGCTGGCGCTTCCCGGCCGCCGGGTTGGGGGAAGCGGCGGGCGAGGTCACGGACCGGACGGGGGCCGGGCGGCCGGCGCGCGACGGCAGAGCGAGCCTGGACGAGGAGGGAAAGGAGGCGGCGGCCGCGGCGGCCAGCGACGCCGTCTCGCGGACGAGGATGGAAGACAGAGAGTTGAGAGAAATCGCCATTGCCGAGTGAGTGGGGAGGAAGCGAAGAGACGCAGAGAGAGAGTGGACTGTGGACTTGGAGACTGAAGAGATAACGCGAGAAATGGAGAGAGAGAACGGGATTTTTTTTGAAAATCCTGCTTCAAAATTCTCTGGTATTTCCCTTTTTTTTTAATATTTGAGGTGAAATTACCGTAGTATCCTTGACATTTGTGCGAACTTTTGTCGGAGGAGATTTTTTTTATGGGAATTACACAAATAATTATTTCAACTTTGGCTTAGCATCCAATAAGTCCATTAAATTTTTAATTTGTCCAATGTGATTCTCAGCTATAGCTCAATGTATAATATGGTCCTAAATTTCTAATTTATTCAATGTGATCATTGGATACATGATCAATTTAATCTCTGAACTCTACAAAAATGTTGAATATTATCTTTCATCACGGACTTTGTGCATATGTTAAAAAAAAACATATTTGGTTAATAATGATCACAGGTCAATACGTTTTTCCTATTTTTATTGCATTTATCAATGCGAAGTAACCTAATATTTTCATAATTTAGTCATTTGGTCCATCACATAGTACTAAGGGTGTCTTTGGTCGGGTCGAGTCCGGTATCCATGATACTTGACCTGAAACTAATGACACCGAGCTCAATCCAACTCGAAACTCGAATTGCATATGCCTTAAATCTTCGGGTTGGCGCAGTTGGGGCTGCGGGTTTATATGTGTGTGTGTGTGTGTGTGTGTGTGTCCTAACCTCTGCGATGAATGCTCCAAACTATCCTCTTTGAACCATGTTAAGTCAGACTCCACGATCTCCAACGATAACAACTCTACGATTTTGGGTTTAAGTGATATTTCTTTTATGCCTTCACGTCCTCTGTCCCAGCAATCCACGATCTCCACCGATGACAACTGCCGAGTTGAAGTCGTCATCGGTGGAGATCATGGAGTTCGAGTTGACCTAGTTCAAAGAAGAGGGCTTGGGGTGTTGATAGAGGAAGTTAGAGTTACGGTTTGTGCTTTTCAAATTGGAAAGAGAGGGGTTCTGACCAGTGGAGGTTAGGGCTAGGGCTTGTACTTTTCAAATTAGGTGACTCAAAAAAAAAAGGTCCCGCCACTAATCCACCCAACCCGAGGGATCAAGAAACTCTGCGCTTGACCCTCACCCGAAGAAGATCACGACCCGACCCTAAAATACCCTAAAATTTAGGATCATGACAGGTTGGGCCGGCTCGGGCTGTTTCCACCGCCCCCACATAGAACTACAGTATTATAACTTTATAACTAAGAGATTGGCACGGGAATGGTGTCGCATTGCCCTACAATGGGCCGACCCGAATGGGGCAAAATTTTCCCCTTAACAGAAAAATGGGGGCAGGGTGAACACAAAGGGAAATTTGGCGGGGCATGTATTGGCCTTCGCCCTGCCCTACTAAATTAGTAGTACTAATCCGCCTCGCTAATTGTATTTATATGTCATTCTTATAAATCTTATTTCATTGTACTTAAATTTACAAATGATATGTTACTATTTTGCTTCAATATATTATTATTTGGAAACTTAGTACAACCGATTCATTATCTATGTTACTATACACGCTTGGAAGATTTCCATTGGAATTGGAAATTAAAAACTCATCGAGTGTCAAGTGTTAGTGGTTTGTTTGTAAAAACAAATTAAGAGGCGTTTCGTCCCTCGTCGAAAAGATGTGAGCGCGCATGCGGACTTTATTTGGAATTCATCAATAATTGCCGTTGTAACTTATTGAAACAGTGCGACTGTTCACAAAGAGCTCTTACAACCTATGAATATGTGTGTTCGAATTGTGTCTGTTCAGACAAAACTCCATAGCCTTTAAAAGGTCACGTCTGTTCAAACATTGTTTTCTATATATTACTAAGTGTGTTCAATTCAGAACTTCATATTTTATTTTTTTTCGTTTTTCTTTCAACCATTAGCAACGTTGTGTGGCGAATAAATCCTTAAAGAGAGTGTTATGACGCCTCAAGGTCTAATCCCATTGTTCATCCAATTCGACACTAAGTTTCCAATCATTTTAAGGATTTATTTTGTGCAACAATGGAGTCAGAGTCGATATCGGAGGCACAAAAGGATATATTATTTAAGGCCTAAAGTGCTGCAGAGGGAGATTCAAAATTGAGATTTAAAATGATTTTTTTGTAGGATTATTGTTGGCATGTAGTCGCAACTCGCAAGAGGCCGGCTATTTCTACAATGGATTTTCCAATATTTACCAACACGTGGATCCAATACAGTTCTTGTCATAACCGGAGCACGGTTAGCGGAAAAAATTGTAGCATTCCAGAAGAAACTTGGGATAATTCCCAACAAATTACTGACTTAAGAGGTTTTGTTCGAAAGGACAATAGTGGAACTCAAAAGCGAATCGTCGCTAATGTTATTCACACGATTACACCGTTCCAACAGTTGACAGTTACTTGGTGTCCTCCACCGATTTCCTACTTTCAAGATCTTCCCGCTTCATTCCTTGGATACTTTAGAGATGAGTCCCTAGCATAGAAAGTCTCCAGATTCACTCTCAGACTCCGATCTCTCCCCTCGCTATTCATCTGTCTCCTTCAGTCCTCGACACAATTGCCACCGAAGATTGTTGTCGACATTGTTGTCTCCGTATTCGACTCACAAAAATGTCGACAAGGATGACCTCGGTTCGGCTCAGTCTATGTGCGAGTCCAGCAAAGACAAGTACGAATATCTCACTCCCGAAGATGTCCGGACACATGGCTGTTCGAGATCTATCCACCTCCATGCAGTTCCCCGAACGAAATAGATTGGGAATGCGGTAACCGCATGAAGGAGTTCGCGAATGGGGCGGTGGATATAATTGTGATCACGATCTTGATCGGCCTGCTAGGCTTGGAGGGCGGGATCGTGATGGAATTTTGCTCGGAGTACTCATCCTCACTCGTGGTGCCAGCCATGGCTCTCTCTTCTTTTGAGTGCCTTCTCATCTCAATCCCAAGAAAAAGGATTGCCCACTTTACATTTAGTTGGTCGTGATGGGATAATTGAAAGTTGGGCTCTCAACGAACACTCATAACTCAACTTTACTCACGAAGGAAGGTAGCGACCGTCGCAGGACTCGGATCCAATGTCGGCGACTGTTATAGTGGAGGTGGACTTAGAGGGGAAGCAGCAGCAAACAATGGGGAGAGACGGCGGAGGAGAGACAACACCAGATTTAGTTGAGGGTTATTTTTGGGAAGTTTTGGAAGAAAATGATGAGTTGAATTTGATAGGAGGCATGTATTTCTTATGAGAAATTCCCCCTCTCCCTCTCAAATTTCTGTTGCTAACATGGAGTCCGGCCAAAGTTTGCACTTGGACAACATGATTGCTTGCCTAGAAAATTGGTCACCAATCAACCACCACATGAAGGGAAATTCAAAAGGTATAATTAGGTTTAAAGTGCTAAATAATATTGAGGGTGTGATTCATACTCCCTTCGATAGGAAGGCACGTAGTTCCCACTTTACGGTGAGCGAGTAGGGGTCCGGGGAAGCCACCCTGGCGGAGGCCACGGTCAGCGCTCCCGAGCTACCATAGGGCTTTTATAGTTTGAGCCCGTATTTTTTCATTGGTAGTTTGGGCTTGTGCCCATCAATAGCTATATATACACACTCTTTTTTTTTCCTTGTAATTAAGTGACGTAATAAAAGATGCGAGATGCTAATTATAGCGGGATGCTATGCTAGACGTACCCCCAGTTTAATGATGAACCGGAATAAAACCTTATGTCTCGATTTCCTTTTCTCATTTTACGCTTACTTCGTTTGTGGTTTGTGCGCCGAATGCTAACAAATAACCTATTATAAAAAAAACACTAGTTAAATAATTTTTTTAAAAAAATGAAAATCGCGACAAAGTACTGCTATAGTTCCCATAGCACCGGTATCGCTTTGCGCTCGTGAGAGAGAGAGAGAGTCGAGACTTTGGCGCGGGTGAGGGCCGTGGCCAGCGACCGTGACCACGATAGCAACCTATAGGGCCGACGATGGCAGCCGACAGTCGTCTACCTCATGTCATTCTATATATTAAGCCAACAGTGGTTCTAAGAACACACTTTCATAATCCCAAAAAGACCTTCGCCAACAATGCTCTTATGCTCTCACGGAAATTGGGCCATTCTTTCTCAATTTATAATGGAAGAAAAGTGGGCATAAAGGACCATTCCATGTGCCCGAAGTGGAACTTTCTTTTTGGGTGATGATTTGCACGTAGGAGGAGAAGGTGGTGATGTCAATTCAGTTTGAAATTTCCTTTTTTTGAGTTTTCTCAACTTAATCTTTCGCGAATTTTCAATATAGTCCTTTCGGCCAAATTTTGCTGGAAATATCTGACATGGTAGTCTAGTCATCATCGGCCATCAAAAATTTCTAGCAAAAATTGAACGGAAGGAATATATTGGAATCTTACGTAAATATTTAATATTAAATTGACAAAATTGATATTTTAGGATTACTTGAACAATTTCCCTATTCATGTCGGGTGAGTGTACGGCCCTCCGGAGGCATCTCATTCCTCCTGTACTTTTCACCGTTTGATCGAAACTTCAGTCTGAAGTCTGTTGAATGATCGAGATCGGTAGCATTTCAAGATTCTGATAGAAAGACAATAGGGGTGTGATGCTTCATGGGAACCATAGAATCATGTTCGTGCTATTCTTTCCACTTTTGCGGAACGACGATCGAAGATAAGATGGTAATAGATTGTTTTCTTTTAATTTTTTGTCATAGTATGCATAGGATCCTCTTTGCGATGTGGACAATCCTTATCATTCCCTTTATTAATTGAACTTAAGTTGAAGTTAAAATTAGGGCACCCTTTATGTGTAATAAACCTTCACTTTTAAACAAATACCCTCCTTTGTTTCCCATCATTATTCGAATTTACTCATTTTTTTTACTCGAACATGTTCGTGTTAATCAGTTCATTTCGTTCGACCAAAAAAAAAATCAGTTCATTTCGTATTTCCTCAAGCAAAAATTAGAAAAAAAAAGAGAGAGATTAATTATCTAGCTAGATAAAGTTGGATATGCATCAAGAAATCATTTTTGTGGTGTGTGTAAAATGGCCCAATAAATGTATATGACCTTCTTCATATGGTGAAGGCAGGAACGTCCATATATTTGCATGAGATAAATGTTAGTAATTAAGTGCATTTACACTTTTCTAGTTACTATTTCCCGTACTTAATATTTTCAATCTCAAAAGACGTGAAAAAAAATCGTCATTTGAATAAGAATAACCATTTCAAAACGTAAATAATACAAAGAAATCATTGACATAACATAAAGTATTTGTGCCAACATCTATCTATCTATAATTCTATGTTTGCTTTTTATTCAATAATCAATGAGAGTACGTAATGAAAACCCACCAATCTTCGGTGAACTCCCACATCATGGAAATTCGACCAAGTTGTAAGTCGAAAAGACCTAACCGCCATATTCATTATTGCTGAATTGCCTCTGAAGTTTGTAGAAAATGAGGCATTTCGAAAATTCGTGAGGGGAATCCAACCGAACTTTTTAATCCCCTCAAGAAACACCTTGAGGCAAGCTTGTTATGACTTATTATTGGAGGAAAGAAACAAATTAAAAAAATATTTTTTTGATACATCTCCAAGAGTATGTCTTACAACTGACACATGGACCTCGTGTCAAAACTTGAGTTATATGTGTCTCACCGCACATTTTGTAGACACCGAATGGAAGTTGCAAAAAAGAATTTTGAATTTTGTCAAATTCCGGGGCATTCAGGTGAGATTATAAGAAAAGCAGTAGAGAAATGTTTGAATGGTTGGGGGATTAAAAATATTTTTTCTATCACTGTGGATAATGCAAGCTCTAATGATGTTGGAATATATAAATATTAAACCACTCCTTCTCTTAATAGCTTAAGCTTTTAGAGCAGTTGGCAAATGATCCCACCAAATCTTACATTGTATCAGAGCTGGAGGTCCTGAATTCAAATCTTTCCAGGCCCCTATTTGCCTCCCCAATTAATTTGTCCACGCTTAGTACTAGGCAAAAAAACCAGACTAAGCGTGAGGGGGAGTGTTGGAATATATAAATATTAAACCACGCCTTCTTCTAACAGCTTAAGCTTTTAGAGCAGTTGACAAGTGTCGACAAATCTTACATGGTATCAGAGCAGGAGATCCTGAGTTCAAATCTTTCCAGGCCCCTATTTGCCTCCCCAATTAATTTGGGAGTGTTGGAATATATAAATATTAAACAACGCCTTCTTCTAATAGCTTAAGCTTTTAGAGCACTTGGCAAGTGGTCCCACCAAATCTTGCAAGGAGTGTTGGAATATATAAATATTAAACAACACCTTCTTCTAATAACTTAAGCTTTTAGAGAAGTTGGCAAGTAGTCCCACCAAATCTTACAAATGATGTGGGAGTTCAATACTAAATGGGCAACCGGATTAATAGGTAAAAAGAAGAATACCCTTTCCTGATTATTCATTTAAAACATTGAACTTCAATATCTGTCCGAACATTATTTGACGTCGCATAAAATGTTATAAATGTGTCATAAACCTTCATTCACGCTTATTCCCTATTTTTCATTTCATGAAAGCTCACAAAAAATCAATCAGTTTATCGTGATGTTGCTATTTTTGAGCAAATTCGACTCAGAATATTATACGGTAGCAATTTTTTTTAATTCTAATAATGAGTCAAGAATCTTATCATAGTAAATATTCACAAACTAATGATCGCCGTAAAGTTTGTATAAATTTGTGTAATAGTCCTTAGGCACGTACGTGGCGTAGTATAAATATCATGCTTATGTGTTTGCATAAAAGAATTAAACGTTAATATCACAAAAAACTCCGAATTTGTACATATGTGATAAATCTATCCAAAATTAATTTTTTTGACCACCAAAAATTCCAAACTGGTATACTCGTGATAAATTTATCCTCCGTTAGTTTTTGCTAAATTCTACAGTCAAATTGCCGAGTTGGACGATACGTGGCAGTTAATGGGTGTACCATTTTGAGGTTTTTACCTTCATGTGTCACATGTGTACCAGTTTGAAATTTTTTGTGGTATTAATCCAATTTAACGGAAACTCACTGAGTTAAATTTTCATAGGTGTAATAGTTCTGGATTTTTCATGGTCAAAAAATTAATTTGGGGTAAATTTATCACGTGTGTACCAGTTTGAGGCTTTTCGTGGTCGAAAAATTAATTTGTGGTAAATTTATCACAAATATATCAATTTGAGATTTTTTATTGTTTTATTCAAAGAATTAAATGGTCATTGAATTTAAATTACTAAAAGGGACAATTTCTTTTTTTGCCGGAATTGAAAGGGGGATTGATAAGAGGGAAGTCTTGTTTTTTGTTAGATGCAATTTATCCTTTATTTGGGAGAAAATTAAGGAATAAAAGAAATAGGAGGAATACAATGTAGAGGAAGAAAAGTGATTTTCTCTTCATCTTGTTTGGATGGAGGGGATATAGAAGAAATGGGATTGAAAGAACACAGATCAATGGTTTTTGAGGACTTTCTAGAACAATCGAACAAGCATAATATTATCTCAAAATTGATCACTTGTATCTCTTACAAATATGATCAAAGGAAAAATATTTCACCGTACACGAAAATGTTTGGGCATAAATTGTCGTTGACAATGAAAATATTTTTTTTTTAATTTTTAAGAAAGTGCTTTTCAAATCATTTATTTTTCATGAAACAAATGAAATTTAAATCGGGGATAACTAGATATTGTTTTATGCCTGAAAATATATATTCTTTTTCATGGATTTTCCACTATCTTGGCCATTATATTAATTGTTTCAGGACTATCTATGTACTTGCTGATCACGGACTTTCAATGTTAACTAGGGTTGATTATCTGGAGACTCGACATTATAAATAGCTACTTGGGTTTGTATTTGTTTCATGAAAAATAATGATTTGATTTTTTTTTTTTTGAAGAATAATTCTCGTATCGCTTGAAATAAATACCCAATGAAAATATTTTTTTAGCAATAATAATTTATATATTAGTATTTCGTGGACGATAAAAATATTTTTTGTTCATGCATTTTTTGTAAGCGATACAAGCGATTGTTTTGAGGAAAATATTGTTCAAATCATTCATTTTTCGTATAAAAAAAAAAACAAAGCCTTTGTTTGGGCAAAAAGATAGGCCTAAATAATTGCTTTGTATGCACGTTTGCAAATTCGGCGATTCATGTCACATCACGATTTCACCGCGACGAACATTTAAATGAGGAGGACGAACCCTTATCACTTGGCCAATCTTTTGCGTCTATAATCTTTTACTTAAAGAATTTTTTTTATTGTAACCATAATTGAGCAACAGGGAAGTTAGAAGAACCCAAAAAGAAATTTTTTATTGAAAAGATAAAGAGCAAAAAAGTCAGCTCAATCAAAGGGAGGTTGGAGGGAGGCTGACGGGGCAGCAAGCGTAGGCTGGAAAGTAACATCATGATAGAAATTACGACTTGTTAACAAACAACAGGCCTGCCTCGAGTTACTTCTACTCTACGCTGTTTGGGAGTAGGAAAACTTGGCACTTTTTGTTTGTTTTTTCTGTATTTGAAGCCAGGAAAACCAGCCGATAATTTTGTAATATAATATATATATATATATATATATATATATATAGAGAGAGAGAGAGAGAGAGAGAGAGAATTGCATTGATAATAACTATTATAGTAGAAATGAAGCAGATAGAACCTTGGAAGCAGGAACATTCTCCGACACATGGTCAACAAGTGTTAGACATCCGACATATGATTAGCGCTCCGGACACGTCAAAAACATGTGAGTCCAACATCCTGGCACGCCATTAGCATTTTCAATAAATTAGATGTCAAAATGTAAATTTATCAAATATATATATACTTAAGTCATATACCCAGTTCCGACCAAAAAAAAAAAGTCATATACCTAGTCATCCCCAAAATTAATATAGCTAGCCAACCCAAAAAATATATATATATAATCACGAATCCCTAACAAAAGTAGAAGAAGAAGAAACTTATGGCCGATATTTTTATACATACACAATATTTTATCATGTCTATATACAATGGGTCGAAATTATCTAGTTTTTGAGAAAAGACGCGTCGTCGTGTCGTGTTGTGTCGCATTATCCCATGTCAATGTTGGTGCTACTTAGGATAGAATAGCGATAAAAAAAATGACCAAATTGACAAAGAAAATCAAATTATATAATGGGTGATATTTTGTGAGAGAATGGATATATGTGTGTGTGTCCTTGAACAACATGGTGGAAATTCACCGGGTCACACATCCAACGTTGAGTGCACGAAAATTATTTTACAATGTTAGGTATGATAATAATTTTTTTTACTTACATGTTTGTTCACTCGAATGTGCGGCTTTTGGCGGGCGCAATAGTGATACCGTACGTTGATGATACGAGGTTATTGATCTCTTATTTGTTCGTCAGTGTTTAACGAAATTTCAAATTTCCTTTTATTTACGTACTGTACTTTTGGAATTAAGATTCAACATATAATATAAAAGAAGGAGCTGTAAATATAAACACAAAAACATAGGCATTGATTGTCAAATAATATTTGTACGGATTAAATCACTTTCTCGGAATTATGCAGATATTTGTTACCAAATTCTTATCTTTTCCAACAAAATATATCTTCCGACCAAAAAAAAAAAAACAGAATAAATCTACTTGGTCTAAATTAGAATAATTTGAATATTCGACCAAAAAAAAAAAAACTGGCACCAAGTCAAATATTTGAATCTCCTTCTGCATTCCTAATGATTCCACGTGATCCCCACGTAGAATTTGATTAACGAAGAGCTAGACATGCGAAATAAGCTAAGATAGAACGTGATTTTGATATCATATTAGAAAGTTTTAACTCAAAACAGCTGTGTAAAGAGATGATGCGGTATACTTTTATATCATCAATTAAGATGACTTTCTTAGGAGGAACAAGGAGTTTGGAACTAATGACCATGTTGCAGGATCTTTACTTCATTATCTTTTGAAAAAGGCTACAATTTAAGGTGTGAAAAAAAAAAGAGAAAAGAAAATGGTAAACACAAATGTAAAACGACCATGGATTTCTATTCTATCCCTCTTATTATGAAAAAGCCATTTTCGCATACGGTATAAACATCATGCCTTGTGTGCCACTGAAAATTATTCATTAGATTATTACATTTTACATATAGATGCAAAATAAAGAGAAAATGACACAAGACATCCTTAAACTTTGATTCAATGTATAATGTCATCTTCAAACTTTTAATTCATTTAATGCGATCCTTGAATTATTTCTAAATGTTCAATCTACCACCAAACAGTATGGCTCTTCCTTTGTTTTACTTTTCTACCTTTTTTTGTCTTTGCAATACAATTTAGGTATATTTTAGCTTATGAGAACTTCATTTAGAATTGCATTACGTATTCCTGCTATTTATTTAATAATTTACAGCATTAACAAATCAAATTAAGGAAACACGAAACACAACTTGAATTTTTTATTCGATCTGAAAAATTACGAATAACATTGATATTAATACTGGTACGAGAGACATATAAATAAACAAATATCACTATTAAATGTCCTTATGAAGAAATACTTTAAAAAAAAGAGGAATATGAATCCAATACAAGTTTAAATAGGGTTTATTCTTTATAGGGTTAATACCACCAAAAATCCCAAATTGGTACATCTGTGATAATTTTATCTCAAATTATTTTTTTTACCGTGAAAAATTCCAAACTGGTACATCTGTGACAAATTTACCTCAAACTGGTACAGTAGTAACAAATTTATCCTCCGTTAGTTTCGGTAATCTCGCAGCTCCTGCGGGGTGGAGACGATGGAGTCGGTCCATGGATTTTCTTTCCTTTTGCCGCATTTCGCTCAAAGGGTTAAGGGGGATAATGCATCAAGCTGTTCGCAAGGGTCAACTTGATCCTCTTCGTCAGGGATCCCAAATGAGGGAACCCTAAGAGAGCCGTCGGCTCCAACTATCGTCCATGTATGATCCATACTCGATCTGACCAACTGTCCATCCTGCCTCCTCTACGTTCTTGACAGCCCGTCTTTGTCTCAGTAGAGTCTTTCAGTGGGATGTTTCAGTCCTCTTCTCCATTACTTAGAAAAAGTGAGCCACCGATTCAGGTACAAGATAGTATCATTATTGCTTGGACAATTAGACATCCAACCCATAATTGCAACAACCCAAAAACAAGAGCGGAGCTCTACCAACTAAGCTATATCCCCCCGAGCCAAATGGAGCATGCATGAAGGAGTCACATGCTTCTATTCTTTTCCTTGACGTAGTTGGGTCATCCTGGGCTTGAACCAGAGACCTCGCCCGTGAAGTAAATTATCGCACCTACGGTTCGGGAGAGAATTAATAGATTCTGTGTTAGATTTTACCATCAAATTACTAAGTTGGATGACACGTGGCTATTGTCGGATATACATGTTACCTATGTTTGCTATAAGTGTATCAATTTGAAATTTTTCATGGTATTAACTCAGTTTAGCGAAATTAACAATGGGTAAATTTGTCATATGTGTACTAGTTTGGAATTTTTATGGTAAAAAAAAATAGTTTTGGGTAAATTTGTCACAGTTATATCAGTTTAGGGTTTTTGGTGGTTAAAAAAAATAGTTTGGGGTAAATTTGCCACAAGTGTACCAGTTTGGGTTTTTTATGGTAAAAAAAATAGTTTGGAGTAAATTTGTCACATGTGTACTAATTTGGGGTTTTTCACGGTGTTAACCCTTCTTTGTATTATAGAGATCCTAAGTTAAAATATACTTAAAAAGGAAATATGCTATTTTTTTATAAAGACCAAAAAGGTAATAAAAAGTACAGGGTATATTTTGTTGATTTAGAAAATGAAATAAAATGAAAAGACATACTAAAATACGGAAAATAGCTGAAAAATTGCTAATAGTACCGAAGGACTAATTTACTTTGTCATGCAAAGTTAAAGGACTAGATTAAGCATATTAAAAGTGGATGGACTAAATTGAACATATAATGCACAATGGACCGAGTTTTAGGGGACTATTCGCGTCATTTTTCTCAAAATAAATACTCGGAAGATATCATTGCAGCATGCATCGCGTCACTCTCATGAATATGTGAAGCCTAAACTTATCATGTCAGAGCCCGAATCACTCGACATAACGAATGATAAACATCGACAGTATCCCCCCAAATAATTAATTAATTTGCCCCTAAAAGAAACAAAAAGCTCTCAAACTAGGGCTACCATGTATATATTTATATAGTGGTATTGCTATTATTACACAAAACATAGTACGTCAGGGCTTAGCGAGGGACACCCATCTTAACAAATTCCCCTGTCACACACATAATTATGCACCCAACGACTTCCTCAAAAAGCCATAATGATTTGCATGGAAACGTGGGTGGTTTGATTGATTAAAGAAGTCCACCTACCATATTATCCCACATGATGATCCATCAATGCAAATTATGGATTCAATGGGCCCCGCCCTCGATGAGGATGGTTGAGGATAAATAGATGGAAACCTTAAAAAACTACCCGTTAACTTTCCCATTGAGTGCTCATTATTATTATTATTATTATTATTTAGTTCCAATTCCTCATTGGTCGATTACGAAAAAATGCGCATTGTTCGATAATGGGTTTTACATGTTCCTTATGTGTGTGCAGGAGTCTTTCATTTACTTATCTGCTTAAGCGTTTCAATTGGATTTTCTAACGTGATGCCAGCGCCAAGTTCTGCCACTTTCGCGTGTTCGCCCATCCCTGTCAGTCGAATTTCTGCGCCACTCACAATTCGACTTGCACGTGAGATAAGGGGGTGTTGAAATATCCCGTTTTATCGATTTTTGACTTGAGCTTTCTAGTAAATCACGAATCAAGAATTAAGGGGAATTGCCTTTTTTTTTTTTGTTCTTTTTTGGCCGATGCACAAGGGGACAAAAGATGCCAGATAGATGTGAATTGGTTCTGAAGCAAAGGTTGACACGTGGAGCCTTTCTTCATTATCTCGTCTTAGCTGTTGTTGGATTGCACCAACCGCTATTTTTGTTGCCTTTGGCCCTGTCGTTTTTACCCATCGCTTTCCGTTTACCATGTTGGTGGGGATTGGCCACGGTTTCATGCTTACGGGCTCACGTAAGCCAAAATGAGCTCCAAGCAACCGCCAAATCATGTGAAACTACCGTCAACTGTTCTACGGAAAAACTCGATTATCGGCATCGCTGCAAGAGCACAATACCGAAATGTGGTAGATTGATCGATGTAGGAGAGTGCTCCCTTAATATCGCCTAGAGAGGTGGACTAATTGAGACATGCGAAAGCCGGCTCGGACACCTTACTGCCAAAACACGAAAAACGAAGGAAAAAAAAATTAGGTTTGTTGGATGAAGGAAAGGTTTTAAGTACCTTAATCAGGAGAAGATATAACGCTGTGTGATGCAAGTGCGTCGGCGCACCATAATTGTCAGATCTAATGAAATTCTACATTAGACCTATCAACATGCAACCAATGCATCATAGAAGCAAGATGACGCACGATATCATTTGCGAATAACCTTCTCCTATCTCGCCTTTTGATTATTCAAAACACTTTGTATTCTTCTCGAAAGTTTCTTCAAAATCTTTTGCAGTGAATTACTTCGGATTTTGTCGCACTTGCTAAGATCATACTCTGAATATGGGAAAATTACCGCGACGTGTCAAAAAGTTGATGAGTGACTGTCACCCAGTGCAAATACGACGTCAAAACTTACGAGAAAAAACATGATGAATATAGGTAATTCATTCGGGTCACTAAGACGATCTCATAGTGATCGATTCCGAATCGCCGTGCTCGGCCTGCGGATACGTGAAATTTGAATGGCTTTTACTAGCTGGATCAATTCGTTTTCCCACGAGAATCGTCTTAAATAAAACCTTAGTCGATTAAGGGTTGAGATTAAAACAATTATGTCATCTACAATTAGCGCGATTAAAACCGAATTGATGAAGGAAGAGGAAGCAAGGGCAGCCTCCACTAGTGGCGGTGCGACAGCTCAGCCTGGCGGCTGGTCCCCTCCGGTGCGCCCCCGTACTAACCAGATCTCCACCAGCACCACCATTCTTGGCGTGCAATCACAGAAACCGTTGTTGTCGATTTTCCTTCTCTAGGACCCACTCCCCAAGATTTACAATTCCATTTTTATCCATTTTTAAGTAAATATTACTATTACTAATAAGAAGCTATTAGCACAACAATAGGACAGTATTATCATTATCTCCGACTCCATGATTTTTTAATTAACTTATACAAAATAGGCGATGATGGTGTGTGGATCTACGGTCAGAAACAACCAACAGTAGTGTTAGAGTGTCGCGGAAGCATTTTCCTTACTAATATCATCATTATTATTACATAGGTCCTACTTAGGCGTTGCTCTTACTCTGTTTTTTTTTTCCCCTTTTTTGAAAGTTTGTTATGTAGTAATAAAACCATTGTAAAACCGTCTTAGTTAATGATGCATTGAGAAATATGCATCGCACCAATTATTCTCCGTCCGACGTGTGCGGTCGATATTTTTGCAAAACGATATAATTCTTTTTTATATTTACAGTAAGTGTAAATTATTATTATTAATTATTTTTTTGTTTACCTATATTTTTATTAATTGTGGTATTATGAAGCAACTGAACTGGCGCACAGCCCCCTATTTATCTTGTCCCTTCTCCTCCTCTGTGTCTTCGTGCACTCTCTGCTGTTGTTCTCAGTCCCTCCTCGCTCTCTGCTCTGCGTGCTCACGTCAGCCAGCCCCCCCGGGAGTGCGCAGGTTAGCCAGAGACGAGACAGAGGCCGCCGTTCCGGCTCATAAGCCTCCGCCACCGCCATGGATCGCCTTCGCCGTCCTTTCCTGTTGCTCGGGCTCATCTGCATTGCCGTCGCCCGGGTCTCCGCTCAGGGCCCGTCCACCTCTCCCACCACCACGCCCGCTCCTCCCACGCCCCCAACTCCCACCGGCTCTCCGCCCCCCGCCACCACCACCCCTCCGCCGTCGAACGCCCCTCCCCCTACCGTGACTTCTCCGCCTCCAGCGACCTCTCCTCCTCCCTCGACTCCGCCTCCGGTGTCCTCCCCGCCCCCGGCTACTCCGCCGCCGGCCACTCCTCCCCCCGTCAGCGCTCCCCCGCCGGCGACTCCCCCTCCCGCCACGCCCCCTCCCGCCACTCCCCCTCCCGCCACTCCCCCCCCGGCGACTCCGCCTCCCGCAACCCCACCCCCGGCCACGCCTCCCCCGGCCACGCCGCCTCCGGCAGTCCCGCCGCCCTCTCCCCTCGCGTCTCCGCCGGCCCTCGTCCCAGCTCCGGGCCCGGCGAAGAAGCCGACGTCTCCGTCGCCGTCTCCTTCGCTGCCGAGCCCTCCGGCGCCGCCGACGGAGGCTCCCGCGCCCACCCTGAGCATAGGTGCTCCAGGCCCGTCGCAGAGTGATCAGGTACAACACCGCTTCCAGTTAGTAAGCCTGTTGTCCTAGAAAGATGAAAAGATTATTAGATTTTTTAGTTCCCACATGAATATTTTAAACATTAAACTACATATTGATAGATCTCATTTGTGTGGGATAAGCTGGTGTTTATCAAAATTGAATTGAACGGCCTCCAGATGCACTTAGTAAAAAAAAAAAAAAAATCTCGAAATAGTACTCTGCACCAAAACCTGCTCCTCCGTACGTGATAGACAATTGTGGATCTGTAGAGATCTGATACGAAGAATGTCAGATCCACTGGGTTGACACCTGGCGCGTGTCGACGGAATGCTAGACGAAATGTCCATGAGAGTACATTTGGGTCGGGAGTATTTGTTTGGAATTTTTCGGGGAGAAAAAAAAAGAAGCAAAGGATGATGCTACGTTGATAGTTTGACAGTACTGTTATCGTTTTTGACCCCACGAATTTTTTAATTAATGAGTATTTTATATAAAATATGCGGTGATAGTTGTATGACAGTATCGATTTGAAATTTCCGATGGTATTGATCCTATAGCTCATCTTTTATCCTTTTATAATTGACGTCTGCAGTCATGTTGGGCCCGGACGAAAAATTGATGGGCCGGACTAGTTTTGTGGGATATGCTGTGCTACACCTACGGGGTTGGGATTGGCCCAGCAACCCATCCGGCTGGTGGGTTGCTGTGCTAGTCCCCCTCGAGAAATATTCGAGCCTGCTACCTCGGTCACAAAAAAAAAAAAAAAGCAGCATTATAAAACAGAGATGAAAAGTCTAGACCGAAAGTCCCTTAAAACATGGATTTTCCAATTGGTTGAATTAGCCTTTTTTTTTTTCTCAATGAGATCTTTATGATCTTTTCATGGATCTAGAGTTTGAGCTGTGAGGGTTCTTCTACGAAATAGTATCCAGAATATCTGTCAAAGATAATGTCGCGGCACCTCCATCTTTAGTTTATAAACGAAAGAATGCCATTCCTTCAAAATAATTGAAGTTTTGTCCTTAATAGCAAGCATCTGTTCAGGAGTGCTTACTGTTTAGAATTGCTTGAACTTATTGCATTGTACTGCCGTGAGGAACTCATGAGACAATGCTTCAGACCACACCTTTGCTGCAGAAAACTACTGGAAAGCCCTTTCCGTTAGTGGTTTTGTGAAGATGGGGTTTCGCGGCTAAACCTAGTGGCGTTAGGTACCGGTGATTGTCGAAAACTACGACCAACCAACTCTGCCATCGCATATGTTAAGTATCGGAGAATCTTGTTCAGCTAATGCTAACTTCTCACCTGGCGACGATAGGTAGAGCGGTCATGATATTGATTGATCCAGTACAGTTGCTGAGGAATTCAATCACCATAAATTTCTGGAAAGACATTGGCAAGAAAATTATTACTGGGCTAATCAAAGAACTCATCTGTCAAATCTTCAGTGCCCTTAGCAACATGATTAAAACCCAATCTGGCTTTCATGTTCTTGGGTCACTTGCCTTGTTATAACCAGAGTTTCTTCCTCAATGCAGAGTGGGGTAGAGAAGATCTTGCCAGTACAGAAGAACATGGTGGGCAGCTTGGTTTTGGGCTGGGCTTTCATGGGGTTGCTACTCTAGAGCTATATATGATATACACTTTCATGAACTAGTCCTATTTACTCCTGTCTTCATACTATGTCATTTCACTGTCTTTGATGGGACTCTACTACTTGTACTTTGAGCTCTTTTTGTTGTATTATTTTTACACATTTGAGTTGGATTCTTTGGGAGAGAATTTTTGAGGGGGGAGGCTTCTGTTGTTGAGGAGATTTGTCATCTGGCTTGTTATCTAGCAAAAACCTCTTTCTCTCTTGCTCTGTTCATTCCCTGTCTTTTTTTTTTTCCTCCATTTTTCAGCCTTGGCATTATGAATCATATGGTTCAAAAGATGGCTGTCGTAATTAGCTTCCACGAAGACGGCGGCGAGCACAATACAGTTTGAAACCGAGCGACATCGATTTCGATGGATGTACTGCGGGTCATAACACTGTTTGAAAATCAAGTGCCGTAGGAAATAGTATTTGAAAAGATGTAAAAGTGGGAGTCCTTAATCAACACCGACAAGGCAAGGACATGAGGCCCGCGGGTTGTCCCTTGTAGATAAGGTGTTAGGAACTAAACGGAGAATTACCTAAAAAGTCATAAACCTTTTATAATTGTACAAATTCAGTTATAAACTATTTTTCTTTGCTAATTCAATTCTAAACATTTTATACATATGTCAATTTAGTCTTTTCGGCTAACTCTAAAAGGTGGAAGCTGACATAGCAATTTTTAATAATATATTTTTTTATTTTTTATTTATTATTTCTCCTTTTTGTCTTTTCTTCTTCTTCTTCCTCTTGCTAACCTCTAGAGAAGGTTTCACCCCGCCAGTGGTCAGAGGTGGCAAGCTTCGCTACTGAAGATCGACTTTTCCTCTGGCCATTCATCGAGCCCGGTGGCTGGTTGGAGGAAGAAGAAAAAGACAAAAGAAAGAAAAAGAAAAGAAAAAAGTAACAATTTTTTAAAAAATTATTAAAAACACGTCAGTCTCGACCATGCCACATCATTATCAGCGGCTCTACATCAGCAATTTTCGGCTAAAATTGATGGAAATGACTGAACTGACACATGCAAAATGTCTAGAGCTGAATTGGCAAAAAAAAGAAAGGCTCGGAATTGAATTGGAACAACTGCAATAAGTTTATGGCTCTTTTGGTAATTAGTCTGGAACCAAATTACAACGAGAGACATGCAGAGAATTAACTTGAAGTTAGAAAAATAAAATCTAGTGAATATATCTTAACCTCGATATAACTGGAAAGGTTAATTTAGTCTCAATTTTTGGACTTTTCAAAAGTACCCCCCGCAAGAAATAATTCAAAGATAAAGAGAAAAAATACATAATTAGCACATATCTCTAGCTTTCCATTTCTTCCACTTTCTTATAGAACATTAAAAACTATTTCATTTTTCGGTTTGCGATCATCACCTCACTTCCTTATACAACATTAAAAATATGACATATCGTGAACCTAAACTCCGCTCCCATCACGTACGAGATATCACAAAACATACAACAAATCCAAATGATTTAGAAAATGCACCTTTATCATTGATTTTTTTTCTTCCTTTGTATAATCTTCAGAAGCTTCAAAGGATCTTTGACATATATACGTGTGATGATCACAAATGGGATTACTTGCACTTACTTATAGAGAAAAGAAATAAATTTTGCTCCATGCTCGAAAATTTCATAAACGCACTAGTTAAACTTTATATATAACTACCCACCCACGCATGGCCGAATTGGTTAAGAGATGGACTATCCATTGTCAGGTCCCTGGTTCAAATCTCTCATCTCGCGCTCCGTGACTTAAGTGGAGGTTGCGGCTGGTGGTTGTCATGCTAGTCCCCTCGAGGAACAGTCGATGTGCGCGCAAACTGGCCCGGACACTTCGGTCATAAAAAAAAACACTTTATATATAACTAGCTTTATAGCTCGCGTGATGCGCAGTCGATTAAAGAGCAATAACTTTTAGATAAAAAGGTTCAAGCAAGCACCCTTGGGGTGAACATTCAAGGACCCTCCGGCGCTCAAGTCGATATTTGCTTTATGCTCGTTTCGTGAATTTTCAACATTCAGCTTATGGAAAATTTTTGCCCTCGCATGTAAAAAAATCTTCAAAGGTGGGGAAAATGATTTCCATTTTTTTGAGAAGAGGAAAAGATTTTGCATCATCTTTCCTTCCTCCACTCTTTCATATTTTTTTTCTTTTAATTTTTTTTAATTTTTCTTTATATTTGTTTATTTTTTAAAATTCTAAATTTTACTTTTCTTAATTTTTATTTTTCTCTTTCCTTTTTAATTTTAATTTTATTTTCCCTTCTTTTTAGGCCGGTCACCAACCACGGCACCGGTGAATAAGGCCAAGCCTTGATCGAGACTGGCGAGCTCGAGCTCGCCTATCGCCGGCCACAACGGCGGGCGACCGACCAAAGAAGATGGGAAAAGATGGGAAAAATATATTGAAATAAAAAATAATTTAAATTTAAATTTAAAAAAGGAAAGAAAATGAAAAAAAAAAAAGAATGCATGGAGGAAAATCAAATCCAATTTTCCAACGAACAGTGGAAAATATTTTTCCATGTCATTTTTCTGGTTTCAATTGAACACAACAAATGTTGTTATTTTCCTAGAAAGTGATTTTCTGAAAAATAATTTTCAAAGACATCTCATTATTCGTGAAACGAACGAAGCCTCAGAATTTTTAATGTGAGAGAATCTCAATCCAATTTGGAACCCCTCTAGTCATAATCGGGATAAGTTATTCATAAAATTTTAAGAAACCCATTGCAAAGCAACATTGTCGTGTGTTTTGTTTGATAAAACAATTTTGGATGACACAATGAAGTCTTTGCCAAAAATTTCAAATAAGGGCCATTTTCTTAAATAAAAAAAAGCCCTAGAGTGGATCTTGTCTCAAATAAAGTTTGAATTGGCCAAATCATCTCAAATAAGGGCCTGAGCTAACCGGCTGGCCAAATCTTTGACCATCGGCGAGCGTGTCATTGTTCGGGCCACTAGAGGAGGGGGTACTTTAGTCAATATAGACATAAAACAGATATCCTAAAAAAAAAACAAAAAACAAAAAACAAAAAAGCCCGAAGAAGAATTGACACTTCGCTTCCCACGTTCTCTGCTTCCGCTCTTTGCTTGTTCTCCAATAATTCTAGATCGAAAACCCCCCAAATTCCTTCGCTTCTTCTTTCTTCTTATGTGTCACGGTCGTTTTCTTCTCCTCCATGGTTTCTTCATTTGCTTCGTTTGTCTTTCTTCGTTTCTCCATTTGTCAAGTTCCTTCGTATTCAACTCATCTTTCTTTTGCTAAAACGAAAATCTTCATCTGCTGCGTTTCTTCCCGTTGGAGCTTCCTTTCATAGCCAGAGGATTGTTTTCATTCGTGACAGCCGCAAGACAAAGCAGCCGTAGTGCGCGCAGAGAGAGAGAGAGAGAGAGAGAGAGAGAGAGAGAAATTGAAGAGAGCTTATAGAAGACTCCATTGAGAGGTGAACAAAAAAAATTCGCAAAAAGAGATGATTTCAATTCGTTTTTGGTTTCGACAGGAAAAAAAAAAAATCGTTCCTTGGGAGTGGAAGAGATTGAGAATGGCTTGGTAACAAGAACAAGCAAGAGCAGAAGCACAGAGTGTGGGCAAGCGTAATGTACTTCGTTTTGGGGGCTTTTTAGTTCTTGTCTAAATTTTAGTTTGATTAAAATACCCCGGCGGCCGGAACAGTCACATGCTCGCCAGCGGCCAATGATTTTGGCCGGCCGGAGAGCTCAGGCCCTCATTTGAGATTGTTTGGCCACTTTAGCCTCCTATTTGAGACTATTTGACTACTTCAGCCTTATTTGAGACACAGATTACTCTGGGTCATTTTTTTAGAAAATGGCTCAACTAAGAGCCGTTATTTCAAATTTTGCCGAAATCTTATGTCATTTCATCGATTTGGATATTCATTTTCAAAATTTCTTTGAAATTCCAGAATTTTGGACATATTTATCCATGTATATAACTGTAACAAAAAGAGAAACAAGAAAAAAGCATCCTTCGCTGGTGGTCCGTCATCGCCTGCCGTCGCTTGCCATCAAAGAGGGTGATCCGCCCGTGGTCTGAGTCCTCGCTGCCATAGAACGGCTCTTAGGCAAGTCACCCTCGAGGTTGCGCCATTGAAGTTGCAAAGTTAGAGGTGGACAGGCATTGCATGCATGGAAGTTGTAGAGGGAACCTCGATGAGGGCGCATGGCCTCCGCCGGGCTACCACTGTCGAGTCCATCATCACCGAGATCGATATTTCGTCGGACCAAATCGGGCCAATGCTGCGGGACTTTGGATTTTGCCCAAGCAGATCTTAACTTATGGTGACCCAATAATATTTGACCACAATTTCTGGGCACATCTTAGCTTGTGATTGTTAATTTCGGAAGTGTGGTTGGCGTAGCATCCTTGACTGGGTTTTCTTTCATCAGAAGCTGATAAAAGCTAGTGATGCACCTAGGACCGGCAGACTCATCAGTTAACGATATCGGATTGGGCTCAAATTCGGTCGGTTGAAGCGAAACGGCCGTCTGAACAATATTCGACGCCGTTTGCGTTGGATTTTGGCAATTTGGGGTCATTTAGATGGATTTCCGGATATTTTTCTATTTTTAGGTAATTTTATAATTTAATGGTATTTTTATAATTTTTGCGTTATTTTTTTGTCATTAGGGTTGACACCTTATAAAAGGTCGTTTTTAGGGTTTTGAGAGCAGATTATTGGATATTGAGAATATTACGATTTGATATCGTTTTGAGTGAACAGTGATTGTTCCTCATTCTATCGATTTTGTTCATCATCGCCTTCTTTCTATCGTAGTTCGGCACCATTTAGTATCAGAGCACAGGTTGCTTCGAACCGATGGCTGAACAAAATCGTGGTGGTCGGAGACAGCGTGGTCGTGGAGGCTAGGGACGTGGAGTCGTTCCTGATGAAGATGAACAACCGCGTATGCGAGATCTAGGAGACATAGAAAATGAAGAGCTGAGAAAATAACTTCAGGATTTGAAGAAAAGACTTGCGCGGGTGCAGGAGAATGTATATGGAACGACGACTTGAGCTGGCGGGGTTTTACTTTCCATCCAAAAAAAATTCGATCGTCGATGAGTATCCGATCGTTGATGAACATCCGATCGTCGATGAAGGTCCGATCGTCGATCGTCGATGAAAATCCGATTGTTGAACAAGATCCCATCTTTGATCAAGAACCAATCTTTGATCAAGATCTGATTTTTGATAAATATCCTATTTGTTATGAAAATCCAATCTTTGACGAATATCTAGAATTTGACGAAGATCCGATTCTTGATCAAAATTACTCGTTCGCCACGTTCGTGGGTGAGATGATGGCTAAGGTTGTGTTCGGAGGCGTGCCGAGCTATGAACGATTTGTTGCGTTCAATGACGAGGTGTCGATTTTCGACCCAGATGTTGACGGCGGAAGCAGAGGCGTGGAAGTGGTCAAATTGGAATCCCAGGATCAAGATTCGGGGAGTGCAGCGAGCCGGGCAGATGAGATTTCACGACCGCCTCTTGTGAGGACCTCTAGAGGAAGAGTACAAGTATTGCCTTCTTGATTCAATGACTCTTGGATGAAAGAGAGTACTGCTAAGGCTCGATTGTTAGACAATAATGTAGACGAATATAAGATCGTCGAATGTAAAAAGCCGAAAATCAATACTAAAGCAGCTAGAACATTGAGTAATTTGAAGCCTGAAAGTGATGATTTTGAGGGCGTTGGCTTTATTGTTGTGGATGGGTCGATTGTGGTTCTTAATGAATTCTTTGAGCTTCTGAAGAGGGTTCTGTGGAAGAACAATAGCATTTCATGGGAGATTGCTTGGTTTAAAGCTAAACAGCCGCAAACTCTGGTTTCTGCAACTTGGTCCATTGAGGGAACATCAGCAGCAGCGCCTTACCTGAATAAGCAGCATCTTGGTGGATCATTGGTCAATGATGAGTGCAAACATGTTTTAGTATGTCAAAGTAATTGGAAATCTGAATACATGATGGTTAAGCTACTTCATCCTCAACCTATCCTCACGATTGAATGGAGGCCATTGGGAGGACGATGGCTTAAGAGGAATCTGAAAGTAAAACAGGTTCTTTTAACATGCTGCTTGGAAGGAGCTGCGAGGTTATGGAGAGATGGATTATGGACGACAAAGAAAAACGAAGGACTTCAAGAATTCCAAATTTATGCCGCATTCATTTTGTATTGTTGTTGTAATCAAGACAATCAACGTTCTTGGTGCAACTTTAGGTGAGAACTTTTTTGTTACTTGGGTAGAAGAAAAGAAGGGGTTACTTAAAATTGGCAAAGAAGATAGCTAGTTTTTTCCTACAAAGTTTTCTGAACATGAAAAGAATGGCCGATGTGAATGGGTAGTAGGCATTAGTGCAGAGTTGAGAATTACATTCTGGGCTATCCATTGTCTTGATGAATTTTCTCCTCTTAGGCACCCTCGGGTGATGTTATGGAAGTCAAAGGAGCTGCAGTGTCTTGACTTGGGGAATCTTCACAAAGTTTCATATTTGAATGGCAAAGGTCAACACCCTGTGAAGAAAGCAATCATCTCAAGGAATAGCTCATCTGGGCCACATGTTTTATGCTCTTTTAGTCCCCTTTCACCATGCAAGTCGATGGCGTGGTTGTTTATCCTATACTTTGACTATTGCTGCCATGTTATCTGCGGAGTCTTCTCTATTTCCCAGTCGAAGCAAAGAAAGGTCAGTTACGAGAGGAACTGGAAGTACCAGAAGAGATTGATGCAAGTGGAGATGAAGCAGATTAGAGGGCGAATCTTTTTTCTAGCAGAGGAGGATGATGCACCTATGACCGGCAGACTCATCAGTTAATGACATTGGATTGGGCTAAAATTTGGTCGGTTGAAGCGAAACGGCTGTCTGAACAATATTCGACACTGTTAGCATTGGATTTTGGCAATTCACGGTCGTTTAGATGGATTTCCGGACATTTTTCTATTTTTAGGTAATTTTATAATTTAATGGTATTTTTGTAATTTTTGCGTTATTTTTTTGTCATTAGAGTTGACACCTTATAAAAGATCGTCTTTAGGGTTTTGAGAGCAGATTATTAGATATTGAGAATATTACGATTTGATATCGTTTTGAGTGAACAGTGGTTGTTCTTGATTCTATCAATTTTGCTCTTCATCGCCTTCTTTCTATCGTAGTTCGGCACCATTAATGATGCCAAAGCGCGATAGAAAGCAAAACTAAACAGAAGAATCGAAACGATAAATGAGAAACCACCGTTCACTCAAGTATGATTTTATCAAAATCAACGAAAATATCAAAGTCTGTCATAAACTGCTCTTCCACGAATCCTAAACATCGTTATATAAGATGCTAAACCTAATTGACCTAGGAAACACAAAATTGTAAAAACGCCACTATAATTAATTAAAATACCTAAAAACATTAAAATTACAAAAATGCCTGAAATAGAAAATACGCAATATTACGCAATCTTCGCAATATTACAGAGATCGCGAGATTTATCTCCATCATTCTCCCCTGCTAGGAAAAAGATTCGTCCTCGAATATGCTTCATCTTCATCGGCATCAATCTCTTTTCGTGAGGATCGGGCAACTTCTTCCGCCTTTTATCATAAGGAAAATCAGTGCCCACAGATTTAATGGATGGGTCAACATCATCTTCTGAGTTAGTTCCATAAAATTCATCATCTAATTTAGTCACACTTTCTTCCGCATTGCCCTTGTCTTCTTTCAAGTCCCATGTTCGGCTCGCAATCTCAGTTGTGAAGCCGATGAAGATGCCATTAGAACCGGATAGGAAGAATTCGATGAATTCCCCAGCCTTGTGAGCCGTTTTTGTATCACCCAGGAAGTGAACAACTAAATCCGTATCATCCTGCTTGTACCATCAGGTAACAACACCAAAAGGGAGGGCAATAGTATCACGCAAAGCCCTATTTTCATCGCTTTTGTTACCCTCCATAGGCAGTAAGCATGCTTTGCAACCAAAGGCAACTAAAGCTGACTCCAAATTTGTGTAGTGGCTATCATCAACAAATTCAGCCAACCCAAGAATCCTGTTGATCAAATTAACATAACCTAGTCCGACGGTATACCTAGCACCACGAAAGATTGGAACTATTGCCACCACAACTGGGGCCTCTTGCATGTCACAGTTGGCGGACAAAACATCTCCTGTTGAATTATGTGAAGTTTCTTCCACATACCTAAAATTTGTGATATTGCAATTCCCAAAATCAGCACTTTTAGGAACAGGGTTACCTTGATCCTTAGTGCTCCTTGAAACATCGGCTTTCTGCACATCTTTAGGAACCATATCGATTTTTCCTGGGAAACATTGCTAGGGACGACCTCGCTGCCCTTCGCCGACACGATGACTTCTACCGTCGTGACAAGATCTGCATCCCCCTGCTCTCCATCAGATTCATCGTCGAATAGATTTTCATAGACCGGATCTGTATCAAAATTTGGATTTTCATAACAAATAGGATATTTATCAAAAATCAAATCTTGATCAAAGATCGGTTCTTGATCAAAGATCGGATTTTCATCAACGATCGGATATTCATCGACGATCGGATATTTTTCGGATTGAAAGTCCAATCCTGCACGCGCAAGTCGTCGCTCCAATTGTTGGATTCGCCTTCTCAGCGCCCGCGCAAGTTGTCTCTTCAAATCCTGCTTTCGTTTCCGTAGCTCTTCGTTTTCTATGTCTCGTAGATCTCTCAGACGCGGCTGTTCATCTGCATCAGGAACGATCCCGCGCTTCCAGCCTCCACGAGCACACTGTCTTCGACCACCTCGATTTCGTTTAGCCATTGATTTCAAGCAACCTGATACCAAATGATGCCGAAACGTGATAGAAAACAAAACTAAATAGAAGAATTGAAACGATCAACGAGGAACCACCGTTCACTCAAGTGTGATTTTATCATAATCAACGAAAATATCAAATTCTGTCATAAATTGCTATTCCACGAATCCTAAACATCTTTATATAAGATGCTAAACTTAATTGACCTAGGAAACACAAAATTACAAAAACGCCACTAGAATTAATTAAAATACCTAAAAATATTAAAATTGCAAAAATGCTTAAAATAGAAACTACGCAATCTTCGCAATATTATGGAGATCGCGAGATTTATTTGCATCAGCTAGTTTGGAATTTTGACAAAGTAATTCAAGAAAAGCCGAAAATATCAAGAAAAGTCGAATTAAAATCAAATGATGGGCACTAGAGGCATTTGAAAATCCACAAAAGAAATTTTGTTTGTTAGGCTTTCTAAAGAGCTAGGACTGCAAGGATACTTGAAACCAACCTGATGCGCAAGTGGATGCTATGGGCGTAGCGGCTGAGGACGCGCGGTGGCGAGCAAGCGATTGCATGGGCAGTTTTTGAGAGGAGAGGCGCAGCTGTGGTGGTGGTGTTCGCGAGCGACCTGTCTCCGACGCTGGCTTTCTCAGACAAAGATGAAGGACATGGCTGCTCATTCATTGCCTTTGTGTCTAGTGTATTAACTCCGTGTATTCTATCAGCAGGAAGAATAACTTGACCCGCCAAAAACCACGATTGACCGACCTACAAATTTGTAAATGGATAAAGATGCGTGGGAGGCATGAAGATCTTGGTTGCCGCCCTTGATGATGCAATGTAAATTTATAGAGATAATGGAGATAACGAATTAAATCAAATTACGTAATATAAACGTGTAAGGTCCGTGTAAGTTTTTTTTTTCTTTAATAGGAGGGTCAATTTATTTTCTTCTATTTTTGGTTTTTTCTTCTTTTAAATTTGTGGGTCAGTCGATCATGGTTTTTGGAGGAGGATAACGTGGGAAGTACGAAGATGTTGGTTGCTATCCTCGATGATGCAATGCAAATGTATAGACAACAAATTAAGTTAAATTACATGATATTGATGTGCAAGGTTCGTGCATGCGTGCAAGGTTTTTTTTTTTTCTTTTGCCCGTTTTAGGAAGGTCAAGTTATTATCTTCTATTTATGTTTTTCTTTTAAATTTGTGAATTGGTCGATCATGGTTTTTTGGAGGAGGATAACGTGCATGGGAAGTATGAAGATCTTGGTTGTTGTCCTTGATGATGCAATGTAAATGTACAGAGATAATATGGACAATGAATTAAATTAAATTACATAATATAGACGTGCAAAGTCCGTGCAGACGTGCAAAGTTATTTTGTTTTTTATTTTTTTATTTTTTTTCCTTTTGTCCTTTTCAGAAGGTCAAGTTATTTTCTTCTATTTTTGTTTTTTTTTTCTTTCAAATATGTGGGTCGGTCGATCATGGCTTTTAGAGGAGGATAACGTGGGAAGTATGAAGATCTTGGTTGTTGTATTCAACATGAATGTATATATATAAATTACATAATATAGACGTGTAGGGTCCATGCAGCTATGCAATGTCGTTTTGTTTTATTTTTCTTTTGCCCATTTTAGGAAGGTAAAGTTATTTCCTTCTGTTTTTTTTTATTTTACATTTATGGGTTGGTCGATCATGGTTTTTGGAGGATGATAACGTGGGAAGTGTGAAGATCTTGGTTGTTGACCTTATCATGGGATGTAAATGTATAGAGATAAAATAAACAATGAATTACATTAAATTACATAATATAGATGTGCAAGGTCTATGGAGCATTGGAGATGTGCAAGGTCTTTTTGTTTTTGTTTATTTTTTCTTTTTGCCCTTTTCAGGAAGGTCAAGTTATTTTTTTTCTTCTTTTAAATTTGTGGGTTGGTCGATCATGATTTTTGGAGGAGGATAACGTGGGAAGTATGGAGATCTCGCTTGTTGTCCTTGCTGATGCAATATATAAATGTATAGAGATAAATAGACAACAAATTAAATAAAATTACCTAATATAGACTTGCATGGTTTTTTTTTTGTTTTTGTTTTTCTTTTGCCCTTTTTAAGGAAGGTCAAGTTATTTTCTTCTATGTTTGTTTCTTTCTTCTTTGAAAATTGTGGTCGGTCGATCATGGTTTTTGGAGGAGGATAACGGGGGAAGTATGAAGACCTCGGTTGCTGTCTTTGATGATGCAATGTAAATTTATAGAGATAAAATAGACAACGAATTAAATTAAATTACATAATAGAAGTGCAAGGTCCGTGCATACGTGCAAGGTCTTTTTATTTTCTTTTTCTTTTGCCTTTTTAGGAAGGCCAAGTTTTTTTTTCTTTTCTTTTAAGTTTGTGGGCCGGTGGTTTTTGGAGGTGGATAATGTGGGAAGTAAGAAGATCTTGGTTGTTGCCCTAGATATGATGCAATGTAAATGTATAGAGATAACATAGACAATAAATTAAATTAAATTATATAGTATAGACGAGCAAAGTCCATGCAGACGTGCAAGGTATTTTTGTTTTTGGGAAAATTTCAAAAAAGGGCTCGAAGTGGCATTGATTTCTCAAATAAGGGCCTAGAGTGAGCATCGTTTCCAATAAGGGTCTAAAGTGCTCAAATTGTTCCAAAAAAGGACTTATCCGAAGGGCATTTTTATCTTTTAATATTTTTTGCCTTTTCTTTTCTATTTTTCTATTTTTCCTCCTCGCCTCCCCCCTATTCATCGTCATCCCCAGCACGTCTTCGTCTTCTTCATGGCACCGAAAGACCCGCGCCGGCTCGTTGCCCACTACCATCGCTACCGACTCCAAGAACTACGACCTGTTCAAGTGCTCGCCGCCCACGAGGACCGGCCTGACCGAGATGGGTTGCCTGAGCCAAGCCCTGCCAGACAAAGTCTACGCCGTTGACTCCAACTCCTTCGTCGGAGACTCGCCGCTTGTGTATATGCTTTCGAGCATCATGGACATTAGATGTTCGAAAGGCCGTGCCACACTTGACTTTCATCTTTTGCTTAGCTTTGACTGTTTTTCGATCTTGGAAGTGCCAACGCAACCCTATGCGATGATTTGCAGATCTGGTCAAGTGATCAATAGTAGAATGAAGAACCGAGAACGTGAGCCTCGACGGCCAATGAGAAGCAAGGAGCAAAAGACCAGTGAGGAATAAACCGAATTTGCAAGTGACATGAAAGGTATCCCACGTCGGCCTGTAGGAACATGAAAATCGAGGTGCAACTATTTCTAAACCCCTCTTCGGTCTGGGTTCAGGCTCAGGCCATTGAGAATTTCTGGAAGGGCTCCCTATGGTGTAAAACCCTACTATTCCTAGTTCAAAACTTAACTAGTATGGCCCGTTGTTCCTGCAACTCCTACCGTACGGCCCATTCCAGTCAAAATCAGCCTAGGCGATGATGTCCTGGATCTGTCTCGGCAGCAAGTCGAGCTCCTGTTCCTCTCGCAATCAGATGCATATGATGAAAAAGATTTTCGGCAGAGTCTGCTACAGGCTGAACATCACGGAATCACTAGTGCCATAACCAGAAAATCTCCACCTGCTTCTGATTTCACGTGTGTGGCCAATATTTACCAGGCTAAGGTAGACAAAGACGGCGACCAGACATGGCACGGTGGGAGCATAGAGGAGGCGGAAAGCATGTGACGTTGCTCCTGTCCAGTCTACACAATGACCCGTTGTTCCTGCAGCTCCTACAGTACGACCGTTGTTCTTGCAGCTCCTACAATACGACCCACTCCAGTGAAAATCAGCTTCGTCGATGATGTCCTGGATCTGTCCCGGTAGCAAGTCGAGGCTCCCGTTCCTCTCACAATACACAAGCCGCGAGTTTCCGACAAAGGAGTTGGAATCAACGGCATAGACTTTGTCTGGCCGGGCTTGGATCAGGCAACCCACCTCGGTCAGGCCGGTCCTCGAGGGCGGCGGGCACTTGAACAGGTCGTAGTTCTTGGAGTCGATAGTGATGGCAGTGGGCAACGAGCCGATGCGAGTCTTTCAGTGCCATGAAGAAGACGAAGGCATGCTGGGGATGATGATGAACAGGAGGGGAAGGGAGGGGAGGGGAGGAGGAAAAAAAAGGAAAAATAGAAAAGAAAAGGAAAAAAATATTAAAAGACAAAAGTGCCCTTCGGATAGGCCCTTTTTTGAAATAATTTAAGTACTTCATGCCCTTATTTGAAACGATGTTCACACTAGGCCCTTATTTGAGAAATCGAGGCCACTTCGGGCCCTTTTTTGAAAATTTTCCTTTATTTTTTTTTCTTTTGTCCAAAGTTGAGTTATTTCTTCGGTTATTTTCTTCTTCTTTTAAATTTGTGAGTTGGTGGTTTTTGGAGGAGGATAATGTGGGAATTATGAAGATCTGTGGGAAGTATGAAGATCTAGGTTGTTATCCTTGATGATGCAATGTAGATGCATAGAGATAATATAGATAACGAATTAAATTGAATTACATAATATAGACGTGCAAGGTTCATGTAGGCGTGCAAGGTTTTTTTTTTTTTTTGGCCCTTTTTGGAAGGTCAAGTTATCTTTTTCTGCTTTTAAATTTGTGGGTCGATCATTCGACAGTTCTCGGATTTACAGAAGAAATTTCGCATGTATGCATGAAATGCATGAAACTAGTCTAATGTGACTCGAGCCTACTTGAGAAAAGGAGCCATTCTTGGCCTTTGATTGCGTTTTATGGATAATACTTCTTGACAGCATCTGCATTTACAGGACTTGTCTGTTCTTCGCCCTCAGCATTTTCAAGGATGAGTGCGCCTCTTGGTAGGATCTTCTTGATTTTATAAGGCCTTCATAATTTGGGGTGAATTTTTCTCCAAGGTGCTGGGCGTTCGGGAGTGTTTGCTTCACAACTAGATCTCTTACCTCAAGAGTTATGGGTTTTACCTTTCGATTGAATGCTTTGGCTACTCGCCTTTGATAAGGTTGGCCATGAAGTCTTTAGACGCTTCTCATCTATCAAATTCAGTTGTTCATGCCTCTACTGGATCCATTTGGTCTCTAAGAGCTCAGTCTGAGATAGGATTCTCAAGGATGGAATCTCAACCTCGATGGATAGGACTGATTCCATATCGTATACTAAGGAATAGGGTGTTGCCCCGATTAAAGTTTGGATCTAGGTGTGATGCGCTGCCACCGCAGAAGCACAAGCCAAGAAAGCCGGCCCTAGCTCCACCAAATGCGATGACCTGTCGAAGCAGCAGTTCCATTTCTACCTGCTAGAGCTGTTGGAGACGTATGACGACAAGGTGCACTTCATGCAGGAGCTCTTCTCGACCAGCAACTATGGCGACAACCGGCTTCAGCTAGGCGATGCGACCGGAAAAGACCGCCTTATAGAGACGCCGAGCATGGTGGTTCACACCGAAAACGTGACTGAAGCAGCTGGGGGGTGAACAAGCGAGTCCCGCCACCAACACCAAGAGCCTTCTGATGAACAATCCCGACTTCCACCTGTCTTCCCTGTTGAACGGGGTGGAATATCACTCGTCTTGTTCTTCTTCTAATTCAGCCAGGTATTAGGGCAGCTATGGCTATGGCTACAACGGCGCGATCGGAGGGGCGACAGCGGCGACTGATCAAGCCTTGACGCCATATTGCGGGAGAGAGATGGTATCCTCCTCTCAAGTCTCCTCGGGTAGCAATTAGCATGCATGCGAATTGCCTTAGGTTTTCCGAGGGTCTAGCTAAGCTTCTGGGTCAACAAGCGTGTGTAGTCAAGACTTCTGGTTTAATTTATTTTTCTGTTCTGTTGATGATTTGTAGAGTTATTGAGAGCTAATCTGTGAACTTGAACAAATTATCTAATGTCTTGGTTGGAGCATCGTGCGGGCGAAAAAATGTGATACTTCTATCACACAGTTTGATATAAAGCTGAGGGAATTCAAACCAACATTGTGATGAATAGAACTTTAGCTCTAGATTAATTCATGTGATTTTAGCTACAGGTTATCAACAAAAACACACGCACGCACATATTTACATTTATGGCTTGACCCCTTTATGGTGGCGACGCTTATGGAGGCAGCAGCAGTAGCTATGGTACCACTAGTGGTTATGGCATGAGGGGTTTTTATGCTAGTAATATAACCACCCCACATTGGGGCCAAAGAGAGGTAAATCCAGCAATATCAGGAGGAAAATGATTTAGAAATTTTTTTGCTCGGACTAACATCAATTTTCTTGTGTTGTTTATACAGTAATTCAAATGTCATAAGATGACAGAGAGCTTTCATTTCTCTATCCTACATACTTTTACCCTTTGCATAGCCTAGTTGAGCCTACATATTCATTTCGTAAGCCCCATTGGTGATCAGCACCACCAGTTGGACCGCTCGAGGATGACCCACCTGAGACTGTTCAGCTGACCCGGAGGACTGCTATGGAATAAAGCGAACAATGGTAATCAGGATGGGGTATAACTAGTCAAACGTAGGGTACCTGGAAATAAGGCATGGTAGATGAAGTAATGCATGCTATGCTTTAATATGTGAATGCGTCCCATAGAAGTAGCCTAGAGGACCACAACAACGAAGTACAAAATCTTTTAGTCACCTTATTCGGGTTTGTCTCGTACCGCCTCAAAGACTGGCTCAGTCATATAGCAGAGCCACTCAGCCACACAGCAAGGTCTTCCCATAACTCCATGGGGCATATACACTTGAATACTACACTAGATTTTTCAGAAACCACAGTCTGTAAGCATGCACTAAATAAAAAAAAAAAATTGATATACATGCCCACGTTTAAAGCGTGCCTCACCGTAGGCTATGCCAGGTTCCAACTCATTCATTCTAAACTAGTTAGCATCATTTACCTATATTACCTCAAACGACAGCTGAATACCTGCTAACAATTGATGATAATATTTCAGCTTGCTCAGTGACCTCTCCTAATGACTACTATGTTTGACAGGCCATTGAACTGCACCAATTGATGATCAAATGCAGGTACTTGCAGTTCAGCAAATGAAACTATAAATGCACCAATACATATGCCAAGGTGGCTAACAATGTGTAGACCTAAATCGCTAAGTTCCTAGGCCCCCGAAGGTGTGAGGAGTGCAGCCCGACGCAACCGACATTACGAATCACGCCCAAAATGCCCCACCTAAATCTGCTCGAGCCTTTCCATCGTGCTTCACGTCCACCATAAAACAACAACTAACTCCTCATTTATTCCATAGCTCACTTTCTCAATTCCACAATGCTAAAACCCATGCAGAACATCGCATATTGGGAAGTGTTGGGAGAGTAACGGAGTGTCGGAGTATGTCGGACGCGATACATAGACCTCCAAAAATTGTAGGTGCTTCATAGGTTATGGCTCGTCGACTGTTGTGTTAAGCAAGACGCTGTAGCAGTTCGTGCCAGCCGAACCCGTCAAAGACAGAGTGTCAGGTTTGGCGCGGCCCACAAACAAATTAAGCAGGAATGGGGTGGTTCTTTGTGCTCGTATCGCTCCGGCTTCATGCGATGAAATGTTTTACGTAAATTGAAGAAGTGGAATTATCCTTTGACGAGGATCTAGAAGTGGCAGCTAAAGGACCAATTTTTAATTTATATTTAGTAGCTTTGATTATATGGGATTGGTAAAATTTTAACACTAGATTTTCAGGTGTAAAAAGTAGTAAACACTAAGGCTACGTTTGGCAGTCATGATAAAAATCAGGATATGATATGTTATATCATATTCGGTGTTTGGTGGCCGTGTAGGATAAGATAGAGTCGGATATAGAGAGGATATAGCATGTATAAAAAAAATCCTAGGGAGGGGATGAGATAAAGCCGAATAGGACATAAAAAAAAATTGAGGAAAAAATTAAAATAGGGCAAAAATCTTTGGATCCGTTTCGCCATTCACTCTTGTTGTCGTCCCTCGCAGGTTTTCAACTCTCAATGATCTCTCTTCTTGCCGTCGGCTCATTGCCTCTACTCTCGACCTCTGCTCTCATCGCCTTACACGGCTGCTTCCAACTCCATCACGCGCAACCATCCAAAGCTCTGAAAATTTTCGGCATCCATCGTCCAAAGCTCTAGTGGAGACGAGGGTCATTGGTCCAGGGCTGAAGCCGAAGCCGAGTCCCCCGGCGGAGGGGGCGGCGTCGTTGGAGAAGAAGGAGTCGATGGAGACGCGCAGGGAAAGAGTGATGGTGGGCCGCGTGGGAGGCTTCGCCGACGACGCTGATGACGTCGAAGACGACTGCGGCGGTTTTTCGTTCGCAGCCATACTTGGCGAACAAAGACAAGAAAATGGAGAAAATCCATCTCTCTCTCCTTGTTTTTCTAATAATCTTCTTCTTCTTCTTCTAAAGAAGGCAATCGAAGTTTGTCGATGTCCCTATTATTGGGTCGTTGTCTTTCTGTCTTGAGCGAGCGTTTCAAGATATGAACTGCGAAATCAAGACAAGAAAGTCCACGCTACCATTTCTCTCTCTCTCTCTCCGGAGAGACCATGATTTTTTACTGGAGGATAAAGATGATGGTTTGTGGTGTCTCATCTTCCTTCAACACCACCATAAGAGAGAGATGAATTGACTCCATATATAATATCCGGACATCACCAAACGATGTATAGGATATTTCAAATCCTATCATATCCTTATCCTATTCGGTAAAAAAAATCCGGACGACCAAACGCAGCCTAACTAGATATGTGCTATGTATGTGGTTAGACCGCATTATATTGAACTAAATTAAATTATTGCACACTTTATTCACAGATTTAAATGTTTCGTTTATTTCGCGAAAATATGAATAAAAAAATTTCCCGAAAAATAATTGCTTGAATTATAAATATTACATAATATAGACGTGCAGAGCCAGTGTAGATAGCAATGTCATTTTGTTTTATTTTACTTTTTCCCATTTTAGGAAGGTCAAGTCATTTCCTTCTGTTTTTTTTTTTTTTTTGTCCTTTTAAATTTGTGAGCCTGTCGATCAGGGTTTTTGGAAGAGGATACAACGAATTACATTAAATCACATAATATAGATGTGCAAGGTCTCCGCAGCGAGAAATTATTCAGTCGTTAGTGATCAACACGTCATCGGCCTATGTGGCGTGCCTCTTCCATTCGGAATCCGACAAGTGTTCCTGACCTGGAATTTAAAAAAAAAAAACAGAAGCCAATTTTCTCTCTCCTCTGGCTGGTGTGAGGCTCTGAAAAAATGAGAACAAGCAAACATTAAATGCGCTCTCTCTCTCTCTCCTCTTTCACGTTTCACTGAAGTCCCCTCCCGGCTCCCCCTCTCTTCTGTTGCCCTCCCCTCCTCCTCCTCCTCCGCCTTCAATCATCATCGTCGTCGTCCCTTTTCCGGCGCCAACTCCGGCTCCAAGAACGGCGACCACAGGCACGCGGTGACCGTCTCCGCAACCAACGCTTCAAATCCTCCATAGCTTCCCTCCTTCCTCTCTTGCAATAAACAAAGTACACATACTCCTCTCTCTCCTTCGCCACAATGTCCCTCTTGGCCGTTGCCGGAATCCCAAGACTTAGCGCCCCCACTGAACTCAACTTCGCAAGCTTTTTGTGATTCAAATTCGTCGGCGACCCGAGCTCGAAATCAGAATCGAAGTAGGAGTAAAAGATGAAAAAGAGTTCGAAAGGCCAGTCGGCGATTTCTAGAGCTGGAGCCGGAGCCGGAAAGGGGACGAGGGCGACGAGGATGGAAGGCGAAGGAGGAGGGGAGGGCAACAGAAGAGAGAGGTGGAGGGGACTTCAGTGAAACGTGAAAAAGGAGAGAGAGAGAGAGAACGCATTTAATGTTTGCTAGTTCCCGACACCATCCAGAGGAGAGAGAAAATTGGTTCTGTTCTTCTTCTTTTTTAATTCCAGGTCAGGGACACTTGTCGAATTCCAAATGGAAGAGGCACGCCACATAGGCCGATGACGTGTTGATCACTAACCACTGAATAATTTCCTCTACAGATGTGCAAGGTCTTTTTGTTTTTGGGGGTTTTTTTTTTCCTTTGCCCTTTTTAGGCAGGTCAAGTTATTTTCTTTTGTTTTTTTTCTTCTTTTAAATTTGTGGGTTGGTCGATCATGATTTTTGGAGGAGGATAACGTGGGAAGTACGAAGATCTCGCTTGCTGTCCTTGATGATGCAATATAAATGTAAAGAGATAAATAGACAACGAATTAAATAAAATTACCTAATATAAACTTGCAAGGTCTTTTTGTTTTTGTTTTTCTTTTGCCCTTTTTAGGAAGGTCAAGTTATTTTCTTCTATGTTTGTTTCTTTCTTCTTTGAAAATTGTGGGTCGGTCAATCATGATTTTTGGAGGAGGATAATGAGGGAAGTATGAAGATCTCGGTTGCTGTCCTTGATGATGATGCAATGTAAATGTATAGAGATAATATAGACAACGAATCGAATTAAATTAAATTACATAATAGAAGTGCAAGGTCCGTGCAGACGTGCAAAGTCTTTTTATTTTTTTTATTTTTGCCCTTTTTAGGAAGGCCGTGTTTTTTTCCTCTCTTTTAATTTTGTGGATCGGTGGTTTTTGGAGGTGGATAATGTGGGAAGTATAAAGATCTTGGTTGTTGTCCTTGATGATGCAACGTAAATGTATAGATATAATATAGACAACAAATTAAATTATATTATATAGTATAGACGTGCAAAGTCCGTGCAGCCATAGAAGGTATTTTTGGTTTTTTTTTCTTTTGTCCTTTTTAGGAAGGTCAAGTTATTTTCTTCTTCTTTTAAATTTGTGAGTCGATGGTTTTTGGAGAAGGATAACGTGGGAATTATGAAGATCTGTGGGAAGTATGAAGATCTTGGTTGCTATCCTTGATGATGCAATGTAGATACATAGAGATAATATAGACAAGGAATTACATTGAATTACATAATATAGACGTGCAAGGTCCGTATAAGCGTGCGAGGTTTTTTTTTCTTTTGCCCTTTTAGAAAAGTTAAGTTATTTTTCTTCTGTTTTTATTTTTATCTGTTTTCAAATTTGTGGGTCGGTCGATTATGATTTTTGGAGATGGATAATGCGGGAAATATGAAGATCTTGGTTGTTGTCCTTTTTGCAATGTAAATGTGTAGAGATAATATAGATAACAAATTAAATTGAATTACATAATATAGACATGCAAGGTCCAAGGTTCATGCAGTCCTGGCTCTTAGCAAGCCTGACAAAAAGATCTAAATTTTTAGGTGGGGGAATACTGTACACACGTGATGGGCATATAAATCTCCTAAACAAGTTGTTTTCTCCATATTTATGCTTCTGTAAGAACTTGTATTGGAATTAAATAAAAGTGCTTTACATCATGTACATTTGTAGTCTTGACAAGGTAGAATAAAAGGAAATAAAAGTGTGTGATTTTTATCTACCTAAAATACAAATAATCAAGATCTCAATCTTCAATCAAATCTCTAATTGATGCTCTGTCTAATCTTCAATTAAATCTGGATCTCCAACACTTCCCCTCAAGCTGACGGCCTATATATGTCTAGGACGCCAGGCTTGCTTAAAAGATGCGCATGTTGCCTTTGACACAATGATTTGGTAAAAATATTTGCAGGTTGTTCCACAGTGCCAATCCCTTTAGTGACTAGAATTCCTTCTCGAATTTTATCTCGGGTGAAATGACAATCAACTTCAATGTGCTTTGTCCTCTCATGAAAAACTGGATTTGCTGCTAGTTTGAGTGCTGCATCATTATCACAGAATAATTATGTTGGTCCCTTCACTTGGATTCCGAGGTCAGAAAGTAAACCTCGTAACCAGATTATTTCACAAATTGTCTTTGCCACTGCACGATATTATGCTTCTACGGAAGATAAGGACACAATTGTTTGCTTCTTGGTCTTCCACGAAATTAGGGAGATTCCCAATTTTATGCAGAAACCAGTAATAGATCTTCTAGTCATTGGACAAGTAGCATAGTCGGTATCACAAAAAGCTGATTTTCATGTCACAGTCACGAGATAGGAAAATCCCGAGCCCTGGACATCCATTCAAATATTTGACTACCTTCAGTGCTGCGTTCATATGATACTGCTTTGGCTGGTGCATGTTGACACCTGATTTTTTGACCAAGTCTTTTTCAGCTTTATTTTGAAAAATCACAAAAACTCCATAAAAAGTCAAAAAATTACAAAATTAACTTTGGTAACCTTGGCCAAGCCCAAGGAACCATTCTTGACCAAAAAATAATTTTCCATATTTTTTACATTTTTTGTACTTTTTAGAAAATATAAAAATACTAAAAAAAATAAGAAAAATAGCATTTGAGGTCAAAAAAATATGAAAAAATAGCCAATATTTTTATTTTTAATCCCTTGAAATTTTTACCTCACAAAAAATCCAAAATCAGATTCAATTATAGGTGTTCCCTTGTAACTCGTACTATTGAATCTAAGAAAAAAAATATCAATTGAGTCTTTTAATTTGCAATTTTAGCATTTTCTAGGATCTTGACATTCAATCTAATTGTCCCCTATTTTAATTTGACCTAATTGTTCGGACAAATTGCTCAATTGCAAACATAATTGCATTTTAGTCCTTGAATTTGGGCATAATTAAAATTACTTTCAATTCAAGGGCTATCATTACAAATTGAACATGCTTCCCAATGGATTTCACCATTCTAAATCAATTGGCATAGGTGATTTGGCCCAATTTGGTCATTTGAACCCTCAATTACACGATCCCCAATTTCCAATTAAATGGGAATTTGGGGGTTTTGTAGAAATTGATGAAAACGTTTGGGCAAAACCACATTTTTAGATAAAATCCATGCTCTAGATTCGATTCTGAGGTTCAATTGCAAAATTTTCCCATTAATTTGGGTTTAATTGGGAAAATGGTAAGTCGGAACTGGTTCGGACCGGTCGGACCGCCGGTCTGACCGGTCGAACCGGTCTGCTACAGTGTCATCGTCTTCATCAAACCTGGGCACAAATGAACAGTGCAAGGTTGAATTTCAAAGAGGAAATTGACCAAGCAATCGGCGGCAATTAAAGAAGAACTAGTGGGGGTTTCATTCGTCACAACAATCCCCGTCGATTGACACCAAGATCACGACCAATGGCCGCCGGAACGGAGAGTAATAGACCGGTCAAGGCCGCGGCGCCCGTGAAAGTCAACGACGACAAAATTTGGATGAAATTCGCCCAAATTCATGCCAAATGCAGTCGCCAAAGACCCCGAACGGAATTGCCATTTGATGCTCGTTAGAAGCCGGTCGCCGGTGACCATTTCGCACGTGTTCTCACGTGCGAAGGTCGCCTGTTTCAACTACTCAATTCGGCGCCCAAAACTGAAAATGATATATAAGGCAGAGGGCCTTCGCGAAGAAAAAAAAAACGGTTGATTCAGTTGAGGAAAGAGGAGCTGAAGTGTGTGAGAGAGAGAGAACGCGAGGCAGAGCTCGTTCTCCGGCCCCGGTCGTCGAGAACTTGAGCTCGAATTGCAGAGCGCCGGTTGGGCCTTCCCAGGCCAAACCAAAGCTACACAAGGCCGTTAGGAGGTCGCCTAAAGTCCCCGGAGTCGATCGCCGTCGGCCGCGCACGCGAAATCCACGAAAACAGGTGAGGCTGAGCTTCGACTCTTATATTGAGCTTCAATGGTGACTCTTGCATTTCTTGCCCATTCTTTCAATTACTATGTGCGTTTCACTCCTTGAACATCACTGACCATATTCGCATCTTGGTTTTGCATCGATTTTGCCTGAGCACCTTGAATCGAGTCTTCAAACTTAGCTTCGATAGCCGACCACTGTTCATACTTGCCTAGCCCAATCTAGGCCGGGCGGGCTCAATCGGAGCCCGAGGTAAGCCTTCTGTACCTCTTTCCATGTCAATCTGTGGATGAATTGATCTGATTTCGCGTGACCTGTGTGATTGAGTTTACATGGCCGTACTCGGCAATTCGCACGATGTTCTCGATTCTGTGAATAAGATGTTTCGATTCTCAGATATGTTAAACTAGAGATGATCGCGAGTTGATTGCCGTTGGTCTCACGTGATTTCATTAAGATCTCACCGTACGATCATCGCCGGAGATCCTCAGCCGTCCATTCCGCCGGGGTCGAGAGGTTGAAGACGAAGCTGACGTGGCGCGGTCAATAGGTCAAAGTTCCATGTGTCACAATGCGATTAGTCCACGTGGTTGTCGAGTCAGCTCGACCGTTAGTCCGTTAGGGTGAGTCAGCATAGATCGGACGGTCTAGATTAATCGAGTCCAACAAATGGTGACCGTCCGATTAATAATTAGGATATTCGAAAATAGTTTCAAATTGGAAAATAAAAACTGGTTGGAACGACGCCGTATGGGTTAGTGGATAGGCGACGTCGTTTTAGGTTAAGTAGAAACGGATGGTCTAGATCAAATCTTGCGTTTTAATCGTGGCTGTAGGTTCGAGTATTTAGATCAGACGGCCCTGATCAGATCTTCGTCTAATCCAGGCCGTGAATTCCAGTCAAAAGATCCAACGGGCACAGATTAGTCACGTGGTGCAATTAGGACCCTTGGATCAGAATCCGAATAATTCGAAAATAAAAAGCGGGAACGGCGTCGTTTCGGGAGGCTTCGGCTCAGCGGGTCTGGGTCTGGGCCGGGTTCTGACCAGAGTGGGTCGGGTCGACCCGGCCCGAATAACATTTTTTTTAATAAAAAAAATCAGAAAATGATTTTAAAAATAAAAAAATCAGAAAAATCCTAGAAAATCCAAAAAATGCTAGAAAATTCCAGAAAATTCCAAATAAAATGTGGAAAAATTGTGGGAAAATCCTAGACACTCTAGAAGTCCCCAAAAATCGAGGATTGACCACAGACAACTGGTCAACCCTATTTTTGGGGTTTCTTATCCATTTTTCTAAGACTTGACGATATTACCCTTTAGGGGTAAGTCGCCTCTGCTGTGTATGCGAGATAAGGCCGATAATGACAAGGTAAGAATTAGGGTCGGACAGGCGATCAATTCTTAGGCTTGGGTTTTCGAGTCCTGTCCCTTTTCTCAAAATGACGATTTTGTCCTTTAATGGGAAAATTATCTTTCTTGTCCCCAATCAAGTCCTGAAAATTTCTTAAAATTAGGGTTTGGGTCAAGTGGGCGACCCACCCTAATATTTGAGATTTTCAGTCATCATCTTTGTCCAAAATGACAATTTTACCCCTCCGAGGGTAAAATCGCTTTTAAATTCCAGAAAATTCCTGAAAATTCCCAAAAAATGGAAAATGGATTAGATTGATAGCCAATCTTATTTCCCCCATCTTTTGACTTCCCAATTCATCTAAAATGACAAATTTTCCCTTTCAAGGCGAATTGTCCCTGAATTGTTCAAAATTACAATTCTACCCCTCATGGGCAAATCATGCCAAAATCGTTCCTAAGCCTTGATTGATATTTCTCTAGGCTAATATGGCCTCATTAGGGATACCATGCTGATTTCATGTGTTTTATCCGCATGCATTGGATCCTAGATTTGCGCGCTTATTTCTATTGATTGTGAGTGATAGGGTAGTAATTCTCATCTGCATGAACTCCTAGATTCAGGATCTATACCCCACTCGTCTGTATGAAATCCTAGGATCAGATAAACCATTCAGCTTAGGTACCGAAAGGGCGTCAACTCTGACAGTTGGCGTAACTAAGTCCCCGAACCCACTTCTCTGGTTTCCGTAGAATCAAATAGGCAGCTCCCAACTATTCGATAGGGTTTTTCGATCGTACCCTCCACGAAACAATTGGTGGCGACTCATTGGCATGTACACTTACTACATGTCACTAGACCACACTGAAGGTCGACCACGTATATCCAACAGTTGCGATTTGGGTAATGGACCTTGGGAGAGGCCCGCGTCCGATCAGGCCAGCGATCGGGCGGCCCATTAGCCCCCGCTCCGCGAGGGAGGGTCGCGACAGTGCATGAATTGACTAAACATCTGAACGGCATAACATATGTCAGGTCTTGTCATAGTCAGATATATCAATTTTCCGACGAGTCTCTAATATCCCGATGGATCCTCAAGTAATGAATCTTCGGCAGATGCTGATGAAGTGCCCAAATCATAATCACGTGTAGTTAACTTGATATTTTGCTCTATGGTGTTGACACCTGATTTTTGACCATCCGTTATTATAGTTTTTTTTATTTCTAAAATTAATTAAAAATAGCAAAAAAGGTCAAAAAATTGCAAAATCAACTTTGGAAGCCTTAGCCTAGCCTTAGGAACCAATTTTGAACAAAAAATATTTTTTAAATTTTTTAATATTTTTGGAATTTATTTAATTATAAAAATACCCAAAAAATTAGAAAAAATACCATCCGTGGTCAGAAAATTACACAAAAATATTCAGAAATTTTATTTTAATTCTCTATTTAATATTTTCACTTTTTATTAGGGAAATTCGGCTTGGTTCATTGGGTTCCTTCACAAACCTAATCCCGAACCGGGCCTAAAAAATCCTTTTCGAGTCTTTTAATTTTCAATTCTCGGTTTTTATAAGCTATGACATTGGAATCCAAAGTATGGAAATGCAATTGGGTCAATTTGCCCTCCAATTGGATCAATTTTAACCAAAAGGGCTTAATTGCATAAAAATCTTTCAATTTAGTCCCCGGTTTCACAAATTTTGAAATTAAATTTCACACGGGCACACCCATTAAAATTAAACACCTCTATCCAACAGTTTTCATCATGCTGAATCCATTGGTGGGCTCAATTTTGGCTAATTCGATCGTTTAGGCCTTCGATTTGGCGAAATTAAATTTTGGATCCTAGGGACAATTTGGGGTTTTCACAGAATTTCAATAAATTGATTCACAAAAATACCCATATTTGATGGAAAACATGTCAAGGAATCCGATTTTGCCATCAATTTCATGAAAAGATGTCATTTGGGGGGTCAATTTGGAGATTTGGGCGATTTGGCCGAACCGGGTCGGTCGGGTCCGGCCCGACCCGACCCGGTCCGACCCGGGTCTGCAACAACGCACAGAATGTGCAGAATGTGCAGAAAAAAGAAAAAAACAGGGGGGATGGGCGTGCGATTTTGGGGAAGAAAAAAAGGTGACACGGCGTGGGGGACCATGGCAGACGTCGGGGGGGGTGTGCTGCAGGGCATGGGCACGAAAAACGGGCCGGTCGGCCATGAAACGGGGGGAGATTCTCGGTTAAAAAAACTGAGCTTGGCCGGGAGAGAGAGAGGATTTTTCGTGCGAGTGAGAGCGAAGCCGAAGGGCGACGAAGCTTCCCCGCACACCGCGGAACCTCACTGGAGCTTCAGCCACCGCTGTCGAGCCCGGAACAGGTCGGTATCTCGCCGGATCTCCCTTTTTCTTTACGCACGCCATGTGTTCGATGAAATGCCGATGGATGTCTCGACTCGGTTTTGTCTCGGTCGTGTCTTCCCGAGCTTCATTTAGCACGAATATTGCCTTGAGTCTCCACTAGAACTATTCCTAAGCTCAACTTGCCATTTATTTTGCATTAAATCTCGGTGAAAACCGGACCCCAACCTTTGCCGACCACCCTCCGGACCGAGGACTCAACGGGGAGCTTCCGGCGGGCGCCGAGCTCGAAATGAGCTCAGGTAAGCCTCTAGACCCTCCTTGGGTGTTGTTTGATGGTTTAGAATCGAGTTTTGATAAGAAAAAAAATTCGGAAAATGCCTCGCCGGAGCCGAGTTCGGGGAGGTCCGGTTCGCCGGTTTTTAGCGTGTTCATGGTTATTATTTGGGTTGTATGTTGATGTGGTTGGTCCAAGGAGTCGAATGCCGCAAGAACGGGCGAAAAATACCAAGTTTCGGGCCCGTTTCGCAATTTTCCGGCGACCTCGCCGGAATTTTCACTGTTCATCGTCTTCTCCGGCGACCCTCCGGCCGGTCAACGGTCAACGGCCGACGTGGCGTGCCACGTAGGCCGCCACGTCAGCCGGGTGGGGTCCGGTCCGCTTATTTTTAAATAAAACAAACGGACGGTCACGATCGCGACACGTGTCGCGATCCTAGATTCTTGGAAAATTAAATAAATGATTTTCGAATAATCGATCCGGCGGACGAGGATGTGCCACGTGGCTCACTGAGAGACATCCGATCTTGTACAAGATCGGACGCACCAGAGGAGGCCACGTGGCACGTTCTAGAGCGCCCGATTTGTAGGTTTTCTAAAAAATGAAAATAAATTAATTTTTGATCCGACGGCTATTATTGAGCCACGTGTCTCTCTGTGGGTCGCCCGATCTAGTGGAAGATCGGACGCACGAGACGAAGCCACGTGGCACAACGTGGACCGTCCGATCCGGGGACGTTTTAGGATAAATGTTAAAAAATAGAATAAATGTTTTAAAAAATCAAAAAATTGTTAAAAAATAGAATAAATGTTTTAAAAAATCAAAACGGTGTCGTTTTAGGCCGGTGTCGACCCCTAGGGTCGGGCCGGGCGCCCGAGAGGCGCGGGCCGGGTTTGACCCGGCCCGGAAAATATTTTTAAATATTTTAAAAAATTCAGAAAATAATAAAATAATCAAAAAATCAATAAAAAATGAAAAATCATGAAAAATTCAAAACAATTCGGAAAATTCAGAAAAATTCTAAAAAATTCCAGAAAATAGGAAATGGCCACATTCAACTGGCCAGGACCTATTCCGGGTCTTTCGACCCCCGGTCTTTCCAGAAATGACGGTTTTGCCCTTTCGGCAAACCGTCTTCAAAAAACAATTCTAAAAAAATCCAGAAAAATCCCAAAAAATAGGAAATGGCCACAAACAACTGGCCAAGGCTCATCCCGGGTGTTTTGAACCCCAAACCTTCTTGAAAATGACGATTTCGCCCTTTGGGCGAGTCGTCTTCCAAAAATTGAAGAAAAATCAAGAAATTCCAAAAAATTCTCAAAAATGGGAAATGGCCACAATCAACTGGCCATGGAATATTTTGGGTAACTCGGTATCCAAACCTTCCAAAAATGACAATTTTGCCCTTCGGACTAATTGTCCCCGAATCTTCCCATTTTACCCCCTAGCCCTAAATCACATCTTCCCTAAGCCCTTATGGCTATACTAGGAGGCCTATGATTGAAATTGATGTGCATTGACATGATTTATTTATGCACTTGACCTGCGCTTTCATTATGTTGACTGTGATTTGGTAGGACCAGTCTTCCAATCTGCATGAAACCCTGACTCATACCTATATCACCCAAAATTGCGCCTGCATGAATTCTTAGTCAGGAAAATCACTCGCGTTAGGTACCGAAAGGGTGTTGGTAATGACACCGACGTAACCAAGTCCCCGAACCCAAAATCTCTGGTTCCGCAGAACTGATCGATCTCTCCCAATCGGTCAGTAAGGTTTCCGGTCTACCCTCCAAGAAAGACCGGTGGCGACTCCAAATGCATGCACAAGTTGCACATGCCACCACGACCACACTAAGGTCGAAAGCGATCGACTCTTATTGTCGAATCCTTGGAAAGATACTCCCGCCGTGATTTGGTATGGGCCTGGGAGGGCTCGCGCCGATCCAAAGCGCGCGATCGGTAATCCATTAGCTGCGTCCGTTGATTTCGGACGGGTCGCGACATATGGGAATAACAGCTGGTTTGCATCCTGATAGGCCTGCCTCAGATATAATTTCCAACGCAAATTTCCTCTGACTAAGATTGATTCCCTTATCTGAACGTGCAATTTCTATGCCAAGAAAAATACTTCGGGGCTCCTAAGTCCTTGATGTGGAATGTAGAATGCAAATATTTCTTAAATCCCTCAATGCAAGACTCATTGTTTCCCATGATAAGTATGTCATCGACATAAATTAGCAAATAAATGGACGCAGTACCTGAGGTCCATGTGAATAGAGCATAATCGTGTTTTGAGTGCTGGAAACCTGCTGTTGTTAGAGCACCTGTAAACTTGGCATACCATTGTCTGGAACCTGCTTGAGTCCGTATAGGGATTTACGGAGACGACACACATCATTCTCCCCCTGTCTGCGGAATCCCGGTGGAAGACTCATGTCGATTTCTTCATCGATATCTCCATGAAGAAAGGCATTATTGACATCCATTTGATGAAGAGACCAGTGACGAATAGCTGCAACTGAGAAGAAAGAACGAATAGTGACTTCTTTCGCAACTGGCGAGAATGTTTCATGGTAATCGAAGCCTTCCCTCTGAGTAAAACCTTTTACCACTGTCGCGACCCGTCCGGAAGCGGACGCGGCTAATGGATTACCGATCGCGGGTCGTGGATCGGCGCGAGGCCTCCCAGGCCCACACCAAATCGCGGCAGGAGTATTTTTTGAGGGATTCGACGATAAGAGTCGATCGCTTTCGACCTTCAGTGTGGTCGTGGTGGCATGTGCAACTTGTGCATGCATTTGGAGTCGCCACCAATCATTTTTTGGAGGGTATGATTGGACCACCCTATTGAATAGTCGGGAGTTTCTATTCAATTCTGCGATAACCGAAGAAATGGGTTTGGGGACTTAGTTACGTCAACTGTCAGAGTTGACGCCCTTTCGGTATCTAAGTTGACTGAATTTTCTGACCTAAGATTTCATGCAGATGAGTGGAGTACGAATCCTAAATCTAGGAATTCATGCAAATAGGAATGACTATCCTAGCAATCACAATCAATAATAAAATGCGCAAATCAATGAATCCAAATATGTAAAATAATCACATCAAATCAACATGACACTCCTAATAAGGCTCTATTAGCCTAAATAAGTATCAATCAAGCTTAGGAATGATTTAGACATGATTTTACCCATCATGGGTAAAGTCGTAATTTTGAGACAAAAGAGACGATTTGCCTAAAAAGGGAAAAATCGTCATTTCGGAATGAATCCGGAGTAAAACAATGTCAAAAATAGGTTTGGTCACTCAATTGACCCATTTCCAATTTTTTTTTTTTTTTTGCAATTTTCATGATTTTCTGGAATTTTAGAAACCGATTTACCATTCGAATGGTAAAATCGTCATTTTATAAAAATGAGAATGAAATGTGGAAATCTTAGACATAAGGTTTAGTCACCTATCTGACCCATCGCCAAATTCTAAGCAATTTCCACAATTCATCGGAATATCAAAGACGATTTACCCTTTGAGGGGTGAAATCGTCATTTTGGATTAAAGGGGAGAAGATCCCAAAAATGAAAACAAATCAATTTTTTTGTCATTTTCAGCCTTGGAAAAGTTTTAGAATTTTTCAGGAATTTTCTGCAATTTTTCTCAATTTTTTTTGAATTTTTCCTTAATAATTCATTTTTTTGGAATTTTTTTATTTGATTTTTTTTTATAAATTTCTGAAAATAAATCCCAACTGACGGTCCCTAACTCGCCACGTGGCGTCTCGGTGACAATCGAATCATTTTAATTTTTTTAAAATTCGAAATTCATTTCTTTTAATGTTAAAAATATTTTTTATTCTGAAAATCACCGGATCACGACACGTGGCTCATCTGCAGCCGTCCGATCTAGCATTTTTTTGTTTTTGTTTTTATAGGACGCAACACAATGCAAATTATAATAAAAATAAAGAAGATATTAAGTCATTATACAACATAAACATAAGCAAATGAGATGGGATCCGGTGAATTTTACAACGTCGGAGTCCGTTGGTGCTCGTGCAACAATATGTGCGGGTATAAACCACCAGCAGGAGGCTCGGCCTTCCGATTCTGGGGTAGCACAATATAATTTGCAGAAAATAAATGAATAAAATGCCTTGGACACCAATAGGAGGCTTGGCCTTCCGATTCTGGGTCTGATAGGCGAAATAACATAAAGTAAATGTACAGCAAATATTTAGACACCAACAGGAGGCTCGGCCTTCCGATTCTGGGTCTAATAAGTAAAATGTAGAAAATGCACACTTTTATTAGATGCAATACAATGCAAATTAACTATATGATGCATGAAATGCTATGACATAAAGTAAATATACAGCAAATATTTAGACACCAACAGGAGGCTCGGCCTTCCGATTCTGGGTCTAATAAGTAAAATGTAGAAAATGCACACTTTTATTAGATGCAATACAATGCAAATTAACTATATGATGCATGAAATGCTATGACATAAGATAAATACACAGTAAATACGACAAAATACAAAATAGACAGTAATCCGAGCTCGGATGAGGAGGACGTTGAACTTGAAACAAATATGCCCATCACAAAGATTTGTTTGCTGATAGAGGTGTTGTATAGCTTCCAAGCGAACTCTTTTCACAAATCCGAACGGTGAAGATGAAGAAGGGATTGAGATGACATTGCACACAAAATTTCACCTCGATCCGATGGTCGAATTGATCGGAAACTGAAGAAATGCCGGCGGGTGAACAGTTCCTGCGCCGGGAACAGCTTCTAATGTAGCTGCTGTGCAACCACTTGGAGAGATTTTTTTAAAGATCCGAACGGTGGATGTGAATAAGGGATCAAGAAGACCTTACACACAAAAAATCAGCTCGATCCAACGGTCCAATCGACCGGAAACTCAAGAAATGCGGAGGGTGGTGGTGGATGACAAGAGGAAGGGAAGAGAGAAGAGGGAGATGAGCGTGGGAGAGAGGGGGGCTGCAAAAATGGAGGGGGAGGAGAGAAATAGGGAGAGAGCAGGAGCGGGAAAGAGAGGGAGTGAGGGAGAGAGAAAAAATAAAATAATAATATAATAATAATATAATAAAATATTAAAAAGTAAAAATAATAATAAAATAATCAAAAGCAAAGGCAAAATGATTAGTCCCCTTTTCCTTTTAAATGATGATGTCTTCACTCCTTTTCCTTTTAATTATTGCTAATATTTTTGCTAAATTCAATTTTATGATGATCAAAGAACACCTAAAATCAAACCCGAATTTTACTATTTATGAGGTCAGAAAAAAGATAAAAAATAAAAATACAGACTATTTTTATATATTTTTGTGACCTCAAATATTATTTTTCTTGATTTTCTTCTTTTCTTTTTATTTTTTTTTTATTTTTTTGTATTTTTCGAAAATATTAAAAAAATGAAAATTATGAAAATTATTTTTTTGGTCAAAATGGTTCATTTAGCTTGGCCAAGGTCACCAAAATTGATTTTTCAATTTTTTCAACTTTTTTATAGATTTTCTATGATTTTTAAAAAAAAATAAAGGAAAAATGTTGATCAAAATTTAGGTGTCAACAACCACTAACCGAGCCTTGTAGCACTCGATAGAACCATCAGCCTTGAATTTGATCTTATAGACCCACTTGCATCCGATCGGTTTACGATCGGCAGGTAGAGGAACAATATCTCATGTATGATTGGCAATGAGAGCATTGAGTTCAGTTTCCATTACCTTTTGCCACAAAGGATTTCGTGCAGCTGCCTGATATGAAGAGGGCTCCTGTTCTTCTAATATTCGACTAATGCTAGACATATATGTGGGAGAAAGATGGCTAAAAGAGACATATGATGATACAGGATAGTGACTATTTGAAGCTTTGGATGCAGAACAAATATAGTCTTTTATCCATGTAGGCGGTCGAATAACACGTCCGGAACGCTGAGGCTGAACGGTTGTAGCTGAGGGGTCTGGAGAAGACGCCATATGTGATGATGGAGAATCAATGATTGGAATAACACGGTCTAAACGTCGAGGCTGAACGGATGTCGCCGAAGGGACCTAGGAAGACACCATAGGTGACGATTGAGAATCAATAATTTGAGAAGATTCAGATGATGTTGCTTCTGGGTATTCCACTGCAGTTGGTACCGGTTGAACAACAAGGTAAGAAGGAGGAGGATGTGACATGTCCTCTGTCGCGACCCGTCCGGAAAAGCGGACAAAGCTAATGGATTACCGATCGCGGGCCTCGTGGGCCTTGGATCGGCGCGGGCCCTCCCAGGCCCATACCAAATCGCGGCGGGAGTATTTTTCAGGAGGATTCGACGATAAGAGTCGATCGCTTTCGACCTTAGTGTGGTCGTGGTGGCATGTGCAACTTGTGCATGCATTTGGAGTCGCCACCGGTCTTTCTTGGAGGGTAGACCGGAAACCTTACTGATCGATTGGGAGAGATCGATCAGTTCTACGGAACTAGAGATTTTGGGTTCGGGGACTTGGTTACGCTGGTGTCGTTACCAACGCCCTTTCGGTACCTAACACGAGTGATTTTCCTAACTAGGATTTCATGCAGGCGCAATTTTGGGTGAGGTAAGTCTGACTTTGCACATTAACCAGTTTAACATGCTCACGTAATCATAATAAATAAATAGATGTCAATCACATAAACATCTATCCTACGTGGTGATCATGGAATTATGATTTAATGGGTCTCGAGCCAATGAGACCACATTTAATCATTTTAATATTTTAATAACGGAGAGCCGCTCTTCGCTTCTTCTTGGTTTCTTGAACTCTTCAAGAATTGGGCCCCAAAGAGCTCGCCGACTTAAAAGGCTCCTCCACGTAATCCTCGTAGCATTTACATCAACAATTGACTATGCTAAAAATAAAGATTACATGAAAAATAAAAGGAGTACGCAGCCTCCATTTAATAATTACAACCCCAAATATATAAATAATCATCATACATTCATATATACATCAATCACATTGATTAGGGATTTTTCCATGATCACCACCCTTTCACGTAAGTAATAAATTCACAATTTAAAACTTAGGAAGGCACAATAAAAATTCTACGTTGAATCATATTCAAAATTTTTACGTAAAATAAGATAGCCATAAATTTTCGATTCAAAATTGATTTAGTCTCAATTTTTGCTACGTTGATTAATTTATCATATAAAATAATCAATCTCCATTAGCCATGTAAGACGAACAATTCGTTAATACATATTGGCCATAATATTGCAAAAATTGCAAAAAATCAATTAAATGCACGAAAACACCTAAGGATTGGCTCTGATACCACTGTTGGGATCCACGTAACACGTAGCGGAAATAAATAACAACCCATACATGTATCTCCAGAGGCATACTTCGTGCATTTCAATCGAAAAAAATCACAAAGTCTCAAAGGGAGTAAATAGATTACCTCTCGTAGCGTGCTTGAACGGAGGTGTCGGTTCGATGTTCTTCTATCTCAGCCTCCACAAGTGTTAGGCATCTAGTTCGGACGCACCACCAATTGACGAACGGGGAGACGACTAATAACACCACAACAATTGTGCTAGCAATATGCGGAATCAATATTCCGAACTTAGTATATTTTGCTCACTCAAGATTATGAGAATATAGAGAGTGTTTGTGTTCTTCTCTCTAAGCTCTCAAAAATTTGCACACTCTACAAAATGTCTCTCTCCTCAACCTCAAAACTCTTGCCATCCTTTTATAGCCAAAAATACCTTCCAATAAATTGTATTTAAAAATAGCACTAACAATTATAAATTCCATCTAAAAATAGCACTCACAAATAAATGACATTTAAAAATAGCACTAACAATAGCACTCACAATTTATAATACAAAAATTCTATTTAAAAATAGCACTAACAATAGCACTCACAATTTATAATACAAAAATGCTATTTAAAAATAGCACTAACAATTATAAATTCTATCTAATAATAGCACTCACAATTTATGATAAATAAATGCCATTTAAAAATAGCACTAACAATAGCACTCACAATTTATGATAAATAAATGTCATTTAAAAATATCACTAACAATAGCACTCACAATTTATAATACAAAAATGCTATTTAAAAATAGCACTAGCAATAGCACTCACAATACAAAAATGCTAAAAAAAAGGCACTAACAAAGGTGTTAAAAATAATAACCATTATTATTATTACAAGAGTTAAAGAGGTTACCAAACAGTACAAATATGCATAACGTATAAATACGTATGACGTATAAATACGTAGAGCATACGTATACATCCGTGAAACCGGGGACTAATTGAAAGAAAAATGTGCAATTAAGCCCTTTTGGTAAAAATTGATTAAATTGGAGGGCAAATTGACCTAATTGCACTTTATGGCTTTAGAATCCAATGTCATAGCTTATAAAAAGTGAGAATTGAAAACTAAAAGATTCGAAAAGGGATTTTTTTTTTTTTTTTAGGCTCGGTTCGGGTTTATGTTTGTGAAGGAACATAGTGACCCGAGCCGAATTTTTGAGATTTAAAGTGACACACTTGAAGAGGAAATTAAAACAAAATTATCGAATATTTTTGGGTATTTTTCTGACCACGAATGGTATTTTTATGATTTTTTGGGTATTTTTATAATTAAATAAACTCGAAAAATATTAAAAATACCGAAAAATATTTTTTGTTCAAAATTGGTTCCTAAGGCTAAACCAAGGCTTCCAAAGTTGATTTTGTGATTTTATGACCTTTTTTGATATTTTTAATTAATTTTAAAGATTAAAAATCACAATAATAAATGGTAAAAAATCAGGTGTCAACAGCTGCCCCTCTTTGAGAGGAATCTCGTTAGAGGTTTCTCTCAAAGATAAGGTGCCACCTGATTCCTAACCGACTCAACTGGGAAAATGAGAGAAGAAATGTTATGACATCGGATCCTTAAGCCTATTGATAAAAGCTCAAATCAATCCCCGGTTTGCTCTAACAATTTGAACATGGGCCGGAGTGAGAGAGGCTTACCTGAAGCTCACCTGTCGGATGCTGCCGGTTGCGACGACTTTCAAGAAGATGCCTAGGACTCGTCATTCAGAATATCCTAGGGAGATTAAGCTCTGACCTGTATAGTAGGTCATACCATGATGGGATTCCTAACTGGTAGGAACCTAAGGAAGGCGCATCCCACGCTTTGGGATTTGCCAAGGATTTTGATCCGTATGGTGGATCAGACCTTTGTGTTGATCCTTACTGCGATATTTATCAATGAGTTGACCCTTATGGCGGTTTCTACCAATGAATTGACCCTTATGGCGGTTTCTACCATATGTGACCCTTCAGGCGGTTTCTACCATGGTTTGACCCTTCAGGCGGTTTCTACCTTGGTTTGACCCTTCATGCGGTTTCTACCATGAGTTGACCCTTCAGGCGGTTTCTACCTTTGATTTGACCCTTCAGGCGGTTTCTACCTTGTGTTGACCCTTCAGGCGGTATCTACCATGTGTTGACCCTTCAGGCGGTATCTACCTTGTGTTGACCCTTCAGGCGGTTTCTACCATGAGTTGATCCTTCAGGCGGTATCTACCTTGTGTTGACCCTTCAGGCGGTTTCTACCAAATTTGATTTGACCCTTCAGGCGGTATCTACCTTTGATTGACCCTTCAGGCGGTATCTACCTTTGATTTGACCCTTCGGGCGGTATCTACCTTTGATTGACCCTTCAGGCGGTATCTACCTTTGATTGACTTTGAAAAGGGGTCTCATGACGAGGGTTCTCCACGTCTGATGAGATTTCCTGAATTTTGAAAAGGGGGTCTCATGACGAGGGTTCTCCACGTCCGATGAGACTGTTTGAATTTTGAAAAGGGGTCTCATGACGAGGGTTCTCCACGTCCGATGAGACTGCCTAAATTTTTGAAAAGGGGTCTCATGACGAGGGTTCTCCACGTCCGATGAGACTGTTTGATATTTGAAAAGGGGTCTCATGACGAGGGTTCTCCACGTCCGATGAGACTGCCTAAGTTTTGAAAAGGGGTCTCATGACGAGGGTTCTCCACGCCCGATGAGACTGCCTAAATTTTGAAAATGGGTCTCATGACGAGGGTTCTCCACGTCCGATGAGACTGCCTAAATTTTGAAAAGGGGTCTCATGACGAGGGTTCTCCACGTCCGATGAGACTGCCTAAGTTTTGAAAAAGGGGTCTCATGACGAGGGTTCTCCACGTCCGATGAGACTGCCTAAATTTTGAAACGGGGTCTCATGACGAGGGTTCTCCACGTCCGATGAGACTGCCTAAATTTTGAAAAGGGGTCTCATGACGAGGGTTCTCCACGTCCGATGAGACTGCCTAAGTTTTGAAAAAGGGGTCTCATGATGAGGGTTCTCCACGTCCGATGAGACTGTTTGATATTTTGAAAAGGGGTCTCATGACGAGGGTTCTCCACGTCCGATGAGACTGCCTAAGTTTTGAAAAAGGGGTCTCATGACAAGGGTTCTCCACGTCCGATGAGACTGTTTGATATTTTGAAAATGGGTCCTGGGACGAGGGTTCTCCACGTCTGATAGGACTTTTTCTTTTAAAAGGGTTTTTCTTCCCCCTTTTTTTTGGAGACCCCGAAGTTTGTCGGGAATTCAGTTTTTTGAAGCAGTGAAAGATTTTATTTTGACAAAACTTCAGTTGAGTCTGTTGAGGCGACATTTTGGGAGCTGGGTTCTCCAGGTATCCTGCAGAAGTTTAAGCTTGAAAGATTTTTCTTCACCAAGAAAACGTTAGTAATCTTTGGGAAGACCACGACTGTCCATTTTGACAAAACCGTATGATTTAAGTTTTAATCATGAAATGTGCATTTTGATGCTGGAGGTTATCCAAAGCATTCTTGCAACATGCAAATGTGATCACAAATCCCTTGCACGGAAAATCTGGATCAACAGTTTGAAAATTCCAAAAAGAGTTTGTTCAAAACATCAATTGGAATATTTCTCGACAAGGAGGCCATCTCACCTGTTTGGAGGTAATGATTTTTATAAGGGACGCACTCAATTCCATACTAACCTGTGCCTAGGTTTTAGGCTCATTCGCAGCGCATACATTTTGATCGGTCGGGAGGTCTTCCACGGGACCGTAATGTTAGGCTTGGATATTGGCTTTCAAGGGGGACTCGCTTTGGAGTCGAGGCCATTGAATGAAAGTCTTCACCATCTGCTCCGGGTTTACAAGTCAAGAACCCTGCAAAATGAGAAAGAAATAGTCTTGCTCGTACTTCTTCGAGCTAAGCTATATGTTAACCCAAGTGTCTTAGTCAGAGAAGACTGTTTCGGGGTTGTAACATTGGTAGGATTGGGGACCGAAAAAGGCTTATTTTTGGCCCAGAATTCGTGACGGGTTTGACATTGGTGATCATTGCTGATTTGCCACCTGTCCTTTCTTTTCTGCATCTTTAGCCTTTGAGGCGCGCAACCTATCTTGCGGTGTGCACCAGCTCTTTAAAGAGCGTCTCTTGTTGCATTCAGAGACCGACTCTCTCTATGTCTTCGTTCTGTGCTTAATAGCATTCGGGGAGCAGCCTTTTGGATTTGGCTCCTTTAGAGGTTTTTCTTTTTCCCCACGAGGCTTCATTGGAGGTCAATTTAACAATTTTCACGAGCATCGACCTTGCTTTTATCAGGCACTTTGCTTTTTCTTTTTTGATGCTGGGGATTTCTTTAATCCCTTGTCGCAAGTGAGATGCTTTGGCAATTGTGCTAGATATATGATTTGGCTCTTAGCACGCTTGAGTATTGACTTAGTAGCTTTTTCGTAAACCCTAGGTCTTGAACTCCCTCGTTTCTGAAGTGATCTGCCTTTATCTTGGAATTTGCAATGATCACCAACGGGTTTATGAAATGAATTTGCAGGCTCAACTTGGCTGTGCAAATGATAAACGTGTGTGGGATAGAGAAATGAACGCTTCTCGTCATCCTATGGCACTTGGATTACCATATAAACAACACACAAAGATTGATGTTAGTCCGAGCAAGAAAATTTCTAACCATTTCCTCCTGATGCTGCTGGACTTACTCCTGTTTTGCTCCGATGTGGGGTGGTTCTTGACAGGATTGAGAATGAAAACCGCCGTTCAAAGGGGTTATCAACGGTCACCTGTAGTGTTTGGGGGATATGAAACGAATGCCTCCGTCGTCCCAATCCAAGTAATTGCTGCGAATAATCCCTACTTCCGTAGGTCCAGATTTTGCTATCTGATCCGCTCCACTCCTCTCTCAAGTGTGTAGAGGACGTGTTTGGATTTAGGCTTTGCCTCTTGCCTTTGAGGAAGCGCCCTTTTGATTGTTTTGAACAATTTTTTATTGGAAAAATCTCTTTCATTTTCTCCAGAAATTTTACCCGTCAAAGGGGATTTTATGATGCCCCATGCATGTTCTTATTCATGTTCAGACAACCTCCTGTTTCAAAACATGAATGCTAATGAAATTTGAATTCTATGTCTTTTCTAGACACTAGATTCTGAAAGCTTTTCTTTTCTTCTCTATTTTTTATTCCACATCTTCAAGGGATTTTAGGAGAGGGATACTTACCTGTTCCTCGTGGCTGGAGATCCCTGAAAATGCAGAAGAAACATGTTATTGTTCGTTCATGAATTTTTCAAAAAAATTAGAACGATACATTTTACCCTTGGTCATGTATTCCAACGGGTAATACATGGGATGTGAAAACCTGTTTCGCCTTGATGGCGATCCCCTGTCAAAGACGGGAATTATGTGTCAGTTTGCGTTCCAAAATTCAAGGCGAATTGGAACGATACAGCCTTGTTCTTGCTTTGTGTTTCCATTCGAACACAAACGCGCGGCTTGCAGAAATTGGCCATCTATATTGTGGCCACGATCCCTCCGTTTGGTTGGCGATGAATCATTCTCGAGGATTTGCCCCAGAGGAGATCCATTTGTGTTTTTGGGCGCATTCCAGCGCCATTCTTCATAGTTCCTTTTATTCAAGAAAAATGAAATTTTTATCAGAATGTATGTCAAAGCATGAAGTGTGGAAGCGATACTTTTTACCATCCACTAGGTCTTATGATCAAAGACCATCTCCTGGAATTCTAACTTCTAGGGCCACTGATTCAATTCGCCTCCCTGTTAGCGCGCTCTTTTCATTTGGGGCTTTCAGCGCCAACGACTTCCTGCAAAATGAGTAAAAACTCATGTTAGGCATGTGGTCTTCGAAGACCAAATTGGAACGATACAAGGTTACCGTTCACCCAAATTCGTATCTTGGGGTTTGATTCTGATGCGGACGACTCTGTTATTGCGTCCATTGATTTTGCCAGAGGAGAAACGTCCGGCGTACAAATGATTCACTTGCCCCAGTTAGGCATGGTTTTGCTGTTTGTCATCTCTGGATTCGATGACCCTGGTTTGATGCGCTTTCATGGGGGATCATGAGAGTTTGCCCCCGGTTTGGCTCCTCAAAGTAAATGGGGGGGGAACCTGCTCCCATTGATTTTTGGCAGATTCTGATCATCCGTCTCGATTGTCAGAGTCCTTGATCAATTTTATCTGTCTCGAGATAGCCTGATATTCTTGGGGTTCGTCATGTGGCGGTTTGGTGATTCTCTCGATCACAGTCGCCGTTTGAGGTATTTGATGTTCCCTGTTTGTTATTTGAAAGCATTACATCCTGCGTCCTCTGCTCTTGATCATCATCTGAGAGGGAAAAGAAAGGAAGCATTATTCCCATATCAAGGAAATAATCGTTTTGGAACGATACGTCCTTTTACACTTGATTTGCATTCCGTTTTGATGTTGCATATTGATATGAACAACATCTATCGAATTCCTCCATCCGTGTTTGAAGGTATTTGCAATGCCTACGGTTCATTTGCCCCAGCTGGGCGACGTCTGTTTTGTCATTTGAATGTATGAGCTTTTGGGTGCATTGTCTCTTTTATCACCTGAGATAAAAAAAATGGAGAAGAACTTATCCTCAGATCTGATTAAAAATCAATTAGGAACGATACGTCCTTTCACCAAACGGGTGGCTCTGCGGCCAAATGCATTTTGCACTGAAGGGACGAATTCCACTATGCTCCACAGGTTTGGGGAATTTGCCCCTATTTTCGATAGAAATGAGCCTTATCGAGATGTATACAATACAAATAGATCCCTAATACAATCAATCTAAGGGACGAGATAGAGAAGACCTCAGCAAAATTAGTCTTATATAAGAGAATTAAAAATGCCAAACCAATCAAAGGAATGTGGTCCGGACACTTGGAGATGCCCTAGTTCCAGTTTTCGAGATGTGACTCCAGGATCACCGATTTTTTTTAGGGGGTTTTAGATATATCAGCCATCTAAAGACATGCACATGAGACAAGTGAGGATAAAACTTCTAAAAATCAAAGGATTTGGCACCTAAGGTCAAGGTTCCCACCTCGAGTTCTAGAAAGAGCAGATTTCATTGCACAACTATCGTTGCATTGGGGCTCGATCCATAGCTCAAAATGAGCGGAATTGAAAAGTGGATTACCCCGTGTTTTTCCTCACGGAGATTCCATTTTCAATCCCTTCTATTGTTTTCCTATAGACGGCGCCCGAGGTTTTAGGCGCGGTTGTGTGTGTTTTCGGTGTCGTGCTAAAGCGATAAACATGCATCTTATTTAACAATCACCGCTTCAATATAAAACATACACACAATCATTCATTCCTACGCCAACCTGCATAAGACAATGTTAATCACAGACTACCCCCCTTATCGCTCCAATCTGCAAAAAACATATAACACCTATCATAAGCGGACTTACCTCACCTTCAAGAGCGCCTGCATGGTTAGAAAAATCACTCAGCGTTTTAATTACGGCCTAAGTCCACTTGAGGTCTAGAACCATTGGTTCTAGAACAAAGGTCCCCAGTGGAGTCGCCAGCTGTCGCGACCCGTCCGGAAAAGCGGACAAAGCTAATGGATTACCGATCGCGGGCCTCGTGGGCCTTGGATCGGCGCGGGCCCTCCCAGGCCCATACCAAATCGCGGCGGGAGTATTTTTCAGGAGGATTCGACGATAAGAGTCGATCGCTTTCGACCTTAGTATGGTCGTGGTGGCATGTGCAACTTGTGCATGCATTTGGAGTCGCCACCGGTCTTTCTTGGAGGGTAGACCGGAAACCTTACTGATCGATTGGGAGAGATCGATCAGTTCTACGGAACCAGAGATTTTGGGTTCGGGGACTTGGTTACGCTGGTGTCGTTACCAACGCCCTTTCGGTACCTAACACGAGTGATTTTCCTAACTAGGATTTCATGCAGGCGCAATTTTGGGTGAGGTAAGTCTGACTTTGCACATTAACCAGTTTAACATGCTCACGTAATCATAATAAATAAATAGATGTCAATCACATAAACATCTATCCTACGTGGTGATCATGGAATTATGATTTAATGGGTCTCGAGCCAATGAGACCACATTTAATCATTTTAATATTTTAATAACGGAGAGCCGCTTTTCGCTTCTTCTTTGTTTCTTGAACTCTTCAAGAATTGGGCCCCAAAGAGCTCGCCGACTTAAAAGGCTCCTCCACGTAATCCTCGTAGCATTTACATCAACAATTGACTATGCTAAAAATAAAGATTACATGAAAAATAAAAGGAGTACGCAGCCTCCATTTAATAATTACAACCCCAAATATATAAATAATCATCATACATTCATATATACATCAATCACATTGATTAGGGATTTTTCCATGATCACCACCCTTTCACGTAAGTAATAAATTCACAATTTAAAACTTAGGAAGGCACAATAAAAATTCTACGTTGAATCATATTCAGAATTTTTACGTAAAATAAGATAGCCATAAATTTTCGATTCAAAATTGATTTAGTCTCAATTTTTGCTACGTTGATTAATTTATCATATAAAATAATCAATCTCCATTAGCCATGTAAGACGAACAATTCGTTAATACATATTGGCCATAGTATTGCAAAAATTGCAAAAAATCAATTAAATGCACGAAAACACCTAAGGATTGGCTCTGATACCACTGTTGGGATCCACGTAACACGTAGCGGAAATAAATAACAACCCATACATGTATCTCCAGAGGCGTACTTCGTGCATTTCAATCGAAAAAAATCACAAAGTCTCAAAGGGAGTAAATAGATTACCTCTCGTAGCGTGCTTGAACGGAGGTGTCGGTTCGATGTTCTTCTATCTCAGCCTCCACAAGTGTTAGGCATCTAGTTCGGACGCACCACCAATTGACGAACGGGGAGACGACTAATAACACCACAACAATTGTGCTAGCAATATGCGGAATCAATATTCCGAACTTAGTATATTTTGCTCACTCAAGATTATGAGAATATAGAGAGTGTTTGTATTCTTCTCTCTAAGCTCTCAAAAATTTGCACACTCTACAAAATGTCTCTCTCATCAACCTCAAAACTCTTGCCATCCTTTTATAGCCAAAAATACCTTCCAATAAATTGTATTTAAAAATAGCACTAACAATTATAAATTCTATCTAAAAATAGCACTCACAAATAAATGACATTTAAAAATAGCACTAACAATAGCACTCACAATTTATAATACAAAAATTCTATTTAAAAATAGCACTAACAATAGCACTCACAATTTATAATACAAAAATGCTATTTAAAAATAGCACTAACAATTATAAATTCTATCTAATAATAGCACTCACAATTTATGATAAATAAATGCCATTTAAAAATAGCACTAACAATAGCACTCACAATTTATGATAAATAAATGTCATTTAAAAATAGCACTAACAATAGCACTCACAATTTATAATACAAAAATGCTATTTAAAAATAGCACTAGCAATAGCACTCACAATACAAAAATGCTAAAAAAAAGGCACTAACAAAGGTGTTAAAAATAATAACCATTATTATTATTACAAGAGTTAAAGAGGTTACCAAACAGTACAAATATGCATAACGTATAAATACGTATGACGTATAAATACGTAGAGCATACGTATACATCGTGAAACCGGTGACTAATTGAAAGAAAAATGTGCAATTAAGCCCTTTTGGTAAAAATTGATTAAATTGGAGGGCAAATTGACCTAATTACATTTTAAGGCTTTAGAATCCAATGTCATAGCTTATAAAAAGTGAGAATTGAAAACTAAAAGATTCGAAAAGGGATTTTTTTTTTTTTTTTTAGGCTCGGTTCGGGTTTATGTTTGTGAAGGAACATAGTGACCCGAGCCGAATTTTTGAGATTTAAAGTGACACACTTGAAGAGGAAATTAAAACAAAATTATCGAATATTTTTGGGTATTTTTCTGACCACGAATGGTATTTTTATGATTTTTTGGGTATTTTTATAATTAAATAAACTCGAAAAATATTAAAAATACCGAAAAATATTTTTTGTTCAAAATTGGTTCCTAAGGCTAAACCAAGGCTTCCAAAGTTGATTTTGTGATTTTATGACCTTTTTTGATATTTTTAATTAATTTTAAAGATTAAAAATCACAATAATAAATGGTAAAAAATCAGGTGTCAACATCCTCCTCTAAGAAAAATGGTCGTTCCGGAATGGTGGAAGATGAAGATGTTTCGTTGTGAAAGGGAAAAACATCTTCATGGAAAATAACATCCCTGCTAATGAAGAAATGTCCAGTAGATATTTCCATAACTCTATAACCTTTCTATAGAGTGGGATATCCCATGAAAACACAAGGAGTGGCACGAGGAGCCATCTTAGTTCGGGGCCCTACAGTTGTCACGTAACATAGGCATCCAAAAATCCGCAAATGATCAATTGAAGGCGACTTTCCATAAAGTAATTCAAAAGGAGTCGCACCATCAAGAACTCTACTCGGCATGCGATTAATCAAATAAGTAGCAGTGACCACACAATCGCCCCAAAAATGTTCGGGAATAGATGCTTGGTATTTTAAGGCCCTTGTGACTTCTAAGAGATGTCTATGTTTGCGTTTCACAATTCTATTTTGTTGTGGAGTATAGGTGCAAGAGGTCTCATGAAGAATGCCAAAGAAGATAACAAGAATTGACAATCATTGGAAAGAAATTCACGGCCACTGTCTGTCTGAATTTTTTGGACAGGTTTGTGAAATTGAGTTTTGACCACGGACAAGAAATTTGACAACTTTGAAATGGTCTGTCCTTTTGAATGCATAAGGAAGATCCAAGTTGCACGTGAAAAATCATCAACGATTGTGAGGAAAAAACGAGAACCATCATGATGAGGCGTATGGTAAGGACCCTAGATATCAAGATGTATTAGAGAAAAATGACGATCGACTCGAGATGTACTGATGGGAAAATGCTGTCTAGATTGTTTAGCTAGTGGACATATTGGGCATTTTGGGTGAGGAAATTTTGCGCTATGACCCAAGCGCTGATAATAAAGGAGATTTTTATTAATAGTGGCAGCATTACAAGAAATGCTTTTATTGAAAGAAAATAAATCTCCATGAGAGTTAATCCATAAAAATAACCCATCTTCAACTCTACCCAAGCCCATCAGTTTGCCAGTCGTATGGTCCTCAAATAAGCAATTGTAGGAGCTAAATATGACATTGCATGAATTGTCTTGGCAAACTCTAGACACAGAAAGGAGATTAAATTGGAACTCAGGAATAAACAATACATTGTGAAGGGTAAAATTTGGTCCAAGCTGAACAGTGCCAGTTTTAGTGACTTGAGTAATGTTTTCATTTGGGAGTCGTACTGATAGAGAAAACTGAGGTCGTTCGTCAACATGAGAAAATAATTTTTCAGTGCAGATTATATGGTCACTGGCACCTGAATCGACTATCCACGCATCTACCGAAATAGAATTTTCTTGGGATAGAAGGGTACCTAAGAAACTTGCACTCTCATCAGTAGTCTTCAACTGGCTCAGCACTTTCATGATAGTTTGATATTGATCCTAAGTAATAGCATTCTTGTCTCCCTTATGCGAGGAAACTTGGTAGACAGATATTTCCTTGTCCTTTCTTTCTCTATCATTTGGACATCCATGTAATTTCCAGCACGTCTCTATGTTGACACCTGATTTTTGACCCAGCCTTTTTCATTTTTATTTTTTGAAAAATCATAAAAAAATTCATAAAAAGTCAAAAAATTACAAAATCAACTTTGGTGGCCTTGGCCAAGCCCAAGGAACCATTCTTGACCAAAAAATAATTTTTCATATTTTTCATATTTTTTAGTATTTTTGGAAAATAGAAAAACACTTAAAAAATCAAGAAAAATAGTATTTGAGGTCACAAAAATATGGAAAAATATCCAATATTTTTCCTTTTAATCCCTTGTATTTTCGACCTCACAAAAAAATCAAAATCAGATTCAATTTTAGGTGTTCCTTTGTAACCCGTACTATTGAATTTGAAGAAAAAATAATAATTGAGTCTTTTAATTTGCAATTTTGGGCATTTTATAGGATCTTGACATTCAATCTAATTTTCCCCCATTTCAATTTGATCTAATTGCTCGGACAAGCTGTTCAATTGCAAACATAATTGCATTTTAGTCCTTGAAATTGAGCATAATCGAAATTACTTTCAATTCAAGGACTATAATCACAAATTGAACATGCTACCCAATGGATTACACCATTTTAAATCGATTGGCATAGGTGGTTTAACCCAATTTGATCATTTGCACCCTCAATTACACAATCCCCAATTTCCAATCAAATGAGAATTTGGGGATTTTGTAGAAATTGATGAAAACTTTTGGGCAAAACCACATTTCTAGATAGAATTCATGCCCTAGAGTCGATTTTGAGGTTCAATTGCAAAATTTCCCCATTAATTTGGGTTTAATTTTGAAAATGGTGAATTGGAACCGGTTCTGACCGGTCAGACCGCCGGTCGGACCGGTTGAACCGGTCCGCTACAGTGTCGTCACCTACCTCAAGCACCTGCGCGAATGAACAGTAAATGGACGAACTTTAACGGGGAAATTGACGGGCCAATCGACCTCAATTGAAGACACAATGGTGGGCGTTTAGTTCCTTAGATCACTTACCGTCGATTGGAGCTAGAACGACGATCAATGGCCGCCGGAACAAGGAGCAATCGGCCAGTCAAACCTTCGGACCTGCAAAAGTCAACAAAGGTAAAAACAGCTCAAATCCTTGCCAAATTCGTGCGAAATGAAGCTCACCGCGGAACCAAAAGGGACTGAGCGAAATGCCCATCTTCCCCGACTTCGTTTTGACCCAATCGCACGTGGCTACACGTGCTATTCAAGTCAGTTGGCCGTCCCCGATTCGGCGCCAAAATTCTAAAAGCTATAAAAGCCTGCGTTCGTTTTCTGTTGAAGGAGACTACAGATTCAGTTGTGAAAGTTGAAACTGAATCAAGAGAGAAAGAAAAAACGCGAAGCAGAGCTCGTTCTCCGACCCCCGTCGTCGAGAATTTGAGCTCGAATTGCAGGGCGCTGGTTGGGTCTTCCCAGGCCAAACCAAAGCCACACGAGGCCACCAGAAGGTCGCCCAAAGTCCCCGGAATCGATCGCCGCCGGCCGCGCACAAGGAATCCGCGAGAACAGGTGAGTTGCAGTCTCGAGTGTTTCTTCAAGCTTTCATGGCGATTCATGCGTTTCTTGATCATTCATGCAATTAGTGTGGGCGTTTCATTCCCTGAACATCACTGACCATCGTCGCGTATCTTGTTTGCATCGGTTTTGCCTTAACACGCCCAATCGAGTATTCCAATCCAACCTCCATTGTCAAGCCACTGTTCATCTTTCCCCAGCCAAACCTGGGCCGAGCGAGCTCGATCGGAGCTCGAGGTAAGTCTCCTGAACATTGAATGATGCTTCCCTGTTAATGAATTGGTTCATTACGTCATGAATCGAGTGATTTGAGTGTATGTGTACGTACTGGTTCGTGCTTGCTCGCGCTTGATCCTGTGAATGAAATCGTGTAATCTCACGATATGTCGCGTACGAAGCATAGACGAGTCGTTTGCCGCCGGTCTCATTCGATTCCGTTGAGGTTCCACCGTTGGATCATCGCCGGAGAGTCGTGGCCGTTCGTTCAGCAATGGTCGCGAGGTTGAAGACGATGCCAACCTGGCAGGTCAACGAGTCAAGGCCTTAGGTGGCGTCCGGCCATTGGTCCACGTCAGTGCCGAGTCAGCTCGACCGTTAGTTTGTTAGGACCAGTCAGCGTTAGATCGGACGGTCTAGGATTATTGAGTCTGATAAATGGTGACCGTCCGATTAGAAATTAGGATTATCCGAAAATGATTTTAATCGTAAAATCAATCAGAATAAGAAACGGTGCCATTTAGAGGAAGGATTAGGCGACGTCGTTTTAGGTTAATGAAAATAGACGGCTCAGATCAGGTTCCACGTTCTAATCGTGGCCGTAGATTTAAGTAATTAGATCAGACGGCCCTGGTCGAGTCTCCATTCAATCTGAGCCGTAGGTTTCGGTAAGTCAATCCGAAGACCCTGAGTCAGCCACGCGGCGCAATGAAGGCCGTTAGATCAAATTCGACAAATCAAAAATAAAAAAAGCATCAAACGGTGTCGTTTTGGAGCGGGGGCACGCGCGGGTCCGGGTCTGGGCCGGGTTCCGGCCCGAGTGGGTCGGGTCGACCCGGTCCGAATCAAATTTTTTATTAAAAAATCAATAAAAAAATAATATAATAAAAAAATAATAAATAAATAAAAAAATCAGAAAAATCTTAGAAAATCCAAAAAAATGCTAGAAAATTCCAGGAAATTCCAAAAAAAACGTGGAAAAATTTGTGAAAAATCCTAGACACCTAGAAATCCCCAAAAATCGAGGGTTGACCATAGACAACTGGTCAACCCTATTTTTGGGGTTTCTTATCCATTTTCCCGAGACTTGACGACATTACCCTCTAGGGGTAAGTCACCTCTGCCATGTATGCGAGATAAGACCAATAATACCAAGGTAAGAATTAGGGTCGAGTAATCGACCAATTCTTAGGTTCGGGTTTTCAAATCCCGCACCTTTTCTCAAAATGACGATTTTGCCCTTCAATAGGAAAATTGTCTTTCTTGTCTCAATCAAGTTCTGAAAATTACTTGAAATCAGGGTTTGGGTCAGGTGGACGACTAGCCCTAATGTTTGAGATTTTCAGTTCTCATCTTCATCCAAAATGACGATTTTACCCCTCCAAGGGTAAAATCCCTTTTAAATTCCAGAAAAATCCTGGAAATTCCCGAAAAATAGGAAATAGATTGGATTGATGACCAATCCTATTTCCTTGGTCTTTTGACTGCCCAAATTCATCTAAAAAGACAAATTTACCCTTTTCTGAGGTGGATTGTCCCCGAATTGTTCAGAATTACGATTCTGCCCCTCATGGGCGAACCGTGTCCTAATCACTCCTAAGCCTTGATTGATATTTCTCTAGGCTAATAGGGCCTCATTAAGGATGCCATGCTGATTTCATGTGTTTTATCCGCATGTACTGATTCCTTGATTTGCGCCATTACTTTTAATGATTGTGAGTGATAGGATAGCTATTCCCATCTACATGAACTCCTAGATTTAGGATCAGTACCTCACTCGTCTGTATGAAACCCTAGGATCAGATAAACCATTCAGCTTAGGTACCGAAAGGGCGTCAACTCTAACAGTCGACGTAACTAAGTCCCTGAACCCACTTCTCTGGTTTCCGCTGAATCGAATAGACCACTCCCAACTATTCGATAGGGTTTCCGATCGTACCCTCCGTAAAACGATTGGTGGCGACTCCTTGACATGCACACTCATCACATGTCACTAGACCACACTGAAGGTCGATCACGTACATCCGGCAGTTGCGATTTGGGTAATGGACCTTGGGAGAGGCCCGCGTCCGATCCAGCCAGCGATCGGGCGGCCCATTAGCCCGCTCCAGCCTCGAGCTCGAGAGGGTCGCGACAGACTGGCGACTCCACTGGGGACTATTCTAAACCAGAATCTCTGGTTACGAATTCCAGAGGACTTGAGCCGATTCAAAAGTTGTTTGGTTTATCTAACCTTGTTTCTCGCAGATGCTCTCGAAGATGAGGTATGTATGCTAACCATTGTGTTAGATGTTTTTGCAGATTGGAGAAATAAGGGGTGGAGTGATTGTTGACATTTTTCCTGCAGGTTGGAGTTGGGAATGTATGTTTACTTCACGCACATACTGAAGCGGTGTTTGATACGAACTGCTGTGCATGACCTTGCATTGTGATGATCACGACACATCGCACACACTGGCTGTCAAACCCCGACTGCAAACCACCTCTAGGTTACCTTAGATAGGGAAATGATGCGAAAAGGATCTTGTGTTTGATGGCACTTGAGACTTTCGTATTCGTTCCCGCCTACCATCTGCATTGGCGATATCTAACCCTCTTGGGTAGGTACCCTTGGGGAGGAATCTGCCTCATGTGGATCGTGTGAGCCTGAACCGTAGGTTCTTCACCTGACTTTCGATTTTTTTAGAGTATACCCACTTGTCTCATGCGCATGTCTGTGGATGGTTGGTATACCTAAAACCACCCATTGATACAGGGGGCACTCCACATCCCCCAAAGTGTGGTTGGTAAGATATTTATTTATAAATGTTCTTTATTTCTTGCCCCATGATATTACTCATACATTGCATACATCCATATGCATTCACATTATTACTCAAGTGACTAATGGAAACAACAATGATTGTGGGGTAGGATGTCGCTGTTTCCTAAGAGTTCAACAGAGTTGGTAACTTTCGAGTACTTGAGAAAAGTTACTCGCCCCGGACCAAACACGAGGTTACACTTCACTAGATTCGTGTATGGTCGGGAACTGACTGGACGTAAGCTGGGGTATGCTGAGGACTGTCAAACCCGCTACTACGCTGATAACCTCAGATTTAAGCGACAAGCAGACAAAATGATGAAGGATTATCTGGAGATGAAGAGACAACGTCGCAACCAGCTGGCTAGGGAAGCGTACGCCCGTCGGAAGGCTGAATTGCTAGCCAGAGAGAACATACCCGTGATTGCTTATTGGGGTAGGAAGAGACGCCCTGCGATCAAGACCAAGCCAAGGCGTATCACACTCAAAAAAGTGAAACCCGAGAAAACTCCCGTAGTCATCACGCCCTGGACTAGAGAGTGGCCTGAGGAACTACAACCTCTCGACCAAACCACTGAAGATAACTCCCCTACCCTATATTAAGGGAGAGTTCCTGATCGACTGTCATTTGGATAGACTTCTAAGAAAAAGAGAGAGTGATCTAGATCCTCACATTCCATTGGCTTTTATGGCTTTCTTGTTTGAAAAACTTCTCTTTACCCTTCTTCCATTAGGCATCCTGATTGTAATAAAAGTTCATTCCACTTTGTTCTTTTGATGTATCGACCAATGGAATGTGACATTGCTGTTCCCTTTAGTTACTGAGTAAACCTGACTAAATTGCATAATTCACTTCCCTGAAATGCAAATTAGGCTTTGAGTCAGGCTTTCAAGACCTGAAAAAGGGTCATAATCTCAATTTCTTCAAATTGAACTATGCAATCAAGTTAGCTCATGCATGCTTCATGACATCTGCATATTCATACATTTAAAGTAATTTCTGGCGATTGACCTCTCAAAAATCATTTGCATATTTTAGACTTGATGGGAAAGAATGATATTCAAGTGTTCAAGATCCCCCGAGCTGAACTCCAATCATGGTGGGATGGCATGGGCGAAGCCAGCCAGAAGTATGCGGAGTCACGACTAGGATACCTGCTGGACCTACTGAAGATTGAGTGCCCACCTGCCTTTATTCAAGCCATGGCGCTCTACTGGGATCCTACCACCGCTACATTTTGCATGGAAGGATTAGAGATCACTCCCACTATCGAGGAATACAGCGCTGTCATCGGAGTTGAATTCACCCCTACGCTCATCCGACCCCCTATAGGACTTGAACCCCTAAGTCAGGTGGCAGAATTCCTTGACACGAACCTAAATGAAGTCAAAGCAGATGCGAGAAGCAATTCTGGACGAGTTTCCCTGTCTTTCCTCATAGACCGATTTTCCCGCCTTCCTGCTTCTAAAGGAACCAAATCTGGTAGAGCCTTTATCTTGGCATTCTTTAGCTTTGTGCTATTCCCAATCTCAACTGTCACCTTCGACCCTATCATGGCTATAGTAGCTAGGCAAGTCTGTTGTGGGTGGGATTACTCAAACATCCTCCTTGCCGAAACCTTCCTCTCCCTAAATCGTTTCAAGAAAAACAAAAAGGGAATCTTTAGAGCCTCTAGTGATCTTCTGTATCTGTGGTTCACATCCCATATCAGAAAATTCCACATCCGCATGGGTTTCACTGAAATCAGCCCCAATGCACACCCTCTTAAAACATTTGCTAGGACCCATACGCGTGTTCCTAAATTCAACTTCATAGAATGGAAGAACTTTCTCAAAGTCCTAAAACCCGAACAACTCCGATGGCGGCTAAGGTTGCCGACGCTAAGCAAAGTCAGATTGACCTGCGATGACGGGAATCCAGTTCCCTTGCTAGGATTCACAGGCGCTACTGCATACTACCCAAGGAGGGTGATTCGGCAGTTTGGGGCACTACAAGAGATTCCTTCTCCACCGCAACCTGATACCTTCTCCTTTGATATACCAAGTAAGACCCTCACGGAAGAGGAGAAGAGACAGTTCGAAGCCAAGGTCGCATCCATCACACGCTCTTTGAAGAATTCCCAGGCTGAAGGAATAAGTTGGCCAGAAGACATGACTCATGAAGAGAACATCCATAGGGGTACCACTGAATACATTCAACACTTCAAAGCAATCCGACGAAGCCTTGTCGAACCCTACATACCCGAATACATCGTGCCGTACGTACCGGGAATAGAGCCTTACATACCCGAAGACATGGGACCACTGTCATGTTCAGAAGACGAGGAGCCCCAGGCTGAAGAGGGGAATCCATGTTGGGATGATGAGGATACCTTATACCTCAAACGTCCTAGACTTGAATAGGCTATTCCGTCAAGTGTAAAATAAGCAAACATTATGATGCTTTTTCATACATTCTCATTTTTGTGGAATACTATCTTGGACACATAAGCATGAATGTGAACATGTTTTGCAAATGCATAAAAACTATCATCAGAAATTACGCTTCTTTCAATTCCATAAATTCTTGTCAAGAAATGATTAAAAGAACTACTTACGTGAGGCTAAGGCTCACAAGGTAGCCCTTTTCCTCATTTACTGGCAAGAAGCATGCAACTGAAAGAATTAACTGCTTCTTTTTGCTAAAATAAGCAAAGCACTCACAGAGATCTTTTTAAACAGGTACGCTCTCATCACGGAACTACCGACACATCGTTTCCGTACTCGCTTTAAGACAAGAATGGAGCAGCAAGAATTGACTCCGCGCGTGGGAATGCTAGAATCCCAAATGACGGCCCTGGCTACTATGATGGCCGACATCAAGGCGATGTTGGAAGTCACCCAAGCTACACAAACGACGACTCACAACCAGAACAACGCTGGTACTTCTTTCGTACCCGATACGGCAGATAAAGAGTTGACGAGAGATACACAGCGTACAGAGGAAGACGTTCATGAACCAAATAGCCGGGTGCAACAAAAAGCCTCACCTGTTGTCATCAACCTTGAAAAGGAGGAGAAGGGAAAACAAACTGTGAAGACAGAGGCAGAGGCTAAGAGATTGGCCAAGATCGAAGAATGCCTGAGCAGCCAAGGCTATGAGCTAGCCCGCTTCGACAAAATATCTCCTTTTGCTAAAATAGAGACTCCTCCAGACTACAGGGAGCCAGAGTTCGTGAGAAAATACAATGGGACAGGCTGTCCCCGTGCCCATCTCAAGTACTACCTGCGCAAGATGGCGCACTATTCAGATTACATTCCACTGTTAATGAACACATTCCAAGAGAGCTTGGCTGGCGTCACTCTAGCCTGGTTCATTGAGCTAGACTTGGAAGATTACGACGGATGGGAGGATCTTGCAGAGGATTTCCTCAGACAATACAAATTCAACACAGCTACAGCCCCAACAAGAGAGGACCTTCTGCGAACTTCGAAAACAAGGGGCGAGTTAATCAGGACATATGCCCAGAGGTGGCGAGCCTTGGCTACTCAAGTGAAGCCATCAATCCCTGAAGAGGAACTAATCGATTTATTCCTGAAGGCACTCCCCTACGAGTACTTTGACAGATTGAATACTTCTGGATGTCAGACATTCGCACACCTGATTAAGGTTGCTGAGAGGCTGGAATGGGCCTTGAGAGAAAGAAGGCCTCAGGAAGCTCCTACTAAGAAGCAGTATCCTCTGAGAAAGGAGAGAGAAGTCGGACTAGACATAGCGTTTATACCAGATCCCCACAAGTCAAAACCATTTGGCAATTCTAATCAGGCCAAAGGCGGATCATCCTGGTCAGCTCCAAAGGTACAAGAGCCTAGAAGAAGGCAACCCCAGAGGCAATTCTCTCAACTCCCAAGAACTTTATCCAAGCTGCTCCTGATGCTGCTGGAGCAACACTTGGTGGCGAAAGAACCGCCTAGGGCAAACCCTCCAAGATATCCCGGCTTTGATGAGAGCCAAACATGTGCCTACCATATGGGCGAAAGGAGGCATAATGTGGATAACTGCTATGTCCTGAAGCTGAAAGTGCAAGCCCTAATCGATGGTCAGATTTTGAAATTTGATAATGCAGCCCCAAATGTACAAGAAAACCCACTTCCAGATCATCAAGCAGTAGGGGCGATATTCACCGAAGAAGAGGAGGATTACCTTAAACTGAAGGTAGATATGCTTAAGCTGGACACCCTGCTAACAACCGCTTCATCATACCCGAAAGCAGGGGAAATCTCAACTGACCAAAAGAAGTTATGTATCGCTAAGATGATGAGCTTGGGGATAGTGTCCGACATTACTAATGAAGAATTCGAAGGGATTGAAGCGTCTCTATCTTTGAAAGGAAACCACTTCTTGATCACAGCTGGGCAGAGTAGCACCTGTGGTACCACACGTGAGAAATTGGCAAATGATCTGGGACCGGCCATTCAATCAGGAGAAGAATTTGAAGAAGACGAAGTAGAAGCCAGGAGGAGAAGTCTAGCAGACCTCAAGTTTATGGCTGACACACTTGAGAAGGGCGAAATTATAGACAACCTGGGTCAAGATTCTGGAGGATATAATTTCAAGGTGAAATATTCGGCCCCTCCCAGCTTTTATCAGAAGATTGAAGACATCATACCGGACGGATGGGGAGGTATGGATGATCTCTCTCAACCAGGAACCTCAAACGGTATGGAAGAACTCGACAACGCCATATTGATGATCGAAGTAGCCACGGCTGTGGTGATTAGATTGGATGAACTGGATAACCTAAACAAGGTGGAAGATTGCCCAGTTAAGCCTGTCGTGATTCAACTACCTCAAGAAGAAGAGGGCAACACGACAGGACCAAAGATACCTCATCTGACAACTATAACCATAAAAGTCCCCCCAGCAGAAGAGTACGATCCTAAAGCAGTCCATTGGGACTACGGGACCACACAAGTAGATGCAGTAATGAGGTCCGGAAGATTTTACGCCCCCAGAGAGGATGAACCTGAAAAAAGGGAGGTCTCCAAGGAAGATGCCGAAAAGCTCATGTCGATCATCAAAACCAGCGAGTTTGAAGTAATAGAGCAGCTAAGAAAGATGCCTGCTCAGATATCCCTATTAAACCTATTCATCAATTCAGAGAAGCACAAGAACGCGCTGTTGAAGGTGCTCAACGAAGTACATGTCCCTGAAACAATTAATGAGGTACAACTAGGGGACTTTGTAGGAGCAATTCTTTTGAAAGACCAATTAAGCTTCTCTGATGAGGACTTCCCCATGGAAGGAAGAGGGCACAATAAGGCCTTATACATCTCCGCCCAATGTAACGGCAAAAGAGTGGCACACGTATTGATCGATAATGGATCAGCCTTTAACATCTGCCCTTTGGCTACCATAAGGAGGCTGGGAATCAATGAAGAGATGATCAAGGCATCCAAGACAGCTGTAAGAGCATTCGATGGCATGAAGAAGACGGTAGAGGGTGAGATCGAGCTAGACGTATTCATAGGCCCGACGAAATTCTCTATAAACTTCCAAGTGATGGATCTGCCCAGTGCATTTGGGTTCTTGCTAGGAAGACCTTGGATCCATACAGCAGGAGCTATCCCTTCGAGCTTACATCAAAAAGTACGTTTCGTTGTAGATGGGAAGGTGATTACTGTACATGGGGAAGTCGACCTCCAGACATACCAGAATAGTGCCATTCCCTATGTTGAGCCTGAAGAGAAAACAGAAGCAAGCTATCATTCCCTAGAATTGGTGGCAACAGTTCATACCCCAGCCGGGACGAAGTTGAGAACCCCCTACATCTCAGAAGCCGGTCTTCTACCAGCTAAGATGCTGCTGGCATACGGGTTCAATCCCGAAAAAGGCATAGGCAAACATAATCAGGGTATAAATACCCCGCTACAGTTGAAGGCTAATCCACATAGAATGGGCTTGGGGTACCAGAAGTATCCCATGAATGATTCTGTCCCGAAAGCAACAGGCCGAGGCCGAGGCAAAAGCCTGGGACGCCAGGAAGGCGAAAGCAGCATGAATAACTCATTCATCGGTTCTCTAACCTGGAAGGGCAGGTTTCGGATGTTCAGGAATCCCTTAAGTGCCTACTTCGACCAGAACTCCAAATGGCTATCTGAAGAGGATATCACTTCGCCGATGGAACCAGATCTCACAAATCCTTTTCTTGAAGATGACTCTGTGAATGTCATCATGGAGTGGTTGGACAGTGAAGCCACTTCTTCTGAGTAAATAGACTCTTCCTTCATCTTTAAATACTGCGTTTAGAACTTTATGCATTTCATTGTATTTTCTTTCCTTATTGTACGCATAGGGAAATGCCTTTGGATCTCCGGCCGTTGGTCCAAATAGCACATCTTGTAACGCGGCCCATTTCACATTCAATAAAACCACTCATGTTTTTGTTAAGGACATATGGAACCACAAATCAGCCCGATGATGATAATAGTGTTCCATATAGAAGCTTGAGGCCTGATTTTCCATATGATTCCTAATTTTCAAAAGATTTCCATGGGGCCGGGATGTCCAATGACATGAGGACTAGTCCATTGGCACCTATGCCTGTTTCGAAAACTTTTTCAAAAAGACTTTTCATGATCATGCATGTCATTTTTATGGAGCACAAACTAACCATACTCATGACATTTCAGGCATATCATCTCAAACATGCATACCAGGTTGTTACAAAATTCAGATCCCTCTATTAACCACTCCTATAACATCGAGGAAGAGGAAGACGAGGATTATGCATCTATCCGAAGAGATTGGAACACCTTTGAAGAGTCAAAACCTCCTACCTCAGAAGAACCAGTCGTTATTAATTTGGGAGACGCCGCGAACGTCAAAGAGGTTAAGATCGGCGGACACCTATCCCGAGATGAAAGGCTCGAATTCACCAAGCTACTAAAAGAATACCAAGACATCTTCGCATGGTCTTACGCGGATATGCCAGGACTAGATCCTAAAATTGTGGAGCATGCATTACCCACGAATCCCGGCATCAAACCTGTCAAACAGGGCAGCAGACGGATGAAAGCCGAATTAGAAGACAAGATTAAGGAAGAAGTCATGAAACTTCTTAGGGTAGGCTTCATTGAAGCTATCCCATACTCAGACTGGATTGCAAATATAGTCCCCGTCATGAAGAAAGACGGAAAAGTTCGGATCTGTGTAGACTACCGAGATCTGAATAGAGCAAGCCCAAAAGATGATTTTCCACTCCCCCACATTGATGTATTAGTGGATAGTACGGCGGGTTACGAATTATTCTCGTTCATGGATGGATTCTCGGGATACAACCAAATCTTCATGAAACAAGAAGACAAGCCCAAGACTGCATTTACCACACCCTGGGGAAATTTTTGCTACAAAGTCATGCCCTTTGGATTGAAAAACGCCGGGGCCACCTACCAGAAGGCTATGGTCACATTATTCCATGATATGATCCACAAAGAGATTGAAGTATATGTCGATGACATGATCGCTAAATCCAAAAAAGAACAAGATCACACACAGGTATTAAGAAAGCTGTTTGAGCGCCTGCGCAAATACAAGTTAAAGCTGAACCCTAACAAATGTGTATTTGGGGCAAGATCCGGGAAACTCCTTGGGTTTATAGTCAGCAACAGAGGCATTGAGATTGATCCCTCAAAAATACAAGCCATCCACGATTTATCAACTCCCTCCACAGTAAAAGAAGTGAGAAGCCTTCTAGGGAGGTTAAACTATATTGCCAGGTTTATCAATCAGCTGTCTGATGTGGCTAAGCCAATCTTCAAATTGCTTAAGAAAGGCGCGAAAATAACATGGGATGCCGAGTGCAGCAAGGCATTCCAAATGATCAAAAACTATTTGATCACACCACCGGTGCTTGTGCCACCAATTCCTGGTCACCCATTGACCTTATACCTGACCATACGACAAGAGTCCTTGGGAGCCTTACTTGCCCAAACAAGCCCGATAGATGGAAAAGAAAGGGCCATCTATTACCTGAGTAAGAAATTCACGCCATCTGAAGCAAAATATATACCAGTTGAAAGGGCCTGCGTAGCAACGGTATGGGTACTCCGCAGACTGAGACAGTATACCCTACACCACCATATCCAGCTCATAACAGAGAACGATCCTGTCAAATACCTCCTGGAGAAACCCGCTCTAATTGGGAAATTAGCAAAGTGGCAGGTGATGTTGTCTGAATTTGACATCAAGTGTTCCTCACTGAAGTCGGTAAAAGGGAGAGCTATAGCTGACATGCTGGCAGAAAACCCGTCAAGCGGTGAGTCCCCTGAAGTAACGAACACAGAAGGCCGAATCTTAAACTTAGCAGAAGATAAGTGGATCATGTATTTCGATGGTGCTGTCAATCTATCAGGGGCAGGCACTGGGGCGGTACTGATATCCCCAGATGGTCAACATCACCCTGTCGCGGCAAAGATAACTTTTCCTTGTACCAACAATATTTCGGAATATGAGGCATGCATTCTGGGCCTACGGCTGGCCATTTCTATGAAGATACCTAAGTTGCAAGTTTTTGGAGATTCCATGCTCATCATTCTACAGACACAGGGGGAGTGGAAGACGAAAGATGCAAAGCTCATCCCTTATCACGAATACCTTGAAGAATTGATACTTAAGTTCGATGAAGTGTCATTCGAGTACCTATCGAGGTCTCACAATCAGTTTGCAGACGCATTAGCCACCCTAGCTTCGATGTTACAAACAACTGAAGGGTTGGATGTAGAACCTCTGAGGATCGGCATTGTTGGAAAGCCGACTTATTGTATGCTAATCGAAGAAGAATTTGACAGAGAGCCATGGTACTATGACATCAAGAATTACCTCTCAAAAGGGGAATTCCCTGAAGGATGCCAATCAGGAGACCGAAAATATATAACCAAGATGGCCAGCAAGTTCTTCCTCAATGGACAAATTCTATATAAGAGATCGTTCGATTCCACTCTACTGAGATGTATAGATGCCAAAGAAGCAAATATTCTCATGAAAGAGATTCATGAAGGTGTGTGTGGGCCTCACATGAACGGTCACCTCCTCGCCCGGAAGATCATGCGGCTGGGATATTACTGGATGACCATCGAATCAGACTGCTGTCAGCACGTCCGGTCATGCCATCAATGCCAAATATACGGGGATAAGATTAATACACCCCCGAACGAACTACACCAAATGTCTGAAGTATGGCCTTTCTCTATGTGGGGCATAGACATGATAGGGCCTATTAATCCGATGGCTTCAAATGGTCATCGCTTCATCTTGGTAGCGATTGATTACTTCTCAAAATGGGTAGAAGCCAGCTCTTACAAGAATGTCACTGCAAGAAATGTGGCAAGATTCATCAAAAGAGATATCATATCTCGGTATGGTACCCCTCAAGCGATCATCACAGATAATGGGTCCAACCTAAACAACAAGATCGTCGATGACCTACTGGATCACTTTAGCATTCGACATCTGAATTCGTCTCCTTACCGCCCACAGATGAATGGGGCAATGGAAGCAGCCAACAAGAATATCAAGAGAATCTTGGCTAAGACAGCAGAAAACTATAGGGATTGGCATGAAAGGCTACCCTTCGCCTTAATGGCTTACCGAACGTCGATCAGGACTTCTACAGGGGCAACTCCCTACAGTCTGGTGTATGGAATGGAAGCAGTTCTGCCCGTGGAAGTTAAGATTCCCTCTTTAAGAGTCTTATCAGAGGGTAGATTCTCAGAGTCAGAATATTTCAAACACAGATATGAACAGCTGAATTTAATAGACGAGAAACGTCTCTGTCGCGACCCTCTCGAGGTTCGCCGTGGGCTCTCGAGGGCTAATGGGCCGTCCAGTCTGGTCAGACGCGGGCCTCTCCCAAGGCCCGTTACCCAAATCGCAACGGAGGTATACGTAGTCGACCTTCAGTGTGGTCTAGTGACATGTGTTAAGTGTGCATGCCATGGAGTCGCCACCAATCATTTTTTGGAGGGTATGATTGGACCACCCTATTGAATAGTCGGGAGTTTCTATTCAATTCTGCGATAACCAGATAAATGGGTTCGGGGACTTAGTTACGCCAACTGTCAGAGTTGACGCCCTTTCGGTACCTAAATTGACTGAATTTTCTGACCTAAGATTTCATGCAGATGAGTGGAATATGAATCCTAAATCTAGGAATTCATGCAAATAGGAATGACTATCCTGGCAATCACAATCAATAATAAAAGGCGCAAATCAATGAATCCAAGTATGCAAAGTAAACACATCAAATCAACATGACACTCATAAGAAGGCTCTATTAACCTAAATAAGTATCAATCAAGCTTAGGAATGATTTAGACATGATTTTACCCATAAGGGGTAAAGTCGTAATTTTGAGACAAAAGGGACGATTTGCCCAAAAAAGGCAAAATCATCATTTCGGAATGAATTCGGAGTAAAACGATGTCAAAAATAGGTTTGGTCACTCAATTGACCCATTTCCTATTTTTTTTGCAATTTTCATGATTTTTTGGAATTTTAGAAACCGATTTACCATTCGAAGGGTAAAATCGTCATTTTCTAAAAATGAGAATGAAATGTGGAAATCCTAGACATAAGGTTTAGCCACCTATCTGGCTCATCGCCAAATTCTAAGCAATTTCCACAATTCATCGGAATATCAAAGACGATTTACCCTTTGAGGGGTAAAATCGTCGTTTTGGATTAAATGGGAGAAAATCCTAAAAAAACGACAACCAATCAATTTCTTTTGATCATTTTCAGCCTTGGGAATTTTCTAGAATTTTTTTAGTAATTTTCTGCAATTCTTCTCAATTTATTTGTTTTTCTTTAATTTTTCCATTTTTTTGGCATTTTCTGATTTATTAATATTTTTTTATATTTTCAGAAAATATTTTAACAAAAAGCATATCATTGGCAATAGACAACACTCAACCAGATAAATAAGCTAACTACTGAACTGAGATAAATACATGCAAACCAAATCTATAATGGCGACATTTTAGAAAAATAACCCTAATACACGGATCGGGTACGTAAAACATACCGGATTGGACACCGGCCTTCAATCGCCCAGCCCCAGCCTGCGACCATCTCCATGCACATCACCTGTCGATCACCACATCAAAATGTCAACAATCAATTTTACAAGTTTTAAGACCGGTAATAAATAATAATAATTTAAAAAATAAATAAATCCCGGCTCGGAAACGGGCCAATTCACTCAGCCATGGACCGGCTATGGGCTCACGGCCTCGGCCCAAGATCACGGCCTCGGCCCACGGCTTTGGCCCACGGCCTCGGCCCACGGCTTTGGCCCACGGCCTCGGCCATGGGCTCGGCCATGGGCTCGGCCTTGGCCCACGGCCTACGGCCTCGGCCCACGGCCTCGGCCATGGGCTCGGCCATGGCCTTGGCCTACGGCCTCGGCCCACGGCCTTGGCCCACGGCCTCGGCCATGGCCGAGACGCACGGCCACTCGGCCGACGTCCTCGGCCCACGGCCTCGGCCATGGCCGAGGCGCACGGCCACCGGCCCACGGGATCGGCCCACGGCCGGGATCGGCCCGAACACGATGGATTCGTGGCCAAGCGGCGACGACGAAGACCGACGACGTGGCAGGGGGCGAAACAGAGGAGGAAGATGGAGGGGGATTGCGGTATCTAGGAGCTCCACGAGGTCGTGATAAACAGCAAGACGGACGGGATCTCGGCACGGCGTCGGAGGGTGGCGGAGCAAGGTGGCGATGAGGGTGGTCGCCGTAATCTAGGGGAGGATGAAAAAAATGAGAAGAAAAGAAAGAAGAGAAGAAGAGAAGAAGAAGAAGGAGGAGGAAGAAGAAGAGGAATGCTGCGGGTGATGAAGGAGAGGGGAGGAGAGTAAAGTAATAAAAAAATAAAATAACATAATAATATAATAATATAATAATAATATAATAAAATACTAAAAAGTAAAAAAAAATAATAATAAAATAATCAAAAGCGAAGACAAAATGATTAGTTCCCTTTCCCTTTTAAATGATGATGTTTTCACTCCTTTTCCTTTTAATCATTACTAATATTTTTGTCAAATTCAATTTTACGGTGATCAGTGAACACCTAAAATGGAACCTGAATTTTACTGTTTTATGAGGTCCTAAAGTAAAGAAAATTAAAAATAAAAATACCTACTATTTGTATATATTTTTGTGACCTCGAATACTACTTTTTTTATTTTATTTTTATTTTTATATTTTTCGAAAATAATAATAATAATAAAATAGGAAAAATATGAAAAAAAATATTTTTATCCAAAATGGTCCCTTTAGCTTGGCCAAGGCTACCAAAGTTGGTTTTTGTAATTTTTTAGCTTTTTATGAATTTTCTATGAATTTTTGAAAAATAGAGGAAGAAAAAGGTTGATCAAAATTTAGGTGTCAACAGCTGCCCCTCTTTGAGAGGAATCTCATCAGAGGAATCCCCTCAGAGGTTTCTCTCAAAGACAAGGTGACACCTGAGTCCTGATCGACTCGACTCGTGAAACTAAAGGAAAAGGAGTCATGACATCCGTTTTTTTATGCTTGTCGATGTATGCTCTTTCTTGAAAGGGGAAACATTTATTTGACATGAGAGAGTGAGATAGTAGAGAGATATACCTGCCACTTACCTATTCGATGTTTGTGCGATTTTCGCAGTGTCTGATGGATTCCAGAGAATTTCTAGGGACTCGTTTCTAGAGTGTCCTAGAGAGGTTAAGCTCTGACCCGTATGGTAGGTTAAACCATAATGAGATTCCTAACTGATAGGAATCTAAGGAAGACGCGCCCCATTTGGGATTTGCCAAGGATTTTGATCCGTATGGTGGATCGGACCATTGATTTGACCATTTAAGTGATTTTCGCTATTGGATTGACCCTTCAGGCGGTTTCTACCTTTGATTGACCCTTCAGGCGGTTTCTACCATTGTGTTGACCCTTCAAGCGGTTTCTACCTTGGTTTGACCCTTCAGGCGGTTTCTACCTTGAGTTGACCCTTCAGGCGGTTTCTACCTTGGTTTAACCCTTCAGGCGGTTTCTACCTTTGTTTTGACCCTTCGGGCGGTTTCTACCTTGGTTTGACCCTTCAGGCGGTTTCTACCTTTGTTTTGACCCTTCGGGCGGTTTCTACCTTAAGATGACCCTTCAGGCGGTATCTACCTTGGTTTGACCCTTCAGGCGGTTTCTACCTTTGTTTTGACCCTTCGGGCGGTTTCTACCTTAAGATGACCCTTCAGGCGGTATCTACCTTGAGTTTGACCCTTCAGGCGGTTTCTACCTTGAGTTTGACCCTTCAGGCGGTTTCTACCCTCAGTTTGCTTTGAAAATGGGTCTCATGACGAGGGTTCTCCACGTCCGATGAGACTGCCTAATTTTTAAAAAGGGGTCTCATGACGAGGGTTCTCCACGTCCGATGAGACTGCCTAGATTTTTTTTTTTTAAAAGGGGTCTCATGACGAGGGTTCTCCACGTCTGATAGGACTTTTTCTTTTAAAAGAGTTTTTCTTCCCCTCTTTTTTTAGAGATCCCGAAGTTTGTCGGGAATTCAGTTTTTTGAAGTAGTGAAAGATTTTATTTTGACAAAGCTTCACTTGAGTCTGCTGAGGCGACATTCTGGGAGCTGGGTTCTCCAGGTATCCTGCAGAAGTTTGAGCTTGAAAGATTTTTCTTCACCAAGAAAACGTTAGTAATTTTTGGGAAGACCACGGCTGTCCACTTGACAAAAACCGTATGACTTAAGTTTTAATTGTGAAATGTGCATTTTGATGCTGGAGGTTGTCCAAAGCATTCTTGCAACATGCAAATGTGATCACAAATCCCTTGCACGGAAAATCTGGATCAAACAATTTGAAATTTCCAAAAAGAGTTTGTTCAAAACATCTATTGGAGAATTTCTCATCCAAGAGGGCTCCTCACCGCTCTGTGATAATGGTCTTAAGGAATGCGCCAACTTCCTATTAACCTGTGCCTAGGTTTTAGGATCATTCGCAGCGCATACATTTTGATCGGTCGGGAGGTCTTCCATGGGACCGTAATGTTGGGCTTGGTTATTGATCTTCAAGAGGGACTCACTTTTGAGTCAAGGTCGTTTGAATGAAATTCTTCACCATCTGCTCCGGGTTTACAAGTCGAGAACCCTGCAAAATGAGAAAGAAATAGTCTTGCTCGTACTTCTTCGAGCTAAGCTATATGTTAACCCAAATGTCTTAGTCAGAGAAGACTGTTTCAGGGTTATGACATTGGTAGGATTGGGGACCGAAAAAGGCTTGTTTTTGGCCCAGAATTTATGAGGGGATTGACATTGGTGATCATTGCAAATTCGTCACCTGTCTTTTCCATTCTGCATATTCAGTTTTTGAGGTGTGCAACCGCTTTTGAGGTGTGCACAAGTCCTTTAGAGAGCGTCTCTTGTTGCATTCAGAGACCGATAATTCTCTCTATATCTTTGCTCCGCGCTTGACGCCATTTGGGGAGTAGCCCTTTTGATACTACTCTTTTAGGAATTTCCTCTTTTCCCGACCAGACTTTACTGGGGATCAATCAAACAGCTTATGCGAGCATCGGCCTTGCTTTTACCAGGCACTTTGCTTTTTCTTATCTGATGCTGGGGATTTCTTTAATCCCTTGTCGCAAGCGGGATGCTTGGCAATTGTGCTAGATATATGACTTGGCTCTTAGCACGCTTGAGTATCGACTTAGTAGCTTTTTCGTAAACCCTAGGTCTTGAACTCCCTCGTTTCTGAAGTGATGTCGCATCCGTCTTGGAAAGTGCAATGATCACCAACGGGTTTATGAAATGATTTTGCAGGCTCAACTTGGCTATGCAAAGGATTCGGTGTGTGGGATAGAGAAATGAATGCTCCTCATCATCCTATGGCACTTGGATTACCATATAAACAACACACAAAGATTAATGTTAGTCCGAGCAAGAAAATTTCTAACCATTTCCTCCTGATGCTGCTGGACTCACCTCCATTTTGCCCCGATGTGGGGTGGTTCTTGACAGGGTTAAGAATGAAAATCGCCGTTCAAGGGGTTATCAACGGTTACCTGTAGTGTTTAGGGGATATGAAACGAACGCCTTCGTCGTCCCAATCCATGTAATCGCTGCGAATGGTCCCTACCTCCGTAGGTACAGATTTTGCCATCCGATTCACTTCCCTCATCTCTCAAGTGTATGTAGGATGTGTTTGGACTGGGTTCGCCTCTCTTTTGAGTAAACTTCCTTTTGAATGATTTGACAAATAATCATATTTGGAAAAATTCATTTCTTTCTTTCCCAAAATTTATCCATCGAGGGGATTTTGTGATGTATCGTGCATGTTTTATTCATGCTTTGGGCAACCTCCCGATTTAAATCATGAACATCGATGCATTGGATAATTTCCATGACGGCTAAAGGGATTTTAACATTCTTTATCTCCAGCTAACTGGGAAAGGGATACTTACCTACCTGTCGCGGCTGTAGACCCCTGCAAATGTAAAGAAAGCATATCATTGTAGGTTCACAAATTTTTCAAAAATCGAAACGATACATCCTACCCTTGGTCATGTACTCTGACGAGTAGTACATGGGATGTAAGAACTTGTTCCTCTGCAAGGCGACTCCCCTACCAAGGATAGACAACAAGTATCAATTCATATCCTCGAATTCAAGACAAATTGGGACGATACAACTTTACTCTTGATTTTCATCCCATTCTGATGTGGCGTGTTGATATGAACAACATCTATCAAATCCGCCTATCCATGCTTGGAGTGTTTGTAACATCACTGGTTCATCTGCCCCCAGCTGGGCAGCGTCTGTTCTGCTATTTGAACGCATGACTCCTTAAGTGATTTATCCATGTTTATCATCTGAGAAGGAAAAGAAAGAAGACATTATTTCGGTATCCGATTGGAGATCGTTTAGGAACGATACATCGTTTTACCAAATGGGTGGCTTCGCGGCCAGATGCATTTTGCATTGAAGGGGTGGATTCCATTATGCTCTGCGAACGATGATCATTGCTTGGGGAGCTCGCCCCTGAGCTTAAAGATGCTCAAAAGGTAAGGCGGATCTTCGTACGACTAGTTTTAAGCGTAAATGAGAAATGCCCCCATGGGAGCCTTACAATGGGATTGCCAATACATTCATTCAGGCTATTCATCCTCTTTTCTCCGAACATTTTTTTACAAATCGCGCCTTGAATCAAACACCTGATCGTCGGCTCTGTATCACTATTGCAAGAGTCCGCCAGCTTCAGGCTGATCGAGCCAGAAATTGAGTTCCTCTCCAAGGAAATCGCTCGAATCTCCGAGCCATTGATGCTCAAGTCGAGTGTCACCGACCGCTGGCGATAGATCACTCTCGCCTTGGATGATTTGATTCATCGAGCTGGAACCTCCCTTGTTGACCGGCAAATATGTAGACATGTCCCATGTAAATGTTGGATTTGCCATGGGAAGAGCACTAGCAACAGGTTGGTACTCAAATTGGGGAGTTCCTATTTGCGGGAACTGCGGTATATACACTTGAGGGGTATTGAGACTGCTTGGTGGAGCGTTCTGATTTGGGTTAGAGGAGTCGGTGACATGGTTGCTGGTCTCGTCAACACCGAAACATGGTTGGGTGTTCCTGGCTCTACAATCATCGTGGTTGCAGTTATGACCAACATTTAAGTTCGAACCAGCTCCATCCGAGCTTAGTGTCACCCGTCCCTCTTTTAGCAACCTCTTGAAATATCCAAGGTGGCTCGCGACGTTAACTTTAGAGAGTCCCGGCACGTTCAGGATTTCGTGTATGCGCGTTGATCGTGCCGTGTCGATCCCCAACTGTCGAACTGTATCAACAAATTTCTGATGGAGTTCAGCAGTCCAAGAAAATCGCGCTTTCTTGTCAACAAGAATAGCTCGCCGACTAATCTCTATGAGATCTGATTGTGTTGGAAACTGCTCTTGTAAGCCTTCGACGGTATCTGACTGCACCGGAAGACATTGCGAAAGGCATTGTAACATATGAACACTACCAATCTCTAGAAGTGGCTCTTCGGAGAATATTTCACTGATGAGAATATGGTTATTGCAATCAAGGCAAGTGGCGCTGCTCAGTGCTTCCTCATATCTAGCGCTTTCTGTTCGAAGCTTTTCATTTTCTTCTTTCAGAATCGCTAGCTCTTGCTGTCTATGTAGATTCCCCAGCCGGGCTCGTTTGTTACGAAACCACTTATTGACCTTCCCAGGCTCCCACCCTAACTCTCGACCTAGCTCAGCCCTCTGCTTCTCATCTGGATGGGGGCATTCCTCGAAGAAAAAATCAAGCTCCCGGTCTTGACTTGAAGTATGGTGAAGGGGATGTTTTCCTTTCTGACGCTGATCACTGCTATGGGTATTGTTTTCATTACCACAACCTTGAGTTTCATCGTTGGAAGTGTCAATCTCCATGACCATCGTGCCGGATTCGGTCCCGTGATCTTCAAATTCTTCCAGCAGTTTAAGCTCGGAGACTTCCAAGTCGGGCGTTTCCAACAAATGACGGTATCCTTGGAACATTTTGGATCGAAGTATCACTGACTGATCGTCGCAGAAGTCATCTGATCCTTCGAAATATTGATGCATGGGTTGGGTAGTATCGCCCGACTGGTTCTTCGAGCTGGAACCTCCATTTCTTCTCGAGAACATGAGAGGGGAGTTGATCGATTGACCCCCATAAGCATCTCCTACTTGGGAATTAGGGAAACAAAAATGCTCAACGCATTCCCTTGTTAGATCCTTTGAAACCACATGCCCTAGTTCGGCAAGTCCTTGGGCACTAAGCGCAGAAAGCTCATTAGTAAGCGGAAAAACAGCGACGGATGGGTGCTGCACCTGCTGCATCTGTGGCACACACTCTTGAAGAAAATTGGGATGACTCAGATGAATATTCTGATCAATTTCCCAATAAGTGTTGAATTTGTAACCGAGGTTAGCATGACGCTGTCTTAGCGCTCTTCTGTAACAACCGAGGTGATTTGAGACCATAGCCTTGGTAAGTTCTGGTGCATTCAGGGCCTCCATTACTTTCTTCGGGCGTGCATAGTCGAGCCCTATTCGCCGAACCACGTCTAAGAACTTGCGGTGAAGCTCAAGGGGCCACGCGAAAATCTTCTTCTCTTGGTTCAGAATAGCGTTGACAGCTTGACGGCTGATCTTTAACCCTTCTCGAGCAGGATCTGATCCTGCCCGAAGCCGTTGTGGAGAAGACTCTTGGGCTCTGACGTGGTGACTCTCATCATAGTGGCATATATTCCCTCCTTCAGAAGGCGCTGGCACTATCTTTGTGGGATTGATTTGTCCATGCACATCACCAGTATTTTCGATCATAGCAGAAGGCTTAACGGGAAACAATCTACTGAGAGTGGTAGGGCCACCGCAGTTAGGGCAGACAATAGTGCTAAGAACTTCTTCATACCTCACGTTCTTTGTTCGAAGCTTCTCGTTCTGTTCCTTTAGAAATGCGGTCTCCCGTCGTTTGTACTGCTTACTCAGCTTGGTTCATTTATTTTGAAACCAATTCAAGATCCTCAAAGGGCTCGTCCCTAGTTTTTGACCCAACTTCTTCCTCTGTTCTGTGTCCGGGAAAGGGCATCCCTTGAAGATAGCTTCAAGTATCTGGACCTCATCCGGAGTGTAGAGCTGGCGACGCTTTCTTTTCTGGCGCGGATCATCGTCGCTGGCGTCTTGGTCGCTGAGGGCTTGAGTCTCCTGGATGGTCGAGTCGATTTCCATATCCTTCGTGACGAATTCATTTCCGAGGTCTTCAAATTCCTCTAGCCGTTCAAGTTCGGAAACATTCAGGTCAGGCGTTTCCAACAGATGATGGTACCCCTTGAACATTTTGGGTTGAAATGTCTTTTCCTGATCTTCGTTCGCTTGATCTTCTCCACCCTTTCTCAGATGTTCGCCCTCTCTGTAATTATCAGAGATTAGGCGTGTTCCAAGAAGCGTCGCTTTGAAATCGAGTAACGAGCGTCTGACGGGCGTTCCTTTCGAGACTTCGTGATTCCCCCCGTCCGTTCTTACTCTCTCTTGCCTGAGTGGAGCGTGCAGATTTCCCGTGTCGACTTTTGCTTTATCAAGCATTACGCCTGTCCCCCTAGCTCGGTCTCCAAAGTAATAGGTCCGCCGGCCTTTAGATGTTGTTACCTTTTCTAAGCCCGAAATCACGGGACAGAGGTGGATCTGTGACTCACCAGGGATGTATTAATGAGGCTTGATTAGCCCTGCTGCGTATAGAAAAATTATTGCAGCTTTCCCTTTCTCGTTCGAGCGTTAAAGGGTGAGAGGTTGACATCGAGGAGATTAACATTTCGATCTAACCTCTCAAACACTCCTCCATCATTCTTTCTTTTCTCTGTCGTTGAATCGCAGATGGCTTCCTCTCCTGTACCCGCTGCCTCAGCCGAAGCTTCAACCCAATGGGAGAGGTTTTATCACCTCTTGGGTAGAGGTTATGGCTACATAAACAGTCATCATGAAGCTGAGGTTGAAGTTCGTACTCTGATTCCGGCCCTGGATACTGTGTGTATTGAAGGTACGAAACTTCAAAGGGAGTTTGTGATCTTCCCAACTCTCTTCAACAATTTCCTGCAGGCTTATGAAGTTGCTAGCCGGGAGGTCACTTTGGCTGGTATCGTGCGAGCCCGCTATCAGGACCGAACTGAGTCCCTGATGTTGGCCATGCTGACGGCCGATAACCATAAAAGGGCTGTTGAATACGCCCACTCCCAGGTTTCGATGTTGGTCCGTGAGAGGGACAACTTGGTGGAGCGTCTGGCTCTTTTTGACACCGCCTTTGAGCAAGATCAGCACAACCTCGTGCTGAGGTTCCAGTGTGCCTGGTTGGAGGAAAGGCTTGAAGACCTGAGCATGGATATAGCTCGCGGGAGGGTGCTGGCTCAGGACTTAGAGCTTGAGTTCGAGTACTATGAGACCAAGGTGAACGACCTTAAGGAGAAATGTCGCCTCCTTTTCTTCAAGCTTGTAGACCTCGATTCCCAGAGTGTGGGTTGTAAGCAAGGCATGGATAGCATGGAGAATCAATTGAGCTCATTTGTGATGCTCATTAGAACTCACTTTGGATTTACGGTTCCTCCTCAGTAGTCTGTTTGTAAAGTCTCCTGTTAAGTGCTATAAATGAGAGTGTATGTACATTTCCGCTTATCCTTCGCAAGATTCAATATTGCCCTTGGTTTCGCAATCATAGTGTTTGAGGCAACTGACGATCTTTCCGCTTTTGAGCCCGCTCACGTTATGTTTGTAACCTATGCTGTCACGTTTGCCTTCGTGCGCTTGGTCGATTTACCTCGAACCCATCGTGACAAAAGATTGTTGTAGCTAAACATGATGATGTTAGCAAGCATCATTGTGTGAAATCAACCCTAGGCCTTAAAGAAGAAAGGAACTGCTCCGATTGAAACTTTACAATGCGCAAATAAGAAATAAGTTCTACTTGTGTACAAGCCCCCCTTTTCTCTGGGTATGTTCGATCACCACCCCATCATGTCTGGGTTCAGGTGCGCGGTCATCGACTCCAGATCATGGCCGTGAAGGTTTGCTAGCCTCCTCCTGATGGATTCTTCGAACTGTGACCACCATCTTTGTTTGAGAAGAAAAGAGGAGGGTCGACCTCTTTCCTATCAAAAGCGTGTCTCACTCAGAGATCAGGGAAGCAAAATTGTTCGAAGTGTTCCCCCACTAGATCATCTGAGATCATATGCCCTAGTTGGGCGAACTCCTGAACATTAGACGTCGTGGGTGGATCAGCAGCAGGAAGAGCGCCGGTGGACGGCCGCTGCTCGAGCGGGGAAGTGTATATTTGTTGCACCGGTGGCACGTATTCTTGAGGAACATTAAGATGACTGATAGGGCTATATTGACCAATTCTCCAACAGTTGGTGGTAGAGCTACCGGCTTGGTTGGTATCGAGACTCGGCAGGGCTCTTCTTGAGGCATGGCTGTTGCATTCGTAGCCGTACCTAATGTTCAAGTTCGAGTCGGGCTCTTCTAGGCGCCGTGCGGCATGACGCCGTCGTAGCTTCCTGCGGTAACCATTAAGGTGGTTTGCGACTAACCTTCTAGCGAGCCCCGGTTCATTCATGACTTCATGTACGCGTGTTGGACATAATGAGTCATTCCCTATTTGGTGAACCGCATCAAGGAATTTTCTGTGAAGCTCTGGAGACCATATGAACTTCTTTTGGCGACTCAGGATAGCATCCGTGACTCGGCGATCATTCCTCGATTCACTCTCGGCGGGGTCTGGTTGTGCCAGAGGTTGTTGCAGGGGAAGCTGGTTGACTTCGAACTGGTCTGTGGTGATAGTAAGCCCATTGTCAGGGAAATTGTAGTAACGCGCCTCCCCTCTTTCCAAAGATGGTTTGAGGGAGTGGGGTGGCGGACGACCACCTGCGATTCTCATAGAAAACTTATCACGGAACATTTCGCGAGTGTCGATAGAACCACCGCAGTTAAGGCAAGCGGCGTTGATGAGGACTTCCTTACACCACATGTTTTCTGCTCGAAGCTTGGCGTATTCTTCTTTTAGAGTTTCGAGCTCTTGACACTTTCCCCGAACCACTGATCTGGCCCGTCTGTTTTGAAACCAGTGCTTGACCCTTAAGGGTTCCATCTCTAATTTCCGGGCTAATTTTCTTCTTCGTCTCGTATCCGGGTAACGGCACTTATTGAAGGCGGCTTCGAGTATCTGGATTTCCTTCTCAGTATAGAGCCGGCGACGTCTTCTTCCACGAGATGGGACATCGCCGCTGCCGTCGTCGTTGCTGCTACTGTCGTCGTCGCCACCACTGTCATCGTCACTGCCCTGATCCTGAACCTCGTTGCCAGCAGGGTTGGGTAGTATGGTTTCGACATCTGGCTCGATCCCAAAGACTTCGAGGTCTCCCAACTGCACATTACCTAGGACATTTGGGTCAGTCATCTCCAACAAATGACTATGACTGTTAAACATACTGGATCAAGAAAAGGTTTGTTCGTCCTTTTTTAATCACTCAAGGTCTTGTAATCCTCTTCCTATGTTTACTCTCTCTAAACTTTCTTTTGAGTGACTTTGCGTACTCAGGAGTCGCTCTTCGAGCATGGAAGACGATCACCAGGCGAGCGCTCTTCTAGAGATTTTGAGTTTCTCGTCTTGTCGTCTTCCTTCCTTTTCATGGTGGAGAGATCACGGATCGCTTTTCTTTCCTCGATAGCCGAACCTGTCCCCCACTATCTCTCAAAAGACTAAATTACGTCCACCACCCGCTCAGCTTTTCATCATGACAAAACTATCAACCCTACCGCGGCTCCTTCGATATTTGCGCTCGACTCCCGCTCCATCTCAATAATGGTGAAATAGACAACTCTTTTACAACTTTTCAAACTCGTCAGGCCTGAAATCGCGGATCGAGACATGTCTGATGCTTCACGGGAGGAGCAGCCCCTGCTTTACATTAACTACCCCGGCTCCACAAGCATTATTGCCGTAACTTTTCTCCATTTTTGAGCTACTATGAAACGAGGAGAAGGTTAGTGCTCTCATTTGCCCAGCTTTCACTTTCATTCATTCCATCGCACTCGTCTTCCTTTCCATCCTTCCAACAAGAAATGGCTTCATCTTCTGCTTCTTCCTCTGACTCTTCCCATGCTTGCGTCTTTTCAATCGCAGTCCCGGCCCGATGGGAAAAACTCTATAATCTCTTGGGTCGGGGCTATGCTTACATAGCCGATCATCCGGAGATCGAGGCTGAGATCCGCGTTCTATTTGCGGCCACTGACACTACTTCCATCGAGGGTACTGAGTTGGAGAAGGAGTATAAAACATTCCCAGCCCTCTTTGCAAACTTTCTAGAGGCTTACCGCGTTGCTCACCGGGAAGTTCTCGTGGCTCGTGTCTTGCGAGCCCGCTACGAAGACCGCTGTGACTGCCTGACGTTGACTAACTTCGTGGCTGACAGCCACAACAAGGTTATGGAAACTGCCAACGAGCGGGTCTCGACGATGCTTCGTGAACGTGGAAATTTGGTGGAGCGTTTGGCCTTGTGCCTGATCACCTATGAGCACGATCGTCGTAACATCATGTTGAAGTTTCAGAGCGATTGGCTGGAAGAGCGACTCGATACTGTTACGGCGGATGTATCCCGTGGGAGGGAATTGGTCCGGGACTTGGAACTTGCTGCTGAAGATCACAGGGCCAAGGTTGCTGACCTTAAGAATGAGTGCAAGCGCCTTCTTCTCCAGCTCGCGGATCATGATATACGGAGCGGTGAGCGTAGGCAGGGAATCAACCATATGGAGGGCCAATTGAGCTCCTTCGTGCTGCTGATTAGGGCTCAGTTCGGCTTTATTTTTCCGCCTCGCTAATCTGTATTAATCTTCTTTGAAAGTCTTTCGATTGAGCGAAAGTGAATGAAAGCTCCTGTGTGTGTGTTTTAGCTTTTATATGGTCCATTTCTTCGAGCATCCGGACATCTTAGACTTAGATGAGCCGATCCATAATAAGTCGAGTATATGTGCTCTGATTTTCTAACTCGCTCATGGTCAGATGAAAGAATAGCCTCAGACTTATCCGGGAAAAGATTTCTCTCTATTACCTATTTTTACCTGCAAATGAAACGACAGAATCAGAAGGAATAATTTGAAAAAGAAAGCATAAACCCCTTTCAATCTTATGCTTGCTCGTGATTAATAAGGACAAACTTTTTACAAGGGTTTTAATCTTGTGCGAAAAGTTTTTATCAATATTCCTCGAAAGAAAGCATACTATTGAAAGGAATGTAATTCACGATAATAGCTTTTGACCAATTTTCAGAAGAGCGAATTAGTCAAAAGTGCAAGGCATAACGACGTGTTTTAAATTTAACTGAAGATACGGCATCCAAATCAAGGCCGTTTTGTTAAGAACGAGAGCAATTTGGACATCTATCTTGTCATTAAATTCGAAATAACGCCAATAATCTTGATCAATTATCGTGGATTACTAGTGACGTATGACATGCATGGACCAATTCAAGTGTATAATTCCTTCTAGCGAAATAGTTTCCTCTAAAGGAATTATAAACTTGACTTGGGAGTATTCAGATGATTAGAGAAAATGCCACTATCACATTCCCATGACCCGTCAAAAAGAAATACAACCAAGTTCCATCTGAATGTATACACCAATAGATCCCTAATACAATCATTCTAAGGGGTGAGATAGAGAAAGCCTCGATAAAAATAAACCCTATACAAGAGGACTAGTAATGGAAAATGAAACCAAAGAAAGTGATCTTAACGTTTAAGGATGCCCCAAGTTCGATCTGTGACTTCCGGATCACTTGCCCCAACTCTTCATCTTAATTGGACGATATCTCAATAATGTCCATAGTAGGCTCCTTTGTTGCACACTCGGTGTTCGTGACGGGATATCGCCCTCCTCGTCTTCTATCAAGGACGTTTGGAAAAAAAAAAAAAAAACACACGCATCTATCCTTGAAATGGCATTTAATCTAATCACCAGAATGCAATGAATGAAATGCCTATATTTATTTGAACTGAAATAAATTTGAGGGATAGAGAGTCTTACCAACCAAACTCATCGACTTATGTGCGGTTTTAGGTGTACCAACCGTCCAAAGACATGCGCATGAGACAAGTGATGGTGAACTTCTAAAAATCGAATGGTTTGGCACCTAAGGTCAAGGTTCCCACCTCGAGTTCTAGAAAGAGCCGATTCCATTGCACAACTATCGTTGCATTGGGACTCGATCCATAGTTCGAAGCGAGCGGAATTGAAAAGTGGATTACCCCGTGTTTTTCCTCACGGAGATTCCATTTTCAATTCCTTCTATTGTGTTCCTAAAGGCGGCGCCCGGGGTTTTAGGCGCGGTTGTGTGTGTCCATGTGTCGTGATCATCACGATGCCAATCATGCACAACAGTTTATCAATCAGCACTTCAAATCATCCATACAACATACATTCCTACGCCAACCTGCATAAGACAATGTTAATCACGGACTACACCCCTTATCTCTCCAATCTGCAAAAACATATAACACCTACCATGAGCGGACTTACCTCACCTTCAAGAGCGCCTGCAGGGTTAGAAAAATCAATCAACTTTTTAATCGGCTCAAGTTCTCTAAGTCCCCAGCGGAGTCGCCAGTCTGTCGCGACCCTCTCGAGGTTCGCCGTGGGCTCTCGAGGGCTAATGGGCCGTCCAGTCTGGTCAGACGCGGGCCTCTCCCAAGGCCCGTTACCCAAATCGCAACGGAGGTATACGTAGTCGACCTTCAGTGTGGTCTAGTGACATGTGTTAAGTGTGCATGCCATGGAGTCGCCACCAATCATTTTTTGGAGGGTATGATTGGACCACCCTATTGAATAGTCGGGAGTTTCTATTCAATTCTGCGATAACCAGAGAAATGGGTTCGGGGACTTAGTTACGCCAACTGTCAGAGTTGACGCCCTTTCGGTACCTAAATTGACTGAATTTTCTGACCTAAGATTTCATGCAGATGAGTGGAATATGAATCCTAAATCTAGGAATTCATGCAAATAGGAATGACTATCCTGGCAATCACAATCAATAATAAAAGGCGCAAATCAATGAATCCAAGTATGCAAAGTAAACACATCAAATCAACATGACACTCATAAGAAGGCTCTATTAACCTAAATAAGTATCAATCAAGCTTAGGAATGATTTAGACATGATTTTACCCATAAGGGGTAAAGTCGTAATTTTGAGACAAAAGGGACGATTTGCCCAAAAAAGGCAAAATCATCATTTCGGAATGAATTCGGAGTAAAACGATGTCAAAAATAGGTTTGGTCACTCAATTGACCCATTTCCTATTTTTTTTTGCAATTTTCATGATTTTTTGGAATTTTAGAAACCGATTTACCATTCGAAGGGTAAAATCGTCATTTTCTAAAAATGAGAATGAAATGTGGAAATCCTAGACATAAGGTTTAGCCACCTATCTGGCTCATCGCCAAATTCTAAGCAATTTCCACAATTCATCGGAATATCAAAGACGATTTACCCTTTGAGGGGTAAAATCGTCGTTTTGGATTAAATGGGAGAAAATCCTAAAAAAACGACAACCAATCAATTTCTTTTGATCATTTTCAGCCTTGGGAATTTTCTAGAATTTTTTTAGTAATTTTCTGCAATTCTTCTCAATTTATTTGTTTTACTTTAATTTTTCCATTTTTTTGGCATTTTCTGATTTATTAATATTTTTTTATATTTTCAGAAAATATTTTAACAAAAAGCATATCATTGGCAATAGACAACACTCAACCAGATAAATAAGCTAACTACTGAACTGAGATAAATACATGCAAACCAAATCTATAATGGCGATATTTTAGAAAAATAACCCTAATACACGGATCGGGTACGTAAAACATACCGGATTGGACACCGGCCTTCAATCGCCCAGCCCCAGCCTGCGACCATCTCCATGCACATCACCTGTCGATCACCACATCAAAATGTCAACAATCAATTTTACAAGTTTTAAGACCGGTAATAAATAATAATAATTTAAAAAATAAATAAATCCCGGCTCGGAAACGGGCCAATTCACTCAGCCATGGACCGGCTATGGGCTCACGGCCTCGGCCCAAGATCACGGCCTCGGCCCACGGCTTTGGCCCACGGCCTCGGCCCACGGCTTTGGCCCACGGCCTCGGCCATGGGCTCGGCCTTGGCCCTGTCGCGACCCTCTTGAGGTTGTCGGGCTCTCGAGGGCTAATGGGCCGTCCTGTCTGGTCGGACGCGGGCCTCTCCCAAGGCCCATTACCCAAATCGCAACGGAGGTATGCGTGATCGACTTTCAGTGTGGTCTAGTGACATGTGCTAAGTGTGCATGCCATGGAGTCGCCACCAATCATTTTTTTAGGGTATGATTGGACCACCCAATCGAATAGTTGGGAGTTTCTATTCAATTCTGCGAGAACCAGAGAAATGGTTTCGGGGACTTAGTTACACCAACTGTCAAAGTTGACGCCCTTTCGGTACCTAAGTTGACTGAATTTTCTAGCCTGAGATTCATGCGGATGAGTAAGGTATGAACCCTAAATCTAGAAATTCATGTAGATAGGAGTGATTATCCTAGCAATCACAATCAGTAATAAAATGCTCAACTCAAGGAATCTAGATATGCAAATAAATCACATGGCATTCCTAGTAAGGTCCTATTTATCAATCACAGCTCAAGAATAATTTAGCTGTCCTAGCCATTCTACACACGATCTAACCTAAGAAAAGTATTAGGAAACATCGAAGGAGTTCGAGAGTACTCACATAGGGTTTGCCGTGCCCTGGTTTGGTCTTGGACGAGCTATCGAGCTCATGCCGACCCGATTATATTTGGGGATCCACTCGGCGTTTTACACCATGAAATCATGTGAAACAAAAACGAAAATATTCAGCAAGGGGAATTTATTGTAGATGGTGGTCGATCTAATTGGACATCAAGACTAAAAAATATGTAGAAATTTACAAATTAAAATACTCGAATGACATTTTTTTGCCAAATTCAACTCTATGCGTCGTGAAGAAACACATGCAATTGAACTTGAATTTTGACTATTTATGAGTTCAAAATGAAAAAGAAATTAAAATAAAAATATTGACTATTTTTCTATATTTTTACGACATCGAACGCTATTTTTCTTCATTTTTCATGTATTTTTCTATTTTTGGAAAATATTAAAAAATATTAAAAAATATGACAAATTATTTTTTTTATCAAAAATGGTTCCTTTAGCTTGGTCAAGGTTACCAAAGATGATTTTTTAATTTTTTTTAACTTTTTATAGATTTTTTATGAATCTTTTAAAAATAAACTATGAAAGACTGATCAAAAATCAGGTGTCAACAGGCCCACGGCCCACGGCCTCGGCCCACGGCCTCAGCCATGGCCGAGACGCACAGCCACTCGGCCGACGTCCTCGGCCCACGGCCTCGGCCATAGGCTCGGCCATGGCCGAGGCGCACGGCCACCGGCCTACGGCCTCGGCCATGGCCGAGGCGCACGGCCACCGGCCCACGGGATCGGCCCACGGCCGGGATCGGCCCGAACACGATGGATTCGTGGCCAAGCGGCGACGACGAAGAGCGACGACGTGGCAGGGGGCGAAACAGAGGAGGAAGATGGAGGGGGATTGCGGTATCTAGGAGCTCCACGAGGTCGTGATAAACAGCAAGACGGACGGGATCTCGGCACGGCGTCGGAGGGTGGCGGAGCAAGGTGGCGATGAGGGTGGTCGCCGTAATCTAGGGGAGGATGAAAAAAATGAGAAGAAAAGAAAGAAGAGAAGAAGAGAAGAAGAAGAAGGAGGAGGAAGAAGAAGAGGAATGCTGCGGGTGATGAAGGAGAGGGGAGGAGAGTAAAGTAATAAAAAAATATAATAATATAATAATATAATAATATAATAATAATATAATAAAATACTAAAAAGTAAAAAAAAATAATAAAATAATCAAAAGCGAAGACAAAATGATTAGTTCCCTTTTCCTTTTAAATGATGATGTTTTCACTCCTTTTCCTTTTAATCATTACTAATATTTTTGTCAAATTCAATTTTACGGTGATCAGTGAACACCTAAAATGGAACCTGAATTTTACTGTTTTATGAGGTCCTAAAGTAAAGAAAATTAAAAATAAAAATACCTACTATTTGTATATATTTTTGTGACCTCGAATACTACTTTTTTTATTTTATTTTTATTTTTATATTTTTCGAAAATAATAATAATAATAAAATAGGAAAAATATGAAAAAAATATTTTTATCCAAAATGGTCCCTTTAGCTTGGCCAAGGCTACCAAAGTTGGTTTTTGTAATTTTTTAGCTTTTTATGAATTTTCTATGAATTTTTGAAAAATAGAGGAAGAAAAAGGTTGATCAAAATTTAGGTGTCAACAGTCTCAAAGCCATTTGCCATGGACAAACTTACCAGAAGAGAGTAGCCAGGGCGTTCAATCGAAAAGTCAAGACCAGAAACTTCGAAGTAGATGACTTGGTAATTAGAAAAGTTTTGCCAAATACTACCCATCCAGGAGGAAAATTCACTCCGAATTACGAAGGCCCCTACATTGTTAAGAAGATCCTCACAGGAGGAGCATTAATTCTTGTAAACTCCGAGGGAGAAGAACTGGGACACCCTGTGAATTCAGATGCTGTGAAGAAGTATTACCCTTGAAATAAAATCAGATTCCAGTCATACGACTTATCCCGAATTGAGCATACCCTTCATAATAGTCATCGCATAAACACATCATGCATCCATGCATACACTAGCACGTGTTCAATATTGCAGGACCCAAGGAAACAAGGTCATAATAAATTGGAATGAATGATCGAGAGGAATTACTGCCGCAGTGATCAGATTTTCATGAGTCTATCTATTCCCAGTGGAACGCATGGTCAATGGTAAGGTGTATCGTTCTAATTTTCTGAAAATTCGAGAGCATACACTGACATATTCCTTTTATGTTTTTCAGGAATCTCTAGCCACGCTAGGAAGGTAAGTATTCCTTTCCCAACCTTTTAAGTTTTTAAGACTGTCAGAATCCTTATTTCTAGAATTTTAAGGCTACTTGGAATGCTAGCACGCATTCAAATCATATGTCTAGAAGGATGCAGAATTCTCACAGTTGTGACATTAGCATTCATGATTAGATTTGGGGGTTATCTAAACATGGTTGGAATATACATTGTGCATCACAAATCCCTTTTGAGGATAAGTTTTGGAGAAAGCAAAATGAACTTTTCCAATAAAAGTTGCTTAAACCGTTCAAAAGGATGTTTTCTCAAACAAGAGGCAACCTGAACCTAAACACGTCCCCTACACACTTAAGAGATGAGTGGAAAGGTAAGGACAGCGAAACCTTGACCTACGGAAGTAGGGGTTATTCGCGTTGATTACACAGGTCGAGACGACGGAGGCATTCGTTTCTCCATCATAAACACTACAGGTGACCATTGATAACCCTTTGAACGGCGGTTCCATTCTTCACCCCTGTCAAGAACCACCCCACACTGGGGCAAACTGGAGATACGTCCAAAGGTATCAGGAGATAAATGGTTAGAAGTTCTCTTGCTCAGACTTGCATCAATCTTCGTGTGTTGCTTGTCATTTTAACTTCTATGGTAATTCAGGTGCTTTAGGATGACGAAAAACATTCATTTCTCTATCCTATACACTCTTACCCTTCTGCACAGCCCAGTTGAGCCTATACGTTCATTTCACAAACCTGTTGGTGATCATTGCATACTCCAAGATGGAAGCAACGTCCCTTCAAGAACGGAAGAGTTCAAAACACAGGATTTGTGAAAAATTCATAGATTAATATTTGAGTGCTGAGATTCAAGTTGAACATCTGGCACACTCATTTGAAAATTCTGATCCCCAAAAGAAAAGAAAAAATGAGATTTCAACAAAAAAAAAGAGAAAGAAAAATTCAATCTTGGGCATCAAGAGAAAGCAAAGTGCCTGGAAAAAGCAAGGCCAATGCCCATCCAAATACTTGTACATTTGCGAATCATGTGTTTGATCTTGTAAATGCCAAAAGATGGCATGATACCTTTGTATAGGACACTAGTGAGATCTAATTGTAAAAGAAAATCCCAAGGGAGCTGGACAGCAAAGGATACTTCCAGATTATGTCACACTCAGATGATGAAAGTGTAGACAAGATGTTGACGCCATCCTAACAGGAGAAAGATGTTCTCTAAAGACAAAAATGCGCTTCAAAGACTGAAGACGCTCCTTGAACCAGAAAGGGCAAGATCGGCAGCAAACCGACAGTGATCGCCAATGTTAAACCCTCCACGTATTCTGAGCCAAAAACAAGCCTTTTTGGTCCCCAAACCTACCTACGTTACAACCCTAAAGAGCCTTTTCAGATTAAGGCACATGGATTGACATAGGGTTTAATGTCTAAGCTTAGCTCGAAGAAGTTCGAGCAAGATTATTTCTCTCTCATTTTTGCAGGTTTCTTGACTTGTAAACCCGGAGCAGACATTGAAGACTCCTCTTCAAAAGCCTTGACTTGCACGCAAGTCCCCCTTTGAAAACCGTTGACCGAGCCCAACATTACGGTCCTTGGGAAGTCCTCCTGATCGATCGGGGCGTATTCACTACGAATAATCCTGAACCCTAGGCGCAGGTTTGATAGGGAATTCGAGAGCATTCTTGGTAAAAGACCATTATCTCAAAATGGTGAGAAGTCCTCTTTGAAGAGAATACTCCGTTGGACATTTTAACCAAACTCTTTTGGTAATGTCAGATTGTTTGATTCAAACTTTCCCCACAAGGAATTTTTGATCACTTCCGTATTTTGCAAGGTGTTTTGGATAACCTCCAACATCGTAATGCATTCATTGAAATTTTTTCATGACTATGTTATAAGTCATAAAGTGCTGTCAGTCTGACATCAGATATCATTTAAAGACCATTGATGTGTCTTTAATAAAAAAAATTTAGATTGGAGCTTCAGCAAGATTCTTGATGACTTCAGCTCCTAAAATAGCTTGTATCACTCTTGGTGAGAAACGTTTAACATGTCTAAACTTCTGCAGAATTCTTGGCAATCCCAGATCTCAGAAGAGCACAACTTCTCTTGGAATCACGGTAACCCCAGATTCTAGAAGGATGCCTTGCTCTATGAAGAAGAGCTTTCAAGTTTACTTTCCTACAGGATCCCTGCTAATTCCATATCTCAGGAAAACACATTCTTATGAACAATTTTGTAGGTTTGATCTTTCTGCAGGATACTTGGAGCTCCCAGATCCCAGAATGTCACCTCACATATCAAAAGGACAATCTCCGAAATCATCCCTCTGTGAGATTTCAAATTTGCAGGTCTAAGTTTTCTGCAGGATACTTGGAATCCCCAAATCCCAGAATAACGCCTCGCATGTCGAAAGGACAATTTTCAGAATCAGCTTTCTGTGAGGTTCTGGGTAACCCCTAAACCCAGAATAGCCCATTTGATAAAGCCTGAAAGTTAGGCACACCTCACTTGTATAAATCCTAGTTAATTCCTTAGAATATAGGATCAAAATGTCCGATAATCCCTAAAAGACTGGGAGAGTCATCCATAGGTTCTTAACAGAGAAGAATCCTATTTCTCGGCCTGATCCCCCTGAAGGATCAAAACTTCTGACAATCCCTAAGAGACTGGGTGCGTCATCCATAGGTTCCTAGCAGGAAGGAGTCCTATTCATGGTCTGATCCACCATACGGATCAAAACTTCTGACAATCCCTAAGAGACTGGGTGCGTCATCCATAGGTTCCTAGCAGGAAGGAGTCCTATTCATGGTCTGATCCACCATACGGATCAAAACTTCTGACAATCCCTAAGAGACTGGGTACGTCATTCACAGGTTCCTGTCAAGTATAGGAATCCCATTTTGGTACGGCCTACCATACATGCTAGAGTTTAATCGCCCTAGGATACTCAAAAGACGAGTCCCTAGGTATCCACTTGATCCCGCTGTACACCACGCATGCCGTACGAGCATCAGGCAGGTAATCAACAGGTAAGTAACAGGTGGGTCTCTCTACTTTCTCTCTCACTTCAGCTAAAGAATGCAGAACAGAACGTTCACCAGCGGGACAAGAAAGATTGAGTGTGAAGATTCGTTTTTCTTTTCCACAGTCGAGTCGGTCTAGACTCAGGCGTCACCTGTCTTTGAGAGAAACCTCTCACGAGATTTCTCTCAAAGAGGGGCAGCTGTTGACACCTGATTTTTGACCCAGCCTTTTTCATTTTTATTTTTTGAAAAATCATAAAAAAATTCATAAAAAGTCAAAAAATTACAAAATCAACTTTGGTGGCCTTGGCCAAGCCCAAGGAACCATTCTTGACCAAAAAATAATTTTTCATATTTTTCATATTTTTTAGTATTTTTGGAAAATAGAAAAACACTTAAAAAATCAAGAAAAATAGTATTTGAGGTCACAAAAATATGGAAAAATATCCAATATTTTTCCTTTTAATCCCTTGTATTTTCGACCTCACAAAAAAATCAAAATCAGATTCAATTTTAGGTGTTCCTTTGTAACCCGTACTATTGAATTTGAAGAAAAAATAATAATTGAGTCTTTTAATTTGCAATTTTGGCATTTTATAGGATCTTGACATTCAATCTAATTTTCCCCCATTTCAATTTGACCTAATTGCTCGGACAAGCTGTTCAATTGCAAACATAATTGCATTTTAGTCCTTGAAATTGAGCATAATCGAAATTACTTTCAATTCAAGGACTATAATTACAAATTGAACATGCTACCCAATGGATTACACCATTTTAAATCGATTGGCATAGGTGGTTTAACCCAATTTGATCATTTGCACCCTCAATTACACAATCCCCAATTTCCAATCAAATGAGAATTTGGGGATTTTGTAGAAATTGATGAAAACTTTTGGGCAAAACCACATTTCTAGATAGAATTCATGCCCTAGAGTCGATTTTGAGGTTCAATTGCAAAATTTCCCCATTAATTTGGGTTTAATTTTGAAAATGGTGAATTGGAACCGGTTCTAACCGGTCAGACCGCCGGTCGGACCGGTCGAACCGGTCCGCTACAGTGTCGTCACCTACCTCAAGCACCTGCGCGAATGAACAGTAAATGGACGAACTTTAACGGGGAAATTGACGGGCCAATCGACCTCAATTGAAGACACAATGGTGGGCGTTTAGTTCCTTAGATCACTTACCGTCGATTGGAGCTAGAACGACGATCAATGGCCGCCGGAACAAGGAGCAATCGGCCAGTCAAACCTTCGGACCTGCAAAAGTCAACAAAGGTAAAAACAGCTCAAATCCTTGCCAAATTCGTGCGAAATGAAGCTCACCGCGGAACCAAAAGGGACTGAGCGAAATGCCCATCTTCCCCGACTTCGTTTTGACCCAATCGCACGTGGCTACACGTGCTATTCAAGTCAGTTGGCCGTCCCCGATTCGGCGCCAAAATTCTAAAAGCTATAAAAGCCTGCGTTCGTTTTCTGTTGAAGGAGACTACAGATTCAGTTGTGAAAGTTGAAACTGAATCAAGAGAGAAAGAAAAAACGCGAAGCAGAGCTCGTTCTCCGACCCCCGTCGTCGAGAATTTGAGCTCGAATTGCAGGGCGCTGGTTGGGTCTTCCCAGGCCAAACCAAAGCCACACGAGGCCACCAGAAGGTCGCCCAAAGTCCCCGGAATCGATCGCCGCCGGCCGCGCACAAGGAATCCGCGAGAACAGATGAGTTGCAGTCTCGAGTGTTTCTTCAAGCTTTCATGGCGATTCATGCGTTTCTTGATCATTCATGCAATTAGTGTGGGCGTTTCATTCCCTGAACATCACTGACCATCGTCGCGTATCTTGTTTGCATCGGTTTTGCCTTAACACGCCCAATCGAGTATTCCAATCCAACCTCCATTGTCAAGCCACTGTTCATCTTTCCCCAGCCAAACCTGGGCCGAGCGAGCTCGATCGGAGCTCGAGGTAAGTCTCCTGAACATTGAATGATGCTTCCCTGTTAATGAATTGGTTCATTACGTCATGAATCGAGTGATTTGAGTGTATGTGTACGTACTGGTTCGTGCTTGCTCGCGCTTGATCCTGTGAATGAAATCGTGTAATCTCACGATATGTCGCGTACGAAGCATAGACGAGTCGTTTGCCGCCGGTCTCATTCGATTCCGTTGAGGTTCCACCGTTGGATCATCGCCGGAGAGTCGTGGCCGTTCGTTCAGCAATGGTCGCGAGGTTGAAGACGATGCCAACCTGGCAGGTCAACGAGTCAAGGCCTTAGGTGGCGTCCGGCCATTGGTCCACGTCAGTGCCGAGTCAGCTCGACCGTTAGTTTGTTAGGACCAGTCAGCGTTAGATCGGACGGTCTAGGATTATTGAGTCTGATAAATGGTGACCGTCCGATTAGAAATTAGGATTATCCGAAAATGATTTTAATCGTAAAATCAATCAGAATAAGAAACGGTGCCGTTTAGAGGAAGGATTAGGCGACGTCGTTTTAGGTTAATGAAAATAGACGGCTCAGATCAGGTTCCACGTTCTAATCGTGGCCGTAGATTTAAGTAATTAGATCAGACGGCCCTGGTCGAGTCTCCATTCAATATGAGCCGTAGGTTTCGGTAAGTCAATCCGAAGACCCTGAGTCAGCCACGCGGCGCAATGAAGGCCGTTAGATCAAATTCGACAAATCAAAAATAAAAAAAGCATCAAACGGTGTCGTTTTGGAGCGGGGGCACGCGCGGGTCCGGGTCTGGGCCGGGTTCCGGCCCGAGTGGGTCGGGTCGACCCGGTCCGAATCAAATTTTTTATTAAAAAATCAATAAAAAAATAATATAATAAAAAAATAATAAAAAAATAAAAAAATCAGAAAAATCTTAGAAAATCCAAAAAAATGCTAGAAAATTCCAAAAAAAACGTGGAAAAATTTGTGAAAAATCCTAGACACCTAGAAATTCCCAAAAATCGAGGGTTGACCACAGACAACTGGTCAACCCTATTTTTGGGGTTTCTTATCCATTTTCCCGAGACTTGACGACATTACCCTCTAGGGGTAAGTCACCTCTGCCATGTATGCGAGATAAGACCAATAATACCAAGGTAAGAATTAGGGTCGAGTAATCGACCAATTCTTAGGTTCGGGTTTTCAAATCCCGCACCTTTTCTCAAAATGACGATTTTGCCCTTCAATAGGAAAATTGTCTTTCTTGTCTCAATCAAGTTCTGAAAATTACTTGAAATCAGGGTTTGGGTCAGGTGGACGACTAACCCTAATGTTTGAGATTTTCAGTTCTCATCTTCATCCAAAATGACGATTTTACCCCTCCAAGGGTAAAATCCCTTTTAAATTCCAGAAAAATCCTGGAAATTCCCGAAAAATAGGAAATAGATTGGATTGATGACCAATCCTATTTCCTTGGTCTTTTGACTGCCCAAATTCATCTAAAAAGACAAATTTACCCTTTTCTGAGGTGGATTGTCCCCGAATTGTTCAGAATTACGATTCTGCCCCTCATGGGCGAACCGTGTCCTAATCACTCCTAAGCCTTGATTGATATTTCTCTAGGCTAATAGGGCCTCATTAAGGATGCCATGCTGATTTCATGTGTTTTATCCGCATGTACTGATTCCTTGATTTGCGCAATTACTTTTAATGATTGTGAGTGATAGGATAGCTATTCCCATCTGCATGAACTCCTAGATTTAGGATCAGTACCTCACTCGTCTGTATGAAACCCTAGGATCAGATAAACCATTCAGCTTAGGTACCAAAAGGGCGTCAACTCTAACAGTCGACGTAACTAAGTCCCCGAACCCACTTCTCTGGTTTCCGCTGAATCGAATAGACCACTCCCAACTATTCGATAGGGTTTCCGATCGTACCCTCCGTAAAACGATTGGTGGCGACTCCTTGACATGCACACTCATCACATGTCACTAGACCACACTGAAGGTCGATCACGTACATCCGGCAGTTGCGATTTGGGTAATGGACCTTGGGAGAGGCCCGCGTCCGATCCAGCCAGCGATCGGGCGGCCCATTAGCCCGCTCCAGCCTCGAGCTCGAGAGGGTCGCGACACTCTATTGTATGATGTGGCCTTTTGTAATAATCACAATATTTATTTTTGGCCTTTAAAAAATTACCAACAGTTACCTTCCACGATGACGTGGCGGTTCGGAATGAATCGTGTCTGCGTGGAATACCCGTGGACATGGCCGAATTTGGGTCATAAGGCCCGGTCACTTTGCCGCTCATAGACGAATTTGGGCCATAAGGCCCGGTCACTTTGCCGCTTATATCTGGATCGTTGGATGGCTGCGTGTAATCCAAGCCGTCCATCCCTAAAGAGATAGGGTTCCCTCTTCTTTGCGCCGTGGAGCTCCAATTCGGCTTCTTGATTCTTCTCCTCCCGAGATCTCGAGACGCAGCGAACGCAATGGAGCTTCCATGTTCGTTGCCATGAATGACAGAAGCGCCGCTAGGTGAAAAGGCCGAAAGGGCAATTCCCTCGCCGTGCTGCATCGCCGTCGCCGTCGCCAGTCGTTGGCTTTCCTTCTGTACTACAAGCTGGAAGATACGTCCGAGGGTTAGAGGTGGCTCCATCGCGAGGATCTGAGTCCGAAAAGGTAAATACTCTTCGTTGAGCACCAGTAGGAACCTGGTCGCTTTCTCTCAGTCACATATGGTTCGGTATTGTCGAAGGATCTTCTCTGGCCCGACGAGGGTTTCCTCCGCGGCTTCAATTTCGTTCCACAGGGAATCCATCGCCCAGGTGGAATAATGCTCTGGTCCAGCCAATTGAAGGCTGATAAGCCGCAATTCTGGTTCATCGGCTGGTGATGTGTACAATGGATCTCCAATCTCCGATCGGCAGTCGCCAATCCCGACTAGATAAGGGACTACGGCTTGGAAGCCCGGTGGAGCATTCGGGTTGACCCCATACCTGCGTCATTTACTTGCCTCGCATATGGAAAATTGGGCCCGGGGGTTGTGCTTGCCCCGAATCCGGCTGGTATATGTGCCCTTGCGATGTCTCGGTTGTTGCCGGCAATGATGACCCAAGAACAGTGGGTTGAGCAGTCCCATAGTACCATGAATGAATTGGCATATTCGACCACTAGGTAGGCTGGCTTGAAATAGGCTGCCCCTGGTTGGTTTGAAAAAATTACCACTGATTGGGGTGAGCTTGCATAAAATTATCATGATCTGGTTGTGTATGAGGTGCAGGATTGTGCTGAGGCAAGGTCTGGTCGGAAGAGGCTGGAGGAATGGGCAAGGTCTGATTAAAAGCGGTGGTTTCAGTAAGTGGCTACTTGCTCTCCATTATAAGCAATTTTGATTCCTACACGGTTTGCTAACTTCTGTGTTTTTATTCAGGGTATGATGCAATGGCAGAAGAAAGCAATAAAGAACGCCAGGCAATCAAGGAAGAAACAGAAAAGTGAAGCGGAAGCTAAAAAAAATCGGTAGCTCTGATACCATGTAAGAACTTGTATTGGAATTAAATGAAAGTGCTTTACATCATGTACATTTGTAGTCTTGACAAGGTAGAATAAAAGGAAATAAAAGTGTGTGATTTTTATCTACCTAAAATACAAATAATCAAGATCTCAACCTTCAATCTTCAATCAAATCTCTAATTGATGTTCTGTCTAATCTTCAATTAAATCTGGATCTCCAACAGCTTCTTATTTTCATTTCATGAAAAACGATTTCCGTCATCCAAGCACTAATTCTTCTACTTGGGTTCTCGAATCTCGTCCTTTTTCCAAAACTTACGATTTTACCCTTCAAAGGGTAAGTCATCGCCCCTATTATAATCGAGCCTTGAAAATTGCTTAAAATTGGGATTTGGGTCAGGTGGTCGACCAATCCTAATGTTTGAGATTTTCAATTCTCGTCTTCGCCTGAAAATGATGATTTTACCCCTCCAAGGGTAAAATCACTTTTAAGACCTAGAAAAATTCTGGAAATTCCCAAAAATTAGGAAATGGATTGGTTTGCCGCCAATCCTATTTTCATCACCTTTTGACTTCACATTTCATCTGAAATGACAATTTTCCCTTCTGGGGCAAATTGTCCTCAAATCTCTTGAAATTACGATTTTACCCTTCATGGGCGAATCATGTCAAAACCATTTCTGAGCCTTGATTGACACTTCTCTAGGATGATAGGGCCTTCTTAGGGATGCCACGTTGCATTCATGTGATTTATCCGCACGTTTTGAATCCTTGATTTGCACATTTATTTCTACTGATTGTGAGTGATAGGGTAGCCACTCCTATCTGCTTGAACTCTTAAATTTATGATCAGTACCTCACTCATCTGCATGAATCTTAGGATTAGATAAATCGTTCAAACTTAGGTACCGAAAGGGCGTCAACTCTGACAGTTGGTGTAACAAAGTCCCCGATCCCATTTCTCTGGTTTTCGCAGAATCGAATAGATTGCTCCCGACTGTTCGATAAGGTTTCCGATCATACCCCTCACGAAACAATTGGTGGCGACTCATTGGCATATACACGTATCACATGTCACCAGACCACATCGAAAGTCGATCACGTATATCCAGCCATTGCGATTTGGATAATGGACCTTGGGAGAGGCCTACGTCCGGACAGACGATGGGACGGCCCATTAGCCCTTGAGATTCCGGCAGCCCCTCGAGAGGGTTGCGACACCAAGGTGACAAGATGGTAATTAATGCTTAGGCTCTTCAAATGGTGACACATGGCAAAGCTTCTAGAAGGTCTTTGTCATCCATTGACTTCCTTTGACCAATCCTTCATCAAATTTTCGGCAACCCTTGGGGGTTCAAATGACCTCAATTAGTTCTTAGTGCAAGGCCAAGGGTCGAGGGCAAAATGGTCATTTTACAATTTCCGTCCGAAATTCCATTTTTTCAATATAAATCACCCTCAATGAGGCGACGTCCAATTCATTGCTAATGTTGGAATTTCTCATCGTCCAATTTCCAATTTCGAGTTTCCAATCCATGTCATTAGCCCCGAGGGATGAAAATTCGGAATGTCACAATTTGGTCCCAAAATTTCTCCGAACCAACCCTGAACTTTGAGTGATCATTCTCTAAGCCCTTAGAGCTAGATTAAGTATTTCATGTTGACATTGATTGATGATTTGATGCGCTTTATTCGCACGTGATTGATTCCTTGATTTGCGCTTTTTAATTCTTGATTGTGATTGATAGGTTATAAAATTTCCACCCACACGATACCTTTCGATCGTTAGAGCCTATTTAACATCTTAAACCATCTACATGAATTTTTAGTTTAGGAAATCATTCAACTTAGGTACTCAAAGAGTGTCAATGACATTCTCGACGTAACTTAATCTCCAAACTCATTTATCTAATTTTTGCAAAATCGAGTAGTGACTCCCGATTACTCGACAGGATTTCCAATCATACCCTCTAAGAAATGATTGATAGCGACTTAGATGACATGCACACTATATACATATCACCTAACCACGTTAAGGTTGACCCCGATTTTGATTTCTTCCGCCGTTGCGATTTGGGTAATGAGCCTTACAAGGAGCCTGCGTCTAAAATCAATCCAATGTGAGATGGACAATAACGATCCATTAACTCTCAAAGAGCATTTCCCCACAATGAAACACCCCGCATGAGGGTCGCCATAGCGTGCACGGAGCTTGAGGGTGGCATCTAGGGGCACGGCAACAACTGGATGGCGTTGGAACGGGGCGATCTCTAGCGGCGGCTGAGTGACAACGAAGGCGGCTGCTTGGTCTACTGTGGATGACTCGAAGGAGTGGTGTGGCGGTGTTCGCGGGTCCACAGGCTAGCGGGCTCAGCTCAGCTGGGGGTGACGGGCTAGTGGCAACGGCCAAGCAACATGGGTCGAGGCGGTGAGGAGGAACAGTGTGGCTGGTCGTGCGAGTGGGGCTGCAGAAGGAAAATGAAAGGGGAGGAGAGGAGAGATGTTGTGCAGGTGAGGGAGGAAGAAAGGAGAGAGAAGGGAGAGAGGAGAGAGAAAAATGAGAGTGACAAGAGGGGGCCTACATGGGTTAGTTCAACTATTTACTAAATATATTCATAATGTTCAAAGGAAAAACCGTAATGTGATACATGGAGACAAGTTAGTCATTTGGCATAATTGACTAAGGGCATTTTAAGGGTTCAATCGGGGGCTAGGTTCGAGCACGAAGGATATATCTTGGTACTATGGCTTGACGGCTTGACTAACGAGGCTTGATTTTCTTTGACCGATGCTTCAAGGTTATCCAAATTACTCTTCAGATTGAATAAATCGACGTGTACCTTAAGCTTAAAAAATCCCATTTTATTCACCCGACTGAAATTCAAGACTAAAATCCTTCGAATTATATTTTCTTACGGACCTCGAAATTTTGGGACATCATAGGGTTGCTGTGGAACCTCAGACACTTGTACAAGGGGTGGAGGAATTGTTCAACCTAACTTGAATTTAACGTCACCAGGTACTAGCTATGCACCCTTTACTACCTTGTCAGATTTGGATTACCTGCAGTGAAATGGCGGCACCACAGAACTTCTGCTAGACCTTTTTACATTAGCTTATTAGACATTCATGAGAGAAACAAGCCTTCGTATCTACTTAATGTGGTTTTATCAAGTGCATACGTGAATTAATGGCTAACAAGAATTTGGACTGGTGAGTGCTCCTCATCTTCTATACTTGAATTTCTAATTATCTGCTCTCCTTTTGAGCCCTGCCCTCAATCATTTTTCTTATTAGATCCCACAAGTTCTGCCAGAGGCATGGTTAGTTTTCTCACACCATTTTTCAACAAATGCAGATGAGGGCAGGACAAGGCTGAAGTCACGCTATCGATCTATTGCTTTTCCGTTCAAGCGCATCTTGGGTCCTATTCTTTTCAAGAAGAAAGCTCGAAAAAGCCAGATAAAGGTCTAAAACATTAGTAGGCTAGCATGGGGAAGATAAACTTTGTTTCGGATGGCTATTGGCAGAAAGAGTCGGCACATGTTAGGGATGGCATATTATATATACTGTTAAGGTTGTCATATTATTTCGATGATTCAGTATATGATGGGGGTAAATTATTAGCAAATGCTTTGCAGCTTTCCCTATTTTTTGCTGCATCTCTTTTTACTGGTTTTGGCATTTTATGCATTGTGAACATGATTTTTTAGATACTGGAATTTGCCATGGTTTTGGCATTTTATTACAGCAACACTTGAATTAAAACAAATGAAATTCCACGACCTGCATTTTTACAGTGCTTCGGTCAACAACTGTACCCTGATTAAATCATCACTAATCTTCACTAGGTCAGGCCATTAGGGGATGTATTGGATTTCAATCCAACGAAGAATGGGAATCTTCCGGATTGAAATAGACCAACTTGTAACCAGTATATTATATTGACAAATGATGCCTTCCATCATCAGTCTTTTATCTGAGATTTGCTACCACATCGGTCCATTGAATTCCTTCCTCGTAATTAAACAATAATTAAGGACAACCATCGTATTCAATTAATTTCCTTGTATATGTCATTTCCTTTCTCGGAGCAATTATGGATTCTAGAGGAAGTCCACTTCTCACAGCAATTATAATATAATGGAAAAATTTTAAGTAAGGGTTTGAAGTATCCTCATTTTCTCAAATAAGGGCATGAAGTGGATTTTATTTTTAATAATGGCCTAAAATACCATAATTGTTCCAAAAATGGGTTTGAGCTAGGGCATTCTTGTTATTTAAATTTTTTATCTTTAATTTTTCCCTTTTTGTCTTTTGCTATTCTATTCTTTTTCTTTTGTCCCTCCTCAAGCCACCGGTGGAGGTCGTTGGACTCAGGTGATGGTCGCACTAGCTAGATCTGGCGAGGGTTGCCCTCGCTTGCATAGGTCAGACGAGGGCAAGTGTTGTCCTTGCCAAATCCTTGTGAGGAATCTCATATATTAACATAAAAGCATGTTTACCAAAATAAAATACATAATTACATGTACTTTAGATGTAGTAAGAACGAATGAAACATAGTAGAATCTCATACTATTAATACGTTAACATAAATCTTTTTTTGCTTCAATGTCTATATAGCTTTTTATTATCAAAATAGACAACAAACCGCAAAAAGCGCGGATAACATCTAGTATCGTAGATCTTGTATAATAAAAGAGAATAGTCTTTGTGTATCGTTTTGGCGATTTTATGTATTGTTTACATAAGTTTTGAATACCAGAGTTTCATTACCATTTCTGAAGGAAGAAGGAGTTCAGAGTTCCTTTCCCTTTGCCATCCTACGGTATATGAGTATACGAAGATCATGTGGGAGAATGAGATGAGTATTTTTCTTCTTCTTGTCCTTTTGGTGAAAATGAGTATCTTTAACACGTATGAAAATTGACACGTTTTTTTTTTTTGGGTCTCTTTTATCCATTTTTGGAAGGGAAATTATAGATTTATATTACCAAAACTAGAACATTTCCTTTAGAATGCAAAATCCGACTGTGATTCACATCCATATTTTCCAAAAGAAGATTCAGTTTATGTATATATAAGGAAGAATATTGTGTTGTCCCATTTTCAACAATGCGTCTCATTTTCAAAATCCGATTGTATTCACATCCATATTTGCCAAAAGAAGATTCAGTTTATGTGTATATAAGGAAGAACATTGCATTGTCTCATTTTCAAAAATACGTCTCTTCTGCAATGACAATGATAAGTTCACAAATACATATTTCCAGTTGGTTGGTTTTGATGACAAGTATTATTAGTATGATAACTGGTGGGCATGCTCGAGGGAGAATGCTTGTAGCTAATAGAGTTACAACTTTTGATAAGCCTAAAGGCGTGATAAAAACCATTGAGGTCCTTCCTAAACTCTCCCTCTTGCTATTTCACCTTCTTCTTTCTTTCTTTCTTTCTTTTTTTCCCTTTTAAATATGTTCGTCTGCCTAAATTAATGTATGAGAATCCGTTGCAGAGTTATGAGACTGGTGAAGTGATCGATTGTGTTGACATCTTCAAGCAACCCGCTGTTGATCATCCACTTCTCATGAATCATACCGTACAGATTTTCTTGCCTTGTTCTTTTACCTGTAACTTGCAGTTCTGCACTGGTATTCTTTCCTCTTCCTTGCGATTAGTTTGCATAAAACTGAATAAGTGCAGCGATGACGATATAAGCACCTTAATGATGAGCCATTGTAGAGCAATTCTAGGAGAAAGCTGTTTCAACATTGCAGGATGTCTAGGAAATTTAGGTTCTTCTATTTCAGAAGTATTGTTTTTGCGACCATAGATATGTTCGCCTACCTTATTTAACAATTGCTAAAGCTGGCACATTTACATAGATGAAGACAAGTTCGCATATGAAAGCTAATGGAGTGGGCTATGTGGAAGGTGCTCTCAGTCAAGCTTGGTGGAAATATGGTGAATGCCCTGAAGGAACAATCCCCATCAAAAGACCACAAAAGCATAACAATCGTCATGTTACAACCTTGGCTCCACGCCTGAAGCGGCTTAATCAGGGCCGGCTTGAGTTTGTTCCACCGCCTGGACATGAAGTATGTCCAAAAACATCACGACAAGACTTACTTTGGCATTGATTTTGAGTTGCATTTTCGCTTATGCGTTGTTCTTGAAGTTTCAATTCCTTCCTCATGAGTTTGTTGTATATTGGTCAGTATGCTCTAGTATCTTTGACCAATGGCAACTACTTGGGAGCTCATGCAACAATTAATGTGTGGAACCCTACAGTAATGGATCGAGAAGTGAGTATCTCTCAAATTTGGCTCGTATCAGGACCGGAACAGAATAAAAACACTGTGGAGGCTGGATGGATGGTAAGAACTTAGAGTGATCAAATCTTAAGATTTTAGCGTGATTGGATTTCTAAATGTGCGTGATATAGGAGATAAGTGCTTAATTTGTGTTCTATTATAGGTCGATACAGTTTCTAATACCAGCAAGCAGGCAAAGATTTTCGTATATTGGACTGTGAGTCCTTGACTTTTTAGTGAGCTTACAATTCACTGAACTTTCACCAGTACATCAAACATTTACATGCTTTTCTTTGGTGGACTTCAGAGTGATGGCTATAAGCAAACTGGCTGCTACAATCTAGAATGCCCGGGATTTGTACAAACAAGTAGCAAGTTTGCTCTAGGTTCTCCGGTTCTACCAGTATCAAGCTATGATGGACCGCAATATGATATATCTATAGACATAACGAAGGTAATGGAACAATCTTCTAGGTTGATATATATACATGGGGTATTTCGAGTCCTCTATCGTTTAACAAAAATATTTCAGAATGATGTTACTGGACATTGGTGGCTGCGCGTTGGCGACGTGGACGTAGGATACTGGCCCAGTGAAATCTTCCATTATCTAAACGGCCATGCTAATGTAGTTAGTTGGGGCGGAGAGATATTCAACTCTGAACCAGGTGGCAGTCACACATCAACGCAAATGGGGAGCGGCCATTTCCCTTCCGAAGACTTTGGAAAGGCGTCGTATTTCCGCCATCTTAAAATTGTCGATGAAAAATCCATTCAGAGAGACCCGGAGAATCTCGAGAAGTATGTGACAAGATCTGAATGCTATTGCTCAACGAGGACCCGCCGAGTACATTTGGTGTCAATTTCTATTATGGGGGCCCTGGATTTTCAGCTCAATGTGCAAAATAGTGATCATACGATAATATTCATCGCAAATTAATAATAAGTATAATTTTCTTTTGTTTGTGCAGCAGCAATTGCTGTTGCACAAAAGCAAGCGTGGCTTCTAGAAAAAAAATGTGCATGACTTCTAAAAAAAAAAATAGCAAAGCAAGCAAAAAAAAAAGGCAAGAAAAAAAAAAGCAAGCACTTGCGCGCTGCCTTAAGCAGCGCGCGGGTCTCGCGCGCTCCTTCATGCGTTGTCGTCCCTAGCAGGTTTTCAACTCTCAATGACTCTTCTCGCCGTCGGCTCATTGCCTTTACTCTCGACCTCTTCTCCCATCGCCTTACACGGCTGCTTCCAACTCCATCACGAGCAGCCATCCAAAGCTCTGAAAATTTTCGGCATCCATCATCCAAAGCTCTGGTGGAGACGAGGGTCATCGGTCCGGGGCTGAAGCCGAAGCCGAGTCCCTCGACGGAGGGGGCGGCGTCGTTGGAGAAGAAGGAGTCGATGGAGGCACACAGGGGGAGAGTGATGGTGGGTCGCGTGGGAGGCTTCGCCAACAACGCTGATGACGTCGAAGACGACTACGGCGGTTTTTCGTTCGCAGACATACTTGGCGAACAAAGACAAGAAAAGGGAGAAAATCCATCTCTCTCTCTCTCTCTCTCTCTCTCTCTCTCTCTCTCTCCTCATTTTTTCTGATAATCTTCTTCTTCTTCTAAAGAAGGCAATCGAAGTTTGTCGGTGTCCCTGTTATTGGGTCGCTGTCTTTTTGTCTTGGGCGAGCGTTTCAGGATCTGAACTACGAAATCAGGACAAGAAAGTCCACACCACCATTTTACCCCTGCAACTGTAAGTCTCTCTCTCTCTCTCTCTCTCTCTCTCTCTCAGGAGAGACCATGATTTTTTGCTGGAGGATAAAGATGATGGTTTGTGGCGTCTCATCTTCCTTCAACACCACCATGAGAGAGAGATGAATTGACCACATGTATAATATCCGGACATCACCAAACGATGTATAGGATATTTCAAATCCTATCATATCCTTATCCTATTCGGTAAAAAAATATGGACGACCAAACGCAGCCTAACTAGATATGTGCCATATATGTGGTTAGACCGCATCATACTTAACTAAATTAAATTATTGCACACTTTATTCACGGAGTTAAATGCTTCGTTTATTTCGCGAAAATATGAATAAAACATTTCCCAAAAAATAATTGCTTGAATTATATATATTACATAATATAGACGTGCAGAGTCAGTGCAGATATGCAATGTCGTTTTGTTTTATTTTACTTTTGCTCATTTAAGGAATGTCAAGTCATTTCCTTCTGTTTTGTTTTTTCATTTTTTTTGTCCTTTTAAAGTTGCGGGCCAGTCGATCATGGTTTTTGGAGGAGGATACAACGAATTACATTAAATCACATAATATAGATGTGCAAGGTCTATGCAGATGTGCAAGGTCTTGTTGTTTTTGGGGTTTTTTTTTTTTCTTTTTCCCTTTTCAGGCAGATCAAGTTATTTTCTTTTGTTTTTTTTCTTCTTTTAAATTTGTGGGTTGGTCGATCAGGATTTTTGGAGGAGGATAACGTGGGAAGTATGAAGATCTCGCTTGCTGTCCTTGATGATGCAATATAAATGTATAGAGATAAATAGACAACGAATTAAATAAAATTACCTAATATAGACTTGCAAGGTTTTTTTGTTTTTATTTTTATTTTGCCCATTTTAGGAAGGTCAACTTATTTTCTTCTATGTTTGTTTCTTTCTTCTTTGAAAATTGTGGGTCGATCGATCATGGTTTTTGGAGGAGGATAACGAGGGAAGTATGAAGATCTCGGTTGCTGCCCTTGATGATGATGAATGTAAATGTATAGAGATAATATAGACAACGAATCAAATTAAATTAAATTACATAATAGAAGTGCAAGGTCCATGCAGACGTGCAAAGTCTTTTTATTTTATTTTTCTTTTGCCCTTTTTAGGAAGGCCAAGTTTTTTTCTCTCTTTTAATTTTGTGGGTCGGTGGTTTTTGGAGGTGGATAATGTGGGAAGTATAAAGATCTTGGTTGTTGTCCTTGATGATGCAACGTAAATGTATAGAGATAATATAGACAACAAATTAAATTAAATTATATAGTATAGACGTGCAAAGTCCGTGCAGCCATAGAAGATATTTTTGGTTTTTTTTTTCTTTTGTCCTTTTTAGGAAGGTCAAGTTATTTTCTTCTTCTTTTAAATTTGTGAGTCGATGGTTTTTGGAGAAGGATAACGTGGGAATTATGAACATCTGTGGCAAGTATGAAGATCTTGGTTGCTATCCTTGATGATGCAATGTAGATACATAGGGATAATATAGACAAGGAATTACATTGAATTACATAATATAGACGTGCAAGGCCCGTATAAGCGTGCGAGGTTTTTTTTTCTTTTGCCCTTTTAGAAAAGTCAAGTTATTTTTCTTCTGTTTTTATTTTTTTTTCTTTTTTCAAATTTGTGGCTCGGTCGATTATGATTTTTGGAGATGGATAATGCGGGAAATATGAAGATCTTGGTTGTTGTCCTTTTTGCAATGTAAATGTGTAGAGATAATATAGATAACAAATTAAATTGAATTACATAATATAGACATGCAAGGTCCAAGGTTCGTGCAGGCCTGGCTCTTAGCAAGCCTGACAAAAAGATCTAAATTTTTAGGTGGGGGAATACTGTACACATGTGATGGGCATATAAATATCCTAAACAAGTTGTTTTCTCCATATTTATGCTTCTTATTTTCAGTTCATGAAAAACGTTTTCCGTCATCCAAGCACTAAAAAGTCGGAAAGTAATTTCTTAGAAACAATTTATCTGCCTATTTTCCTTAACTTTTTTCCTGTAGAATTCGATCAAGAAAGAGAAACTTATTATATAGTACGGTTTTGAATTAGGGGCAAGTAATTTGAGTAGTAGTGGAACGTAGTTATTGATCGCTCGAAAAAGAAAAACCATTTTTGGACTGTTAATACACTAGATACAAAGGCAAATTTTCATTTTTTGCAATAAAGTGTAGGTTTATAACATTGAAACATTAAGATTTCCACACGAAAAATGAAAAACAAAACAAGCAACATTTTGCCTTAATTTCGCGTGGGTCCAAACATCACTACATTTTGCCCATTCAACGACAACAACACTATGAAATTGAATGTGGACAGCTCCTGGTGTAATGCCTTCCTGGTCGAATCAGTCGCCGGAATATGCAGGGACTCCTAAGGGCTCATCTTTGACGGCTTCGTGAAGCCATCCACGCCTCGTCCGCCCTTGTCGCTGAACCCTAGGCGTGAGGGAAGCACTATCTTTGTTGAAGAAGACACGAGAACTTAACTCTAGAACTGATCTGCCAACTGATGTAGTTTCTGACAACCTATCAGTTGTGAATTCCGTATCAGGCTTGACAGAGAGTCCATGGGCAGTGCGCGCCCTAATGTGGAAGACTGCAAGCTTCTGCTAGACCATTTAAAGAATGTTACGGTGGCCTTTGGTCGAACAGAAGCCAACCGGGCCGCGGATTGGTAGCAAAGGCACACAGGGCCTGTTCACTACCTCCTACTTGGGTCTCTAAATCCCCCGAATCTCTACGGTTAATTTCATGTTCAGATTTTCAGAACTTATGTATTTCAACCGCATCTCAGTAATGCAAGTCTTTTTCTGACCCAAAAAAAAAACAACAATACAGCACACACGAAAAAGAAGAAGATCCTCGTCAGAGGATTGGCGGCGGATGCAATTTTTTTGTGAATAATCCAGAAGAGTTACTCTCTCTTCAAAGCATGAAGGCGATTTTTCAATTGAGTGGAAGCTAGTTTGGTGAATAATGAAGGTGAAATCGGTTACGTAAATCCGAGAGTGAATAAGAACTCTCAGAACTATGGGCACGAATATTAGAGGCATCATGTTACTTTTTCTTTCTTGGTGGTTCTGCAAACTCTTCATAAGAAGGCACGAGGGTGAGGCAAACGTCAAGCAAAAAATTGTTCGAACGAAATGGAAGACTTCTGTGGCAAAAATGCCTTTCTTCCATTGAAGACAATCATGTGGAGAAAGGTAAGTTACTCGCCTCAATGGAATTAGACACAGCTACTGGATTAGCGTGGTCAAGGAACTATTTACCAATGAATGTTATTGAATGGAACAAACGTTACAGTCAGGAGATCCAAATTTGTCGATGCAAGACAAGTCAAACAGTTGATCAACGAGGTCATTAATCTTTCTGAAATCGGTCCTAGAAATGTGGTCAAGCTGTTAGGATTTTGTGAAAGTGAAGTCCCTCTTTTGGTATACATGGATTTATCCCCAATGAAACTCTCTACAAAATATCCTCTTGATCAAGACAACCGGTCTTGTGGGAGACGCGGTTAAAAATTACCAATATATTTGCCGGGGCTGTTTCAAATTTGCATTTTGCTACGGCCATACCCATCTATCATCGTGATATTAAGTTGCTGAATATATTTTTGGACAAAAAATATCGAGCCAAATGGCGTATTTTGAACCTTTTTAAAATTAGTTACCATTGCTGAACCCCCCCAAAAAAAAATCAATTACCATTGGCCAAACTCGCTTGACCACAATGGTAGGAGGAACCGTTGGATACTTGGACCTGAACTACTACCGAACAAGTCAATTTACGGACAAGAACAATGTCTATAGCTTCGGGTTGTCCTTTGGATTGAGATTCTCTCACCGATTTGCACTTTACGTACCACGCCAGCGCCAATCATGCCACATAGGATGGCGGTCATCCACGTCAACGATTTCCAACAAAAATTATCTAGATGGACTCAAATGACAAAACATAAAATAATTGATGACTCAATTGGTACAATTAAAAGATTTAAGACTAAATTGACAAAAATGCAACAGGGTTAGGACGTTTTAGACAATTTTCCCATTGTAATGGCTAATGTGCGCAAAAAAAAAAAATCTCTGACCTCAAATTGGTTGATCTAGGAGAATTTATACTTTCTTTGATAGCCTGTGACTCTTCGAGCTTGATCTCATTTCCGTCCTTCAAATTACTTCGGACTTCCACCTTCGGACCTCCCTTTTAAGATACAATTGCAATTCCTCCATCCTTTTCCTTAGCTTTTCCATTTGCTTCTTACTTTTGGACTTCGTATATTTTGTGAAAAATAAATGATTTAAAAATATTCTCCTGAAAAAAAAAATCGCTTGTATCACTCAAAAAAATGAATGAAACAAAACAGAACACTACTTAAACCCGAAACCTTAAAAAGATCTAAAAGTCATCGAAAACGAAAGAGATGGAACATGGTTGATGCTTGGAGCTTGGGACGAAAAAAAAAATTGATCTATGCAACGATGCAATAGACTTTCATTAGATATTTAAATATGACATACTTAACAAACATTATAAATTACTTTTATAGATTATTGTTTGCATCTAGCACCGTAGTTCTTAGGGCAGTCAAACTTTATAAAGGATTTGATTGTCGCTTCGAATTTACCACGTCGGTAAAGTGGTAAGGTGCTCGCCTGATTGATTAAATCGATAGAAAATTAATTGCACCTTTTGAACATTTAGGATTTCGATTGCATATAGCACCATATGGTTAGGACTATTGACAACTTTTTCCTTCTAAAACCATGGAAGATAAGAGAGCGCATGGTAACACTTATGCTTCAGAAATCAATTTCTGATAATAAATTGATTTTTTTACTTCTGTTCTAAAAGTTTTTTCTGATCAGAGAAATTTGTTTTGTAATGGTTGTAAATTTCTACTTTTGAAACATTGTTAACACAAAATCTTCTATGAAAAATCATTATCATCTATCGGTGGCCGAAAAATTTTTATTTTATTTCTAATTTTTTTAAAAAATTCTTTTAAAATAATTTTTATTATAAAAAAAATTATTTACCTTTTAAAAATAAAAATTTATTATATATTTTTTACTCTGGCGATCGGAGACGGCGATTCGATGGTAGAGGCCGGGACGGTGGTTGATGATTAGCAGTAAGGGGTGATGGGTGGCGGCGATCACAGCCGATGAAGATCTGCAGTTGGCGGCGATCGCGGCCAACGAAGGTCGGCAGTGGTCAGTGGCGGCGGTTGGTGGTGACCTGCGGAGGTCAGTGATTGGCAACAGTCGCGAGCAGCAATGGGCGACAGCCAGCAGAGGTCGAGCAGAGGTCGGCAGTGAGTGGCGGCCAGTGAGGTCTGTAGTGGACAAGGGCAAGCGATGATCGGCGGTTGGCAGTGGTCATAGGCGGCGGCCTATGGAATTGGCGATGGGCAGTGGTCGATGACGGTCGGTGGAGGTGGAAGTCGGCGAAGGTGGGTATGATCGAGAAGAGGGTAAAAGCGTAATGAAAAGAGGATGAGACGAGAAATACTTCTTGAGTTGGAGAAGTTACTTTTTTTTAACTTCAGAAATTGCGAAAAAAAATAATTTCAGAAGTAAAATTCACTTCAAAAATGAAAATTTCTTTCAGAAGTAAAAATTTTTACCAAATGAATTTCTGCTTTACAAGCACTTATGGAGCAGAAGTCCACTTCCATAAGTGTTATCATGTGCACCCTAACTTCTTGAAATGCTCAACTTTTCTCTCTAATCAACGACTTCTAGATATTTTCTCGACAAAAAAAAATGTCTTCTAGATTTTTTTACAGAAAAAAGATCAATTATTATATAACCGGTCCCATCTCTCTCCAGACCTAGCGGTATTTTCCTATTATAGGGCTTTCTATCTATAGATTTAGCGTCTTCTAGATTATCCGACAAAAAAATGTCTTCTAGATTTTCAAATAAAAATTTTTTATATTTTATAGAAGGGTTAATATCACAAAAAACCCTAAATTAGTACACCTATGATAAATTTAACACAAACTATTTTTGACCATAAAATACCTCAAACTGGTATATTTATAACAAATTTATTCCAAACTATTTTTTTGACCAACAAAATCTCAAACTGGTACACCTATACTAAAGTTACCCAAATGAATTTTTTTATCACAAAAAATTCCAAACCGGCCCTCCTTTAGTTTCCCTTAAATTGAGTTAATACTACAAAAATCTCAAATTGATGCATCTGTGACAAATAGAGGGTAACCTGTACACCCCATCCAACTTAGCAATTTGATGTTAAAATTTAACAAAAATTAACGAAAGATAATTTGTCACAAGTATATCAATTTATACCAGTTTAGGATAAATTTGTCACGGGTATACCAGTTTGGAGCAAATTTATAACAGGTGTATCAGTTTGAAATTTTTTATGATTAAAAATAATTTGAGATAAATTTATCATTATCAGTTTAAATTTTTTCATGGTGTTATTCTTTATAAAGAAGATAGCCCGTGAAAATCTGGTCAACTTTCCAGGCTTTATGAGACTTGGTAATGCTGGGGAAAAAAAGGTAAAATTGAACAAAAGTGGGTTCCACAAAGCCAAATTCGATCCGTTCGCTTCGATTCCACGGAAAGTTTATGCCTAACAACTATTTCTCCATGTAGAAATTTTAAGCCATTTATGGCTCGAATGATAATCCCTTCTTCTTCTTTTTTGTTACAAATGAACAAGTTTGGAATAGAAATCTATTTGATAAAGCAATTTCATTTTTCTAATTTTTTTAAAAAAATTCCTAAAATAGGTTTAGAATAGAAATGAGAAATAAGAATTTTTCTCGTCGCTTATTCCCTCTCTCTCGCATCCCGATCGCTGGTCCGCCGTCAGCCGGTTGACGGTCCGCCATTAGCCAGTCGATGGTCCACCATCCACTGGTCAGCGGTTCGCAATCCACCAATTGACGGTCTGCCAACCCGCCCTCCATCGATTCGCTGGACCGCACACCGCTAGTCGAGAGCTGGCCCTCCAATGATCCGTCGTCCACCAATCCGCCATCCGATGGTCCGCCCTCTCTCGGTTACCAATTCACCGTTGTAGGCCCGCCCTCCGCTGGTTGTCGGCTTGCCTCTACCAGTCGTTGATTCGACGTCCGCCAGTGGCTGGTCGGCCGTCCGCCAACCCGCCCTTCGCCGATCATTGCCCATCCCACTCCGCCGTCCGTCGGCCCGCTGTTAATCGATCCTCAATCGCCCGTTTGTCAATTGTTGGCCCGCCGCCTTCCAGTCACCGGCAAACTAGAAATTTTATGTTGTTATCAAACAAACTTTTGTTTTGGGAACAAAAATTTTGCATCGTTATTAAACATGTTTATTTGCTCAAAAACTCGTCCAGAAACTAGAATAGAAAAATTCATTTCTGGCCAGAAATTAATTCCAAAAACAGAATGATTATCACTCATACCCCTTAACAAAATCCTTTATTTTATTTTCATAACTTATTAATATCAGATTGCAAGAGATTCCATGGGGTTCAATTTGAGCAAAAAGACGATCGAAATGATTGCCCCAAACGCTTTTGTTCAGATGTAATTTCATGTGATTAAAAATTAAAAGAAAAATGTTTCTTTAGTTTGATTTGGCCTATAATCTTTACTGTGCACGTGTTTGTTGGGGAGATTCACGTGAAGTCAGCTTTAAGAATCTGACAGCCATCCTAGGAAAGAAGAAGGAAGATGAGTTCTCTAATTTAACAACAATATCGATCTTATCGTGATCAACAATCAAATCTAGAGCCTAGACTGATTTGGGCAATTTTCCAAAATAATATTTTTTTTAAAAATATTTACCAAAATAATATAATAAAAAAATATTTACTAATTGGGCGCTAATCGGCAATTGGGCCGCCGATTGGAGCCTCAAAATAATTTTTTTAATTTTAATTATTTTATTTATTTTTTATTTTTATAAAAGTAATTATTAAATAATAAATTATATTAAAATTTCGTAAACTTTGAGGAAAAAAAGATAAGCACTACATAATTCATATTTCACCATTAAAATTTAATTTTAATTTATAATTTTTATATTATCAATTACATAATAAATTATATTGGAATTACGTAAACTTTGAGGGGAAAAAAAACAAGTACTGCAAAATTCATATTTCACCTTTTAATTTATAATTTTTATAAAAGTAATTATTAAATAATAAATTATATTGGAATTACGTAAACTATGAGGAAAAAAAATAAACACTACATAATTCATATTCTACCATTAAAATTTAATTTTAATTTATATATTTTTTTATAAAAGTAATTACTAAATAATAAATTATATTGAAATTACGTAAACTTTGAGGAAAAAAAGACAAGAACTACACAATTCATATTTCACCATTAAAATTTAATTTTAATTTATAATTTTTATATTATCAATTACATAATAAATTATATTGGAATTATGTAAACTTTGAGGAAAAAAAGACAAGCACTGCATAATTCATATTCCACCTTTTAATTTATAATTTTTATAAAAGTAATTATTAAATAATAAATTATATTGGAATTACGTAAACTTTGAGGAAAAAAAATAAGCACTACATAATTCATATTCCACCAATAAAATTTAATTTTAATTTATATTTTTTATAAAAGTAATTACTAAATATAAATTATATTGGAATTACGTAAACTTTGAGGAAAAAAAAGACAAGAACTGCACAATTCATATTCCACCATTAAAATTTAATTTTAATTTATAATTTTTATATTATCAATTACATAATAAATTATATTGGAATTACGTAAACTTTGAGGAAAAAAAAGACAAGCACTACATAATTCATATTCCACCTTTTAATTTATAATTTTTATAAAATTAATTATTAAATAATAAATTATATTGAAATTACGTAAACTTTGAGGAAAAAAATAAGCACTACATAATTCATATTCCACCAATAAAATTTAATTTTAATTTATATTTTTTATAAAAGTAATTACTAAATAATAAATTATATTGGAATTACGTAAACTTTGAGGAAAAAAAGACAAGAACTACACAATTCATATTCCACCATTAAAATTTAATTTTAATTTATAATTTTTATATTATCAATTACATAATAAATTATATTGGAATTACGTAAACTTTGAGGAAAAAAAAAAGACAAGCACTGCATAATTCATATTCCACCTTTTAATTTATAATTTTTATAAAAGTAATTATTAAATAATAAATTATATTGAAATTACATAAACTTTGAGGAAAAAAATAAGCACTACATAATTCATATTCCATAACTAAAATTTAATTTTAATTTATATTTTTTATAAAAGTAATTACTAAATAATAAATTATATTGGAATTACGTAAACTTTGAGGAAAAAAAGATAAGAACTACACAATTCATATTCCACCATTAAAATTTACTTTTAATTTATAATTTTTATATTATCAATTACATAATAAATTATATTAGAATTACGCAAACTTTGAGGTACCTCAAAGTTTACGTAATTCCAATATAATTTATTATTTAGTAATTACTTTTATAAAAAATATAAATTAAAATTAAATTTTATTGATGGAATATGAATTATGTACTGCTTGTCTTTTTTTCCTCAAAGTTTACGTAATTTTAATATAATTTATTATTTAATAATTATTTTTATAAAAAATAAATTAAAAAATTATAATTAAAAAAATATTTTGGAACTCCAAGCGGCAATTGGGTTGCCGATTGAGGCCCAATTGGGCAATTGGGCCCCAATCGACAGCCCAATTGCCAATTGAGACTCCCAATAGTCCCAATCGACAATTGAGCCGCCGATTGCAATTGGGCCTCAATCGGCGGCCCAATTGCCGATTGAGACTCCCAATAGTCCCAATCGACAATTGAGCCGCCGATTGCAATTGCCGATTGGGAGCGAATTGGGTGCCGATTGGCGGCCCAATTGCTGATTGGCACCCAATTCAGTAAATATTTTTTATTATATTATTTTGGTAAATATTTTAAAAAAAAAATTATTTTGGAAAATTGCCCGACTGATTTAGGCTTCACTTACTTCTCATAAAATGATTGATTTTAAAAATATTTATTTATACGCTTAAAATAATTAGTCAATTAAAGATATTTTATTGTCAATAACAATTTATTTCTAAATATTTGTGGGTGATAGCAATATTTTTAATCTATTTACTTTTGTAAGTAACACAAATGATCATTTCTACGATAATATTTTTTAAATTATTCATTTTTCACAAAACAGACAAATCCTTATTATAGTTGATACGTCTTGTTGGGTGGTCTTGAGCCTCTCTCCCCCCAAAATGTTTGCTCAAAAGACGAGGCTTTCCTTACACTCTTATAGTTATTAACTCATCACGAGCTCCTTCCACAACCAATGTGGGACAACCTCAACATGTCTCTACCAATTGTTAACTTGGAGTTCATAAGGACGCCCAACTTAGGATAAACATAAGTAAAGATTTTTGGCGGGACTAAACTTTACGCGCATCTTTTGACCCCCCAAAAAAAAAAAACTTAGCGCGCATTTAGTGGCAGGAGGGTTTATGACCGCCGCGAACTCTCTCTCGTGTCCGACAATATTTGCTCCGCGAAAATCACGGCCTTTCGAAAAAAATATCATGTTTTTTCTTTACATTTTTCAATCTCGAAAATTAACGCGCGCGGAGGTACTGATTCGGGGACCAGGACAATAAGTTTATGTCAAAAGTTCGGTTAGAGGATGGAACCGTTACAGGACAATAAGTTCGACCATCCAAATGAGGATTTCGTTTTCTCTATTCACAAAGAATTACGCCATAAAAGAACTTATTTTTATTGAACTTATTTTTATAATATGATTTTATTAAATTTTAAAAATATGACACGTTAATTTCAAGATTTATTCACGTTTATAAAGTGATTTTATAGATTTTTTTGTTTGTCCATTTATGACCGTATTTCTCAGCAAACAAACACTTGGACAGCAGCAGCGGATGCATCCCTTGCCGACAACTCCTTGGATCGCGTGATATAAGCAGGATAAGTTTTCCAAAATGGAAAATTGCGTCAACAGTTTTAGACTTTTGACATAAAGAGCGATCTAAGTCCTAAACGGTTTCGAATTTATGCAATTTAGTCCGTCTAGCAATGACTTCATCAATTTTTCCAGACATAATGCTGAAAATTTTGCGTAGATTTTTTTATATATAATTTTTATATATGTAATACTGACATAACAATTAAAAAACGACACTAACGTGACCCTGCCAGAAAAAAATCAAACTTCAAGGGGAAAAAAAAAACCCTCCAAATATATAACATCTTTTTTTGCCAAAAATATTTGACATTTTTTTTTCTAATGTGTTACCACGTTATTACAATGTTAGTGCCTCAAAGCTATTTGAAAATGTCATGCCGAATTTTTTACGTGCCGTGTTAATTTATTGGCAAAGTAGTATTCATAATACTACTGCTGTCCAAGTGTATTGGGAATTAATTGAAGTAGGTTATACATACATGCCGTAATCATTCATTCATCACTCTGCCATTGCTAAAACTTTACCAGCTGAAAGTCAAAAGATAGATTGCAAGTTGAAAAAGCTGGTCTCATCTGTATCGGGAAATGGCACACCCTGTCGGGTCCAATGAGAGCTAACGAAACACGAAGAATCAATGTTATGACAATAATCATAATAATTATAAAAATAACAATAACAATAATTGTAATAATAATAACAACATTGATTCTTGTAATCTGGCATGTACTAAACTAAGCATTTGTTTATTTCCCATGCTCTCATGCTTCCTGGGTAAGAGTATTATAACTAAAGATCTCATCTTCCTTCTCCTTTCCTCGGATGGCAATGTCAGATTCTTAAGTTGACTTTAGGGATGTAATTCTTCTTTTCAGGGAACAGCTTTGGAACGTGTGATTTTAGTACTTAGAAATATTTTAACTAATCTTTCCCAACAAACACGTTAACACTCGAGGTTGATTTGTGGTAAGTCAAGATCATGAGAGTATGCGCGCAAATGGGGTGACTTTACAGAACTCAAAACATAGTTTCCAAGATGGCAATCCTAGATTCCCAAGTCTGACTTTAGAATGTGATTATTTTTAGGGGGCAAGTTTTAGAATGTGGTTTTTCTTGTTGTCAAACAAGGAACGGTTTTGTTATTTGTTTTTTTTTTTTTGTGGCTATTGGAGAGTTGTTTGGCTTGAAAGCATTCTATATATCTCTCGAGTATTATCCTGATTAATGAATGGAATCTTTCTTCGAAAAAAAAATATTTTCCTCACCTTTATCCGTGACCTAACAAGTATACTGTACATGCATGATAAGATCGATTATTGAAAGCTAATCAGACAACTCATCTTCCTTCTTTCCTAGGACGACAGTGTGCCAGACTCGTAAAGCTGACGTCAGTTCACATCTCCCCAACAAACACGTGGAATATGGAGGATTATAGGCCAAATCACACTCGACCACATGGAATATCTTACTTTGTCTCCAAACTAATTTCAAAACATGAAATTGAGAAAAATTTTGCATTTGATGTGCGTCCAACGATCTAAATTTCATTAGCACGCTCGTGGCTCGTGAATAATGCCATTAATTTTGTTAAGAAGAGGAACACATTTTCAATCTTTATCGAATCACTTAAATTTTCAGATTGATTAATAATTGGCATAATGTCTCGCGGAATCAAAATAACTGATTTAAAAAATATTTATGTATATCGCTTAAAATAATTAGTCAATTAAAAATATTTTTATTGTCAATAACAATTTATGTTTAAATATTTTTGTGGGTGATAACAATATTTCTAATCTATTCATTTTTGTAAGTGACAAAAACGATCTTTTCTATGAAAATATTTTTCAAATTATTTATTTTTCACAAAACAGAGAAAGCCTTATTATAGTTGATACGTCTTGTTGGATGGTCTTGAACCTCTCTCGCCCCAAAAGTTAGCTCAAAAGATGAAACTTTCCCTTACACTCTTACACTTATTAACTAACCACGAACTCATTCCACAACCGATGTGGAACAACCTCAACATGTCTCTACCAAGCGTTAACTTGGAGTTCATAAGGACGCCCAACTCAAGATAAAAATAATCAAATATTTTTTCGCGAGACTAAACTTAGTGCGCATTTTTTTACCCCAAAAAAAAAAAAAAAAACTCATCGCGCATCTAGTGGCCTTTCGGAAAACTCACGTTTTTTCTTTACATTTTTCAATCTCGAAAATTAAAGCGCTGAGGTACTGATTCGGGGACCAAGGAGCCACTCCATAAGTTCGGTTTGAGGATGGAAACGTGACAGGACAATAAGTTCGACTATCCAAATGAGGATTTCATTTTCTCTATTAATAAAGAATTACCCCATAAAAGAACTTATTTTTATAACTTGATTCTATTAAATTTTTAAATATAACACGTTAATTTCAAGATTTATTCACGTTTATAAAGTGATTTTATAGATTTTTTTTTCCCATCTATCACCGTATTTCTCAGCAAACAAACACTTGGACAGCAGCAGTGGATGCATCCCTTGCCGACAGCTCCTTGGATCGCGTGATATAAGCAGGATAAGTTTTCAAGTTTTAAACTTTCGACATAAAGAGCAATCTAAGTCTCAAACGAATCGATGCAATCTAGTCCTTCTAGCGATGACCTTCATCAATTTTTGGGGGAAATTACCAAAAAAAAATCATAAATCTATTGTAATTGTACCGATTCAGTCCTAAATTTTTTTTTGTTGATTCAGTCATAAACCTTTTACAATTATCTCATTTCAGTCCATCTAATGAATTTTGGCCAGTCGACGCTAATGTGGACATCGGCCTGCCGGCGGCTGAATATTTTATTATTATTTTTGAAATTTTTATGAATTTTTAATAATTTTTTATGTTTTTATTTTTTTTCTCCCCCTCCCCTCACTCGACCGGCCAGAGGTGGTTCTGGTGAGGGGAGGGGAGGGGAGGGGAGGGAGGGGCAGAAAAAAAGGGAAAAAAACATTAAAAAAATTATTTAAAAACTCATAAAATATTCGATCGCCGGCCGGCCGGTGTCCACGTGAGCGCCGGCCGGTCAAAATTCGTTGGATGGACTAAAATAACACAATTGTAAAGGGTTTAGAACTAAATCGGCACAATTGCTATAGGTTTAGGATTTTTTTGGTAATTTCTCCTCAATTTTTGTGGACATAATGCTGAGAATTTTGCGTAGTTTTTTTAATATATAATTTTTATATATGTAATACTGACATAACAATTAAAAAAAAAAGACACTAACGTGACCCTGCCAGAAAAAATCAAACTTCAAGGAAAAAAAAAACCCTCCAAATCTTCAACCCCCATTGTATTTGGTTATTTCCGTTTTAAATATATAACGTCTTTTTTTGTCAAAAATATTTGACATTTTTTTTTTCTAATGTGTTATCACGTTATTACAATTTACAATGTTAGTGCCTCAAAGCTATTTGAAAATGTCAGGTCGAGTTCTTTACGTGCCATGTTAATTTATTGGCAAAGTATTATTCAGAAGATTTGATTGCACCGACTTTGAAATTAAGGACCTTTGCAATTTTCTACCATTAAGGTTCCCTAGATTCTCCATTAAAAAAAAAAACTCTTGAAAAATTGGATGACTTTTGGGGTTTTATAAGCATAATGCTGAAAGGTTAAAAAAAAAAAGATAGAGAAAAAAAGTAATGTGAGAAAAGTGGATTCCACAAAGTCAAATTCAGTGCGAGTTTCCACAACTTGGGTTTGAAAACCCGCGCCGAAAGCCAATTAGTTCTTTGAACACAAATTACAGAAACATCTCGATTCCGCGTGAAATTATGCCAACCAACAATTAATCTGAAAATTTAAGTGATTCGATAAAGATTGAAAATATGTTTCTCTTCTTAACAAAATTTATGGCATTAGTCACGAGCCACGAGCCTGCTAATGAAATTTACATCGTTGTACGCACATCAAATGCAAAAGTTTTTCTCAATTTCATGTTTTGAAATTAGGTTGGAGACAAAGTAAGATATTGCATGTGGTCGAGTGTGGTTTGGCCTATAATCTTCCATATTCCACGTGTTTGTTGGGGAGATGTGAACTGAAGTCACCTTTAAGAATCGAATCTGGCACACTGTGTCGTCCTAGGAAAGAAGGAAGATGAGTTGTCTGATTAGCTTTTAATAATCGATCTTATCATGCACGTACAGTATACTTGTTAGGTCACGGATAAAGGTAAGGAAAATACTTTTTTCCGAAGGAAAGATTCAATTCATCAATAGGATAATACTCGAGAGATATATAGAATACTTTCAAGCCTAACAACTCCCCAATAATCACAGAAAAAAAAAATACCAAAAAGCAAATAACAAAGCCGTTCCTTGTTTTACAACGAGAAAAACCACATTCTAAAGCTTGCCTCTAGAAAATAATCACATTCTAAAGTCGACTTGAGAATCTAAGATTGTCATCTTGGAAACTATGTTTTGAGTTTTGTAAAGTCGCCCCGCCTGCGCGCATACTCTCATGATCTTTAACTTAACACAAATCAACCTCGAGTGTGAACGTGTTTGTTGGGAAAGATTAGTTACAATAATTCCAAGTACTAAAATCACACGTTCCAAAGCTGTTCCCTGAAAAGAAGAATTACATCCCTAAAGTCAACTTAAGAATCTGACATTGCCATCCGAGGAAAGGAGAAGGAAGATGAGATCTTTAGTTATAATACTCTTACCCAGGAAGCATGAGAGCATGGGAAATAAACAAATGGCTAGTTTAGTACATGCCAGATTACAAGAATCAATGTTGTTATTATTATTACAATTATTGTTATCGTTATCGTTATAATTATTATGATTATTGTCATAACATTGATTCTTTGTGTTTCGATAGCTCTCATTGGACCCGACAGGGTGTGCCATTTCCCAATACAGATGAGACCAGCTTTTTCAACTTGCAATCTATCTTTTGACTTTCAGCTGGTAAAGTTTTAGCAATGGCAGAGTGATGAATGAATGATTACGGCATGTATATACAACCTACTTCAGCAATTTTCAGAATAGTTAACTCAGCTGCAACTTTATTTTCCTGGAAAAAAGGGAAAATGATTTGAAGGGTATGCACCTGGAGTCAGATTTTCCAGGAAAATGATTGAGATGGGGCTGCAAAAAATGGTGGTCCCCCCCTTTCATCCGTGAATTCATTCAGGGAAAATTTCTCCAAGACACCAATTTTTGTGTTAGAGGCCAAACTAGACTCGAAAAGGTACAGACTTGGTAGAATCAAATCAATGCTCTGTCTCCATTATCTCAACTCAGTAAATCTTTGTTCACATTAAAAAAAAAAAAGGTGCATATGGGAGAATATATTTTATCATGCATAATCACTGTCTTGTTATCCTTTATTTACTGCTTCATGGTTTGGAATAAAGCAAACGCACTGGGAGAACACTAACAATCTTTTAAGTCAGGAGCACACAAGATGATTGCTACTCTCAAGAAATTGAATGCTGTCATGCTCACTGGGCACAATGAACACGATAAGGACTCTATGCACAATAGTCAATTGCCTGGGTGATAGGCAGAGAGTAATGGCTAATGCTGGAAAAAATCTTACGTTGCATGATGGCCAAAAGCTGCAAAAAACATTAACACAAGGAGCTGAGACTTGGTGAGAAATGAATTCCCCTGTAGGTCATGTTGTCAAATGGGTAGGTTCCGGCAATTACTAGCTACTCCTTGTACCATCCATGTCCCATCCCCCATCAAGAAGTAAATGAAAAACCAATGCAGAATTACAGTGAATGATGTGGGAGACGTGGGAGCAACAATAATGAGGCGAAGAGCCCACGTCAATGGGGGCAGGGCAAGCATCATGCTTGAGCAGATGAATTGCTCGTGAATTGAGAAAGATCAAACACCCACGTGGCTATGTATTTAAGGAGCAAGTCCTTGGTCCGGCCAGAAGATTGGTGTGTAACGGGGACAATGAATGGCAAAAGAGACAAGTTGTTGCCATTAACAAAAGAAACAAAATGGAATGAAAGGCAATTCTAATCAATAAAGGGTTTTTGGTAACGTGGTTCAATGCCCAACCTACTTTCGTCGTCATCGAATGGGTAGTTAATAGTTTGAAAAATAGACCAAATATCCATATTAATTGGGTTTTGTAAAAAAACAAAAAGTATGAACGGATCGTGCGTACGCCAAATTTATCCATTAAAAAATCAGCAAACAAAACTAAGCATGATCCAGAGTGTTTTGTGTATTGTTAGTAGTCATTTAGTTCGTGCTTGCAAAATCAGAAACGTTAGCATAACCTTGGAATTTTCGAAGCAAATAAACAGTTTTTGTTTCAATTGGAAGTTCACTGGTTCTTCTAGCACCGGAATGCTCAAAATGACCAAGATTGTAGAGCTCATGGAGTCGTCTCCATCACTATATGGCTTTCGCCTAAATCTCGATTAGGTGATCTCATTCAACATTAGCTCAGGTCAGAAACAAACTATGTCTGATTTCAGTGGGAAGGAGAAAGAAACCGATGTCGAACTTGTCATCTTGGAAACAGAGAGCACACATGAAAAAACACGTTTAATCATTCGAATCTCGACTTAAATTCGAAATCCCACCAGAATAAGAAGACCCCCTTCGGATCACGAAGAGAGATTTTTCAATTGAATCATCGACAACCTCGTCCATAAAGAAGAAAAAGATGGAGGAAGAAGTTAACATCATGATCTAACTCACCGGGCAGAGCAGTTTCCTTACCATCACTGCTGCCTCTCACGTAAGCCATGCAATTAGTCAGACTAATATAATGTCAAATGGTTCAGCTTTACAAAAGCTTCATCTAATCAAAACCTAACATTGGTTAATGTTAGGCAAACCCAAAGAAACAACCTCCATTGGCTCCATTCCTACACAAAGCTCCAACACCTCCCGTTGGATTCTCCATGGAGGGGAAAAAAAGGTTCGTTTGGCGCCGAATTTGAACTGCCAGTGATTATCCTATATTTACAAATTGATAGATGCATATCCGTCCGTCTGAATCAATGCCTACCTTGTGAATCTGTTGTGGTTAGCAACTCAGAGTATGAACAGTTTGCCCTAATTCAGTCCTACTCATTCTCATACTTCCATCTTCCAGATCACACGATCACCATTGCTGTCGTGTGCTTTTTCTAGAGAAGCTACTCTTGCTCTATATGATGCCTGTGGGATCACACTTTTGCCCCCATTGTCCTGCGTGAGTTCACATGATTCACCAACGGAATTGGATCTCAAATCTGCAGGAGGGATGAAACAGTCCATTGATAGGCCCGGGATGTTAAATGCAACCTCCTCAATCGTCCAAGTTTCCTCCATCCTAGTTTTTGTATGGCTCATTGCCATCTCCCCAAACCTAAAAACGGTCACCACCGACCGTCCTGAGTGCGCAATCATGATTCCTTCGACGGGCCTGTAGTCATCAAGGGATGAAGTGATGGTGGTTTCCCAGTACACAGCGTCTCCACCATTCGTTTGGATGCGAGTAAGATGGGAATCCTCGATTCGGATGAGGAGTCCCGTTTTCTGGCTGAAATAGCCATACAGAATGTGTCTTATGATCTCGGCAGGCCCCTCACTCCTCGCCTTCAGTGTCTGAGGGTCAGTACATAGCTTCAGGATGAAACAGTCCTCACCATTAAGCTTCTTCTCGCCGATGCACCTTGCATCAGAAAACAGACTCGCCGTGGTTCTTGGGTCAAGACCCTGAAACAGACGTGTCACAGATTCAGTCAGTCATGCACAGCAGCTAAAGTGATGTGGAAGAAAAAGGGAAGAAGAGACCAAAGAAAACAACTCTCACCTGAAGGGCACGGCGCAGGGGTCTAACGGGCGCCTTTGCAGTGTGAGCGCCTAGCCAGGGAGTGTGCCTCCAAACGAGTTTCCCATTACAGCCAGCATGGACCTTACTTCCACCAACTGCGAGCTCCACATACCACATATCGGGGTTCATCTGCCAGAGCACGAAACCACCTGTTTGTGCAGAACTCCGGTTTTTTATCGCCTTCGTTGCACTTTCAAACTCCGAGGCCACCATCTTCAACTTTCCTAACGTGTAGGCATTTCGGATGGAGTTCTGGAGCTTTAGACCACCCGACGCAGCTGTGTACTGTTGCAGTATGTATTGAGCAGATGACGTTTCCTGAAATATGATGAAATTCGCCATTTCCTCAGTATCTTTCCCGAAAAAGAAACAGCGAAAGAGGAAAGAAGAAAAGAAGAATCTGCCAATGTATCACGGGGCATCAGACACGGCTCACGGCTGTCAACTGACATAACAAGAGAACATGTAAATAAAACCCCTGAATTTATCCTGAATTACTACTTCGATTAGTTCTGTCAAACCGAGAAATGGTGAGCTAGCAGCTTGTTGGTTTCCTGCTACAAAAATAGTCAACTACATGAATAAAATAAAGCAACCATTAGAAAATCTAAACTGATCTCCTCGCCTACATTAAAGGCAAATGCAAAGAGTATTAAAATGGTGTTCTGAATCTTCAGTTACCTAAGTTGGCATAAACAAATCCGGAAACCAAATATCACTCGAGATCTAGACCAACCAGTATCTTGGATTCAAATCTTGCCCAACTGGCAGTACACATGCACCAATTTAGCAGGTTTCTTCTAATTACAGTGAATCAGCCAAAACCAACTCATTCTCTCAGCTCAAGAACCCACACCTACCCAGCCATCAATAAAGAATGCTAGAACTTAGTGAAATAATGGAACAGACCCACACCTACCCAGCCATCAATAGAGGATGCTAGAACTTAGTGAAATAATGGAACAGACGGCTCAAATTCAGACCAGAGAACCACTCAAAAACTGCCAAATTTCCAGACATTGCAGGACAAACAGCATAATTGCCAAAGACAAGAAAGACAAGAAGCAGCTCGTTCTCATCATAATTGAGAGAGATTCTTCGGTGCTCTCCCTGTACCAAAGTACCCATCGACCAGACCTACCATGAAGCACCGACTGTAACTGCTGTCGTACCAAAAGGAAGGGGGGAAAAACATGCATACATCTCGATGACATTGTGTTTCGTCATCAGTTGGGAGGAAGATTCGACATTTTTCCGAGCGACGAATGAACAAAATCAAATGTAATTCGAAAATGCTCGAGTGATTCTCGCAGAGAAGCACGCTACCCCTCCCTTCCCTTCATTGGAAATATACAGCTTCGCATTCACACGGCATTTGGGAGAGAGAGAGAGAGAGAGAGGCTCACGATAGGAGTGTCCTTGACACTGAGGTGAGGCAGAGGGTCGAGGACGCTAACGTGCACCGGGGCGAGAGGTGCGGCCATCACTCCAATCAGCATCCTCACGTCGCACCTCTTCCCCGACGAGGAGGAGGAGGAGCTCACCGAATGAGCCTTGCCGAGCTGGCCCTTCACCCAATGGCCCAGGCCCGACCCGTTCCCGCCCCTCCTCTTCGGGTCGCCTTCCGGATCCGGGCCCTCCATCAGCGGCGCCAGGCTCACTGATCTCGGGACGATCGCCAGCTCGGGCTGCCCCGCGTGGCGGGCGCCGTCCCGGTGCTTGCGGCGGCGGCGGAGCAAGCCCCCCGGCATCGGGGAGGGGCCGGCGGGGCGGGAGGGGGAGAGGCCGCGGACCACCTCGTGCTTGAGGGCGGAGAAGAAGCCTTGCTTTCTCTCCATAGGGGTGAGCGCTGGTGAACAGGGCTTTCAGTGTGACGAGAGAAGAGAGAGAGAAAGAGGGTTGTTGGGTCTGCTATGGTTCGTTGGAGGGAAGGAGGACTTGCGAAGGAGTCAATTTCATGGGTAGAGATAGAGAGAGAGAGATGGTAGAGAAGCAGGAGTATGCGACTGCGTTTCTTCTTCTGCTTTGGTTGGAGTGTGACTGACTGGCTGACTGCGTTGGTTTTTAAAGCGCGTGGAGAGAGAGAGAGAGTAAAAATAGAAAGAAAAAGAACAAACACACAAAAACAAAACAAAAACAAAAAAAAAAAACAAAAATTGGGAGTGAGGGGGAGGAAATGGAAGGTTGGTATTTTATTTATTTATTTATTTTTTTATGATGATCCTGTCATCTCACCCACGACGAGATCCACATGATCCAACGGCTCATCCGTCTATTCTAGCAAATCGAGTTTCGGGTGCGTAAATTTGAAAGTGTAATATCTCCGACTTCATCAACCACTCCAACCCCACCCCCCAAATCAAGAAAGTTTTATACTTGTTTGAGCTCAAGTTTAATAACCTCGAATGTTATGTCATTCTCATGTCTAATTTTTAACATAAATCAATCATAAGGTGATCAATTTCTAAAGCTTTTGACCCCCCCCCCCCCAAAAAGAAAAAAAAAGTTTAAAATTAAAAGACGTAGAGATGGCACGTGCTTTTCTTAATTGTTCGGATTCAGTCTAGTACATGGACCACACTCCTGTAGTAATTTCCCGAAGACGTGACCAATCAATTCCTTTTCCGCGACTTAAAAAAAAAAGGGCTTCGCTCGAGAACACAAAGTGGGTTATTTCTTTGTAAAAATTCTACTCTAATTTCATACTTTGTGGAAGGAATTTTCTAAGTTCATCAGTCTAATTGAAGCTCTTTGCAAAATTTCACGAGTGGCCAACATCCAGGAGCGCCATCAAGAGAATGGTATTTCCTTAGTCTATTGTCCAAGAAAAGCCAATCGTGTTGCGAATTGGGTAGCGAATTGGTATTTCCGGACCCCTTTTTCACTTTGATCTTTATTATGTTATGATGTTGGACGCTATTCTAAGTCAAATTCGAGTTAGTAATGAAAGCAATTTTATTCCAAAAAACAATTATTTATATATATATATATATATATATATATATATATATATATATATATATTTGGAACATTGATGAAATTGGATTAATAAATGCTTTGGGGTCATTGGCCACTGGCTTGTCTGACATGCTGATGCTTTTTTGAGAGGGCAAAAGCAGCGACTAGGGAGGTAAAAAGGTACATGTTTGCTTAAACTGCAGGCATGTTCTTTATCATGGAGAGAACTTTATAGTACAATCATTGTTTCAATTTTTTGCTTCGTCTTCAATGGCTTTAACCCGTTTATTAAGGTTGCATATGGTAGCTTTTCTCTTTTTGAGAATATTTTTTGAACAAAAATATTTTTTTTGTATTTTTGTTTCCGACTACTATTTTTTAGAACAGAAACACGTTTGGTAAGTAAAAAAAAAATACTTTTTGCTATCGGATAGGGGCGACCGGAGATAGGCGGCCGGCGGTGGCCGGAGACGGTGGTCGGCGGGTGGTGGCTGTGTAGGCAGCGGTGGGTGGTGGTTGCAAAAGTGTTTCAAAACCCAGAAACAAGTTATTTTTGTTTCTTCAAAAGTATTCCCTGCAACAAAAGTTTCTCCGGAACACTTTTGGAACACTTTTGAACCATACACATTTCTGTTCCAAAAGTGTTCCGGGAACACTTTTGGAATAAAAACACTTTTCCTGGAGTGTTTTTCCAGTGTTACCATACGCAGCCCTAAGGTGCTACATGAAATCACTTCTATTTCTCAATTTCCTTACCAGATTGACTTCTGATAGGGAAATTCATTTGGTAAAATTACTTTCGAAACAGAAACGTGTTTGGTTAAAAAATTGACTTTTGATAGGATTTTCTACTTATAGTCTGGTTTTTTGCCAACTTTGAAAAGTTAAATTTTTTTACTTCTCAGCTCCAGAATCACTTTTTCGATCACACGAGCCTCGGCCAACCACCGTCGCCACATGTAGCCAGCCGCCACCGTCAAATATTTTGTTAATAATGTTTCAAAAATAGAAATTTTGAATCGTTACCAAACGAATTTCTTTGATCAGAAGTCAATCTGAAGCAGAAGTAGAAAAATCAACTTCTGCTTTTGAGGAGAAGTAGAGAAATCAATTTCTAATAAGAAGTTGATAAGTTGGTCAGAAGTGTTACCATGCAGGGGCTAAGCTATGGGGGGTTTTCCAAGAAGGAAAATGTAAGATTAAACAATCCGAGGCGGGGCGGATTCTGATCGGGTAATCGCTAGATTCGCGTTGCGCCGATCTCATCGACCCGTATTTACTTGACTGATCATTTTTCATAGCTCGTGACGCACGTTTGAGATTCAACTGGACAATGGCGGGAAGGGTGCACGTGCGTTAACCTTTTTTTTTTATGACAAAGTTTTATTTTCTCGCGGGCCTCGAAGCATTAAGGCGAACGTTTCTTCTGCGACTTTCGACAGCGAATGTGTCGATGCACATTGAGCAAAATCACTTGAACAAGGAAAAGGAATGGCCTTTGGCAAACGCTTCCCCGTCATCTTTGATGGCGCCATTCGTGCACTTTCTAAAGCCTTCATTCTGCTTAAACAAAGAAGCAAATGCTTGAGAAGCTCGATCGGAAAGAGATCTTCCGTCCTTCCTTCCTCTCACCAGACCGTGTTAACCATGTTTTTACAAGGTCTAATGGAGTTCCCATCCGGCAAAGATACACGATAATCGGGTATGGTGTAGGAGGGGGGGGGTCGGTATCTCGAGCACACTCGCGCCCCCGATGTTTTCCTCCATCTCTGGTTCAAGCCTCGAGCGAGGCACCATTCCTCGCCCCATCCCCAACCTTGCACGATGACGTCGGCGTCTCATCCTAATACCCGTTTCATCTATGAAACGCTGGAAATTATCAACATTAGAATCAACCGTCGGGGAATATTTTAAGGGTTGGTTTCTTGATCGGTGTTAAGCAGCAAAAGATAAATAGATGACCGAAATGACTGCTGTGAAAGATTTGAAAAACTAAGGTTTTGTCTCACTTTGTATCTGGTTAATGAGATTTAGCGGAATCTTTCATAAGCTGTGTTTACCGATCTAAACCGGGCGACGTCGTTTGGTTCATCGAGAGATTTATGTGCGCTGTTGCGAGTTCGTTGGACATAAACACGACGTCGTTTGGCTCACCGACGGTATGGAAACACATACATCTATCGACATGCAGGCACCTCGCTCATTTTGGAGAATGAGACAAACGTAATAAAGATGAGAAGATGGAAATATTTTGGAAACTACGACGGTTTGGTCGTACACCGGAATTGAAATGCGTTCTATTTACCATATGGGTTTCATTGTCTTAAATTCGCCATACATAATAGCAAATTAAATGAGTTTTACTTGCACAATTAATTCCTTTCCAAACAAAAAAGGTTACCAAATTCAAGGCATAATCAGTGAATAAGAATGCGTATCGGAACGTTTCTGTTTCTGAGAATTGTTTTTTAACAGAAATTTTTTTTTGTGTTTCTGTTCCCAACTACGTTTTTGGGAATAGAAACGCGTTTGGAAAGTTAAAAAAAAAATTATTGGTCACCGGCGACCGGCAGGGGCGGCGGGCGGCGACAGGCGACCGGCAGGGGCGGCGGGCGGCGACAGGCGACCGGCGGCGGCGATGGCCGGTGGGTGGTGGCCGCGCGTTGGCAGTGGTAGGTGATGATTCCAAAAGTGTTCCAAAACTCAGAAGTAAATTTTTTTTGTTTCTTCAAAAGTGTTCTCTAGCGCAAAAGTGTTCCGCGAAACACTTTTAAAACATTTTTTAACCATACACGTTTCTATTCCCAAAGTGTTCCCGGAACACTTTGAGAACAGAAACACTCTCCCTGAAATGTTTTTTTGTTGTTGCCATACACACCCTAAAATACCTATCGTCTCAATGGTTTTGCCAATCTCACCCTTATCGCCATGCGCAGTGACTCGATTTTCAAGGATCGGATCGGGTCGGATCATTGTGTTGCGGGGTCATTACTTGATTGTCAAAGAATCAATTAAAAAAAAGGGGGAAAACGATAAAAGATGGTTCCTACTCTTTGGTTCAATGTGTAATGCAGTTCATGAATTTTTAATTTATACAATTTGATATCTAAACTTTTACTCAATGTGTAATGTAGTGTCTATACTTTTTGTTTGTTCAACGTGGTTCTTGAAGTGTTGGTAAATATTCAATACCGTCCCTAGAATAAATGAAAAATGATGCAAACGGAAAGGGTTGCATTGAATATTTATTAATAGTTCAGGAGACCACATTGAATATAGATTACAAGTTCATGGATTGAAATTGCACATTGGGGCCAAAGTTCAATGACCATAATTCAACAATTGAAATTGCACATTGGGTAGCTCTTACTTAGAAATAGCATTATAAAACTTGTCCTCTTCGATTTCAGCTCGGGGTGCTACGCCATGTCTTTCGTAAATCAATGCAGTTTAATGCCATTTACAAATATAGGTGATCGATTCTATGATGGGTTGATGGTTACTTCCGCAGCTAAGTAACCACTGTCGCGACCCGTCCGAAATTTTCCCCCGATCCGACGGTGCGAGGGATTGAATTTCGTTTGTGTGACGGGCGAATGGATTACCGATCGCAGCCCCCACTCTGAAAGGTGGATCGCGGGCCTTAGATCGGCGCGGGCCCTCCCAGGCCCATACCAAATCGCGGCGGGAGTGTCTTTTGAGGGATTCGACGATAAGAGTCGATCGCTTTGGACCTTAGTGCGGTCGTGGTGGCATGTGCAACTTGTGCATGCATTTGGAGTCGCCACCAGTCTTTCTTGGAGGGTAGACCGGAAACCTTACTGACCGATTGGGAGAGATCGATCAGTTCTGCGGAACAAGAGATTTTTGGGTTCGGGGACTTGGTTACGTCGGTGTCATTACCAACGCCCTTTCGGTACCTAACGCGAGTGATTTTCCTGACTAAGAGTTCATGTAGACACAATTTTGGGTGAGATAGGTATGGTTCGGGTTTCATGCAGATTGGAATACTAGTCCTATCAATCACAATCAATATAATGAAAGCGCAAGTCAAGTGTATAAATAAATCATCTCAATGCACATCAATTTCAATCATTGGCCTCCTAGTATAGCCACAAGGGCTTAGGGAAGATGTGATTTAGGGCTAGGGGTAAAAAGGGAAGATTCGGGGACAATTAGTGTCGCGACCCGTCCGAAATCAACGGACGCGGGCTAATGGATTACCGATCGCGGGGTCCCACTCTGAAATGTGGATCGCGGGCCTTAGATCGGCGCGGGCCCTCCCAGGCCCATACCAAATCGCAGCGGAGGTGTATCTTTAAGGGATTCGACGATAAGAGTCGACCGCTTTCGACCTTCAGTGTGGTCGTGGTGGCATGTGCAACTTGTGCATGCATTTGGAGTCGCCACCGGTCTTTCTTGGAGGGTAGACCGGAAACCTTACTGACCGATTGGGAGAGATCGATCAGTTCTGCGGAACCAGAGATTTTGGGTTCGGGGACTTGGTTACGTCGGTGTCATTACCAACGCCCTTTCGGTACCTAACGCGAGTGATTTTCCTATTCAAGATTTCATGCAGACGCAATTCCGGGTGAGGTAGTTTTGGTTCAGGGTTTCATGCAGATTGGAAGACTGGTCCTATCAAATCACAGTCAATATAATGAAAGCACAAATCAAGTGCATAAATAGATCATGTCAGTGCACATCAATTTCAATCATGGGCCTCCTAGTATAGCCATAAGGGCTTAGGGAAGGTGTGATTTAAAACTGGGGGTAAAATGGGAAGATTTGGAAACGATTAGCCCGAAGGGCAAAATCGTCAATTTTGGAAGGTTTGGATACCAAATTACCCAAAATATTCCATGGCCAGTTGTTCGTGGCCATTTCCCATTTCTGAGGATTTTTTGGAATTTCTTGATTTTTCTTCAATTTTTGGAAGACGATTCGCCCAAAGGGCGAAATCATCATTTTAAGAAGGGCCGGGGTTCAAAACACCCGGAATGAGTCTTGGCCAGTTGTTTGTGGCCATTTCCTATTTTTTGGGATTTTCCTGGATTTTTTAGAATTTTTTTGGAAGACGGTTTGCCGGAAGGGCAAAACCGTCATTTCTGGAAGGATCGGGGGTCAAATGACCCGGAACAGGTCATGGCCAGTTGAACATGGCCATTTCCTATTTTCTGGAATTTTTTAGAATTTTTCTGAATTTTCCGAATTTTTTTTGAATTTTTCATGATTTTTCATTTTTTATTGATTTTTTGATTATTTTATTATTATTTATTATTTAAAATATTTAAAAATATTTTCCGGGCCGGGTCAGACCCGGCCCACGCCTCTCGGGCGCCCGGCCCGACCCTAGGGGTCCGAAACCGGTCTAAAACGACACCGTTTTGATTTTTTAAATATGTTTTCCTATTTTTTTAACAATTTTTGGATTTTTTATCTATTTTATTTAATTATCCGAAAATTCTCCGGATCGGACGGCCCACGTTGTGCCACGTGGCTTCATCTCATGCGTCCGATCAAATACTGGATCGGACGTCCCTCAGTGAGCCACGTGGCCAAATCGTGGCCATCGGATCAAAAATCGATTATTTTTCTTTTTTAGAAAAAACTCCAATCGGACGATCAGAAATCCGCCACGTGTCCAATCGTGGTGCGTCCGATCTTGGATAAGATCGGACGATGCACAGGAAGCCACTTGGCACATTCTCGACCGTCGGATCGATTTTAATTAATTATCCGAAAATCATTTATTTTTATTTCTGAAAATCATTTTTAATTTTCCAAAATTACAGGATCGCGACACGCGTCGCGATCCGGGCCGCCCATTTCGTTGGTTTGAAAATCAACGGACCGGTCCCACCCGGCTGACGTGGCGCCCACGTGGCATGCCACGTCAGCCGTTGACCGGTCAGCGGGGCGCCGGCCCGCCGGAGAAGACGACCGGCGCCTCGCCGGAACAGTGAAAATTCCGGCGAGATCGCCGGAAAATGCCCAAAACCGAACCAAAACTCAAAATTTTGGGGAAATTTTTGTGGCATTCGGACCCTCAGCACCTCAACATCATCACATACCAAAAATAAGGCCACGGACACGTCAAAAACGATCGGGACGAACCCCCGACTTCCCGGTGCCGGCGACGATTTACACAATTCGTTTCTTTTTGCTCAAGCTCGATTCTCAGTCATCAAATCGCATCCTAGGATGGTCCGAAAACTTACCTTAGCTCATTTTGAGCTCGGCGAACACTTGAAGCTCCCCATCGAGCTCCCGACCCCGACCACGACCGGCGAAGCCTCGGCCCTCGTTTTTTGTCGAATAATGTAAAACAAACAGCAGGCCAGGGGGTAGGGAAGATTAGCATGAAAGTTTAAAGCCAGAATCGCGACAAATAGGGGCCGGGATGGGTTGGCCGAGACTCCAAAAATACGATACTCGTTTAGGCATTTTGTCGAACAGTCGGCGTGCATTAGAGAAATGGAGCTCAGGGGAGAATACCGACCTGCTCCGGGCTCGGCGACGGCAATGGCGACCTTGGTGGTGATGAGTGAAGTCCGCTGGAGGTTCGGGGTCGTCGGTTGTCCGTTGTCTCTGTCCGAAGTCCCCCCACCACATTTGTCGAGCTCGGTTTTTAAACCGAGAATCTTCCACCGTTTTCGTGGCCGACCGCCCGCCTCGACGACCACTTCCTCGCCAGAGCACGAGCATGGGTCTTCTCCCATGTCCCCCATGCTCGTTCTGCTCTTGTTCTTCCCAAAACGCACGCCCCCGACACGCCCTGTTTTTTCTTCTTCGGTGCGCTGCACGGGTCTGCAACTGAGTTGCAGACCCGGTCGGACCGGGTCGGGTCGGGTCTGACCCGACCGACCCGGTTCGACCAAATTGCTCAAATCGGACCCCGAATTGACCTATTTTCATGAAATTGATGGCGTAATCGGACTCCTTGACACATTTTCTATCAAATATGGGTATTTTCGTGAATCAATTGATTGAAATTTCATGAAAACCCCAAATTGTCCCTAGGATCCGAAAATGAATTTCACCAAATCGAAGGTCCAAACGATCGAATTATTCAAAATTGAGCCCACCAATGGATTTAGCATGATGAAAACTATAGGGTGAAGGTGTTTAATTTTAATGGGTGTGCCCGTGTGAAATTTAATTTCAAAAATTGTGAAACCGGGGACTAAATTGAAAGATTTTTATGCAATTAAGCCCTTTTGGTTAAAATTAATCAAATTGGAGGGCAAATTGACCCAATTGCATTTCAATACTTTAGAGTCCAATGTCATAGCTTATAAAAACTGAGAATTGAAAATTAAAAGACTCGAAAAGGATTTTTTAGGCCCGGTTCGGGATTAGGTTTGTGAAGGAACCCCATGAACCGAGCTAAATTTCCCTTATAAAAAGAGGAAATTAAAATAAAATTTCTGAATATTTTCGTGTAATTTTCTGACCACGGATGGTATTTTTTCTGATTTTTTGGGTATTTTAATAATTAAATAAATTCCAAAAAATATTAAAAAATACAAAAAATATTTTTTGTTCAAAATTGGTTCCTAAGGCTAGGCTAAGGCTTCCAAAGTTGATTTTGCAATTTTTTGATCTTTTTTGCTATTTTTAATTAATTTTAGAAATTAAAACTATAATAAAAGATAGTCAAAAATCAGGTGTCAACAGCTGCCCCTCTTTGAGAGTGAGCTCGTCAGAGGTTGCTTTCAAAGACAAAATGACACCTGAATCTTAACCGACTCGACTGGGGAAAAGAAATGCTATGACATCGAACCCTTAAGTCCTTGATGAATGCTCAAATTAATCACCGGTTTACTCTTGCAATTCGAACGTGGGCCTGAGGGAGAGCGGCTTACCTGAAGTCTGCCCATTGGGTCCTGCGCATGCGGAGTCTGAAGTTTTATCACTGCGCACTCAGGATGCCGGAAAAAGGAGGGGCTTGTTCCCCCTTTTTTTTCTTCTTTTTTTTTGTTTGTTTTTTGTTTTGTTTTGTTTTGTTTTGTTTTTTTTAAATATAGGCCCTCGTAGCTTCTGACACACTATCCCAGGCTTTATTCCTCGAAAACCTTTCCCGGCTACTGACAGGAAACACTCACAGAAAGATTTATCGAGCACCCCATGTTTTGGGGATCCCATGACGCTGACTAGCGGTGACAGAGGGGATATTTTTTGTTTCAAAGGGGATCCCATAGCGCTGACTAGCGGGGCCAGGGGGGTTTTCTCAGTCGGAGGTTTGCTACGTCCGGCGAGGCAATTTGATCTTTTGAAAAGGTTCCCAGGACAAGGGTTCTCCAAGTCCAGCGGGATTTCCTGATTTTTGAAAGGGTTCCCAAAACGGAGGTTTTCCACGTCCGATGGGATTACCTATTTTTCTGAGAAGGGGTCTCATGACGAGGTTTCTCCACGCCTGATGAGATTACCTGTTTTTCTGGTAGGGGTCTCATGACGAGGTTTCTCCACGCCTGATGAGATTACCTGTTTTTCTGGGAAGGGGTCTCATGACGAGGTTTCTCCACGCCTGATGAGATTACCTGTTTTTCCGGTAGGGGTCTCATGACGAGGTTTCTCCACGCCTGATGAGATCACCTGTTTTTCTGGGAAGGGGTCTCATGACGAGGTTTCTCCACGCCTGATGAGATTACCTGAATTTTGAAAAGGGGTCCCATGACGAGGTTTCTCCACGCCTGATGAGATTACCTGTTTTTCTGGGAAGGGGTCTCATGACGAGATATCTCCACGCCTGATGAGATTACCTGTTTTTGAAGAGGGGTCTCATGACGAGGTTTCTCCACGTCTGATGAGACTGCCTGACTTTTGAAAAGGGGTCCTAGGACGAGGGTTCTCCTCGTCATGCTAGGACTGTTTGATATTTTGAAAAGGTTCCCAAAACGGAGGTTTTCCACGTCCGATGGGATTGCTCGATTTCCTATCATGATTTGAACATTCAGGCGGTATCTACCTTTGAGTTGACCCTTCAGGCGGTATCTACCTTTGTTTGACCCTTCAGGCGGTTTCTACCTTTGGTTGACCCTTCAGGCGGTTTCTACCATGAGTTGACCCTTCAGGCGGTATCTACCTTTGTTTGACCCTTCAGGCGGTTTCTACCTTTGGTTGACCCTTCAGGCGGTTTCTACCATGAGTTTGACCCTTCAGGCGGTTTCTACCTTTGGTTGACCCTTCAGGCGGTTTCTACCATTGGTTTGACCCTTCAGGCGGTTTCTACCTTTGGTTGACCCTTCAGGCGGTTTCTACCATGAGTTTGACCCTTTAGGCGGTTTCTACCATTGAGTTGACCCTTCAGGCGGTATCTACCTTTGTTTGACCCTTCAGGCGGTTTCTACCTTTGGTTGACCCTTCAGGCGGTTTCTACCATGAGTTGACCCTTCAGGCGGTATCTACCTTTGTTTGACCCTTCAGGCGGTTTCTACCTTTGGTTGACCCTTCAGGCGGTTTCTACCATTGAATTGACCCTTCAGGCGGTTTCTACCATGAGTTTGACCCTTCAGGCGGTTTCTACCTTTGGTTGACCCTTCAGGCGGTTTCTACCATTGGTTTGACCCTTCAGGCGGTTTTTACCTTTGGTTGACCCTTCAGGCGGTTTCTACCATGAGTTTGACCCTTTAGGCGGTTTCTACCATTGAGTTGACCCTTCAGGCGGTATCTACCTTTGTTTGACCCTTCAGGCGGTTTCTACCTTTGGTTGACCCTTTCAGGCGGTTTCTACCATGAGTTGACCCTTCAGGCGGTATCTACCTTTGTTTGACCCTTCAGGCGGTTTCTACCTTTGGTTGACCCTTCAGGCGGTTTCTACCATTGAATTGACCCTTCAGGCGGTTTCTACCTTTGGTTGACCCTTCAGGCGGTTTCTACCATTGGTTTGACCCTTCAGGCGGTTTCTACCTTTGGTTGACCCTTCAGGCGGTTTCTACCATGAGTTTGACCCTTTAGGCGGTTTCTACCATTGAGTTGACCCTTCAGGCGGTATCTACCTTTGTTTGACCCTTCAGGCGGTTTCTACCATGAGTTTGACCCTTTAGGCGGTTTCTACCATCGGTTGACCCTTATGGCGGTTTCTACCATGCAGTTGACCCTTATGGCGGTTTCTACCATGGAGTTGACCCTTATGGCGGTTTCTACCATCAAGTGAGACTCCAGACTGATAGGAATCTAAGGATGACGCGCCCGTTCTGTAGGGTTTGTCGGAGACTCGATCGTTCTGTAGATCGGTCTTGGAAAAGGTTTGCCTACTAAAAGGCTACGCCTATGAAATGACATATCCCGTCTTGTTGGGACTAGTCGAAGACTTGATCGTTCTGTAGATCGGTCTTGGAAAAGGTTTGCCTACTAAAAGGCTACGCCCATGAAATGACATATCCCTTCTTGTCGGGACTAGTCGAAGACTCGATCGTTCTGTAGATCGGTCTTGGAAAAGGTTTGCCTACTAAAAGGCTCCGCCTCGGAATGACATATCCCTTCTTGTCGGGACTAGTCGAAGACTCGATCGTCCTGTAGATCGGTCTTGGAAAAGGTTTGCCTACTAAAAGGCTCCACCTATGGAATGACATATCCCTTCTTGTCGGGACTAGTCGAAGACTCGATCGTTCTGTAGATCGGTCTTGGAAAAGGTTTGCCTACTAAAAGGCTCCACCTATGGAATGACATATCCCTTCTTGTCGGGACTAGTCGAAGACTCGATCGTTCTGTAGATCGGTCTTGGAAAAGGTTTGCCTACTAAAAGGCTCCGCCTCGGAATGACATATCCCTTCTTGTCGGGACTAGTCGAAGACTCGATCGTTCTGTAGATCGGTCTTGGAAAAGGTTTGCCTACTAAAAGGCTCTGCCTAAAGATTGACATCATTAAGGTCTCTTTTGGAAGGTTCACCTAACTCTAGGTTCACCTGAAGGCTATCCTGGGATTTAGGGGTTACCTGAAATCTCGCAGAAGGCCGAGTTGTCCTTTCGACATGCGAGGTACCTTTCTGGGATATGGGGACTCCAATTATCCTGCAGAAAGCTGAAACCTGCAAACTTTTCATTAAAAATGTATCAGTTTGGGACCTGGGTTCTCCAGGGATCCTGCAAAACATGACCCTATGAGCTTTTCTTGACAGAGCAAGGCATCCTTTTGGGATCGTGGGTTCTCCACGTCCGATGGAACTGTCTGAATTTTGAAAAAGGGGTCTCATGACGAGGGTTCTCCACGTCCGATGAGACTGCCTGATTTTTTGAAGAAGGGTCCCGAGATGAGGGTTCTCCACGTCTACTGGGATTGCTTGATTTTTGATTTTTTTTTAAAGGGGTCCTAGGACGAGGGTTCTCCACGTCATGCTAGGACTGCTTGATTTTTGAAAAAGGGTCTCGAGACGAGGGTTCTCCACGTCTACTGGGATTGCTTGATTTTTTGAAAAAAGGGTCCTAGGATGAGGGTTCTCCACGTCATGCTAGGACTGCTTGATTTTTGAAAAAGGAGTCCTAGGACGAGGGTTCTCCACGTCTTGCTAGGACTGCTTGATTTTTTGAAAAAAGGGTCCCGAGACGAGGGTTCTCCACGTCTACTGGGATTGTTCGATTTTTTTTTTAAAGGGGTCCTAGGACGAGGGTTCTCCACGTCAAGCTAGGACTACTTGATTTTTTTTTAAAGAAGGGGTCCTAGGACGAGGGTTCTCCACGTCAAGCTAGGACTGCTTTATTATTTTTTTTGAAAGAATGATCCCGAGACGAGGGTTCTCCACGTCTACTGGGATTGCTTGATTTTTGTTTTAAAAGGGGTCCTAGGACGAGGGTTCTCCACGTCATGCTAGGACTGTCTGATATTTTTGAAAGGGGTCCTAGGACGAGGGTTCTCCACGTCAAGCTAGGACTTTTTCTTTTAAAAGGGTTTTTCTTCCCATCTTTTCAGAGATCCCGAAGTTTGTCGAGAATTCAGTTTTTCGAAGCAGTGAAAGATTTTATTTTGACAAAGCTTCAGTTGAGTCTGTTGAGGCGACATTCTAGGAGCTGGGTTCTCCAGGTATCCTGCAGAAGTTTGAGCCCGAAAGATTTTTCTTCACCAAGAAAACGTTAGTAATCTTTGGAAGACAACGGTTGTCCAATCGACAAAATTCGCACGACTTGAGTTTTAATCGTGAAATGTGCATTTTGATGCTGGAGGTTATCCAAAGCATTCTTGCAACATGCAAATGTGATCACAAATCCCCGGCACGGAAAATCTGGATCCAACAATTTTGAAGATTCCAAAAAGAGTTTGCTCAAAACATCAATTGGAATTATTTCTCGTTCAAGAGGTCTTCTCACCTGTTTTGAGATAGTGGTATTTTATAGGGGATGCACTCAATTCCCTACTAACCTGTACCTAGGTTTCAGGCCCATTCGCAGCGCATACATTTTGATCGGTCGGGAGGTCTTCCACGGGACCGTAATGTTGGGCTTGGATATTGATTTTCAAGGGAGACCCGTTTTGGAGTCGAGGCCATTGAATGAAAGTCTTCACCATCTGCTCCGGGTTTACAAGTCGAGAACCCTGCAAAATGAGAAAGAAATAGTCTTGCTCGTACCTCTTCGAGCTAAGCTATATGTTAACCCAAGTGTCTTAGTCAGAGAAGACTGTTTCAGGGTTGTAACATTGGTAGGATTGGGGACCGAAAAAGGCTTATTTTTGGCCCAGAATTTATGAGGGGATTGACAGTGGTGATCATTGCAAATTTGCCACCAGTCTTTTCCATTCTGCATCTTCAGTCTTTGAGGCGCGCAACCGATTTTGAGGTGTGCCCCAGCTCTTTTAGAGAGCGTCTCTTGTTGCATTAAGAAGATTGACAACTCTGTCTGCGTCTTTCCTCCGCGCTTGACATCATTCGGAGAGCAGTCTTTTTGATCTGACTCGTTTAGGAATTTTCTCTTTTCCCATCCAAGTTTCACTGGGGATCAATCAGATAACTAACACGAGCATCGGCCTTGCTTTTACCAAGCACTTTGCTTTTTCTTGATGCTGGGGATTTTCTTCGTCCTCATTTTCCTTTTGAAATCCCGCTTTTCTCATCTTCGGTAGATCATGTTAGACATATGATCGAATATCTAAACATGCTTTAAGCATTAGCCTAGGAACTTCTTTGTAATCCCTAAGTCTCGAACTCCTCCGCTTCTGAAGTGATGATGCATCCGTCTTGGAATGTGCAATGATCACCAATGGGTTCATGAAATGAATTTGCAGGCTCAACTTGGTTGTGCAAATGATAAACGTGTGTGGGATAGAGAAATGAACGCTTCTCGTCATCCTATGGCACTTGGATTACCATATAAACAACACACAAAGATTGATGTTAGTCCGAGCAAGAAAATTTCTAACCATTTTCTTCTGATGTTGCTGGACTCGCCTCCATTTTGCCCCAATGTGGGGTGGTTCTTGACAGGGTTGAGAATGAAAACCGCCGTTCAAAGGGGTTGTCAATGGTCACCTGTAGTGTTTGGGGATATGAAACGAATGCCTCCGTCATCCCAATCCATGTAATTGCTGCGAATGATCCCTACTTCCGTAGGTCCAGATTTTACTATCTGATCCGCTCCACTTTTCTCTCAAGTGTGTATAGGACGTGTTTGGATTAGGCTTTGCCTCTCGTCTTCTGAGAAAACGTCCTTTTGAAAGTTTTGAACAACTTTTGATTGGAAAAATCTCTTTCGTTTTCTCCAAAAATTTTACCCGTCAAGGGGATTTTATGATGCACCATGCGCGTTCTTATTCATGTTCAGAAAACCTCCTGTTTCGAAACATGAATGTCAGTGAAATTTGAATTCTATGTCTTTTCTAGACATTAGATTCCGAAAGCTTTTCTTTTCTTCTTTATTGTTCAACATCTTCAATGGATTGGGGAGAGGGATACTTACCTGTCCCCTGCGGCTGGAGATCCCTGAAAATGCGGAAGAAACATGTTATTGTACGTTCATGAATTTTTAAAAAAATTAGAACGATACATCTTACCCTTGGTCATGTGTTCCAATGGGTAATACATGGGATGTGAAAACCTGTTTCGCCTTGATGGCGAGCCCCTGTCAAAGACGGGAATTAGGTGTCAGTTTGCGTTCCAAAATTCAGGGCAAATTGGAACGATACAGCCTTGTTCTTGCTTTGTGTTTTTATTTGAACACAAACGCGCGGCTTGCAGAATTTGGCCCTCTATCTTGTGGCCTTGATCCCTCTGTTTGGTTGGCGATGAATCATTCTCCAGGATTTGCCCCAGAGGAGATCCATTTGTGTTTTTGGACGCATTCCAGCGTCACTCTTCAGAGTTCCTTTTATTCAAGGGAAAAAGAAAATTTTATCGGAATGCATGTCAAAGCATGTAATGTGGGAGCGATGCTTTTTACCCTCCACTCAGTCTTATAATCAAAGACCATTTCTTGGAGTCCTGACTTCTAAGGTTGATAATTCTATTTGCCTCCTTGTCGGCGAGTTCTTTTATTTCGCGGCTTTCTGGTGCCAACAATTTTCTGTCCTTCTTGACAGTGAATCCCTGTCAACAATAAACATCAAGTGTCAGTTCGTGTTTCGAAATTCAAGACAAATCGAAACGATACTGCTTTACTCTCGCTTCGCGCCTCCATTTGAACACAAATGTAAGGCTTGTTGAAGTCGGCCATCTAGCTCGTGGCCATGATCTACCCGTCGGGTTGGCAACGAATCCTTCTCTAGGATTTGAACCGGATGAGATCAATTTGTGCTTTTGGACGTATTCTAACGCCATTTTACGGGGTTCCATTTCCTGGCAGCTTGCCCCCTACAACGGATATTTCTTTTCGCTTCCACGTTGGGCGAGATCCTTTCTTTTGTGGCTTTTTGGCGCCACCAATTTTCTGCCAAATGAGAACAAACTCATGTTAAGCATGGGATCTTTGGGAGATCAATTTGGAACGATACAAAGTTACCGTTCACCCAGGTTTGTATCCTGGGGTTTACTTCCGATGAGGACGACTCTGTCATTGCGTCCATGGATTTTGCCAGTGAAGAAATGTCCTTCCTTTGTCCGGCGCACAAATGATTCACTTGCCCCGATTAGACGTGGTTCATCATGGCTAGGTGATGCCTGCCCCAGCTAAATTCATTCCTGCGTTTTGCTATAATCTCCATCCTCTTTGGGGATGTCTTCCCTCTTGGGATTCCTGATGACGCCTTACTGACGTATTCCTTTCCTTCGTCGATTACTGACGCTTCTCATTTGATGTGGATGATGGATGCTGCTTCATCTCGTCTGTATTTGTGGGTGTTGTTCGTAAGACGATCCCCAATCACGTCGACAACTGCTTTGCCCCAGTTGGGCGGTGTTCATCTTGGCAGCGTGCCTTGGCATTCCTATGCTCCTAGACGATTTTCAATCCGATTTGAAGACATTCATGCACCTGCATATGAAGAGACAGGTGTGGGGATTTATCTGGCTTCATTTGAAATTTCAGGAAGGAGGTACTCCCTTCGAGACTTCGTCCTTCCAACATTTGAAGGAGCAGTGTTTTCCAAGTATTTCACCCCAGGCAGGCTTGTCTGGGTGTTTGTCATCTCTGGGTTTAATAACCCTGGTCTGATGTGCTTTCATGGGGGATCATAAGAGTTTGCCCCCGGCTTGGCTCCTCGAAGCAACTGGGGGAGCCCGCTCCCACGAATTTTGTCGATTCTGGTCATCAATCTCAATTGCCAGGGTCTTTGATTATTTTTTTCCTCTATCCCTAGACAGCTTGATAGTCTGGGGATTTGTCGTGTGGCGATTTGGTGATCCTCTCGATCACAGTCGCCATTTGAGGTATTCGATGTTTCCCTATTGAAGAGAAAAAACCTCATAAGTAAAGGGCATATACAATTGACTATTGGAGTCGATACAATTTACCCTTGAAAATTATCCTGCGAGAACCGGCATTTCTTCCTTTGGGTTCCCTGTATGTAGGATGTGTGCACGATATGCGTGATGCATGTTATGTATGCGTGCAACGAAAAAGGAGTTCGTGCTTTTCACTCTATTCAGAGAAAGCATTTTTATCAGATATGTCAATCTGGAAAACTTGAAATTTTCTTTTCAAGTGTTCTTTTCACAGAAATTTCTAAATGATGATAAACTTCTTCAGGTTTTCTTAAAGGTTTTGTTCACAAATTGAGCTATTAGAATGCTCTTAAAAATGTTTAGCCAAAGTGCATGTCTGAGATGCCAAGAAAAGGGGTACTCCCTGTTTGTCATTTGAAGGCATTGCTTCTTGGGCCCTTTGCTTCTGTTCCTAACCTGAAAGGAAAAAGAAAGGAAACATTATTCTCATATCAAGAAAATAATCATTTTGGAACGATACGGCCTTTTACCAGAATCGATGGCTCCGCATCGTTCTCCTTCTCATTTAGAAGGGTTTGATGTGTTTTGTCTTTGATTGATTATTCCGCTTCATCATGATTCATGGGTGATAACTGCTTCAGGGACTTCCCCTACGTATCCCCATGGTGAATTCGGCGCATCCTACATTTGGTACCCTTTCCGGGTAGAGAGCGATTTACCCTCAGCCACTGGACGCTTTGTCTGGGGCTGGCCAATTTAGTTTTAGGCGATCTGATCATGCCGTGTTGATGTATTCAATCTTCCGAAGATCTCAGCATTTGATGTTCTGCAACGTTTGACACTCCTTGGTCTCATCCATGCATTCCAAATTCTTCATGCGCATTTTGCCTTGTCGTCATTTTATGACGTCCCTCGATCATTCTGTTGTTTGACATCAGCAAGCACGGGTTTACTTGTGGCTGAGTACTTCAACATCCTGGAGCGTTACTTCACAAGCAACAATTTTCTTCATTGTGTCTTGTCGCATTCACCTTACGCTTTAACAATCTTTTACGCCACCTGTACGATGAAATGAATGAGTGACTCGATTGCTGCATAGGGAGCTTTAATTGAAACGACTACGGATTTACTATCCCCGCTCTGGTTACTTCTGGCATCCAAGATGCTGGAAATTTTTCAATGGGCCCGTTCATTCTCGTCATCACCTGCAAGAACGAGAAACCATATCAACTCGTGAACCAATCAATCCGATTTGGAACGGATACAGCTTTTTCGACTTAGGGAGAGCCAATCCTAATTAGGTTGCTCTTTCTTCATAATTTAATTCATTTTGTCATTGCAATCCCAACGGGTGACATCTGCTGAAGGCACATTTCTTTCCGTCTTGTAGGGAAGACAAATTTTCCTTCGTTTATCTTTGACCCTCTTATCCTGTAGACAAAAGACATAAAGGTCCCCGTAAGGTATAACATTCGAAGGGCTTATTGGAACGATTACAGTTTCACCATCGTTCCATGATCATCTTGCATGTGATCGGATGAGGACATTTTCGACAAATGTATGCCATGTAAAACATGTCCCTCGTGTCTATCCATAAATGGATTTTCCTTCTCTACCTGTTTTTCACCTGAGAGGAAAAGAAAGGAAATATTATGCTGGTATCTGATTGAAAATCAATTAGGAACGATACGTCTTTACACTTGATCCGGCTGCCCCGGTCAGGTGGCGTCTGCCCTAGTTGAGTGGGATATGCCCCAGTCGACTGCTTTGATCCTTTCACAATTTCTCCGGTTCCCTTTTCAATTAGGGGATATCCGCCATTTGGAGCTTCCTGTCTCTTTTCATCTTGGCGGGCTTTGCCCCAGTATGTCGTCTTAGTGAGAAGTTGACTCCTTTGTCTGTCTTCAAACATCCATCCTAGTAGCTCTAGTTGTCGACTAGCTTCGATATTCTTGAAGGACCACTCCTGAGGATCAATAAAACACAATCAACAAATTTTCAAATTTAAAGAGATTAGATTACAGCTAATTCTCTTCTGAATGTGGCTCCTTTGATCGCATGTTGTTCAACGTCTTGAAAGATGGCAACAATGCCCTCATCAGTTGACTATTTTTCTTGATGATTCCCTGGCCGGGCAGTCAGGTTAGAATTTAAGGCTGTCGGGGTACCCTCCCCTGTGTGGTGAGGATGAGTGTCTTCATCTCTGTCATCATTGCGAACACCTAAACCAACTAACTCTCCAGGGTGGTCAAGCGCTTTTCTATGCCATCCTGGTCCATTTTAACTTGTGACTGATTCTTCACACAAGTTCTCGGATTTTGATTCTGGAAATTGCCTGCCTGGAATGACAGGAATATGTTAGAAAGGGAAGTAAAGCATAAATCCTTTCAATTTTATGGTTTCTTGTGATTAACGAAGATAAGGACTTCTACACAAGCCTTAACCTCATGTGAAAAATTCTTATCGATGTTTCTCAAGAGAAAACATAAAACTAAAAGGAGCGTAATCCATGGTTATTACTTTTGGCAAATCCCCAGAAAATCTGTGGAATTTCCAAGAAGATAAAAATGCAATTCCAATGTGTCCTAAATTCAGTGAGAGATAGGACATCCAAATTGAAATGATTTCCCGAAGGTAATTTGGATATCAGGTCTCCTCTTGAATTCAGGAAACATGAACGACTTTAGTTAATTACCAAGGATTACCAATGATGCATGCTATAGACCAGTTCAATTCCATGTCCGGCGCACCATGAAACGAATGTTAGATTCTCGTACTTGGGTTAAACATGCCAAGTGTGAGTTCTAACGAAAATTTCATATGGGTAAGACATGCAATTGAACCGAAAAACCCGAATGGTTGAGAGAAATTCCAGTGTCGCGCTCCAATGTCAAGACACTTAGACAAGAATTAGAAATCGAGGTGCAGAAGATAGATGGGAGACCCACAGACGGGTGCTCCTTACAGACTCGACGATCCTGATAAAAGAAAAGGGACGACTGGAATGTGACCCTTAATAACCTAAAGAGATGCCCCAAGTCGGGTCTTCGGGGGACAACGCCTGGTGTCTTCGGTTCGGCCCTTCGGGTCTTCGTTTTTATCAGATGACATCTTGACAGCGTCCGGCGGGTGTCTTGGATTTGCTGTTATCGCCTATCCTTCAATTTCCGGTAAGGTTACTGGATCATTCCTCGGACAGCTCGAAAAGGGTAGACTTCGTTGAATGTCCAGGCAGTCTGACGGCGGATGACGCGTCGCTCATACTTAAATACGTCCGGGATGTGGGACCGACTTGGAGAGATCATCTCTTTTATCTATACTCTAACATGGAATTTAGACTCAACCATCGGACTTAATGAACGCAGCATGATGTGCAAAATAGAAAATGGCTGCAAGTGAATTTAAATAGAAACGGCAGGACCTTACCATGAGAGGTACCCAATGATTTTTTTTGTTTTAGGTATACCAACCATCCATATACATGCGCATGAGACAAGTGAGGCTTGACTCTAGAAATCAAAAAGGGTTAGGTATGGACCTAGAGGCTTCCCTCTATCCGAGTCGATAAATTCGTCCATGAGCGCAATCCACAACAAATGGATAAAAGTCTCGACTTGGATAGTGAGTGGGATCGAATATGGTCGACCCCAGCGCAATCCACGCTAGGGCGTTGCATATCGATCCCTGATCTATGGCTACCTGAAAAGGTGATTTCGCGGCCTGGGTTTGGGCGCTTTGTGCAAAGTGTCGTGATCCTCAAATATGCAGTGAATCATGCGCAACAATTTATATATCAATCAGCGCTTCAAATCATCCATATAACATACATTCCTACGCCCATCCTGCATAAGACAATGTTAATCACAGACTACACCCCTTATCACTCCAATCTGCAAAAACATATAACACCTATCGTGAGCGGACTTACCTCACCTTCAAGAGCGCCTGCAGGGTTAGAAAAATAACTCAACGTTTTAATTACGGCCTAAGTCCACTTGAGGTCCAGAACCAAGTGTTCTAGAACAATGTCCCCAGCGGAGTCGCCAGCTGTCGCGACCCGTCCGAAATCAACGGACGCGGGCTAATGGATTACCGATCGCGGGGTCCCACTCTGAAATGTGGATCGCGGGCCTTAGATCGGCGCGGGCCCTCCCAGGCCCATACCAAATCGCAGCGGAGGTGTATCTTTAAGGGATTCGACGATAAGAGTCGACCGCTTTCGACCTTCAGTGTGGTCGTGGTGGCATGTGCAACTTGTGCATGCATTTGGAGTCGCCACCGGTCTTTCTTGGAGGGTAGACCGGAAACCTTACTGACCGATTGGGAGAGATCGATCAGTTCTGCGGAACCAGAGATTTTGGGTTCGGGGACTTGGTTACGTCGGTGTCATTACCAACGCCCTTTCGGTACCTAACGCGAGTGATTTTCCTATTCAAGATTTCATGCAGACGCAATTCCGGGTGAGGTAGTTTTGGTTCAGGGTTTCATGCAGATTGGAAGACTGGTCCTATCAAATCACAGTCAATATAATGAAAGCACAAATCAAGTGCATAAATAGATCATGTCAGTGCACATCAATTTCAATCATGGGCCTCCTAGTATAGCCATAAGGGCTTAGGGAAGGTGTGATTTAAAACTGGGGGTAAAATGGGAAGATTTGGAAACGATTAGCCCGAAGGGCAAAATCGTCAATTTTGGAAGGTTTGGATACCAAATTACCCAAAATATTCCATGGCCAGTTGTTCGTGGCCATTTCCCATTTCTGAGGATTTTTTGGAATTTCTTGATTTTTCTTCAATTTTTGGAAGACGATTCGCCCAAAGGGCGAAATCATCATTTTAAGAAGGGCCGGGGTTCAAAACACCCGGAATGAGTCTTGGCCAGTTGTTTGTGGCCATTTCCTATTTTTTGGGATTTTCCTGGATTTTTTAGAATTTTTTTGGAAGACGGTTTGCCGGAAGGGCAAAACCGTCATTTCTGGAAGGATCGGGGGTCAAATGACCCGGAACAGGTCATGGCCAGTTGAACATGGCCATTTCCTATTTTCTGGAATTTTTTAGAATTTTTCTGAATTTTCCGAATTTTTTTTGAATTTTTCATGATTTTTCATTTTTTATTGATTTTTTGATTATTTTATTATTATTTATTATTTAAAATATTTAAAAATATTTTCCGGGCCGGGTCAGACCCGGCCCACGCCTCTCGGGCGCCCGGCCCGACCCTAGGGGTCCGAAACCGGTCTAAAACGACACCGTTTTGATTTTTTAAATATGTTTTCCTATTTTTTTAACAATTTTTGGATTTTTTATCTATTTTATTTAATTATCCGAAAATTCTCCGGATCGGACGGCCCACGTTGTGCCACGTGGCTTCATCTCATGCGTCCGATCAAATACTGGATCGGACGTCCCTCAGTGAGCCACGTGGCCAAATCGTGGCCATCGGATCAAAAATCGATTATTTTTCTTTTTTAGAAAAAACTCCAATCGGACGATCAGAAATCCGCCACGTGTCCAATCGTGGTGCGTCCGATCTTGGATAAGATCGGACGATGCACAGGAAGCCACTTGGCACATTCTCGACCGTCGGATCGATTTTAATTAATTATCCGAAAATCATTTATTTTTATTTCTGAAAATCATTTTTAATTTTCCAAAATTACAGGATCGCGACACGCGTCGCGATCCGGGCCGCCCATTTCGTTGGTTTGAAAATCAACGGACCGGTCCCACCCGGCTGACGTGGCGCCCACGTGGCATGCCACGTCAGCCGTTGACCGGTCAGCGGGGCGCCGGCCCGCCGGAGAAGACGACCGGCGCCTCGCCGGAACAGTGAAAATTCCGGCGAGGTCGCCGGAAAATGCCCAAAACCGAACCAAAACTCAAAATTTTGGGGAAATTTTTGTGGCATTCGGACCCTCAGCACCTCAACATCATCACATACCAAAAATAAGGCCACGGACACGTCAAAAACGATCGGGACGAACCCCCGACTTCCCGGTGCCGGCGACGATTTACACAATTCGTTTCTTTTTGCTCAAGCTCGATTCTCAGTCATCAAATCGCATCCTAGGATGGTCCGAAAACTTACCTTAGCTCATTTTGAGCTCGGCGAACACTTGAAGCTCCCCATCGAGCTCCCGACCCCGACCACGACCGGCGAAGCCTCGGCCCTCGTTTTTTGTCGAATAATGTAAAACAAACAGCAGGCCAGGGGGTAGGGAAGATTAGCATGAAAGTTTAAAGCCAGAATCGCGACAAATAGGGGCCGGGATGGGTTGGCCGAGACTCCAAAAATACGATACTCGTTTAGGCATTTTGTCGAACAGTCGGCGTGCATTAGAGAAATGGAGCTCAGGGGAGAATACCGACCTGCTCCGGGCTCGGCGACGGCAATGGCGACCTTGGTGGTGATGAGTGAAGTCCGCTGGAGGTTCGGGGTCGTCGGTTGTCCGTTGTCTCTGTCCGAAGTCCCCCCACCACATTTGTCGAGCTCGGTTTTTAAACCGAGAATCTTCCACCGTTTTCGTGGCCGACCGCCCGCCTCGACGACCACTTCCTCGCCAGAGCACGAGCATGGGTCTTCTCCCATGTCCCCCATGCTCGTTCTGCTCTTGTTCTTCCCAAAACGCACGCCCCCGACACGCCCTGTTTTTTCTTCTTCGGTGCGCTGCACGGGTCTGCAACTGAGTTGCAGACCCGGTCGGACCGGGTCGGGTCGGGTCTGACCCGACCGACCCGGTTCGACCAAATTGCTCAAATCGGACCCCGAATTGACCTATTTTCATGAAATTGATGGCGTAATCGGACTCCTTGACACATTTTCTATCAAATATGGGTATTTTCGTGAATCAATTGATTGAAATTTCATGAAAACCCCAAATTGTCCCTAGGATCCGAAAATGAATTTCACCAAATCGAAGGTCCAAACGATCGAATTATTCAAAATTGAGCCCACCAATGGATTTAGCATGATGAAAACTATAGGGTGAAGGTGTTTAATTTTAATGGGTGTGCCCGTGTGAAATTTAATTTCAAAAATTGTGAAACCGGGGACTAAATTGAAAGATTTTTATGCAATTAAGCCCTTTTGGTTAAAATTAATCAAATTGGAGGGCAAATTGACCCAATTGCATTTCAATACTTTAGAGTCCAATGTCATAGCTTATAAAAACTGAGAATTGAAAATTAAAAGACTCGAAAAGGATTTTTTAGGCCCGGTTCGGGATTAGGTTTGTGAAGGAACCCCATGAACCGAGCTAAATTTCCCTTATAAAAAGAGGAAATTAAAATAAAATTTCTGAATATTTTCGTGTAATTTTCTGACCACGGATGGTATTTTTTCTGATTTTTTGGGTATTTTAATAATTAAATAAATTCCAAAAAATATTAAAAAATACAAAAAATATTTTTTGTTCAAAATTGGTTCCTAAGGCTAGGCTAAGGCTTCCAAAGTTGATTTTGCAATTTTTTGATCTTTTTTGCTATTTTTAATTAATTTTAGAAATTAAAACTATAATAAAAGATAGTCAAAAATCAGGTGTCAACAATTAGCCCGAAGGGCAAAATTGTCATTTTTGGAAGGTTTGGATAGCGAATTACCCAAAATATTCCATGGTCAGTTGTTCGTGGCCATTTCCCATTTTTTAGAATTTTTTGGAATTTCTTGATTTTTCTTTAATTTTTGGAAGACGATTCGCCCAAAGGGAGAAATCGTCATTTTAAGAAGGGTCGGGGTTTAAAACACCCGGGATTAGACTTGGCCAGTTGTTTGTGGTCATTTCCTATTTTTTGGGATTTTTTTAGAATTTTTCTGAAGAATTTCTTTTGGAAGATGGTTTGCCGGAAGGGCAAAACCGTCATTTCTGAAAAGATCGGGGGTCGAAAGACCCGAAACAGATCATGGTCAGTTGAATGTGGCCATTTCCTATTTTCTGGAATTTTTTATAATTTTTCTGAATTTTCCGAATTTTTTTGAATTTTTTATGATTTCTATTTTTTTTATTGATTTTTTGAATTTTTATTATTTTTTATTATTTTCTGAATTTTTTAATATTTAAAAATATTTTCTGGGCCGGGTCAGACCCGGCCCGCGCCTCGCGGGCGCCCGGCCCGACCCTAGGGGTCGACACCGGCCTAAAACGACACCATTTTATGTTTTTAAATATTTTTTTATTTTTTTATATTTTTTATGTATTTTCCTTAATTATCCGAAAATTCCCGAATCTAACGGTTCCTATCGTGCCACGTGGCCTGTTCTCGTGCGTCCGATCTCTCGCTCAATCGGAAGACCCACAGAGAGCCACGTGGCTCAATCATAGCCGTCGGATCAAAAATTAATTTATTTTCTTTTTTAGAAAAACCATTCAAATCGGACGTTCCGGATTGTGCCACGTGGCTATTCCTGTGCGTCCGATCTTGGACAAGATCGGACGATCCACAGAAAGCCACTTGGCACATTCTCGACCGTAGGATCAGTTTTAATTAATTATCCAAAAATCATCTATTTTATTCTGAAAATCATTTTTTTTAATTTTCCAAAATTCTAAGATCGCGACACGTGTCGTGATCCAGGCCGTCCATTCTGTTTGATTTAAAAATAAGCGGACCGGTCCCACCCGGATGACGTGGCGCCTACGTGGCCGGCCACGTCATCCGTTGACCGGTTGACCGAGACACAGTCGCCGGAGAAGACGACCGACGACTTGCCGGAACAGTGATTATTCCGGCGAGTTCGCCGGAAAATGCCCAAACCGTGACCAAAACTCAAAAAAATTTTGGAGATTTTTGTGGCATTCGGACCCTTAGACTCTTGGCGTCAATATGCAACAAGAATGAAAGCCATGAACGCGTAGAAAATAGGCAAACCGGACCTCCCTAAACCCGGCTCCGGCGAAGAATTCACGGAAAAATTTTATTTGTTTAAACTCGATTCTGGGCATTCACATGGCATCTAAGGGAGGTTTAGAAGCTTACCTGAGGTCCTGTGGGGACCGACGACCGCGGGTTTCGCCGGACCGAGCTCTCGGCTCGGGTATGCGCCGGGGAGCTCCGGCCATGGTTTCCGTCGGGTTTTTCATGCAAAATGAGGAGTAAGCCGGGCTTAGAGCGGTTCTAAGATTAACTTAGGGCCATAACCGGACGTATACTACTCGGATAACGCATGGCCGAGACAAAAACGAATCGAAACATGCATCGGCATTTCATCGAACACATGGCGTGCGAGAAAGAAAATGGAGATCCGGCGAGATACCGACCTGTCTCCGGCCCGTCGACGACGGCTGAAGCTCCGGTGGTGATCAGTGAGGTATGTTCAAGGTTCCCAGTCGCTCCTCTCGCCCTGTTTTTGCTAAAAAAAAATCCCCCTCCTCTCCCATGGCCGAGCTCGGTTTTAACCGAGAACCCCTCGGTTTTTGCGTGGCCGACCGGCGTGTCGACGCCCATTCCCTCGTCAGGCACGACCCACGCGACTCTGCCAATGTCCCCCATGCGCGTTGTCCTTTTTTCTTTAGAAAATCGCACGCCCATGCTCAGTCGCCGCTCCCCCTGTTTTGCCCACGTTCTGCCAATGTGGTACCCGGTCGGACCGGGTCGGGTCGGGTCTGACCCGACTGGCCCGGTTCGACTAAATCGCCCAAATTGGGCCCCAAATTGACATCTTTTTATGAAATGGATGGAAAAATCGGATTCCTTGACATGTTTTCTATCAAATATGAGTATTTTCGTGAATCAATTGATTGAAATTTTGTGAAAACCCCAAATTGTTCCTAGGATCCGAAATTTAATTTCGCCAAATCGAGGGCATAAACGATCAAATTATTCAAAATTGAGGCCACCAATGGATTCAAAATGATGAAAACTATAGGGTAGAGGTGTTTAATTTTAATGGGTGGGCCCGTGTGAAATTTAATTTCAAAAATTGTAAAACCGGGGACTAAATTGAAAGATTTTTATGCAATTAAGCCCTTTTGGCTAAAATTGATCAAATTGGAGGGCAAATTGACCCAATTGCATTTCAAAACTTTAGAATCCGATGTCATAGCTTATAAAAACCGAGAATTGAAAAATTAAAAGACTCGAAAAGGATTTTTTTAGGCTCGTTTCGGTTTTAGGTTTGTGAAGGAACCCCATGAATCGAGCCAAATTTCCCTGATAAAAAGTGAAAATATTAAAGAGGGAATTAAATTAAAATTTATGAATATTTTTGTGTAATTTTCTGACCACGGATGGTATTTTTTTTTATTTTTTGGGTATTTTAATAATTAAATAAATTCAAAAAATATTTAAAAAATTAAAAAAATATTTTTTTGTTCAAAATTGGTTCCTAAGGCTAGGCTAAGGCTTCCAAAGTTGATTTTGCAATTTTTTGACCTTTTTTGCTATTTTAATTAATTTTAGAAATATAAACTATACTAACGGATAGTCAAAAATCAGGTGTCAACAACCACCACAAAACGACTGTCTTTACATCGGATGATTTGGTGTGTTGATGATCCACAGCTTTTATAGTTATCGTTGCCTTCATTGCTGCTCTTCTAGTAGATATCGGTTGATGGTGTTGGATCTAGCAATATCACTTAGAGGGGGGATGAATAGGTGATTCTAAATCTAATTGAAATTTCTTACGAAATTAAAAAAAATTCAATGCATAATTAGAATCAGGAACAATACAACAACGTGCAAGAAATCTAAACACATAAATAAGAGTTTAGAGAGAGAATGATGCACGCTGAGTTTATAGTGGTTCGACTTGTCAGGTCTACGTCCACTCTCCCACGATGACAATCAATTGGTTGGATTGCATTAGATGAATCAATAAAGGTTTACAACAAGTGATGATACTCCCTTTGATAGATCACACTATCATTTCTCAATCACTCTTAGAAAGCCCCTCAATGATTGTCGTATAAAGCTCACGAGGACAAGTATGAATCTCGACAACTCTAGCACTTTGGAATTTATGGTTCCTTATCCTACTCCGTAGTAGCACCATGGATCTCCTTTTATACTCCTTCACCCCTAAACTAGTCGTTTGACATGTCTTCAAAGGATCGATCTTCAATCACTGATTGGACGCCATCAATCTTGATTGAACGAGACTGTATCTCGGGAGATTTAGTGACCGTTGGTGCAGAATCTGAACCCTTCAGATTCAGTCGCTCATACAACTCAATCTTCAGTTTCCATAAGTGGAGTTCTTTAGATATAGAAGGTTTCTTGTCCCATGGAAGGTAATTTCCAATCAAAGATATTCTATCAATCATGTTATAGAATAATCTTATCAATCAAAGATTACAAACTTCGATAGATACCTTATCAATAACGGATATATGTTAGACGTGGGTCTTCAGAATCTCGAAATAACATATATCGCTGCTTCTGAACAATCTCACTGCTTCTAAACAATCTTGCTGTTTCTGAACAATCTTCAGAAGCAGACTTCAGAAGCAACTCCATCTGAACGTCTTCAGAAGCACTATATCTGACCGTCTTCAGAAGCACTTCCATATGACCGTGTCAGAAACACTTTCATCTAACCGTCTTCAGAAGTATTTCCATCTGACCGCGTCAGAGGCACTTCCGTCTGATCGCGTCAGAAGCACTTCCATTTGACCGTCTTCAGAAGCACTTCCATCTGACCACGTCAAAAGCACTTCCATTTGATCGTCTTCAGAAGCACTCCTTTTGACCGTCTTCAGAAGCTTTCCTTCTGACCGTCTCTTAAAACACTCATTCTGAACGTCTTCAGAATACATAACTAAGATCAATATCTTGCGCTCCATCTTTCTGTCCCTCCAAGCATATTGGCAATTGCGGCTCTACCTTATTGTTCACTTATCCAAGGTCCTTCCAAGCTTTACCGAACTTCCCGTTCTATGCTTGTTCACCTTCTACTTAGGTATCTCCAACTTGTAGACGCCTCTACTCCCAATGCCTTGTTCACCATTGATAGATAACTCTCAACCTTCTGACATTCTGTCAATACACCATCTGCATAATGGCTTGTGCTTCTTTCGCCTGGTTCTTCTCAATCAACAAACATATTAGTAGCCTTTGATTATTTTTCCATCTTCAAAATATCATAAGAGATTTTCCCTAATAGATGGCATTGGTAAACCTGCTTTTGGATTTCTACTTTGTGGAAATAATATTATCTTTGATGCTATTATTCCTATTTCTGCGGCTATTTCCATTTTTATCTAAAGCTAAGTTCCTCAAGCTCCTGGATCCATACCCACTATATTTCGCTAAGACTTTGAAAGGGATTTTCATTTTACAAAATTACATGTCAGTCTTACATATATATATATATATATGTATATCGATATGTGTGCAAAAATTTGTTGAATATTGAATAAATTAACGAAATTCACTGTTTTGGGAAAATAAGAGTTGAAAATAATACATTGGTTCAAATCTCTCATCTGGCGCTCTATGACTTAATTGGGAGTCGCGGCTGGTGATTGTCGTGCCAGTCCTCCCGAGAAATAGTCGAGATGCACGTAAATTGACCCGAGCACCTCGGTCTAAAAAAAAAAAAAATAATACCTTGGATATTTGAACCGGACATCATAGTCCATATATGTTTTAGTACAATATACAAATATTTTATTTCTGCCACCCGGGCTTTGTCGATTTCGTGGGGGGTTACCGGGGGTTGGTGGCCTCTCTCTCTCCCCTCTCTGAACTTGAAGCTCGTGGCGACGCGTCGACTCACTAAACGCGAGACGAGAGCACCTCGCAGAAGCGCAACGTAAACTGAAACTGCAACTCAAAGACTCATCTTTCTCCCTCTCCTGAAATGCATTCTGGGTTGGCGATGGCGCGAGCTGGTTTCATCTGATTGTGTCTGCGCCTCTATCGCCATGGATATCCAAACTCTAGAAGAGAGGTGCGCCTTCTTCTCCCCTTCTCGTTTTATCCCTTCTTGCCTGTTCATATCCTGTGTCCGATACGTTGAGCTTGGTTGTTTCCGCCAGGGAAATTTCCTTTCTTTTCCCCGTTTTCGAGGCGGGTCGATGATTCATTTCGTTACATTGCGGACATTCTTCCTGGGGATTCAGCTGATTGAGCTGCGACGCAGCTTTTTCTATTTTTGCCCCTTCTCGGTTACTTCTTTGTTATTGTCGGCTCGTTTCGGAAGAATCTTAGTTAGACCGAGGGAGCTGATAGATTCGACTGAATTTGATCCGCCTTTCTTTGTTCATCTACTTGATTTGGTAACTTTACTTATCGATGTGATTGGAATTTTTATCGTCGGTTGAATTTGCCCATGTTCTTTTATGGTCGATGCTCGTCTGCTGAAAAGGCGAATGCCGAGTTGGCAACGGATACATTTCTTGGACAGGGAAAGGGTACAAACACGGGGCAATGTGTTCGGGACTCTGTAGTTTGCTATGTTTGATCTTCTAGTTGTAATTGAGCCAGGCCAGGTTCATATGATAATCACTGGATGTTGTTGTTTTGTCTGGCCGCGTACCCTTTATCTGTTGAGGGAACTGGGACTGTTACGCAAAACCTTCCTTTGAATGTGAAGAGATCATATTTCGCAAATGTTTTAGATACTGGTTTTCATTGTTTTGGGTCATTTCTGCTGATCATTTTCCCTTGTGAACTGTGTTGACTTGTGTCACTGTCACACTAGAATTCATTCAACACAATTGGTGGCCTCGGGAAGCCGCTTGTGAATCTCTTGGATGATTGGGAAATCTGATCACTTTAGCCTCATGACCACATCTTTTTGGTTGATATAATCATATAGTACTGCTCATTGTTCTATCTCTCTCTCCATCTCTTTGGAATGATGGAGCGAGGTTTACTAAAGAATTGATAGGTTGCTTTCTAGTTAGATGTAGTGATATAGCTACCTGTTTGCAGTGGTTCTTTGAATCATGTTTCTTGGAAGCCTAGGTCGCAAATCTTTTCCAATTTCACTGGTTATAGGAGATCCGAAAATTTGGTGTTAGGAACCGTTTGGGTCAGAGGCATGTTGTACCGATGCCCTAGAAAGATGAGTCTCTTGCATTTTTATTTGCTCCAAATATGAGTTGGTTGTTACACTCTTTACAAATCCAGGAACTGGTAATCTAAAAGTGGCTGGTATAGTCAGATGACTTAAGTGCCGAGAGATGATACTTTCAGTGATTGGAAGAAGGGTCGGTGAATAAGGAAACTATTTTCACTTGGAAGCAATCACCGAGGGCATCATAGTAAAGATACATAAATACTGATGAGAGTGTTTGTGTTTAACTGATAATTATGGGTTTGATGGCTTGTCTTTTCATGGTTATGGTTATGGTTTTTGTCGTCTGCTAAAGGGTAAACAAGAGAGCAAACCACAATAAAGGTTTTCATAAAGCTGGAGGACTTTATCCACCCTTTGGTTCACCATCTTTAGACTTGTTCATCTAGTCATTTCCTTTTTTGCTATTAGTTGGTCATTTTCATACCAAGTAATCTATTAATTTCATTTTTCTTCAGGATCTTGATTCCAGTGTCTGATTGATCTTTTGAAATGATTAATAAGATTCTATTTTGGTTCAGATACATTGATCGGTGCAGAGACCATGGCGTCCTTCCTAATCCTACATTATTGTCGGGTTTCTTCAAGGTTGGTGTTAAATATGGCAATTTCTTTATTAGAAATCTGGATATTAAACCTTCTCCTGTTTTCCGACCCCCCCCGCCCAAAAAAAAAAAACATCTCCTGTTTTTCTTGCCTAGTCAGATGTGGAAACTGTTTAAAAGGTAGCTTTAGGATCATTTTCCCCTTGAAGAGATAATTCTTGGATAATAGGAACTTGGATTAGCGACATCTTTGCTGCATGCTTGTAATCTAGAAGTTGTCACTTGACAGAACCGAGATATACTTGACGATACAGATATAAGATATTCTGGAGGTGGAATTTAGGGGATTAATTCCTGCATTTTGAACCTTTCTTGCAGTTTCTTCTAGCATTGATGGAAGAGTTCTCACTGGCAAAAATTGAGCTGTACAAGCAGCTATACTTGAATTAATTTTGTTGAATACTAAATATGGGTTTTGCAGGATGTCTTTATGAAAGATAGTTGTCACAACAATGTTTGGGCAAAGGAATATTGGCTTTGTATTTAAGTCATTGTACTAAACTGAATGGGATATTCAGGCCGAAGTGAAATACTTTTACAATCAACGACTTTCATATCTCATGCGATGATTCTGGTCATTACAGGCAGTCAGAATGCCCAGTTTGCGCTTTCTTTTGGGAATCTGGGTTCATGTGGTCTTTTTCTTTGCTAGAGTTCTAACCATAGTATCCTTATATGATCATATTATATTCAGTGAACTTATGTTAGCATCTTGAGGTTATGAACAACTTAACTGAACTCACATCATCTTGGAGATAATAAATTGTGTTCACTTTCCATTTATGCCTCCTAACTCCTATGTTGTTCCGACCCCAAAAAAAAAGAAAAAAGAAAAAACTCCTATGTTGTAGAGATCAAACGAACAATACATTCTTTTATAGTGCTTATCTTAGTATTTTGGAACTTGTTCTTGCCTCTTTCTACCTTTTTCCAAAAACATGCTCATGATTTTCATTGTCATTGATTCTTTTTTCTATTTTTAACTTGTCAACCGTCTTAGACCCTTGTGTCCGTTCTTTACCTTTGCGTTTCTCTCTCATACATTCCCACTCATGGACCAAAAATTTCTTATATTATTAGTAAGATAATCCTAAAAAAGGTAGGTAGTTAAAACATTTGTCTTGTCCCCCAAACTTAAATTTTTTGGTCCACTGTTTAGTATTCCCCTTCTCATGAGAAGTCATTAGCTCAATTGAAGGTGATGAAAATCAAATTTTCTTGGAAATTGAATATATCTCTCTTGTACTGCTGTTGGGACTGGTACACTCCAGGGGCTTTCTTCCTCTCTTGTTTTCTCCCTTGGGTGGGAGGGATCTCCAAGGGTCCTCCATTTCAGTTGATTATTCTGGACTAAGTCTTGCCTCTGGCTGATTTCTGCTCACTTGTTTGCTCATCTAAGATATCTGATATGAGTCCTGCTCTAGTTTTTGGCTTGGACTTTTTGGGTGGTACATTTGCTCGAGGTTGGGAAAAAGGGTTTCTTCTATCTTTTTTTCTCTATTCATCAAATTGCCCGTCTCTTCTGTAGTCAATAATAGCCGAAGCTCCCTTTATCAATTTATTGTGCTTTAATAATGCCATAGTGCTAAGCAGTTAGTGGAACTTGCTTCACTAATATAAGAAATGTTATGCTTTAACAATGCCATGGTGAACATTTCAATAATAGCCGAAGCTCCCTTTATCAATTTATTGTTCATATCATGATTGTTTTTAGTGGCAATATTTTTCAATCAGATTTTGATTTTTAGCACTTTTTGCACCACACATCTCGGTAATATCTATCGTACAATTGTGCTAAGGATGTTCAATTTACTTACTTCTTGAATGGACTTTATTATTAAATGTCTTTGTTCAATTGAATCTCTTTAAGCATGTTTTATTTATTTGTTTTTTGCTCTAGAGGGGATGCTTCCTAAAGCTAATTCTTTATTTCCTTTTATGTTCAGGCTGAGGTGAAAAAAAATCGCCACGAGTTATGTACACTAGAGATCATGCTAGACCGTCTCAATGATATAGATTTTCATCCACTGCTTGATGTAGTGGTTGACATTGAGGCATCTGCAATTGAAGCAGTTGACATATGTAATAAATCATCAGGTGAATTAAAGGGAGAGTATGCTTTATCGCTGATGCGTGCACTGAATAAAAAACTTCGTGCGGTTGATCTCCAGGACATCTCCTTGGGGAAGGACTTTTGCTGGTACATCCAAATGTCCTTTTCATATCATAGACTTATAGAAATCTAATGACTTCCCATGTATGGCCGATTGTGTTATTAAGTCTGAATTTTGTGCACTTGATAGACAAGTTTCGAGCAGTTTGGTAGTGCAGTAGCTGAGAAACAGATTCCTAGCTATCTTTGGCTGTGGAGGGCTTGAGATCAGATTCTGGAGAGTTCATCTTGGTTTTCTTTTAGATTTTGCATATAAATGGGTATCACTGAAATGGAAAAAAAGGGACAAACTGGAGACGCTGGACCAAACCCATTTTATGTTTTCAGGAAATTTTTGCTTGCATGGGCTCATTTTACTTGGTGGGTGCCGTCGAATCTGCAGAGCCACTTCCACTCAAGTGTCCATAGCCTTGTTAAAAGATCTTTTGGTGGAAGAATGCAATTTTATTTGCATCAAGGATCATTTTGTGTTTTCACTATTTTTTATACAGTGTAATTGTATATATCCATTGGCCATTTATTATAACCATGAATGGGGGTACCTATCTCTCTTGTTTTTAACTGGTAAAAAGGAAGAAATGTGGATAACTTATGTCAAAGCACAATTACATATTAAATTGTGCATTATTCGAAATAGTGTGAAAGAAGTAGAAAGTTGGACTTTTAGATATTTTACACATGTTTAAAAGAAACTTATGTAGTCTAGCATCTGAGAACCATAAGGTTATTTCTGCTTCTCTCATATAAACACCCTTATTGTGTCACTTGTTTGACAAGGACAAACTCTAAAAAGAAGAGTTTCGACTTGTTCAAGGAGCCTCTTGTTCAATAGTGGCTTCAAATAGGTTGTGTTTAGTGGAGTTTTGGAAGATCCATCTTATTCTTACCGTGCTTTTTATGTTTCTGAAATCTACAGCTGGAGGAGTTAATGATTAGTTGTGGGGGTGTGGTGGGTGGATGAGGTGTTGGGAAGAGGGAGGGAGAGGAGAGAAGGAGAGAAAGAGAAGAGAGGACATGCTGGGAGGTAAAGGGTCGTCCTACCTCCTTCCCTGGGTTCTTTCTGAAAATAGTAGAATTTTCGTAGTGAAGAAAAAATAATTGGGTGCAGAACTGGAGTGACGTTGTAGGTGTGTTATAGATAATGAGAGGAGCAAATTGCAGTAAGTAGGTCATATTTGCGTCTAAATGTTACCATGGTCAATCATCCATCAATGTTCTCTTGTAAGGTAAGCACCAACTTTTACTAATTTTACTTTGTCAAACTCATAATGTTCTTTTGGCGGTTCTTTGAATTAGGGATCTTTCAAGTGGAGGCTTGACATGTGAAGTGTTAAACATGAGGTCTTCCCATTTTCGCCAGCTCAGTATGGTGGGGAAGTTTAGTCGAATGCACACTTTAAATTTGGATTACAGCACTTCGCTAACAAGCTTCCAGAAAGATTGTTTCGCTTGCATGCCAAATCTAAAGTTTCTGTCCATGTGTGAGACAAGAGTTGCTAATCTCTGGACAACTACCGCTGCACTTTCTAAGCTCCCTTCTTTGGTGGAGCTAAGGTTCCAAAGACGGTTATATTATGAGGATGTAGAACCTTATATTGCGTCATCAAGTGGCAATGAAGATGGCAGAGTTGGTCCTTTTCCTGAAGAACCAGTTATTGACATTGCGACACTCGTAGATCAAAATTTAATCTCAGAGACTATGCTTAACAATCTAATGACAGTCGCTAACGCGATTGGCAATCCTGAACTACAAAGGGAAGATGAGGAGTCATCAGATGATAGTGAGGTTGATTTCTCAAGTCACAGGCAAGAATATGGTTTCATGCATGAATTGACTAATGCAATCAGCGAGTGGACTGGGAGGGGCGATGCACATGATGAGGTAATAATTGAATCGATCGTTATATACTTGGCATTTACATCAAATGAGCAGCATGTCATTGTTGCTAAGTGAATCTAGTCAACAGTAAAATAATGTACTTGAATAGGAAATACAATTAAGTCTTTAAGGTACTGTAAATTTGTGTGCAGAGAACAAACTTCTGATTAGACGAGTAACAGTTGGAATTTCTTGTAAAGCCATCACGTAGTTAAAGATGAAATCCATATTGAAAGTAAACTAATAATGCATCATAACCAAAATATACTCCTAGAATAGGCTCTGAATATTGGTAAGGCGGATACGGTGAAAGAACTTTTAAGAGTTAATGATAGTGGTGCAATTACACCTCTTTATATATATATATATTTTCCTTCATGTGGAATTTATTTTCCACCAAGACTTGATTATCACAGAAGTCATCAAGTCTCATGCGAAAGGAGCACCAAAAAGATTTAGACTATCCTTTCATATTCATGATCATATTAAAGTGTTGGATCATGGAGCTTAACCAATATAGAATTGATTGAATACGTTGGTCGGAACTACATTATTGTTGGATGTGTTACTTTATCCAAATATTATACCCCACCTTCATATAACAACTCATGGAACAATTGAGCGTAGTCCCTCAAAATTTAACATGGTATCAAGGTAGATGGTCTTGAGTTCAAATCTTTCCAGCCTCCTTATTTGCCACTCCTATTATCAATTTCATGCTTACTCTTAGGCCAAATCCAAGTGTCCGCGTGAGGGAGAGAGTTACAATATATGAATATTGATTCATGTTTTCGTCTAACAACTTAAGATTTTAGGTTGGACATTCTAATAGGATAATCAACTCAACCTATTGAGATATACATTGGCAACCCTCATAGGTTCTACTTGATGTGTATGGGGAGTGAATTGAAAAAAATGTCCCAACTCAAATTGAGAATTACATCGTCTTTATAAGATGTTCTGAATATCTTCATTTCCTTTGCTTGTTAGTAAATAAATATATATGCTATGTATTTAGCTGCAATGAAGATGCATGTTGAAATGACTTTATTAACATCATGAAAATTATCATTCAATGTCATGGATGACAACAAGCTGCAGTGAATGGAAGAGAAATCATCTCTTCATTGATTGATGCGATCTTCTCTAAAGTTCAGAAAAATCTCATTTTGTTTTCCGACTATTGTCTGTTCTATAGGTTGATTATGGAGCATCTCTCAGCCACAGTGAAGAAGAATTTATTGGTGCTTCAAGCACAAATTCTTCTACAAATATAGCATCGAGATACATTTCTTGTTGCTCTTCACCTATATGCTTCCAGAAACACTACAGAGAGTTCATCATAGCTTCTTTACCCCATTTGAAAATGCTCGATGAATTGCCCATCAGAAAGAATGAGAGGGAACAGGCTGCTGCTACCTTTTCACAATACTTTGAGTACCTTCCATACAGGAGGAAAGCTAAAGAGAATGTCCTTAGCATCTTGCGAAACCGTGAAATCAAAGAAAGTCGAAACCTGGCTCGCACAAATAAACAAAAGAATACGTATCCATCTGGAAAGTCTCAATGTTTCTACAGCAGGTCACTTTGTGCTGCTAGAGTAGGATCTTGTCCTTGGCCTTCATTGCAACCGCTTTCTCATTCTAGTTCAGGAGATGAAGCTCTGAACTTTCGCCCCAGACAATTTGAGTATCATCCTTCGGATTCTTCCCTTATGGTTTTTGGAACATTAGATGGTGAGGTGATCATAATCAACCATGAGAATTGTAAAATTGTCAGTTGCATCCCATCTTATGGAGCGATGAGTAGTGTGTTGGGACTCTGTTGGCTCAAGAAGTACCCCTCTCTGGTAAGTATGGATTATGTCAATGCATATTAAAACAAAGATCTACATCGGAATGAGTGCTACTTATCTAGGCACGTTGTTGCAGATTTGATTACAACTTATTACTATTGTGGAGCATTCACGTACCATTTTGAAGCTCTTGATTTTGCAATATTAAAAATTGAGAATTTTGGCTGCTGTGTGTGTTTTCGGTCTTGTATACACTTTCTTTCAAACTAAATCTTGCTTTAAGTATAGCATTATGTTTAGTTCCAAGCATAAGAAAATGGGTAATTATGTAATGTTTATACTGGAATTGTAATATCAGTGGAGATTATTCAATTTAATCTGCATTTTGTCGTGAACTTGATATTCTTCAATTTTGGGTAGAAGACTTTCTGGTGAGTTTGGTGTTTGTGGTGGCTGCAGCTTTTATTTGTGACTAGTTTTCAGCTTGCTGTAGTTTTTGCTTCCTAAATATATTTACGTTTATGTTTAGGCCAAAATCTGTCTGCCCATTTAAGAAGCTTTTGAATCAGTTGATGCCAAACTTATGTTTCTTTCTTCTTAAATATTAAAATGAATAGCCTGTCATGATTTGAAAGTGGAAAGGAAAAACATAGTATGAATTGTATCATATATTATACCGCATATAGCACCATAATTGTCAAATACATTTATCTAATATCAAATAATGAGCTGCAGTATGGATTATAGTCTATATTTTAATATCCGTCAAATTATGACTGGCCGGATCTTATCTAATAATGGATATCTAATATATGATTCAAATGGAAAAGTGAATAAATGGAGTTTTGTTATCAAGTTACTAGTCACACCGCCACAAAGTTCTACTTTACTATTCTTTATATTAATTAGAACAAGAAAAATAAAATTTACACCATTGATAGGACAATATTCTACCTATAATACGTATTGTTCATTCATTAGTGACAAGGATAAAAAATTGATTTAATTTTATTAAGTTTATATAAGAGTCACAAAAAAATAGGTAGGGTCGTACAACTTCATTGGCGATGCATAATCTCAGGTCACAAGTTACAACCATGACACATTAGGAGGAAAAGAGATTATTTTATATCCTTCTTTAGCTGCATAATTTTTTTGGTCGAACTTTAGCTATGTCGATAAGAGTCCCAAAAGCTACGTAACTTCCTAATGAACTTTATGATTTTATTGTATCGATATAAGTATCCATGCATTTCGTATTATCATATCCCAATGCAAATCCATATTCGCTGCCTTCATAATTTTTTATTATAGACAAATTATAAACAGAAGTCCTTATTCAACACTAGTACAGAGCTTTATTGTTTGGTCAATACATATGTAGCTTTCATGTACATATTATGAATATAATGGAAAATTTCTACTCACATTATGTAGTTTACCAACTTGTTAACCATAATAGAATACTGGAAAAGGCAATTTTCAAATTTGTGCCAGACATGGGTCTTCAACTAGTATCTTGATTAGATCATGAGTTGGAAGCATGCTGGTTCCAGTTGTGATTTCCAGAATGTGAGATGTCCCTTTTCTTAGTCTGATGATTTCCGAACAAACAAATTGTGCATGCAAACTCGTTTGAGACGACGGGTTGCATTGGGAAGACAGAATTGCACCTATGCTGATAATTATGTTGTGTCGTATTTGACCTTTTAACTCACTCTTTCCCTCTGTTTCAATCTCAGCTCATTGCTGGTTCTGACAATGGTTCATTAAAGCTATATAATATCCAGCAACTACCTCCAAACAATTCAGGAACATATTCAGGTGCTGGTTCTGTCACTTTTGATGACTTTGATCAGTTGACTTCAGTTCATGTCAATTCTGCAGACGAGTTGCTTCTTGCTAGTGGATACTCCAAAAATGTTGCACTTTATGATATCAACAGTGGAAAACGTCTTCAAGTATTCACAAATATGCATCAGGAGCATATAAATGTTGTAAAGTTTGCTAACCATTCCCCATCCCTTTTTGCTACTTCATCGTTTGACCGTGATGTCAAACTGTGGGATTTGAGGCAGAAACCTTTCCTTCCTTGCTACTCTGCGACCAGTTCCAAAGGGAATGTTATGGTTTGCTTTTCTCCGGATGATCATTATCTTCTTGCATCAGCTGTTGACAATGAGGTATTTGTTGGTACTAGTAAAAACTACCCGTGAAATCCTGAATTATGCACTCATTTCATTCAATTGTAGATACTGAATTGAGAAATCATCTTGCTTTTAGATTCTCAATCATTGAGATCCAGTCTCATACGTGTCGACAGTGATTTCAAGAATCTTTTAAGAGAGATTTCATATGTAGTCCAAGCAAATAAATATAATAGTGATTTTAAGAATCTTTTAAGAGAGATTTCAGTATGGATTTGTTAATATATTCGGCTTATACTGGAAGAGAATGCTCAATACATGATCTATATAAGTTGCTCGAATGTCCTTCCTCAAACAGCCAACATAAATTCCATTAGCCCTAGCCCATAGTATTTTATGATCAAGGCTACATACACTTGATCAGTTGTGTTGGCGACAAATTCCTCCCCCTCTTTATTAAATCCTGTCGCAAGTGCAAATGTGGTGACCCTTGTCTCAATTCTGGAAGGAAATAAATGTACCACTTTGTTTTGCGTACTCCCTGTCCTTTCAGAATGCTCCCAATATGGAATTTTCCAAGCCTTTTGATTTTAAGACCTTTTTAGCTCAATCAAGTTGTCCTCATAACAGCCATCCCTTTAATTTTGTCAATCTTGGGGGCACCTCCAGAAGAAATCATCAAAGTATCGTTTACATTTGTTGCAAGTACTTAGGACCATCGAATAGATGATTGTGGCATAGTAAGGCCTCAAGTTTTCTGTATGCAAAACTCCCTCCTAGTTTCATCTGTTTCAGCATTTACATCTTTGCTGCCATTGTTCGAGATCTTTCGTCACCCATTTCTTAGGCCATGCTATTTGATATGTGACAGGTAAAACAATTTCGGGCTGCTGATGGAAAGCTTCTTTTGGATTTTGGAATCAATCCAACAGGAAGCTCCCAGAATTATACACGGTCGTACTACATGAACAGCAGGGATTACATTATCAGCGGGAGCTGTGACGAGCATGTTGTCCGTATTTGCTGTGCGCAAACTGGAAGGCGTCTTAGAGATGTTTCCTTGGAGGTAAATCTATGACATATGCACACTATGGAAATTTTATGAATTTCGCAAGTCTCTAGCAATTTAGGCTAGCTTTAGAATACTCTTGAGTTTGAGATATGGTGCATCTTGCTTTACAATGAAGCATCTTCTGTTCATAAACTTAATGGTGTCTAACTCCCGTCTGTTAACCTCTGTTTATCATTTTACCCGAGCTTGTCGAACACGTTGCACTTCACGATTCGATACTTATTTTGGTGGAAAGATGTGTTGTTATGACAGGTTAATCATGATTTTGCTTGGCTGGAAATTCTATTCGGGGTATTGGAGGCTTGAAAATTTACTTTCATGTTGTTAAATGATTGATATCAATTATGAGCTTCAGTAATAGGAATTATGATCCTTTAACAATCAAATGAATGGATGTGATGTCCTTCAAATAAGATGATTTGCAATCCTCCTGAAGTTGTATATTCTGATTTGAGGATATGAAACCATCTTCTCACGTGACATTGTAATTTCATATGAATACGACGTAGGATAAAATTTGGAATCATGAAGTGGAAGCATCAAATTTGAATTGTGAAAAAAATTGAATCGAGCTATGAATTAAAATATTCGAAAACAAAGTTTTAGAAAAAGTTGGACATGAAGTTAGCTCACTAAAACTAGGTAGAAGTTCAAGAAATAAAATTAACGAATAGATGACTTCAATCATAATAGAAATATCACTGCCTCATGAATGATGTAATTTCGCAAAATTCCGTATTTGTGGAGAATGTTAAGTTAGTATAACCATATCCATGCTTTTTCATAGTAATGTGGAGAAGATAAAGATTAATCTTCCTTATATTAGGAAGTTTAAAGATCTTATTCTGTTTATGAAATAATTTGTTTATTATAAAAATCAGCAAACTGGCGACACTCATTTATAGTAAGTATGGAGCATGAAGTCTATAGTTGCAAATCAATAGAAGTGGAGTGGGGGTGAAGATTCAGATTCCTTGAAGTCTCTTACCTCATTTCCCTTCCAAATGCTGTAGAAAATGCAGAGCTATAGTGCGAGCCTTTTCGGAAAATGCTTTATCCTTGAAGCAAGTGTAGAACCGGCTTTGGCCCAACCCAACTTTGCTAAACAAAAGCATAGTGAAGAAGCAAACGATCTGTAGATTCCTTGGTGCTTCATGCAAGTCCAATCAATTAGAATGGGGAAGTGCTTTGGAAGATTCTCAAAAGTGAGGATTCTTTTCCAAGAAGCTGCAAGAAGCTGCCAAAACAACATGAGATGTTGGGCGGAACATTAGCAAGCCAGATAGCTTTGGGAGGAGAATGACCAGAATCAGTGAAAGTTAAAATTTCTAATAGCTCTGTAATAGGATTTAATGGAGAGGACTTTGCTTTTAGAGATATTATAAAGAAGCTTGTCTTCCTGTGAATTGCCAGGATTGCTACTGCAAAGGGCAAAGCAGAAGGAAGAAACATGATCACGCTCCAAACAGTAAAGTCCTTGATACGAATGGGATTCCATGTGATAGATGCATGGATCAACATACCGAAACTTAGAGAACATAACATTATGATCATTGATTAGGGTGGAATGAGAGCAATCTAGATTTAAGGGAGGAACCGTAGCACCAAGCGTCGTGCCAGATATGTACTATGTATCTGTCTATCGTCACCAATCTCAAATTTAACGGAGGCTTTGTTTAGCTTAACTACCTATTTACAATTGAGTGTGGTAACAACTGCTTAACATTCATATGCTTAAGATGTCCTTAATATGTCCAAGTAGTCATATTCCTAAGTTGAAATGCACTTACTGAGAATCGTAAAATTGGATAGAGGGGCTGATTTAAATCTGTGTTATTTTCATCTATCAAAGTCGTATGACCCATTTAAGTTGATTATTATGCATGATCTGAGACCAAGTAGTATTCATTTATTAGTGATGCTATGTAGGTTGACTTCACAGTGACAAGATGTAATTAAACCTTGAATTAGCAAATTTCTTGTAATGTTGACTGGTGTCCAGGTTTTTTAAGTTTGAAACTGAAAATGTCCACCCTATTATATAATGCCTGGTGTGATCGGCACTGCATAGCAGGATACACCTATTGGGATATGGCAGTGCAATCAACTCATTATCAGTGTCCTATGTTGTCCCATTTCTGTTGAAAAGGAAGTCCTTATCCCTCATGCATACCCACGAAAAGGGAAAAAAAAAAAGTACATGCTGGTGCACACTGATGAAGAGAAATGAACGAGGGAGATTCAAATGAAGAAAGATTGACAAACAGAATTTCCTCTGACGTGCATTGCAACTTAAATAGAGTAGGAAACCGCTCATTTCCCTGAAAGCAGATAATTAATGATCAAAAAGGTAATTGCAAGATGCTAGTTACTGAAACGTTAATGGCCGCGTCATCAACAGAAACCGTAATCTTCTGAAGCTAATGAGGTGTAAAGGAATTATTTGTGAGCATAAACCAAATTCTGCTCAATTCCTTTTGTTATGAAATCCTTCGGACCTGTGATGCGAACATGATTTATCTAACCTTAAATGTTTTTGTGCAGGGAAGAAGTTCAGGATCTTCCATGTTCGTGCAATCTTTGAGGGGTGATCCTCATAGAGTGAGTGGTGCTCTATTTAGCTATTATTCTTCCATAACGAGAGAATGCATTGTAGACCTATTATATTATTGCAAAGTGATTCGTTTCGTTACTATCAGACTGACTCCATAGTTTACAGAGAAACATGTCCGCACAACTTCTGTCCATTTTGGTTTCTGTTGAAGGGGAGAAAACTAATAAATGTATTCACTTAAGTCAAAAGTTACGATCATCCTCTATTTATACACATCAGGAACCTACTAAGAGATAAGATCTAACTAATAGGTAGTTGACAGCTAACAATTAACACTAATTAATAGCTGTAGCTAACTCTAACTAACAGTAATTAATAGCTCTACACATTCCAACATGATGCTACACATTCCAACACTTCCCCTCAAGCTGGCTTGAAGATATCTTCCATAGACAGCTTACTCACTAGATGGTCAAATTGCCTTCTATGCAGTCCCTTGGTCAAAATATCAGCAGCCTGCTCATCACTTGAAATATATGGCATACAAATCAGTCTACTGTCAAGTTTTTCTTTGATGAAATGTTTATCAAATTCCACATGCTTTGTCCGTTCATGCAATACAGGATTATGAGCAATTGCAATTGCTGCCTTATTATCACAATACACTTTCATTGGTGTGGAACTTGGGATCCGTGGTTCATCCAATATACCTTTATGCCACATGATCTCGTAGACACCATGTGCTACTGATCGAAACTCAGCTTCAGCACTCCTTCTCGCCTTCAACACTCTGCTTTTTACTTTCCCAAGTAACTAAATTTCCACGGACAAATGTGCAGTAGCCTGAAGTAGATCTTTTATCCATAATGCTTCCAGCCCAATCTGCATCGGCGAACACCTCAATTTCCAGATGTCCATGTTTCTCAAATAGTAAACCCTTACCAGGACTTCCCTTCAGGTAGTGTAGAATTCTATATACTACTTCAAAATGCCTTGGCCCTGGTGAGTGCATGAACTGGCTCATCATACTTACAGCAAACGCTATGTCAGCTCGAGTATGAGATAAATAAATAAGTCGACCAACAAGCCTTTGATACCTTTCTTGGTCTCTCACTTCTTCAGCCTTGGCTGGTTCAAGCTTTAAATTCTGCTCCACGGGTGTCTTCGCTGCTTTACATCCTAATGAACCTGTCTCTTTGAGCAAATCAAGCACGTATTTGCGTTGGTTTACGAATATGCCCTTCTTGGACCTCGCAAATTCTATTCCAAAGAAATACTTCAAGGCACCCAAATCCTTAACCTCAAACTCCTCAGCTAGCTTCTCTCGCAAGCTTTCCAACTCCACTTTGTCATCACCAGTCAGAATTATATCATCAACATAGACAATTAGAATAGCACGCTTACCTTCCTTCGAGTGTTTATAGAATAGTGTGTGATCCCCTTGACTTTGTTGATAGCTGAACCTCTTAACCACCTTCCCGAACTGTTCAAACCACGCTCTTGGAGATTGTTTAAGTCCATACAAAAACTTTTTTAACCTACAGACTTTGCCTTCATTTTTTGTGAAACCTGGTGGCAAGCTCATAAACACTTCTTCCTCCAAGTCACCATTCAAGAGCGCATTCTTCACGTCTAACTGGTGTAAGGGCCAATCAAAAACAGCAGCCAAAGATAGCAAAATCCTAACATAATTTATCTTGGCAACTGGAGCGAAAGTCTCTTGATAGTCAACTCCATAAGTTTGAGTGAATCTCTTCGCCACTAGCCTTGCTCTATATCGCTCAACACTCCCATCAGGTTTGCATTTTACAGTAAATATCCATTTACAACCAACAATCTTTTTTCCTTCTGGTGCATCAACCAATTCCCAAGTGTCATTCTTCGTAAGTGCTCGCATTTCATCCTCAACAGCCATCTTCCACTGTGGATCCTTCAAGGCTTCCTGGATATTTCTAGGAATAATTATGTGAGACAGGTTTGATACAGACGCTCTATGATGATGAGACAACTTTTGGTATGACACATGTTTTGATATAGGATGCTGAGTACATGATCTGACCCCTTTTCTAAGAGCTATAGGCATATCAAGATGAGAAGTATTAGTATTGGAATTTGAGCCTGGAATGGAGGAAAAAAAAGTAGTACTATTAGGATCACCTGATGATGAAGGCAATGAATCATCTCTCGGGGCTGCAGATGGATGAGACTCCTGGATAAAGTTCTGATCTGCAACCTTTTGAAGAGTTTTTCTTCTAGTATAAACCTGAAGATCGGGCTTGTTGATCACATTGTGATCTTGAACTTTTTCTCCCCCTGTCTTTGACAAAATAAGATTCCGCAAAGGTGTTTTCGAAGACTCAAACAAAGGAGTCGGAAGGACACGAGAGTTTGAGTCAAACAAAGGAGTCGGAAGGACGGGAGAGTTTGAGTGCCACAAAATCTCTTCACTAACTTCGGCATTCTCTCCCTGAAGAGATTTGTTGGAAAAAAAACGGTTGTGACTCTATGAATGTGACATCCATAGTGATATGAGTTTTGCCAGTATGTGGATGGTAGCACTTGTAACCTCTTTGATTAGGTGCATACCCAATAAACACGCACTTTTAAGCCCGATGATCTAATTTGGATTGGCATTGACTTGGGAGGTGGACAAATGCAGTGCAACCAAACACCCTTATAGGAACGTAAAAAAAAATACGAGCTATGGGGTACACTTGTTTGAAACAATCTAAAAGAGTAATGTAGTTTAGCACCCGAGTAGGCAACCTATTGATTAGATAAGATGCTGTCAACACAGCTTCCCCCCATAAGTATTTAGGTACATGCATTGAAAAGCTGGGGGCACGGGACACTGCAAGGAGATGACGATTTTTGCGTTCAGCAATGCCATTCTGTTGAGGCGTAATTCGGCAAGTTGACTGGTGAAGGATGCCTTTTTCCCTCAAAAAAACTTCCCAAATACTGATTATAATATTCAGTACCATTATCGGTACAAAGAATATTAATAGTAGTGCGGAATTGGGCCACAACCATTTGATAAAAAGTTTTGAATAGGAACTCAACTACAGACTTGGCACTCATCAAGTATGTCCAACGTAAACGGGTATGATCATCTATAAAGGTGACAAATCAATGTTTCTCGGTTTTTGTTGGCACGGGTGAAGGACCCCAAACATCACTATGGATCAAATAAAATGGTGATGACGCACGATACAGTTTTGGGCTATAGTGAGTACGATGACTTTTAGAAAAAAGGCAGTTTTCACAATGTAGGGAAGAAACATCCACACATTTGAACAAATGAGGAAATAGATGTTTCAAGTATCCAAAGCTAGGATGACCTAATCTATGGTGCAAAACCATAATTTTTTCTTGGACAGAGGAAGAACCGAAAGTTCCATATGCCTAACTGAAGGAAAAAATCTGTATTTCCTTACATCACTTGAGTAATTACAAGGTGGATATATATATAAGAAAAGAAGACCCGAATTAGGCAAGAAGCCTAATTTAGGTATTGGCTTTACCTAAGTTAGGCAAGAGGCCTAATTTAGGTATAGACTCACGAGTTAGGCAAGAAGCCTAATTTAGGTATTGACTTTACCTAAGTTAGGCAAGAGGCCTAATTTAGGTATAGACTCACCTAAGTTAGGTAAACCTACTTTAGGTATTAAAATACAGAATTCAAACATATTCATACTAAAAAACATGATAATTCAACACTCCCCCTCAAGCTGAGGAATAGATGTCTTCCATTCCTAGCTTGGAAGTTATTTCGTAAAAGATTCCACCATTAAGTCCCTTGGTCAGCACATCTGCAAGTTGATTTCCAGAAGGTATGTAGGACATGCAGATCGACCCCTCTTCTAACTTTTCATTGATGAAGTGTCTGTCAATTTCAACATGCTTTGTCCTATCGTGCTGTACAGGATTATGAGCAATATTGATTGCTGATTTATTGTCACAGTACAGCTTCATAGGACCCTCCCACTTGATTTTCAGATCTGTTAGGATGATTTTGAGCCATAATAGCTCGCATACTCCTTGGGCCATTGCTCGAAATTCTGATTTAGCACTTGATCTTGCAACTACGTTTTGTTTTTTTACTTCTCCAAGACACTAAATTTCCACCAGGAAATATACAATAACCAGATGTTGACCTTCTATCCACCAACGATCCTGCATAGTCAACATCGGTATAAGCTTCTAGCACAAGTTTTTGATTTCTTCTGAACATAACTCCTCTTCCGGGACTTCCTTTCAAGTATTGTAGCACTCGATTGATGGCTTGTAAGTGTGATTCTCTTGGGTCATGCATAAATTGACTAATCACGCTTACTGAGTAGGCAATATCGGGCCTAGTATGAGCCAAATAGATGAGTTTCCCAACCAATCTTTGGTACATTTCTCGATCTACAGCAGGTTCTTCCTTTGCCTCCCCAAGGTTTTTATTAGGCTCAATAGGTGTGGCTACTGGTTTACACCCAAGCTTTCCAGTTTCCTTTAAGAGATTGGTCACGTACTTTTGTTGAGAAAGAAAAATCCCTTGTCTAGAGTAAGCAACTTCAATCCCAAGTATTTGAGTCTTCCTAGCTCTTTTATTTCAAATTCTTTAATCAAACAACGTTTTAGCTCTTGTTTCTCCTCATCATCATCACCTGCGACAATAATATCATCAACGTACACTAGAAGTGCCGTCACTCTCCCTGTTGTCGAGTGCTTAATGAAGAGAGTATGATCACCTTGGCTTTGTTTGTACCCCGAACCTTTCATAACTCTGGAAAATCTCCCAAACCAAGCTCTAGGCGATTGCTTGAGCCCATATAGTGCTTTCCGTAATCTACATGCTTTGTTTGTTGTCATCTTCCCTTCAAAACCCGGTGGAACACTCATGTAGATCTCCTCTTCTAGGTCTCCATGTAAGAATGCATTTTTCACATCATACTGTTGAAGTTGCCAATTGAAGTGGGCAGCTATAGAAAGTAAAATTCTCACAGTGTTCATCTTTGCCACAGGAGCAAATGTCTCGTGATAATCTACTCCATAAGCCTGAGTATATCCCTTTGCCACCAATCTTGCTTTATATCTCTCAAGAGAACCATCAGCTTTATACTTCAAGGAAAAAACCCATTTGCAGCCCACAAGATTATTTTCCTTTGGTTTTTCGACAATCTCCCAGGTCTTGTTTTTTTCCAGTGCATCCATTTCTTCTCTCATTGCATTCCTCCATTCTTCTTTAGAAAATGCCTCAGATAAAGTATTTGGAATAGCAATGGTATTTAAACTCATAATGAAATTTCTATGAGATGGTGATAGGCGTTCAAGTGACACATAGTGAGATAGTGGATATAAAGGTCGCCTTGTGCACTCTCTTGTACCTTTTCTAACAGCAATGGGAAGGTAGGAGTCATCTTCTGGCATATTTATTGATTCTGCATGCAAAGGAGAGTCGGAACTTACCGGGAATTCATTTGCAGAATTCAGATGAGAATCTTAAACTTGTGTTTGGTTTGGAACAGCTTCCTGTCTTGAGTACACCTGAGGAAATCTCATAGAGTCATAAATACGGGTAGATGCAGGAGTGGAGAGTTGTTCTGGAATAGATTCGGATGTAGGGAGTGAGTCCGAATTTGAAGTAGTAGGAACTGATTCATCAAAAGGAGCTGATTGATCAGGGACAAGTTGATTAGAAGTGGAAGTTTGAGTTGGAAGATTATCTGGAGGTAAATCAAGATTAAGGTCTTCAAAGTCTTTATCTTCCACTAATGATTTCTCCCCCTGAAGATAAGACTCCGGAAAGTATGGTTTGTTTTCCACAAATGTAACATCGACTGATATATAGGTCTTCCTAGAGGGAGGATGATAACATTTGTATCCCTTTTGTGTAGATGAATAACCAAGAAAGACACATTTGATTGCTCTGGGATCTAGTTTTCCCCTGTGTTGATTATGAACATGTACGAACGAGGTGCAACCGAAGACTCTAGGTATGAGATTATTTGTTGTCCTGAAATAGGGATAAAAGCTAGAAAGAATAGACATGTGAGTTTTGAAATCTAATACTCTTGATGGTAGTCTATTAATCATGAATGCAGATGTAAGGACAGCCTCCCCCAATATGACTTAGGGACATTCCCTTGAAACAACAACGCTCTAGTAGTGTGAAGCAAATGACCATTTTTCCTTTCAGCAACCCCATTTTGTTATGGTGTGCTTACACAAGATGACTCATGAATGATCCCTTCCTTTTGGAAATAGGTTGACAAGATCTGATTAAAGTAGTCTCGAGCATTATCTGACCTAAAGCACTTAATTTTGACTCCAAATTGGTTTTGAACCATGGAATGGAAGTTAGGAATAATACTACTTACATCGGATTTGTTTTTGAGTAAGAATATCCATGTGACCCTAGTGCAATCATCGATTAGAGAAACAAACCAACGAGCCCCTGAGATATTTGGAATTGTGGAAGGTCCCCAAATGTCACTGTGAATCAAATCAAAAGGAAGAGAACTTCTTTTGTTGTTAATAGGAAAAGATACACGTGTGCTTAGCAAATTCACATGTATCACACTGAAATTCAGTCATATCTAATCCTTTAAACAAAGAAGGAAACATGATATTTAAGACTCGAAAAGATGGATGACCAAAACGAAAATGATGAAGCCAAATGACATCTTTGTTTGAAGCACTAAGAAATGACAAAGATGAATTATTCATGACTTTCTTCAAAGCTCTCGGCGTCTCAAGATAGTACAACCCATTCCTTTTCTTAGCAAGTCCAATCTTCCTCTCCAAATCCTGCTCAAGGAAAACACAGTGTGTAGGGTAAAAGATTGCATAACAATTGAGATCTTTGGTGAGCTTTTGTATGGAGACAAGATTGGCTGATAGTTTCGGCACATGGAGAACACCTTTGAGAGTGAGATTGGGCGTAATATGGATATCACCAACTCCTGCAACAGTGGCTAGGGAACCATTTGCCACCACTACCTTTCTATTGCTTGGACATGGAGTTTAGGTACTAAAGAAATGTGAAGTGTGAGTCATGTGATCAGTAGCACCTGAGTCTATTATCCAAGCTTCACTAGAAAGAGTTTCTGAGGCATTTTTACCAACGGAAAATAGAGGATTACCTGAGAGTCCTAAAGAACATGCACCAGAGGGCTTTTCAAGAGACGCTAAAAGATCTCTAATTCTTTCTATCTCCTCACTGTTGAAGGATTCATTGTCCTGCCATTCATTATTACTGATCTGCTGGCTGGTTTGTTCAATTAGACGAGCTTTGGGCCTTGACCGTCCTCCTCTATTTCCCCACTCTCGTCTTGAGCTCGTTGGTTTGCCATTCAGTTTCCAGCAACGCTCTTTTGTATGCCTTGGCCTCTTACAGTGGGTACACCACATACTATCTCGGTTATTCCTCCATGTAGGCTTTGAAGCATCCATTCTTCCTCTTCACTTTAAAGGAACAACAAAACAGAAGTAAGAAGGCTTCAAGTGACTGAGGTTTTAGAGCAAAAAGTTAGACGAGCTTGAAGTGGGAAAAATATGGCTAAAGGGATCACAACAATGACGGTTGTGAAAATAATCCAGCAATGAAGGCTGTGATTGAAAGATTAATGCAGCAATGAAGGCTGAAAATAAATCAGCAATGAAGGCACGGCTGTGAAAATAATCCAGCAATGAAGGTTGTGATTGAAGGATTATTGCAGTAATGAAGGCTGCAAAGACAGTACCAGCAATAGAGGCTGGATAAGTCAGCAGTATAGCTGAGAATGGAAGATTATTGCAGCAATGAAGGTTGCACTGCAACACTATCCCAGAAAAATGAGCCTAAAGCTCTGATACCATGAAGGAAAAAATCTGTATTTCCTTACATCCCTTGAGTAATTACAAGGTGGATATATATACAAGAAAAGAAGACCCGAATTAGGCAAGAAGCCTAATTTAGGTATTGACTTTACCTAAGTTAGGCAAGAGGCCTAATTTAGGTATAGACTCACGAGTTAGGCGAGAAGCCTAATTTAGGTATTGACTTTACCTAAGTCAGGCAATCGGCCTAATTTAGGTATAGACTCACCTAAGTTAGGTAAACCTACTTTATGTATTAAAATACAGAATTCAAACATATTCCTACTAAAAAACATGATAATTCAACACTAACCTTTTTTATCAAAGACAATGGGCTTGTTTGGTTCAGCATTTGGCTAAGGGACTTTGAGGAAATACAAATACCTTCTGGCTAAAGGCCTTTTCCAAAATGCAAGTAGTGTTTGACAAAGTATTTTTGAGAAACGCATTTGAAAGCAACTTTGGCGTAAATGCAATTTGGTGAAAAATATACTTTGTAAAGTATTTTTACCTTTTTTATAAAAAAAAAAAAAAAGTGGCGGCGGTGATCGACGGCGGGGAAATCGGCGACCACTGGCGTCGGCGTCCGGCGATTGAAGACCGGCGTCCTGCGATCGGCGTCGACGTCTAGCAACAGGCACCGGCATCCGATGATCGGCGACGGGCGGCGGCGGCAACGACGAGCGGCGGCGGCGGTTGGCTGCGGGCGGGAGGCGGCAAGTGAATGTGACAAAGTTAAAAAAAAATAGTTGTATTTGAGATGCAACTTCCCAAAGGTACTTTGGCCTAAAGGCCTTTGGAGAGCATTTGAGATACAATTGTATCTGCCCAAAGTGAGCCAAAAAATGAACCAAACGGCATTTGCATTTGGCCAAGGGACTTTAGAGCCCCAATGCTCATTTTAGATGCTGAACCAAACAGGGCCAAACTCTTCAAAATAGTAGAGACCATCCCTTATCCTAGCACTGCCAATCGTCTTCCCTGAGATCAGATCCTGAAACTCAATGGGAAGCAAAAAAGACAACACGACAGTTAGACTCTTTGGAAAGTTTACTTACAGACATTAGGTTACAAGCCAACTTAGGAACATGTAGTACATTATGAAGAGTAATAGAATCAGAATGAGGAACTGATCCTTTGCCTGCAATAGACGAGAAACTCCCATTGGCAATTCGAATTTTTTGGTTGCCGGGACAAGGAATATAGGATGTGAACAAATACGGAATATTAGTCATATGGTCAGATGCCCCTGAATCAATGATCCAAGGGACAGGTTGCGAACAACAAGAAAGGGCACTGAGATTTCTACCTTGGTGGGTAATCGAAGCAGTAGGATTTCCCGATGCGAACTCAGGCTCTTCAGCTGTTCGGCCATGAATCTGCCAACAAGTCTTCTGTGTATGACGGGGTTTGTTGTAGACGTCACACCAAATACGTGGTCTTCCATTTGATCTATGCAAGTTAGCAGGGATTCTGCTAGCATTTGCCTTGGAGACTATTGTTGCAGGCACATGGCTCTGATACCATGTTGAAGGAGAGAAAACTAATAAACGTATTCACTTAAGTCAAAAGTTACAATCATCCTCTGTTGAATTATCATGTTTTTTAGTAGGAATATGTTTGAATTCTGTATTTTAATACCTAAAGTAGGTTTACCTAACTTAGGTGAGTCTATACCTAAATTAGGCCTCTTGCCTAACTTAGGTAAAGTCAATACCTAAATTAGGCTTCTAGCCTAATTCAGGTCTTCTTTTCTTGTATATATATCCACCTTGTAATTACTCAAGTGATGAAAGGAAATACAGATTTTTTCCTTCATGGTATCAGAGCTTTAGGCTCATTTTTCTGGGATAGTGTTGCAGTGCAACCTTCATTGCTGCAATAATCTTCCATTCTCAGCTATACTGCTGACTTATCCAGCCTCCATTGCTGGTTCTATCTTTGCAGCCTTCATTACTGCAATAATCCTTCAATCACAGCCTTCATTGCTGGATTATTTTCACAGCCGTGCCTTCATTGCTGGATTATTTTCACAACCGTCATTGTTGTGATCCCTTTAGCCATATTTTTCCCACTTCAAGCTCGTCTAACTTTTTGCTCTAAAACCTCAGTCATTTGAAGCCTTCGTTGCTTCTGTTTTGTTGTTCCTTTAAAGTGAAGAGGAAGAATGGATGCTTCAAAGCCTACATGGAGGAATAACCGAGATAGTATGTGGTGTACCCACTGTAAGAGGCCAAGGCATACAAAAGAGCGTTGCTGGAAACTGAATGGCAAACCAACGAGCTCAAGACGAGAGTGGGGAAATAGAGGAGGACGGTCAAGGCCCAAAGCTCGTCTAATTGAACAAACCAGCCAGCAGATCAGTAATAATGAATGGCAGGACAATGAATCCTTCAACAGTGAGGAGATAGAAAGAATTAGAGACCTTTTAGCGTCTCTTGAAAAGCCCTCTGGTGCATGTTCTTTAGGACTCTCAGGCAATCCTCTATTTTCCGTTGGTAAAAATGCCTCAGAAACTCTTTCTAGTGAAGCTTGGATAATAGACTCAGGTGCTACTGATCACATGACTCACACTTCACATTTCTTTAGTACCCATACTCCATGTCCAAGCAATAGAAAGGTAGTGGTGGCAAATGGTTCCCTAGCCACTGTTGCAGGAGTTGGTGATATCCATATTACGCCCAATCTCACTCTCAAAGGTATTCTCCATGTGCCGAAACTATCAGCCAATCTTGTCTCCATACAAAAGCTCACCAAAGATCTCAATTGTTATGCAATCTTTTACCCTACACACTGTGTTTTCCTTGAGCAGGATTTGGAGAGGAAGATTGGACTTGCTAAGAAAAGGAATGGGTTGTACTATCTTGAGACGCCGAGGGCTTTGAAGAAAGTCATGAATAATTCATCTTTGTCATTTCTTAGTGCTTCAAACAAAGATGTCATTTGGCTTCATCATTTTCGTTTTGGTCATCCATCTTTTCGAGTCTTAAATATCATGTTTCCTTCTTTGTTTAAAGGATTAGATATGACTGAATTTCAGTGTGATACATGTGAATTTGCTAAGCACACGTGTATCTTTTCCTATTAACAACAAAAGAAGTTCTCTTCCTTTTGATTTGATTCACAGTGACATTTGGGGACCTTCCACAATTCCAAATATCTCAGGGGCTCGTTGGTTTGTTTCTCTAATCGATGATTGCACTAGGGTCACATGGATATTCTTACTCAAAAACAAATCCGATGTAAGTAGTATTATTCCTAACTTCCATTCCATGGTTCAAAACCAATTTGGAGTCAAAATTAAGTGCTTTAGGTCAGATAATGCTCGAGACTACTTTAATCAGATCTTGTCAACCTATTTACAAAAGGAAGGGATCATTCATGAGTCATCTTGTGTAAGCACACCACAACAAAATGGGATTGCTGAAAGGAAAAATGGTCATTTGCTTAACACTACGAGAGCGTTGTTGTTTCATGGGAATGTCCCTAAGTCATATTGGGTGGAGGCTGTCCTTACATCTGCATGCATGATTAATAGACTACCATCAAGAGTATTAGATTTCAAAACTCCCATGTCTATTCTTTCTAGCTTTTATCCCTATTTCAGGACAACAAATAATCTCATACCTAGAGTCTTCGGTTGCACCTCGTTCGTACATGTTCATAATCAACACAGGGGAAAACTAGATCCCAGAGCAATCAAATGTGTCTTTCTTGGTTATTCATCTACACAAAAGGGATACAAATGTTATCATCCTCCCTCTAGGAAGACCTATATATCAGTCGATGTTACATTTGTGGAAAACAAACCATACTTTCCGGAGTCTTATCTTCAGGGGGAGAAATCATTAGTGGAAGATAAAGACTTTAAAGACCTTAATCTTGTTTTACCTCCAGATAATCTTCCAACTCAAACTTCCACTTCTAATCAACTTGTCCCTGATCAATCAGCTCCTTTTGATGAATCAGTTCCTACTACTTCAAATTCGGACTTACTCCCTACATCCGAATCTATTCCAGAACAACTCTCCACTCCTGCATCTACCCGTATTTATGACTCTATGAGATTTCCTCAGGTGTACTCAAGACAGGAAGCTGTTCCAAACCAAACACAAGTTCAAGATTCTCATCTGAATTCTGCAAATGAATTCCCGGTAAGTTCCGACTCTCCTTTGCATGTAGAATCAATAAATATGCCAGAAGATGACTCCTACTTTCCCATTGCTGTTAGAAAAGGTACAAGAGAGTGCACAAGGCGACCTTTATATCCACTATCTCACTATGTGTCACTTGAACGCCTATCACCATCTCATAGAAATTTCATTATGAGTTTAAATACCATTGCTATTCCAAATACTTTATCTGAGGCATTTTCTAAAGAAGAATGGAGGAATGCAATGAGAGAAGAAATGGATGCACTGGAAAAAAACAAGACCTGGGAGATTGTTGAAAAACCAAAGGAAAATAATCTTGTGGGCTGCAAATGGGTTTTTTCCTTGAAGTATAAAGCTGATGGTTCTCTTGAGAGATATAAAGCAAGATTGGTGGCAAAGGGATATACTCAGGCTTATGGAGTAGATTATCACGAGACATTTGCTCCTGTGGCAAAGATGAACACTGTGAGAATTTTACTTTCTATAGCTGCCCACTTCAATTGGCAACTTCAACAGTATGATGTGAAAAATGCATGCTTACATGGAGACCTAGAAGAGGAGATCTACATGAGTATTCCACCGGGTTTTGAAGGGAAGATGACAACAAACAAAGCATGTAGATTACGGAAAGCACTATATGGGCTCAAGCAATCGCCTAGAGCTTGGTTTGGGAGATTTTCCAGAGTTATGAAAGGTTCGGGGTACAAACAGAGCCAAGGCGATCATACTCTCTTCATTAAGCACTCGACAACAGGGAGAGTGACGGCACTTCTAGTGTACGTTGATGATATTATTGTCGCAGGTGATGATGATGAGGAGAAACAAGAGCTAAAACGTTGTTTGATTAAAGAATTTGAAATAAAAGAGCTAGGAAGACTCAAATACTTGGGATTGAAGTTGCTTACTCTAGACAAGGGATTTTTCTTTCTCAACAAAAGTACGTGACCGATCTCTTAAAGGAAACTGGAAAGCTTGGGTGTAAACCAGTAGCCACACCTATTGAGCCTAATAAAAACCTTGGGGAGGCAAAGGAAGAACCTGCTGTAGATCGAGAAATGTACCAAAGATTGGTTGGGAAACTCATTTATTTGGCTCATACTAGGCCCGATATTGCCTACTCAGTAAGCGTGATTAGTCAGTTTATGCATGACCCAAGAGAATCACACTTACAAGCCGTCAATCGAGTGCTACAATACTTGAAAGGAAGTCCCGGAAGAGGAGTTATGTTCAGAAGAAATCAAAAACTTGTGCTAGAAGCTTATACCGATGCTGACTATGCAGGATCGTTGGTGGATAGAAGGTCAACATCTGGTTATTGTATATTTCCTGGTGAAAATTTAGTGTCTTGGAGAAGTAAAAAAACAAAACGTAGTTGCAAGATCAAGTGCTGAATCAGAATTTCGAGCAATGGCCCAAGGAGTATGCGAGCTATTATGGCTCAAAATCATCCTAACAGATCTGAAAATCAAGTGGGAGGGTCCTATGAAGCTGTACTGTGACAATAAATCAGCAATCAATATTGCTCATAATCCTGTACAGCACGATAGGACAAAGCATGTTGAAATTGACAGACACTTCATCAATGAAAAGTTAGAAGAGGGGTCGATCTGCATGTTGAAATTGACAGACACTTTATCAATGAAAAGTTAGAAGAGGGGTCGATCTGCATGTCCTACATACCTTCTGGAAATCAACTTGCAGATGTGCTGACCAAGGGACTTAATGGTGGAATCTTTTACGAAATAACTTCCAAGCTGGGAATGGAAGACATCTATTCCTCAGCTTGAGGGGGAGTGTTGAATTATCATGTGTTTGAATTATCAGGTCTTCTTTTCTTGTATATATATCCACCTTGTAATTACTCAAGTGATGAAAGGAAATACAGATTTTTTCCTTCATCTTCTATTTATCACATCAGGAACCTACTAAGAGATAAGGTCTAATTAATAGGTAATTGGCAGCTAACAATTAACACTAATTAATAGCTGTAGCTAACTCTTAACTAACTGTAATTAATAGCTCTACACATTCCAACATGATGCTACACATTCCAACAGTTTCTGTTGACATGCTTTTTACATATTTAGCCAGAGGATGTTTCATATTCAGAGAAATGTGTAGTGACTTTAATTGTGATTGAGGTAGCACTTAGAGTATGGATTTGGTCCATCAACTGTACGTTTACTCTTTGCAACCTTTTGCTAGACTCTTTGCAATAACGTCTTGCACTCTATTTTTCCGTTTCTATTTACTTCATATGTTACATGTGCCATTGGATGATGGTAGGGGTGTGTCATAGAATGTCCACATGTCCAAAGGAGGACATGCAGCAAATGATTACTGATAGTACTAATCTACAAATTAACATGAAAATGTGAGGGAAAAACTAATATCATTAAATTGTTCGGATTGTGCTGGTAGAACGTCATAGCAAATCAATAATTATTCCTAATGGAATTGTTCCAGCTCTCTTGTTCCTTATTAACATTTAGAATAGTTGAGAGCCTCTCTATGCCCTTTTTGCCATAACGGTCCATTAACATTTAATGGTTGAGGATTTTCATGCGCATAACTTTTAGATGTGGTAGTCTGGCTTTCCCTTCAGCATAACACGAAGAAAGGAAGAAGTCTGCCGAAATTTACTTAGGGGAAAGTAGCAAAACAAGATTTAATGGAGTGAGAAATAGATTGGCGTACGATTTGTCTTAGGACGGAGTGGAGGAGGCTATTAATATCGTGGAGGGGCAAAATTATATATATATTTGTTTATTTATTTTTACATATTTATCTCTTTTCCCTCGATTGGTCTTGCTTTTATTTTATGTATCTTTGGGGGGTTCATCGACCGCCGACTCCAACTAGTTTGGGATAAAGGTGTTGTTGATGTTGAGTCTGGCTTTCCCTTTTGTCTTTAGTCCTATCGAGTACGGAGAAGCTTATATAGAGCTGCATTGATTGGTGGAAAGAAAAGCAATTGCATCTTACACAATCAATTTTTCTGCCAAATAATCATCACTCGGCATCTTTTTCCCTTCTGTCTTTCGCCCTTTCAGATTTAAGCACCTTTAACTCATCATCACTCAGCATCTTTTTCAAACGATCGTATTTTTGATTCCGCATAACTTCTCAAGAGGAATCTCCTGGTAGAGACGAAATTTCTAGAAAATGAATGGAACCAAGCTATCGGAATGCATCTTCTGTTATTTGTTCGGTTGCTATAAGTTTGAGAGGGTAAAACTTCGGGAGAGGAGATAACACACCTGAGAATGCAAATCCTGCTTATATGGAAGTTATAATGTTGGCTTGCAGACTAATTTATACCTCTTTTTGCTGTTGTTGTTTCCTGAATTCATGCAATTATTTGCTTGCTACATGTTGAAAAAATGGTTGTTATTTATTGCATTGGTTATCATCTAACTGTTAAGAACATTGGCACAATCAGCTTTTATTGCTTCTCTCGCTTCTCGTATCCGTCAACCATTATCTATAAGCGGAAAAAGCTCTTTGAGTGATTGCTTCTTAGGGGACACGCTATTAGGTGTTAGATGTCTATCCTGCACTTTCATTCAGTGTTATCTCAAATCACGCCATTTCCATCCTCTCACTTAAACTACCGTGGTCAGGATTTCAATATGAGCATTTTAGCTGCCTATATGCGTCCAAGTTCAAAATCAGAGATTGTGAAGGTACGATCCGCCTAGAATTTGTTATTTTATATGCTCTATATATATCCTTGGGTTGTGAGTTGAATCGAGCCATAATGGTCAGGTCAACCTGCTAGCATCGAGTGACGATATGAAGGAGTACTCCAACGGCCAGAATGCTCCCATGTCCAACAGCCTGGGAGGTTGATGATTCTTGGTTCGTAAAAATTGTTGTACATTCTCCTTCCTTCAATAGGTGTGAATATAGTGTTCCTGCGTTAACATTGAACAATGAACTCGTTAAGCTAGCCCATTGCGTTGTAAACAATTCACAGCAGGGCAAAGAAACTAAGCTAATAGAGAAGGGCATGGTGCGGGTAATACATAGTTGCTGTGCTAAACATCGAATGATGGACTCGTTAACTGTGTCTGTCGTGTTGTAAACAATTCGCAGCATGGCAAAGAAGCTCTATTTTTAGTGAAGGCATGGCGCGGGTATCTCATATGTGCATCTGCTACCCAATTACCTGAAGTGTTGTCATGTTGGGATTTGCCAAATTTATCTTTTTAGTGAGATAGATTATTTAATTTATGCTGTGGTTAGCAGCATCTGCAATAGTATTCATTCCCATGTAAGCATATCAAGTTTTACTGTTAAGCTCAGTAGTTCATTGTGTTTAGGGACTGTTGCATCTGTTTCCTGGGGAAGACTCGAAGGACAAATTAGACTTGGTAGGGGAAAAGTACCCAAAAAGTCACAAACTGTTGCATTGGTACTAATTCAGTTCTAAATCTAATTGGACCAATTTAGTCATTAACCTTTTTGTATTGGTACCGGTTTAGTCTATCTGGCCAATTTATGCCGGGAATCGTTGATGTGGACGCCAACTATCCTATGTGATACGCCGGTGCTGATGTGAACATTTTTTTTTTCATTTCTTTGTTTTTTTCTCTTTTTGCCGGTGGCCGACCAAAAAAGAGAAATATTCAAGAAATATTAAAAATTTTCACGTCACCGCCGACAATGCCACGTAAGGTAGCTGGCGTCTACGTCAGTGATTTTCGGTCTAAAGTGGCCGGATGGGCTGAATTGGTACCGACGCAAAAAGGTTTAGAAATAAATTGGTCTGATTGAAAGTTTTTTGGCCCGAATTGATACCGATGCAATAGAACTTTTACCGACTTGAAAGTGTGTGAATGCTGGTGCAAAATCTGGGTCTTTCTGAATTGAATTGAGCTGAAATGTTATTTCCTGTTGTTGCCATCTCATGTTGCCATGAAGGTTAGTGATATCTCAATGAGGCAAGGAGACGAGACTTGCCTTATAGTTATAGCTACAACTGAGTGGGAAAAAATTGTGGGGCTTTGTGCCTGTGTCTGCAACTGTAGAACTCTCGTTAGAGCATCAATATTGGATGAAATGAGCCTTCTTACCCCCTCCTTTCATTATTTTTCTTCATCTTATATTCCCAATTCACTTGATTTTTCTTTTAATTTGTTTTTTTTTTAAATTTTAATCCAGACCAACAACTTAAATGGATTTTTCTACAAAATTGCCTGTTACACTTTACACGGTTCCTGTTGATATTTATTTACATCTTTCTAATATGTTCACTTTTCTTTTTTCCTCAATAACTGAGTCTTCTTTCAGAAAAGGGAAAAGTTGTTTAAGAGTGCAGCACTACTTAAGTTTAGGCGCGATTTCGTCAAGATTATCCGCGGGGACTGCTATTGTTTCATTTGAAGACGCCCGAGCTCAGGAACCTCTAACCGGACCGGACTTGGCGTTGATAGTTATTAAGAAATTAATGGCGATTTTTGGACGCGTGGGCAGTAATTCTGAAATAGGTAATTTTGAAATAGGATCAAATTTGAGATCTTTTAGACAAAAAAGAAGAAGAAGAGAGAGTAAGTTGCGGGATCGATATTGAACTTAAAATTGAAGATTTTTTTTTTTTTAATCTACAAAAAACCTGGCCGATGTTTCTCCTTGAGCCCTTTGTCTACGCGTCTGCAGCATTTTCACAGGCTGTTAATGACAGCTCCCAGGAATGTGTCACTGCCAAGTTTTTAAGGTGGTACCAGTCGAGTCTGCACCACCCACCGACACCTCCGCCTCCGCCACACGGACCACAATCCCTCGGGAATCCACCCCCCACCACCTTCTCTGCCTCCTTCACGTGCGACTGACGACTACGGGACAAGTTGTACCATCACCAAACAACAGTAGACAGGCCAGTGTCACAGACAAAAAGACTAGAGTCTAACGTTTGATTTGTCCGATTTTTAGTGCACGTTCAAAACAGTTTTCGAATTACAGGAAAATATTCAATATTCAAGTTCGCCCATTGAATATTTTAATATAATTCGAAAATTATATTAAACAAGTATTAAAAATTCAGAGAGCACAATTAACAAATCATAAAATTTAATAAGGACTAAATCGTATGGACCATCCGCATCGTTTTCTAAAAATCAATTCTCATACATCGCACAAGACCCCCATTTCATCACAAGTACGGCATATACGCCGAGCTGGATCTGGACCGTCAAAAATCACGGATCTTCACTTGAATTCGTGTGGAGCGAACGTTCCGATTGAGCTCCGTCTCTCTCTCTTATATATATATATATTCCCAGGCAATAAGCTATCATGTAAGAAGGAGGAGACCTCCACCGTTTAGCAGAACCTGAAACATAAAAAGGAAAGTTAGGGAAAGCGTCATGAAGCTGCTAGCTCCGGCTCTCCTGCTCTGCTCGCTCCTCCTGAGCTTCGCCCTCTTCGAGCCTTCGTCCGCAATGTCGCGTAAGTACATAAGCAAAGCGTGCCCTCTTTATCTATTCTCGATCCGTATCGCTCCTCCGTGTTCTTTTCGCGGCGCTAGCTAGAGATCGTGGCGATGAGGCGACGACGGTGACAAGGATGAATTTGCTGCAGAATTCTGCGGGAACAAGTGCGAGGGGAGGTGCGCGAAGGCGGGGGTGATGGACCGGTGCGTCAAGTACTGCAACATCTGCTGCGAGGAGTGCCGGTGCGTCCCGTCGGGGACCTACGGGAACAAGCACGAGTGCCCTTGCTACCGCGACAAACGCAGCTCCAAGGGCAAGCCGAAATGCCCTTGATCATCAAAGCCAAAGTGCATTTCTCCATTGATCTGGAGTAACTCTTTTTCGAGTTCTTTGAGGCTTGAGTTGAAATGGCTTTCTTTGATGCTGAAATAGATAAGACAGTGTTAGAATGCAGACTAGGGTTTTCAGTCAGCATGTTATGGACACCTCTGCTTTGATCGTGCCTTGATGGTGCGTTTTGTAATCTTGCCATGGTGCCTGCTGGTGATTCTCTTTGGTGATGATGATGATGAGGACATGTTACAAGAAGTGGGTGTGGCAAGAAATGCTTTTTACACTTTTTATTGCTCTCTTTTGACCCTTTCCCATGGACTTATGTTATTGAAATTATTATTATTATTATTATTATTATTTTTGCAAAAAATGATTTTTTTGAAAATTAATGGGTTGCGTTCCTTAAAATAATTACATAATAAAAAATATTTGAATTACCGTCAATTATTTCTATCTAAGTATTTTTGTGGACCATAAAAATATTTTTGGTCCGTTTAATTTCGTAAGCGATGTGAGCATCATTTTTATATATTATGTATTTTTCGAGAAACAAATCGATGTTAAGTCTGCCTTCGTTAGATAGTTATATGCTTTTTGATTTAATGGTAGAGCGATTATTTTCCAAACTGAATGGAGTCATATGGAGTATATGACAGAGCAATCTTCGAGACTTTAGGTTTTTATCTTAGTAAAAATGATGGATCTATTGAAATAGGTAAATTCAATATGGTTTGAAAATCGTCTCGAAAAGCAGGGGGTGACGTCGGATTCGGTTTTATAACTCAGGAATCGGGTCGAACCGGTTCAATTACCGGTTCTGCTGGAGCCGACCCACGATTGGTCCGGTCTCCGATTCCAAGGTTGGACTTCTACTCGGGAACTGATTCAACCAATCCGATTCCCTATTTGAATGGCTTCTGAAACCTCTTCTCAAATATATGTATACCCATCAAGAATTGAACAAGTGATCTTCGACATAAAATAATAACAAAATAATCATTTGACCAACAAATCTTTTCAAAGTGAAATAATGCAACTACTATGTTTTTTTATCCTGATGAATTCTTCTTAATTGACATAAAAACGATGGATCTCCAAATAGAACCGGATCGGACCCGGCTGGTTCATGAATCGGGTTCTTGAATCTATACCAGTTCTCAATTGCAATCTTTTGGAACTAGAGGTCTCAAGGTTAGTTCTCCATTTTTAGGCCGAGAATTTCATCTATCTCGAAACCGATCACTCTTATAAAAAAATTAATCACCTTGTATGAGTTTGAGGCCCATATAGAAATGGGCTCCATTCATCAGAAAAGCCCATGTGAAGCTCAAAACGACACCGTCCTACTCTCTCCTTGTCTCTCTAATTTGATGTTTCGATTATTTTGAACACACTCTCTCTCTCTCTCGCTGTGCGCATCGCCATAGCCATAGCCATAGCCATCGCCATTTCCGGTTTCTTCCTCAGAGCGCGAGAAAGAGAGAACTTCCCCGAGTCACCCGACCTTCAATGGCGAATCCGATAGTTCAAGAGGTACTCGCTTCGTCGATCCTCCCCTTGTGGATTCGAATCCCAGATTCGTTCCATCTCCATCGATTTCCAAAGATTTCACCTAAATTTAGCTTCTCTCTCTCAGATTATCGAGAAGCAAGTCCTGACCGTGGCCAAGGCCGTGGAGGACAAGATCGATGAGGAGATCGCGGCCCTGGACCGCCTCGACGAGGACGATCTGGAGGCGCTGAGGGAGCGGAGGCTGGCGCAGATGAAGAAGATGGCGGAGAAGCGGAGCCGCTGGATCTCCCTCGGCCACGGCGAGTACTCCGAGATTCCCGTGGAGAAGGAGTTCTTCTCCGTCGTCAAGGCCAGCGAGCGCGTCATTTGCCACTTTTATCGCGAGAATTGGCCCTGCAAGGTGCGTTGAAGTTGATGACGGTTTTTGAATGTCCTTATTGTCTTGGTGTTTGTTGATTTTGAGGTTCTTTTGGGGGGTTGAGTAGGTGAAGTTGCGTCTCAGGAAAGTCCCTTTGCATTGCCATTGCTCCGCAATATTGGATTCTTGTGTTGATATGCAGCTCAGGATTCGGTATGGTTTTTGAAGTGTTGCGTACTCATTAGTGATTCCTGCCACGAGTAACGCTAGAAATATTATGAAGCTATGCAATTTTCGGCAAACACTACCAAGTAGTTCTTCAAGCTAGTGGGCTCAATTAAGCATTTGCCAAGTTACAGAACTTTGCCCCATTGTCTTTGTAAACCAGTTTAGCGTACTGATCTTAGCGTCTTTCGGATTTTTCTTTGTATCATATGGATTGGTATGTGTTTACAATAGGTTTTGCAGATGCAGTCAGCATAAAGATGGTTTTTTTCTTATCTTTTGTTTGAAGCAACTAAAGATGGAACAGATTTATTTCTTAGATAGATGATGTAGCTGCTACCTCTATGGTGAGATGAAGGTGACATCGACACTGGTTGGGGTTATTTAAGATACTTAAAGCAGCTGTTGATTAACAGAATTTTGAAGAGTGATGAGTTTACTTTTTGTTGATTGAATTGCCAAATCAACCTTTTGTTAGGGGGTTCGATATTGTCCTCCATGGAATTATAGCATATCTTGTGGAAGGAAAGGATTCAAACAATCTGAAAAGCAAGTGGGGCATCCTAAACTTTAGAAGGAACGATATTTGATCATGGGTGATTTGCAGGTAATGGACAAACACATGAGTATATTGGCAAAGCAACACGTAGAGACCCGCTTTGTGAAAATCCATGCGGAGAAAAGCCCTTTTCTCACGGAAAAGCTTAAGATCGTTGTTCTCCCTACTCTTGCCCTCGTAAAGAATGCAAAAGTGGAGGATTATGTGGTATGATATATGACTTTTGCATGATATATGACTTTTGCAGGTCACTCTTTTGGATTCTAGATGTCCTTATTGAGACCCAGATTATCACGTTTCTTAAATTGCTGTACTTGATCTGTATTAGGTGGGATTTGACGAGCTTGGTGGGACTGATGAATTTAGCACAGAGGATTTGGAGGAAAGATTGGCCAAATCTCAGGTTATCTTTTTTGAGGGTGAATCCTCATTAAATTCAAGGTCTGGTGCGCAAACTAGGAGGAGTGTCCGGCAAAGCTCAAACGCCGATTCTTCTGATTCAGAGTGAATATACTAAATCTATTATTAGAAATGTGATGTTATCCTTCCAAGTTATCCATCAAGTGTTGTGCCCGAGTTAAATTAGTTATATCTCTGCATATTGTTCTATTTGCTAGTGAATCTTTGATGCTCCTCATCTTGGAGTAAGATCAATAGTTTTGTGAAAGCTGTTTTGTCCTTTCATATTTTAATTTTGATACGTATTACCAAAAAAACAGAGTTTAGGCCTTCTTTGAACTACAACGGATGGAGCTGGAAATAGAATACTACGCCTCAGGGTTATAATTTCCAGATTCGTCTGTCCTTATTTATCTATTCTTATCTTACCCGTTGAAGGCGATGGAACTTAAGAGTTGTTTGTGAATGCTGCAGATTGCTAGTAATTTGCTCTATTCATGGAGGCTGGGCTTTAATGGTCTTCTGTTTATCAATACATAATTGGTAGGGTTTGGGTGACCTTGACTTGGATTATGCTTAGTAGGAGTTTTCTCGACTGCGATTATTTCATCTTATCCCATAGATTTTTGTAGAAATAACTAAGGTCAAATACTTCAAATTGTAATTCTTCCTTGTGGTTGGAGCCGGGTGTCCTCTTGAAGCGATTCAGAATCTCAGATGTCACATTCGGAGAATTGTCCAAGGATGTCTATTACAGACAGACAATGAAAGGTTGTCGAGAAAATTCAATCTGAATTGGAGATGTTGGCCAGTTGAGTTAGATCAATCGAATGAACTGCGAGTAAATAATAAGCTGGCAAGCGATTGAAAGATGATAAAAAGTGGGAAAAGAAATCACTGATCGATGTTTATAAATAGTAGATCTGCTGATACATGAAACTGGAAAAGAGAGCTCAACATGAACAACAAATAAAAAGAGCACCGAATCCCAAAACACAATCTCGCAAAACCACACATGCAAACAAATAATTCTACGAGCAAAAGGAGCAATCCCACAAGTTACAAATAAAGTGAGGTAACCTCACATGGTACAAAGATCTTCAGGGGCTGGTGGATGGAGGAGGAGTGAGGAAAGGAATGGAAGGAATCTTAGGGAGAGAACTAGGGATGCTCGGCATCGGGGGCAAGGTGGTTGGCATGGTTGGCACGGTTGGCATGCTTGGAAGTGGCGGCAGAGCAGCGGTGGGCAATGTCGGCTGGGTGGTGGGCAACGTCGGCAATGTGGGCTGAGGCAGGGTCGTCGGGATGGCGGGCATAGGCGGCAGGGCGACCTTGGGCAAAGTGGGCATGAACGGCAATGGCAGCGAGGTGGGTATCGGTAAAGTTGGTATGGTGGGAAGAGTCGGTATCGATGGCATAGTTGCTTGAAGCAGATGACGAGCTCCGAAGCTCATGTCGGCGGTCGAGAAAATTAGGGCGATGAAGAGGACAAAGCTCGTCGAGGAAGAAGCCATGTTGGTAGATGGAGCGTGGGTTTTTATGTTGAGATAGGCCCAAGGACTTGAAATCGACGAGGTGAGAGGAATGGATTGCTAATTGTGTTTGAGTAATGGAGGAAGGGAGTGTGAGTTTATATAGCATGAGATAATTATAAAGAATTTAGGGTTGTGGTAAGAAGTAGGTGACTAGCCTTTGGGTATGGTTAGGAAAGAAAAACAGAACATCTCTTTATAGGTTCCTTTGTAGCTCACCTCCTCAGCTCAGTCTTCCCACCTGCAAAAGAAAAAACGAAAAAAAGAAAAAAAAAAAGACAAAAGGCCAAATCTGCTGTTCTTGTTAGACATGGCCATGTCCTTTCGAGAAGTCAAGCTTTGCATCTATGTCTTTGTGCCACGTCTACTCCAAATTCGTTTTCATGATGAAAAAAAGCATAAGCCGATACATTTCGTGCCACATTTACTCTAAATTTTCTGTGTTCCGAACATAAATTCTTAACGCTGTTGTTAAAAGCAAATGATTTGAGCTTGAGATTTGAGAAGTGAGGAAAATAGACAATAAAACGAGGTAATTGCGAACTATCCGACAGTTTCTTGAAATTGAAGTAGTCAATGAATTCCATTTCTAGCAGAATAGTTGGCCTAAACACACGTTGATTAGGTTGGATTTGAGAATAGAGTACTTTTATGGATATTGAAATGACAAGAAACAGGTCAATAAGGCTGACCTTGAGATCTTTGTGATACAAAAATAAGTTTAGAGTAAATCTGAGACGGTTTGGGATTTTTTTTTTTTGTGAAATGAATATTAATTTGGGGTAAATGTGGCACAAATATATTAGTTTGAGAGTTATTGCGACACGAAAAATTTGTTTAGGGGTAAACGTGGTACGGATGTATTAGTTTGTGACTTTTTTTGGTGGCATTAACCCTTAAAAGAATGAAAACTGGACACAAACATTCCATGAAAAAATAGTTGCGGTCTTATTTCCTTTGATATTGGTGTCAAATGTTAACAAACTGAGTTGTATTGACGGGGTCATTTCTATCATATATAGATCAAGACGAAGTTGAGAGTGCTCGTTCTTGTCCTCGTCACATGACACTTCTCTTTAAACTCTATGCTTGTCACCTGGCTTGACATATCAATTATTTACTTGTCACCCTGCACTTTTAAATGTTACTTTTCAAATGCTAATAATAGTTTAAGTTGGTATACAAAAGCCTTCAGATGCTAAACAAATCAAGAGTAAACTTAGCAAAACAATTAATTTTGGGTTAGGCTATTTCCACTCCAGCTTTGGCTTTGACTCTCCTAAAAATAATATTTTTACCATTTTGCCCTTTTGTCTCGTATGCTTTGATCGAATTTCCCTTCCTTTTTGTTTATTTTTTTTTCTTTTCTTGTCCTGCGGTTCCACGTTCCTCCTTCCTTGTCCTTTTCCGCGGAATCTTGGACAATAACACCCGGAAACTTTAACTCCTCAATCTCTCACACAATGCCTTGATAGGCGGCAAACTTCTATCCCACCCATCGCCAATTACAGGGAAACCATCTCCGCAAGTTGCTCGAAACGCTCAATGAAGTTAGGTGCCAGCTGCTTGAATCGCCAGTTGATTGTGCAGGCGATGCGTGATGAGGACGTCCCTCCGTGAGTGATGAGGATGAGGATGAAGATGCGATACCGATGAGGAAGAGAATGAAGAGAGCAGTAACCGCGAGGAAATCAACGAGGCAAAGGAGAGAGCGAATGTGGTACTCAATTGAATAGACAAACTAGAAGAGAGGACAAAAGTGAATACGATAAGGACGATGCGCGATGGAGGCCACGTGACGTTCTTGGACTTCGAATCCGAGACTTTGCAATGTAAGCTTAATGCGGCTATAATCGGATTGTCAATTGCGATGAGATTTTTATATGATTGGACGATAACTCCATCAAACTGAGGTTGGAAGAGTGCCTGAATTAGAAAGCTACATAGCCATTTCGGAGGATTATGTTGATGACGCTACGTGTCGAGTGGTGCTGCATAAACACTAGAAGAAGAGGAGCTCCGCTGGCTGTGAAATTAGCAGTTTGGAACTTCCAACTGAGGAGATTAGACCAAAAGATGAAACTTTCATGTGTGGGATCTATAAGGACATGGTGATTGTTGATGAGATGGTGAAGAAATTGCCACGTGGGCATGATTACCATGGAGATCGCATCGTGCTGTGGTTGGGTGTGAGGAATACGTGTCCGGTTTATCAGTTCGAGTTGCCGATTGATCTTGATGAAGAGGAGAAGAGGAGAATGAATTTGAATGCAGGTGGGAGCCGGAGTTTCGTCTTCCAAGATTTTGTTAAAAAATAGAAGAAAGAAGAGGAGAAGTAACTTGGGTCCCGCAAGAAAAGAAAATGAATTAATAAACCACGGTAGAGGAAAATTTGACCAAAGGTTGGGAGACAAAGGGGCAAAAGGGTGAAAACACTATTTTGAGGAGTGTCAAAGCCAAAACTGTAGTGAAAATGGCGGCCCTTAATTTTAATGTGTAATTTCAGTACTAAACTATTTTTTTGGTCGATTCAGTTATAAACCTTTTGCTATTATGCCAATTTAGTCCATCCGATCAATTTTGACATGTCGGTGTTGGCATGGACGCCAGCTGGTGTAGGTCATCCAGTGAAATTGATTTTGATTTTTTTTCTTTTTAATTTTCCTTTTAATTTTCTTCTTTTTTCTTCTTCCCTCTTTTTCCTTATAGTGGTCACGCCTCTCCATGATTGGGTGAGGCGAAACCTCGCTATAGCTGGGCTAGAGAGGCGAGCCTTGCCCAATGACTTTCGGAGTGAAGTAAAACTCCAACTCCAATGTCGCCATCTCTCGACAATGAAATGGCGACGCCCAAACCCCTCAACCCCATCGACGACGCAAACCCTCCACTTCACTCAACGGCCATGATTCCACCCCTCAACTCGACCTCCGAACACCATCGAATCCTCAATCATCCACCGCAACCGCAGCGGCCGATGATGACGATGCAGTTATGGGCTTAAAAACGCAAGAGAGAGGCTGAAGGCGATGGCTCTGATCACCCATTGCTTCACCACCTATCTCGGCCATTGTCCATGTTAGTACCAGCCAACCAGAATTGGCCAGATGGATTGAAAAGACACAATTACAAAAGATTTATGATTAAATCGGTAAAAAAATATTTAGGATTGAATTGACATAATTGCAATAGGTTTAGGACCTTTTTTTTGTAATTTTTCCTTAAATTTGTTAAGCCTAAGATAGTAAAATTAGTAATTCGATTTAATTGACAATGGGTATGTAAATTAGTTTGTCGACTGGTTTGACAATAGGTCTTATTTGCTCCATATACACGTGGTGTTGGAAATACTTCCCTCTTTCATTATAAATAGCTCATCCCCTTTTTCATTTGGAGATACTTTCAATTCACGTGCTTTATGAGTTTCGAACTTTTATGTTTCATCTTACCTAACATGTTAAACTTTTGAATCGTATAATTGTGGGCAAAGATGATTCAAGGGACTGCGAAATTTAATGCTATAGCCAGAAAGTCTTTCTCGGCCTCATATCATTAGTTACGAACCTCTGTGTCGCCAAAGCTACAACACCCACATAATTCTTGTCACAGAAGTGTTGGCCCTTTAGCCACGAGATAAAATTAGTCGCTACTGAGCGTCAGTTTTGCGCTTTAGCCATGAAATATCCCGAGGTGAAAAGTACATTTTCTGCTACAAAATTACTCGATTACGTTTCCCAGGTCTATTGCCATTGGCCTTTATGACATTTCCGCCACGAAAATAAGCCTTAGTCATGAATTTTCCGCCTTGGTGAAAGGTCGATTTTCTTGTATTGACGATCCTCTATTACGTACAAATACGATAGAAAGTACATACAAGATACTGGAACAAAATTTATATGCAGCAAAAGAGCTCACTAAAAGACAATGTGAGCGATAAATATAATTCCAAAAGACATCTCTTGACACACCACACATACATGCGCACAACCTTACAAAGAAAGGGCGGACCCCAACAGTTTAAAGATACACACTGAGGTAACCTCACTCATATGGCACTAAAATCTTCAGGGGCTGGAGGCTGGAGGAGGAGTGAGGAAAGGAATGGAAGGAATCTTAGGGAGAGACGCAGGGATGCTCGGCATCGGGGGCAAGGCGGTTGGTACAGTTGGCATGCTTGGAAGTGGCGGCAGAGTGGTGGTGGGCAATGTCGGTTGGGTGGTGGGCAGCGTCGGCAAGGTGGGCTGAGGCAGGGTCGTGGGGATGGCAGGCATAGGCGGTAGGGTGACCTTCGGCAATGTGGGCATGGACGGCAGCGGCAGCGATGTTGGTATTGGCAAAGTTGGTATGGTGGGAAGAGACGGTATCGATGGCATAGTTGTTTGTAGCAGATGACGAGCTCCGAAGCTTATATCGGCGGTTGAGAAAAGTAGGGCAATCAAGAGGACAAAGCTCTTTGAGAAAGACGCCATATCGGTAAATGAAGTCTAGATCTTTTCAGCTGAGAAGAATGGATTGCCGATTGTGTTTGAGGCAATGGAGGAAGGGGATGGGAGTTATATAGCAAGAGATGAGTTGTATAGAATTTTTGGGTTGTGATGATAAGTTGGTGACTTACCTTTGGGAATGGTTAGGAAAGAAAAACACGGCACATCTCTTCATAGGTTCCTTGTTAGCTCACCACCTGAGTTCAGTCTTCCACCCTGCAAAAAGACAAACGTCAAATCTGCTGTTTTTGTTCGGACAGATGGCCATATCCTTTTCAGAAGTCAAGCTTCCCATCTGAGCCCTTTATATATATATATATATTACAAATTTAGGTCTCCCTCGGCATGCGAAATGCCGAGGGAAACCACGATGGGGCCCATCGACAGGCCCCACGTATTGTCGAGGGGTAGAGGGGGCAGGCCCCCCCACGTGGGGACCTGCCCCCTGCAGGCGCCCTCCCCAGCAATTAAATTGCCGAGGGAGAGGGGCGGGCCCCCCCTTCCCCCCACGCCGACACACGGCAAATCCCCCTCCCCCCTCCATATTTTTTCCTCGTTTCTCTCCCCATGCGACCACGCGGCAGCATCCCCTCATATTTCGCTGCATGGCCCCTCCCTTTTCCCTCGTCTTCGCCGTGGCTTTTTGCCGAGGGATGGGATGGGATGGGATAGCTCTTGCAGGCCTGCCTCTAGGCCTTTACGGGCGAGCGTTGCGCCTGCAGGGTGCTTCATTTTGCTTAAAGCAATGTCGAAGCAGCTATTCGTCTTCTTCATTCTGTTTCGCTCCTCATTCTCTCACAGGCACTTCGCTCTCTCTCGTTCTTCCGACATCGGTAAGTTACTCTCTCAAACACTTTTTTCATTTTAATCGCGCTCGCTTGCTCATTCTTTTCCCTCTCTCAGATAATCGCCTTCATTTTCGCTTGCCCTCGCTCTACCTTACTCGTGGTTCCTCCCTCAGATGCTCCCGGTATTAAATTCTCTCAGACGATCGGGTATAATTTTTTGTTATTATTTTCGTAGTGTTTAAAATAATTTATAAATTTCTTATTTGACAGAATTTGAGAAAAAAACAAAGCGGGTCTTTCTCTTAACGGTTTGAGCTCCTCATTCGTTGCGTACTCTCCTTTAGTCGTTTAAGGTAAATTTCATTGTAGTTGTTTTTTGCATTTTCGTTAGTATAAATTTATTTATTTAGTTGTTTAGTATAAATTTATAGACAGTTAATAATATGTTATAATTTTTCGTTAGTATAAATTTATTTATTTAGTTCGTTAGTATAAATTTATAGACAGTTAATAATATGTTATAATTTTTCGTTAGTTTAATTTGTTTATTTAGTTGTTTAGTATAAATTTATAGACAGTTAATAATATGTTATAATTTTTCGTTAGTATAAATTTATTTATTTAGTTCTTTAGTATAAATTTATAGACAGTTAATAATATGTTATAATTTTTCGTTAGTTCTAATTTATTTATTTAGTATAAATATATAGACAGTTAGTAATATTTTATAATTTTTCGTTAGTATAAATTTATTTATTTTAGTATAAATTTATAGACAGTTAGCAATGTTTAATAATTTTTCGTTAGTATAAATTTATTTATTTATTATAAATTTATAGACAGTTAATAATATGTTATAATTTTTCTGTTAATGTGATGATAGTTCTAATATTTATGAATTTAGGTATTCTATAAAAACGGGTCTTTCTCTTGACAGTTTGAGCTCCTCATTCGTTGCGTACTCTCCTTCAGTCGTTTGAGGTAAATTTCATTGTAGTTATTTTTTGCATTTTCGTTAGTATAAATATATTTATTTAGTATAAATTTATAGACAGTTAATAATATGTTATAATTTTTGGTTAGTATAAATTTATTTATTTATTTCTAATTTATAGACAGTTAATAATATGTTATAGTTTTTCTGTTAATGTGACGATAGTTCTAATATTTATGAATTTAGGTATTCTATAAAAATATGTACTGTTATAGGAATGAGAAAAGTAATTACGTGTTGCGATCCAGCGATTTTTCTTTTTAAATCATAACCGATAAATTTTTGAAAAAATAACTCGAAAAGCACGGGCCTGGTTTTCGCCGGTCCAAAAAATATTTTTTTAATAATTTTAAAATTCGAAAAATAAGAAATCGGAAAAAAATAAAAGAAAATTACAAAAATAAATTATATATATAAGAATCAACTGGCCATGCACAATTTTGTGTAGTTTGGCCCTTTATTTTCCAAAAATTGACCATTTTGCCTTTCTCATTCCGAGAAAGTTTATAAAAATCCGAAAAAGTATTTTCAATATTATGACCCACAATTTTTCAAGAAAATAACGATTTTCCCTTAAGAAAAATCCTGAAAAATGATTTTCGAGAAAAGAAGAAGAAGACAAATTTGATCTTTTGGGAAATTATTCTCAAAGAATTAGAAAAACTTCTAAAGAAATCGCAAAAATCTGAAAATTGTAAATTCGAGAGGTCCATCTACATCTTTCGCACAATGTACAGCTTTTACGAAATAATTTATAATTTATGTATTTAGCAGAATGTCGTCTACATCTTTTGCGGTTGTTCGCTGGGGAGGTACAATAGTATGAAATCAATATGGACGTGATTACGATGGGGGACATTCTGCTATGTTCCAATTCAGAAATATCTCCACATTTGATGAGTTACGTGCTACGATTGCGCACGCAATGAATATAACGGGAAATCAGTATATTCGTAGCGTGATGTATAGATACCCGATTGCAACACACGATGTACATGACATTATGGAGGTGTATAATGATGATATAGTCGGGATGATCCAGCAGTTTGCACTTTGGGTTGGTTCTGTGGGATTTTTACAGTTCTATGTAACTGTCGATGAACACCAAGTAGGAGGTTCCAATGTTGGTGAAGATGACATTGGTGTGCATAATCAGCACGTGAAGCTCGATGATAATGATGGAATTTATATCGATGAAGAAGATGATCCTTGGATGGATACTGATGACAGTGATAAAGAAGATGTCGAAGATGACAATATGGATGCTTACTACAACATCCATTGCAACAATCTCATCTCGCCGTTGGTACATCCACCGCCCCATTCGGAGATCGACTTTGATATGATGCAAGTCGATACAAAAGCGAAGCCGAAACGTAGGTCATTTCATCCATCAAAAGAATTTGAGGTTGATATGGTGTTTCCATCACGAGACGCGTTACAGTTGGCTGCGAAAGAGTACTCTCTAACAAGAAATCAGAGCTTTTGCAGTGATGTGACAAATAAGTCACTATATATTATTAGGTGTGGTAATAAGAATGGGCCGTGTGATTGGAGGCTCCGCGCATCTAATAAAGCGAGCACCCTATTTTGGAAAATAATTAAGTACAATGGGCCACACACATGCACAAATCCTCAAATGTCACGGGACCACCAACAACTTGATCAGAAGTACATATGCGGTCAGATAAAGGCAATGGTCAGAGCCCAACCAGATATCAAAATCAAAGCACTGATGGCAGAAATTCAAGACAAGCTGCACTTCGAACCTACTTACCGTAAAACTTGGGCAGCTAAACAAATGGCAATCGCCCAATTTTTTGGAGGATGGGATGAATTGTACGGTAGGCTGATGAAGTACATGAATGAAATGCTGTTAAAGAATGCAGGTTCTCATTTTGTGATTGATGATCGCATGAGCCAAGATTGGAGCCGTACCTTTTTCAATCCCATGTTTTGGACTTTCAAGCAGACGATTGAAGGCTTTGCAAGTTGTCGACCTGTGATATTTGTTGATGGTACTTTTATGTACGGGAAATATCGAGGAACGCTCCTTGTAGCGACCTCACTTGATGGTAACAATCATATATTCCCGCTGGCATTCGCTGTGGTCGATCGGGAAGATAATGACAATTGGACTTGGCTTATGACTCTATTACGGAGATATGTCTGTTGGAGGAGGGACAATATTTGTGTAATATCAGATAGGCACAAAGGAATTAAAAAAGCAATGGAGACTGCAGTGTGACGTCCTCCACATGGCCACCATAGATTTTGCGCACGGCATATTGTCAGCAAATACAATAGAAAATTTAAAAATGCCGAAGGCAAAGGTCTCGTTGAGGAGGCAGGTAAAATTTAAAAATTTAAATTTTTAGAAAAATAATGTTGATAAATTTGAGTGCGAAGCACTAATTATTATTGTAATATACAGCTTACGCGAATCAACCGCAAAAGTTTGAACGCATCATGGCCCAAATTAGGGGTATGGATCCACGCATAGCTGCTTGGTGTGATCAGATTCCAAGAGAACAATGGACCAAGGCTTATGATGGATGGAGAAGATATGGAGCGATGACAACAAATGTAGTTGAATCGGTCAACGGCATGTTAAAGGGTTATCATGGTCTGCCAATAATGGCTATGGTGGATAAGATATTTTATCAGTTGAACCTTTATTTTGACACGAGAAGAACGACGTACAGGATGCATGAGGCCTAAGGACGTATATTGACGCATTTTGCGGGTCAGACGCTCGAGGAAAACAGTCAACGTGCAAATTGGCATGAAGTGACACGTTTCGACTCTGATACAGGACTTTTCGAAGTAAAAACTGGAGTTGACAGATCTAGAGGATCAGGGGGCCGGAAGCACATAGTGAGCATAGACCAGAGAACGTGCACGTGTGGAAAATTTTAAGAGATTAAAATTCCATGTTCCCACGTAATTGCTGCATGTCAAACACATGCTGTTGATTACAACATGTACGTGGATGAGTGCTACACGATGGATAAAACCCTTCAGTGCTATCAGTATCCATTTTATCCGTCAGGCGATATTGATTATTGGTCTACACCTGACGTGCTGCCATTAGTGCCAGACCCGAGACGCATTAGGAAAAAAAGGAAGACCCTGTATCTCACGGATACGTAATGAGATGGACTGGACGACGCCTAGCAGTAGTTCTTCTGGCATCAATTGTAGTAACTGTGGAAAATCAAGGCACAATATTGAAACTTGTGCATACAGATCGACCCGAGAATAGCTCATAGTTGTGTGAATTATGTAAATTAGATATAGTAATTTGTTTTCTTTGAGTAAAGAACTGTATTGATCTTTTTTTTTAATGTTGTTACATTATATATGTAAATTACCTCTGAATTATGACTATCGTTGTTACATTTTTTTTTAAATATTTCATTATTACATTATGTATGTGAATTTATTGTAATAATATAATATCACAATTGTAGATATGGCACAGAGGACTTACATTCAGCCGGGACCTGAGAATCATTCCCTTCTTACAGGGCAGGCCCGACATAGATCAGAGACCGTATAGAACGCTAAGGTATTTTTAAAATTTATCAGTTTATCTGTCTATAAAAGCGGCAATGTGAAAATTGTTACTAACAATTTATTTTACATTTCACAGGGACATCATTATGTACCCCTTAGATGTCAGCGAGCGATGTTACACGTCGATATCGATGATCTTGATCCGCACATAGTCCCATATCTTCGGGCCTCGGGATTTTACGAAATTTATATGATGGGTTTTTTTCCAGTTAGACTGGTATTTGATTACCGCGTTGATCGAGCGATGGAGACCTGAGACCCACACATTTCATATGTCGAAAGGTGAATTGACTATCACTCTACAAGATATTGTGCTGATCACAGGGCTGCCCATCGATGGATTTACAGTTACTGGCCCTACTAATTTCAATTGGGGCACTCTATGTGATGATCTACTTGGTGATCGCCCACCCAACTTGAAAGCCACACAAATAAACTTAGGATGGTTGAAAGACCACTTTGACTAGCTTCCGATCGACGCCGATGAGGTCACCGTCGTGTAGCATACTAGGGCATTTATTCTCCACCTACTTAGAGAATCTATTTTTGCAGATAAATCAGGGGCCCGAGTTAGTTTGCTATTTCTTCCACTATTAGGAACCTCAACGACTCTACGTAGTATAGTTGGGGTTCAGCAGCGTTTGCTTGGTTGCATCGGGAGCTATGCAATGCAACCTATTTCAAGATGCATCAAATCGGGGGTGCCTTACATGTTTTGCAGATTTGGGCGTGTGAGCGCTTCAAATGCATCGCCCCAACCCTGATGGATCGTCATCCTTTGGAAGATGCACCTCTTGGTAGTCGGTATGTGATCTGTTGCTTTTTTAGGTTCACGAGTCATTAATTCTTTCTAGTGCGTATCATATATAATTTTTTTTAATGCAGATGGAGACTAGGCCTACAGACAACGGTAGTTCCCACACATGCGTTGTCACATTTGCGCTATCAATTTGATAGAATGACATTAGAAGATGTAAGTAATGATAGAAACCAATGGGTTTAATATAATGTTAGCTTTTAGATTAATTATTGGTTTTATTTGATGTATTTTGTTACAATAACAGATTATTTGGAAGCCCTACACCAATGACATTCTGAGGGATCTACCAGCTTACTGCTGTCGCGACCCGTCCGAAGGCGGACGCGGCTAATGGATTACCGATCGCGGGCCTTCCCCCGCACAAGGGTGCAGATCGCGGGCTTTGGATCGGCGCGGGCCCTCCCAAGCCCATACCAAATCGCGGCGCGAGTATTTTTCAAAGGGATTCGACGATAACAGTCGATCGCTTTCGACCTTAGTGTGGTCGTGGTGGCATGTGCAACTTGTGCATGCATTTGGAGTCGCCACCGGTCTTTCTTGGAGGGTAGACCGGAAACCTTATTGACTGATTGGGAGAGATCGATCAATTCTGCGGAACCAGAGATTTTGAGTTCGGGGACTTGGTTACGTTGATGTCATTACCAACGCCCTTTCGGTACCTAACGCGAGTGATTTTCCTAACTAGGATTTCATGCAGGCGCAATTTTGGGTGAGGTAAGTCTGACTTTGCACATTAACCAGTTTAACATGCTCACGTAATCATAATAAATAAATAGATGTCAATCACATAAACATCTATCCTACGTGGTGATCATGGAATTATGATTTAATGGGTCTCGAGCCAATGAGACCACATTTAATCATTTTAATATTTTAATAACGGATAGCCGCTCTTCGCTTCTTCTTGATTTCTTGAACTCTTCAAGAATTGGGCCCTAAAGAGCTCGCCGACTTAAAAGGCTCCTCCACGTAATCCTCGTAGCATTTACATCAACAATTGACTATGCTAAAAATAAATATTACATGAAAAATAAAAGGAGTACGCAGCCTCCATTTAATAATTACAACCCCAAATATATAAATAATCACCATACATTCATACATACATCAATCACATTGATTAGGGATTTTTCCATGATCACCACCCTTCCACGTAAGTAATAAATGCACAATTTAAAACTTAGGAAGGCACAATAAAAATTCTACGTTGAATCATATTCAAAATTTTTACGTAAAATAAGATAGCCATAAATTTTCGATTCAAAATTGATTTAGTCTCAATTTTTGCTACGTTGATTAATTTATCATATAAAATAATCAACCTCCATTAGCCATGTAAGACGAACAATTCGTTAATACATATTGGCCATAGTATTGCAAAAAATCAATTAAATGCACGAAAACACCTAAGGATCGGCTCTGATACCACTGTTGGGATCCACGTAACACGTAGCGGAAATAAATAACAACCCATACATGTATCTCCAGAGGCGTACTTCGTGCATTTCAATCGAAAAAAATCACAAAGCCTCAAAGGGAGTAAATAGATTACCTCTCGTAGCGTGCTTGAACGGAGGTGTCGGTTCGATGTTCTTCGATCTCAGCCTCCACAAGTGTTAGGCATCTAGTTCGGACACACCACCAATTGACGAACGGGGAGACGACTAATAACTCCACAACAATTGTGCTAGCAATATGCGGAATCAATATTCCGAACTTAGCATATTTTGCTCACTCAAGATTATGAGAATATAGAGAGTGTTTGTGTTCTTCTCTCTAAGCTCTCAAAAATTTGCACACTCTACAAAATGTCTCTCCTCTTCAACCTCAAAACTCTTGCCATCCTTTTATAGCAAAAAATACCTTCCAATAAATTGTATTTAAAAATAGCACTAACAATTATAAATTCTATCTAAAAATAGCACTCACAAATAAATGACATTTAAAAATAGCACTAACAATAGCACTCACAATTTATAATACAAAAATGCTATTTAAAAATAGCACTAACAATAGCACTCACAATTTATAATACAAAAATGCTATTTAAAAATAGCACTAACAATTATAAATTCTATCTAATAATAGCACTCACAATTTATGATAAATAAATGACATTTAAAAATAGCACTAACAATAGCACTCACAATTTATGATAAATAAATGTCATTTAAAAATAGCACTAACAATAGCACTCACAATTTATAATACAAAAAATGCTATTTAAAAATAGCACTAGCAATAGCACTCACAATACAAAAATGCTAAAAAAAGGCACTAACAAAGGTGTTAAAAATAATAACCATTATTATTATTACAAGAGTTAAAGAGGTTACCAAACAGTACAAATATGCATAACGTATAAATACGTATGACGTATAAATACGTAGAGCATACGTATACATCCGTGAAACCGGGGACTAATTGAAAGAAAAATGTGCAATTAAGCCATTTTGGTAAAAATTGATTAAATTGGAGGGCAAATTGACCTAATTGCACTTTAAGACTTTAGAATCCAATGTCATAGCTTATAAAAAGTGAGAATTGAAAACTAAAAGACTCGAAAATGATTTTTTTTAGGCTCGGTTCGGGTTTATGTTTGTGAAGGAACATAGTGACCCGAGCCGAATTTTTGAGATTTAAAGTGACACACTTGAAGAGGAAATTAAAACAAAATTATCGAATATTTTTGGGTATTTTTCTGACCACGAATGGTATTTTTCTGATTTTTTGGGTATTTTTATAATTAAATAAACTCGAAAAATATTAAAAATACCGAAAAATATTTTTTGTTCAAAATTGGTCCCTAAGGTTAAACCAAGGCTTCCAAAGTTGATTTTGTGATTTTATGACCTTTTTTGATATTTTTAATTAATTTTAAAGAATGGTAAAAAAATCAGGTGTCAACAACTGCCTACAAGGACGAGACATTTGGAGAGCTCGTGTCTTACTCATCTGTTACTGGATAGTTGAGTGGCATTATCCAGACCGAGTACTTCGTCAGTTCGGTATGCAGCAGCCGATACCTATACCTCCGCATGATCATACGCGCTTTCATGATATTGAATTAAGGCCAGTTGGGAAGGATTGGGTAAAAAAGCACAGACGGTCGATTGATATGTGGGACAATCGTGCCAATTATATTGTCAATGGCCATCCTGCAACGGAAGAACTCCATTTTCATTCAGCATATATGGAATGGTACCGTAGACATACGCGGAAGTGGATTTCTATTATGGAAGCTGCAATGGGTGTCGCGGTTCGTACAAACACTTTTAATTTAATTCATTATGTGTCAAAAAAATTTCCATAATTATTTTTTAGTAATATAACGTATTTGATAATTTTTGTTAATTTTGATATCATTACTAGGGCGATGGTGTCGAACACATCTTACATATCATACGTAACTTCAATCGATCTCGGGAGTCTTGGGAAGCTTTGGAGAATATAGCTACGGCAATGCTACATGCCCATGTCGCGACCCTCTCGCGGAGCGTCATGCCGGAGGGGGCTAATGGGCCGTCCGATGTTGCCTGATCGGACGTGGGCCTCTCCCAAGGTCCATCACCCAAATCGCAATGACTGGATATACGCGGTCGACCTTCGGTGTGGTCTGATGACATGTGATATGTGTACATGCCAAGGAGTTGCCACCAATCGTTTCGTGGAGGGTACGATCGGAAACCCTATCGAATGGTTGGGAGCGGTCTATTCGATTCTGCGAAAACCAGAGAAGTGGGATCGGTGACTTTGTTACGCCAACTGCTAGAGTTGATGCCCTTTCGGCACCTAAGTTGAATGATTTATCTGATCCTAGGATTTCATACAGATGAGTGGGGTACAGATCCTAAATCTAGGAGTTCATGTAGATGGGAGTGGCTATCCTATCACTCATAGTTAGTAAAAATAACTGCGCAAATCAAGGATCCAAAACATGTGGATAAAACACATGAAAGCAGCATGGCATCCCTAATGAGGTCCTATTAGCCTAGAGAAATATCAATCAAAGTTTAGGAATAATTTTGACATGATCCGCCCATGTGGGGCAGAATCGTAATTTTGGGGATAATTTGCCTCAGAGGGGAAAAAACGTCATTTCAGATGAAATATGCAGTCGAAATAAGGTGGAAATGGGATTGATAATAAAATCCTTCCATTTCCTATTTTTCGGGAATTTTCAAAATTTTTTTGGAATTTAAAAGTGATTTTACCTTTGGAGGGGTAAAATCGTCATTTTGGACAAAGATGAGAACTGAAAATCTCAAATATTAGGATTGGTCACCCACCTGACCCAAACCCTAATTTTAAGCCATTCTCAAGACTCGATTGGAACAAGAAAGACGATTTTTCCATTGGGGGCAAAATTGTTATTTTGAGAAAAGAGATAGGAATCGAAACCCAAGCCTAAGAATTGGTCTCCTACCCGACCCTAATTCTCACATTGGCATTATCGACTTTATCTTGCATATACAGCAGAGGCGACTTACCCCTAAAGGGTAATATCGTCAATTCTCGGAAGAACGGATAAGAAACCCCAAAAATAGGATTGACCAGTTGTCTGTGGTCAATCCTTGATTTTTAGGGATTTCTGGAGTATCTAGGATTTTTCCACAACTTTCCTACATTTTTTGGGATTTTATGTGATTTTCTAGCATTTTTTGGATTTTCTAGAAATTTTCTGATTTTTTTAATTTTTAAAATAATTTTCTAATTTTTTTATTTAAAAAATGTTTCGGACCGGGTCGGGTGACCCTACCCATGACCCGCGGGCGGGCGGCCCGACCCACTCGGAACCGACCCGCACCGAAATGGCACCGTTTCAATCTCTCTCGCTCGCATTTTCAAATTCCCCCCCAAATCGAACCGACGCTCCTGATCGCACCACCTGGCGGACGCGCGGACGGTCAGATCTAAAGCAGGAAACTGATGGTTCAGATTGAAACACCCGATCGAACTACAGCCGTCCGATCAACTTATCTGAAAATGATTTTTATTTCCGAAAAATGTGAGATCTTGACACGTGGCACATTATCCACCGTCGGATCAAGCTTGTTTTATTCGGTTATAACCGAACGGCTGACGTGGCTGCCACGTGGACGCCACGTGGCAATTGACTCGGTCAACCGCCGTTGACCTGTCAACGACTCACCGGGGAAGACGACCGGCGCTGGTACTGTCACGCCGGCGCCTCGTCGGAAGGCCATATCTCGGCCTTCCGATATCCGATCGACGCGAAACCAACGGCATTCAACTCGCCGTGACTTCCTCTACAACATATATCACGCTCGACACAGCAGAATCAAGTCTCATCTACTTGCTATTTCCGGCCAAAGCTAAGCTCCGGCGGCTACCCGCCCTAGCCTTTTCTAACATTGCTTAACTAAACAAATCGATCGGGAAGCATAACAAAGGGCCAAGAAGACTTACCTGGCCATCGCGAGGGCTCGGTTTGGTCTAGAATGAGCTATGGAGCTCGTGACCGATCGGTCATGGTGGGGGATAGACTCGACGATTTAGGCGATGAAATGACATGCGATCACAGGCAAAAATGTTCAGTGAATCGATGCAAATAGATTGCAACCAAAATCGCAGCCAATGAATGGCTCTAACTTAAGTTGCCATTAGAGGTCGAGCTCGAGCTCGAAGGAGGACCTCACCTGATTCTGAGATGAAATGAGACGTCGCTTGGTTCTGGACATTCCTTGGGGTGTCACGAAGCTCGGAGGACGTATCCGAAGCTTCGGTTTCGCGCCGTTCGTCAGGGTCGAGCCTTTGAAGCTCGTGGTCTCCTTCTTCCTATGGCGCCGATCTCTCTCTCTCTCTCTCTCTCTCTCTCTCTCTCTCTCTCTCTCTCTCTCTCTCTCTCTCTCTTTTGGCTCTTTATGCGTTTCTTTCTCTCTCTGCCTCCCGCTCTCTTCGCGAGCTCTCTGTTCTTCTCCCTCTCTAGCTCTCTGTGCGTTTTTTTCTCTCTCTGCCTCTCGCTCTCTTCGCAAGCTCTCTGTTCTTCTCCCTCTCTAGCTCTCTGTGCGTTTTTTTTTTCGTCGTCCCCTCTTCTTCGCCTCTCTTGTTCGTTCATAAAACCAATTGGAACCTCCCTCAACCGACTCCCCCCGCAACTGATTTTCTTTTGTTTCTTCCTCCTGTGCGTGCGCGAAGAAGCCCCAAGGAGAAAACGTTCTCCTCGTTCTACTTATGACCGACTTTGGTCAATGGGTTGATTGGGTTGGGTCAACCCGACCCAGTCGACCCGATTCGTCAAAAAGAAGACAAATTGATCTACCAAAATTCATAATTTCTCAAATTAAATTCAGAAATCGGCTTCCACGAGATGAATCCCATCTAATATGGTGATTTAGTGAAAAATGAATGTGGAATCAAACGAAAACCCTAAATGTTGAGTAGGATCCGAAATCGATTTTTGCCAAATTGATGTTATTAATGGACGAATCAACCCCAATTGAGCCCACCATTAGATTCAGGGGGTCAAAACCTATAGGGAGAAAGCATTGGGGTTCTATGGGTGTCTCTGAGAAAAGTTTAATTTTGGATTTGATATTTTAGGGACTAAAATGAAAAAATTTTCATGCAATTAAGTCTCTAAAGCCAAAATTGATCAAATCAGCGCACAATTGAACCGAATTGAAATGTAGGGCAATCAAGTTGAACGCCTGGATTCTAAAAATGCAAAATATTGCAAATAAAAGACTCAAAGCATATTTTTTGACAAATTCAACCTTGTGCGTTACAAAAAAACACACAAAATTAAACTTGAATTTCGACTCTTGATGAGGTCAAAAATGATTAGAAAATTAAAAGAAAAATATTGACTATTTTCCTATATTTTTGTGGCCTCAAATACTAGTTTTGTGATTTTTCTAGTATTTTCCTATTTTCTAAAAATACTAAAAAATGCGAAAAATATGAAAAATTATTTTTTGGTAAAAAATGGTTCCTTAGGCTTGGCCAAGGCCATCAAAGTTGATTTTGTAATTTTTTGTCTTTTTATGGATTTTTGTTGTTGTGATTTTTCAAAATAAGACTGAAAACGACTTGGTCAAAAATCAGGTTGTCAACAGCTGCCCCTCTTTGAGGGGAATCTCGTGAAAGGTTTCCCTCAAAGACAAGTGACACCTGAGTCTAGACCGACTCGACTGGGGAAAAGAAAAACGAATCCTGACATTCAATCTTTCTTGTCTTGTTGGTAAACGCTCTGCTCGTCCTATCTTTGCCAACGTGAGAGAGAGAGAGAGAGAGAGAGATGGAATAGGGATGCTTACCTGCTATTCACCTGCCCGATGCTCGTGCGACATGCGCGGTGTTTGGCCGATTTAAGTGAATATCTAGGGATTTGCCTTTTGAGTATTCTAGGGCTATTAAACTCTAGCCCGTATGGTAGGCCAAACCAGAGTGTGATTCCCATTTGACAGGAACCTATGAATGACGCACCCATTCTTTAGGGATTGTCAGAAGTTTTGATCCGTACAGTGGACCAAACCATGAATATGACTCCTCTCTGCTAGGAACCTATGGATGACGCACCCTTTCTGTAGGGATTGTCGAACATTTTGATCCGTCAAGGGGATCAGGCCGGAAATAGGACTCCTTTCTGCTAGGAGCCTATGGATGACACACCCGTTCTGTAGAGATTGTCGAACATTTTGATCCGTCAGGGGGATCAGGCCGTGAATAGGATTCCTTTCTGCTAGGAACCTATGGATGACGCACCCGTTCTGTAGGGATTGTCGAACATTTTTATCCGTCAGGGGGATCAGGCCGTGAATAGGATTCCTTTCTGCCAGGAACCTATGAATGACGCACCCTTTCTGTAGGGATTATCGAACATTTTGATCCGTCAGGGGGATCAGGCCGTGAATAGGACTCCTTTCTGCTAGGAACCTATGGATGACGCACCCGTTCTGTAGGGATTGTCGAACATTTTGATCCGTCAGGGGGATCAGGCCGTGAATAGGACTCCTTTTTGCTAGGAACCTATGGATGACGCACCCGTTCTATAGGGATTGTCGACAAATAAGCTGGTTCTACATCTTGAGGAATCAACGAGGGTCTATACAAATGAGGTGTACTTAACTCTTAGGTTTACCAAATGAGCTATTCTGGGTTTAGGGATTACCTAGAACCTTACAGAAAGCTAGTTCTGAAGACGGTCCTTTTGACATGTGAGGTGCCATTCTAGGATCTGGGGACTCCAGGTATCCTGCAGAAAGCTTAAACCTACAAAAACTTTGATAAGATTTTTCTGGGATTTAGGGGTTACCTGAAATCTCGCAGAAAGACGATTCTGAAGATTGTTCTGTTGACATGGGAGGTGACATTCTGGGATCTGGGGACTCCAAGCATCCTGCAGAAAGCTCAAATCTATAAAACTGAAATCTCACAGAAAGATGATTCCGAAGATTGTCTTTTCGACATGGGAGGTGACATTCTGGGATCTGGGAACTCCAGGCATCCTACAGAAAGCTCAAACCTCGAACCTACAAAACTTTTATAACACTCTTCTGGGATTTAGGGGTTACCTGAAATCTCACAGAAAGAAGATTATGAAAATTATCCTTTTGACCTGTGAGGTGGCATTCCAGGACTTGAGGACTCCAAGTATCCTGCAAAAAGCTCAAATCTGAAATCTCGCAGAAAGAAGATTCTGAAACTTATCCTTTTGACATGTGAGGTGACATTTTGGGATTTGGGGACTCCAAGTATCTTGTAGAAAGCTCAAACCTACAAACATTTCATCAAAAGATATTTTTCTAGGGTACGGGATTACCAAGGATCCTACAGAAAAGTAAGCTTGAAAGCTCTTCTTCACAGAGCAAGGCATCCTTCTAGAATTTGGGGCTACCATGAGTTCTGTAGAAGTTTAACAAAAAAAGATAGCATTCTGAGATCAGGGGTTACCAGGAATCCGTTAGAAGCTTAATCATATAAACTTTTCTTTTCAGAGAAAGGTGTCATTATAGGACTTGGGGTTGCCACGAGTCCTGCAGAAATTTAAACCAAGAGAGATAGCATTCTGGGATCAGGGGTTACCAGGAATCCGTCAGAAGCTTAGTCATACAAATTCTTCTTTATAGAGAAATGTGTCATTCTGGGACTTGGGGTTGCCACGAGTCATGTAGAAATTTAAACCAAGAGAGATAGCATTCCGGGATCTGGGGTTACCAAGAATCCGTCAAAAGCTTAGTCATACAAATTCTTATTCTCAGAGAAAGGTGTCATTCTGGGACCTGGGGTTACCACTAGTCCTGTAGAAGTTTAAACCAAGAGAGATAGCATTCCGGGATCTGGAGTTACCAAGAATCCGTCAGAAACTCAGGCATATAAACTCTTCTTCTCAGAGAAAGGTGTCCTTCTAGGACCTGGGGTTACCATGAATCATGCAGAAGTTTAAACCAAGAAAGATAGCTTTCTCGGATCTAGGGTTACCAAGAATCAGCCAAAAACTTAGTCATATAAACTTTTCTTCTCAGGGAGAGGTGTCCTTCTAGGACCTGGGGTTACCATGAATTCTGTAGAAGTTTAAACCAAGAAAGATAGCTTTCTAGGATCTGGGGTTACCAAGAATCCGTTTGAAGCTTAATCATATAAACTCTTCTTCTCAGAGAAAGGCGTCCTTTTGGGGTCTGGGGTTACCATGAATCCTGCAGAAGTTTCAACCAAGAAAGATAGCTTTCTAGGATCTGGGTTACCAAGAATCCGTTTGAAGCTTAATCATATAAACTCTTCTTCTCAGAGAAAGGCGTCCTTCTGGGGTCTAGGGTTACCATGAGTCCTGCAGAAGTTTAAACGACAAAAGATAGCATTATGGGATTTGGGGTTACCAAGAACCCAGCAGAAGCTTTGACTAAGGAAGGTTATGTCCTTCTAAGATTTGGGGTCATCAAAGATCCAAGAAAGCTTGTGTTCTTTTGAGATCTGGGATCGCCAGGATTCCTGTAGAAGCTTAGACAAGCAAATTTTCTTTACTAAGAAATATGTCCTTCTAAGATCTGGGGTCATCAGAGATCCAAGAGAGCTTGTGTTCTTTTGAGATCTGGGATCGCCAAGAATCCTGCAAAAGCTTTAAACAAGCATTACCAAGAAATATGCCCTTCTGGGATCTAAGGTTGCAAGAAATCTAGCAGAAGCTCAAACTTGAAAGTTACTCTTCATAAAAGAAGTAGCATTTTGAGGTCTGGGGATAACGGGGATCCTACAGAAGCTTGAACATGTAAATTCTTTCTTACCAAGAGAGGTTGTATTCTTCTGAGATATGAGATTACTAGGGATTCTACAGAAGCAAGAGAGGTAGTGTTCTTCTGGGATTTGGGGTTGCCAGAAATCCTGTAGAAGTTTAGACATGTAAATTGTTTCTTACCAAGAGAGCTACAAGCCATTCTGGGAGCCGAAGTCATCAAGAATCTTGCAGAAGCTTCAATCTGAAATTTTCTCACCAATGACACATCAATGGTCTTTAAGTGATATCTAATATCAAACTGTCATCACTTTATGACTTATATCGTAGTCATGAAAAATTTCAATAAATGCATTATGATGCTAGAGGTTATCCAAAACACCTTGCAACATACGTAAGTGATCAAAAATTCCTTATGGGGAAAGTTTGAATCAAACAATCTGAAATTACCAAAAGAGTTTGGTTAAAACGTCCGTTGGAGTATTCTCGTCAAAAATGACTTCTCATTGTTTTTTAGATAATTGTCTTTTATCAAGAATGCACTCGAATTTCCCATCAAACCTGTGCCTAGGGTCCAGGATCATTCGCAGTGAATACACCTCGATCGATCAGGAGGACTTCCGAGGGACCGTAATATTGGGCTTGGTCAACGATTTTCAAAGGGGGACTTGCAAGCAAGTCAAGGCTTTTGAAGAGAAGTCTTCAACGTCTGCTCCAAGTTTACAAGTCAAGAAACCTGCAAAATGAGAAAGAAATAATCTTGCTCGAACTTCTTCGAGCTAAGCTTAGACATTAAACCCTAAGTCAATCCAAGTGCCTTAATCAGAAAAGGCTTTTCAGGGTTGTAACGTAGGTAGGATTGGGGACCAAAAAAGGCTTGTTTTTGGCTCAGAATACACGAAAGGTTTAACATTGGTGATCACTAGAGGTTTACCACCGATCTTGTCCTTTTCGGTTCAAAGAGCGTCTTTAGTCTTCGAAGTGTATTGATAGTCTTTGAAGAGCATCGTTAGTCTTTTGAGAACACTCTTTCTGTTTAGAGAGCATTACTGATCTTCGGAGAGCATCATCAGTCTTTGAAGCGCACATTTATCTTTAGAGAACATCTCTTTCTTGTTGAGACAACGTCAATATCTTGTCTATGCTTTTGTCATCTGAATGTGACATAATCTGAGAGTATCTTTCACAGTTCAGCTCCCATGGGATTTTCTTTTACAACCAGATCTCACTAGTGACCTATACAAAGGTATCATGTCATCTTTTGGCATTTACAAGATCAAACACATGATTCACAAGTGTACAAGTACTTGGATGGGTATTGGCCTTGCTTTTACTAGGCACTTTGCTTTTTCTTGACGTCCATAATTGAATTTTTCTCTCTTTTTTCTTTTCCTCATCTTTTGTTGAAATCACATCTTTTCCTTTCTTTTGGGAACCAAGATTTTCAAATGAGTGTGCTAGATATACAACTTGAATCTCAACACTCAAACATTAGTCCATGAATTTTTACAAATCCTATCTTTCGAACTTATCCGTTCTTGAAGTGATGTCGCTTCCGTCTTGGAATATGCAATGATCACCAACGGATTTATGAAACGAATATATAGGATCAACTGGACTGTGCAAAGAGTAAAAGTGTATAGGATAGAGAAACGAATGCTTTTTGTCATCTTAAAGCATTTGAGTTACCATAGAAGTTAAAATGACAAGCAACACAAGAAGATTGATGCAAGTCTGAGCAAGAGAATTTCTAACCATTTACCTCCTGATACTGCTGGACTTACCTCTAGTTGGCCCCAATGTGGGGGTGGTTCTTGACAGGGGTAAAAAATGAAACCGTCGTTCAATGGGTTATCAATGGCCACCTGTAGTGTTTATGATAGAGAAACGAATGCTTCCGTCGTTCCAATCCATGTAATCACTACGAATAACCCCTACTTCCGTAGGTCAAGGTCTCGCTATTCTTACCACTCCACTCATCTCTCAAGTGTGTATAGGACGTGTTCGGATCGGGTTTGCCTCTTATATAAGGAAACATCCTTTTGAACAGTTTAAACAACTCTTGTTGGAAAAGTTCATTTCGCTTTCTCCAGAACTTACCCTCCAAGGGGATTTATGATGCACAATGCATATCTCAATCATGTTCAGATAACCTCCAAGTTTAAACATGAATGCCAATGACGTGACTGTGAAATTTGGTGTCTTTCTAGACATGAGAATTGAATGCATGCTGGATTCCAAGAAGCCTTCAAATTCCAGTAATAAGGATTCTGAAAGTTTTAAAACCTAAGAGATAGGGAAATAAGGACTTACCTGCCCAGCATGGTTAGGGATCCCTGAAAATATAAAAGGAATATGTCAGTGTATGCTCTTGATTTTTCAGAAAATTGGAACGATACCACTTTACCCTTGATCATGCACTCCAATGGAAGTGTATCGGTTCATGAAAATCTGCGTTTTTCCTAACACACAGGATGGTTAAGTGTTCTAAAATTTCTTGAAATTCTCAGTCTTTGGAGAAGAAGGCATGTACCTGGCCACCACGACAGTAAGCCTTCTTGATCATGCGTTCCAATCTAAATGCCGATGTGCGGATTACAAAAATCAGCCATTTTGACCTATGGCGATGATCCCTTTGTCTGATTGGGCAATGAATCCTGCTTGATGACTCCATTCATCCTTTTGGGTTTGTTGCATGCCATTCTTCGAAGTTCCTTATTTAAGGAAAAATTAATTCTTATCAAAAGGTATGCTAAAGCATGTAGTGTGGAAGCGATACTTTTTACCCTCCACTCGATCTTATAGTCAAAGATCATTTCTTGAATGCTTGACTTCCGAAGCTGTTATCTCCAAAGATTATTTCGCCTTGAATTTGCGTCGGTGAGTTCTTTTCTTCTGAGTCCTTTTGAATGCCAATAATTTTCTGTTGAAAATAGGGCAAATTCATATTAGGAGAAAGATCATTGAGGGTCAAATTAGAACGACACCAAGTTACCATCCACTTAAGTTTGTATCTTGAGGCTTGACTCTGATGTGAACGACTCTTCCATCACGTTCATTGATCTTGCTGGGAATGAAATGCCACTTTTTCATCCAGTCGCGTAGATAATTCGCTTGCCCTAGTTAGGCATGACTTGTCATGGCTAGGTAACGCTTTCCCCAGCTAAATGGCTCTATTCATTTTTGCATTTTCATGCAATACCCTGTCCAATTTGGGATATCTCTTGCTTGGATCTTCCTTTTACTTTTCACCTTTGAGGTGTCATCCTTCCAATGTTTGAGAAGATCGTTTGCTTTAGGCGTCTTGTTACTTGTGACCATCCTTGTGATGTTCTCCTCTTATTGGACCCATGATAATGTCCTGTTGGCGTATTCTGCCACAGAAAGAAATGGTTTTGCATTAGCAAATGCGAGAAAAAGAGGTAAATTGGATACGACACCCAACTACCCTTCTCTTGTCAATTGTCGACATTTCTCTTTTGATTGAGTCCATTCCAATATTGTATACTGATATGGACAACATTTATCTAATCCCTCCATCCATGCTTGAAGGCGTTGGTAACATCAATAATCCATTTGCCCCAGTTGGGCGACATCTACCTTGGCCAAATGCCTTAGCATTTTTCATATCCTTTGACAATTTTCAATCCCATTTGAAGAGGTCTTCGTACCTGTACATGAAGTAATGAGTATTCATCCATGTTTGACTTTATATAAATCACCAAGGAACGTGATACTCCCTTTGAGGTATTGCATTTCTGTTGATCAAGGAAATCGTCTCTTTCGGTTGCTTTGCCCAAGTAGGGCATGTCTTGACGTTTGTTGTCTTTGTGCTTGATAACTTGCTCCAATATGCTATCTTGGTGGCACATGAGAATTTTGCCCCCAGCATGGTCTCTTAACAGGAAATGTGAGGTTTGCCCCCAATGAACCTTCTTAGCTGGTTCTGGTCATTTATCTCAACTATATGAGTCTTCGGCCACTTTCATCCACCTCTCGGTAGCTCGACAGCTTTGGGATTTGTTGCATGGCGTCTTAGCGATTCTCTCAATCACAGCCGCCCTCGAAGTGTCAGATGTTTCCCTATCAAAGGAAATAAGGGTCATGTTTAAATGGCATATAAAATTGACCATTGAAGTTGATACAATTTACCCTTCACATTCGTCTTTTGGGTCTTGGCATTTCTCTTTCATTTGGATTCTTTTGCCTTGACCTGTCAACATCTTTCAAGGAAGAATATGCATATAAATGATGTACGCATGATATGCATGATGCAAGTGATCTAAGATGATTCGTGTTTGCAACGAAAAATGAATTCGTGCCTTTCATTCTATTCACAGAAAGCATCTCTTATCAAGTATGTCAATATGTAAAGTTTGAATTCTTTCTTTTCGAATGCTCTTTTCAAAGAGACTTCTAATTGTTAAGAAACTTTTTCAAGTTTTCTCGAGAATTTTGTTCATAAATTGAGCCATTATGACGCTCTTGAAATCATCTATCGTAAATGCATGTATGAGATGATATGAAAAATGGGCACTCCCTGTTCTGCCATTTGAAGTTGTTGCTTCTTGGGTGTCTTGACTCTGTTTATCACCTGAGAGGAAGAAGATATGAAATATTATTCCCACATCTGATGGAAACTTATTTAGGAACGATACGTTCTTTTCTATCAAGAGGGATGGCTCGACATTGTTCTTCTTGGAAGCATTGTTGCTATGGTCGAACACATTTTGTATTCAATGGATGGACTTCATTCCATTATGCTTTATGGGTGATAACCTCCATTTCAGGACTTGCTCCACGTATCACCATGATGAATCTGATGTCTTCGGCTTCGGCATGCTTTCTGGATATTCCACCTTGAGTTAGCTGATTTAGCCATATGGAGCTCCATTGTATCACGCTAATGCATTCCCTGTTGGACGAGTCAATCGCTTCCATGTCAGGTGATTTTGGCGTTTGACATCCTTCAATCTATTCTGACACCTGTCTTAAACTAACATTCTCTGTATATGAAAGAGAAATATCTCAGTCATTTGTATGGAATGAAATCAGGATAATGGACAATTTACTCCCTTTTGTGACATCAGAGGATAAAACTTCATCGTAATTATCCGAAGGTCTCGGCACTTGATGTTCCACAATGTTCGACACTATTTGGGTTCTGTCACTCTCTTTCTTGAGGTTGGGTGATCTTTCGCCACTTTCGCTCTATTGATGCATTTCAATCTGTTTAGAGAGAAAGAAAAATGTTCGACATTTGATTATGAAAATCAATTACTAAAACAAGTACTCCCTCTTGATTCAAAGATGGGCAACGATCATCTCTTCTTGGTCTTTTCGATTTGTCATGACTTCATGACGCTCCTCAAGCACCCTACTACTCGAGATCCACAAGTGTAGATTTATCTCTATTTGTGTACATTTACACCTTGAAGTGTTGCTTCGCAAATAAGCATTCAGTTTTCTTCATGAAGATGACCATTTAATATCTTGAGAGGATTGAAATGAGGAACGAAATACACCCTTTTGTGGTTGAGTGATAATCAATCTCATGGTGAGAAACACGAGTGTTTGTACTCCTTGAGACGTGCTTCAATTGGCGATCGTGCCATGTCACATTGGCCTCCAGTTTTGAGGGTCCATAATTGAGTCTTTTTTAAAGAGACAAATGTCGACCTCACACAATCCTTTTATTTCACCTACATGACATGATGAATGAATACGTCAATTGTTGCACCAAAAGCTCTAATTGAAACGATAACATATTTACTATCCCCAGAGTATATTTCCTCAGCTCCCATCATTTTGAGCGTCAAGGATGAAGGAATGTTCCTTAACGATCCCACTCATTTTTTTATAATCATCTGCAAGTGTGAGTTACCATGTCATCCTATAAACAAATCAATTTAATTTGGAACGAATACATCCTTTTCGACTTAGAGAGGTCGATCCAAATCAGGTTGCCCCTTTTTCATGTTGTCTTGTTCTGGGTTCATCATAGTCGATTCATCTTATTTTGGAAACCCGATGGGTGGCGTCTGATGAAGGTGTATTTCCTTTCATCTTATAGGGAACATAAGTCTCGCATCATTGGCCTTCAACCATTTTGACCTGTTGGCAAAAGAAATAACCGAGCAAGTCAAGTATAACACTCGAAGTTTTTATTGGAACGATTACAGTTTTACCATTGTTCTATCACATCTTGCATGTGATTTGATGAGGAAATCTTCAATAAATGTCTGTCATGTATAACCTGTCAGAAAGGAGACACACTTAGCATTTTACATAGCACAGATATCTCTCAATGAGGTCACCTCTTATAATGAAAGCAAGGCGACAATACATATCCCATAATCCCTATTTACGGGTTTCTGATGTTTGCCAAGATTTCAAAATAAGATGAGACCTCATTAAAAGATCGATCCACGGTCATCAATCAAATGCCCATTTAATTCCAAACGTTTAATACGCAAATGGGGGCATTAATCTTGAAAGATTGCTTTGTGACATTTTTCTTGTAAAAATCATGTGATCCTTGTTTTTAGGAAATCACTACACAAAATGTGATTGCAAACATGGCCTTAACTTTATGCCCCAAAATCTTGAATTGGAAGAATTTTAGACATAAAAAATGTCATCTTAATCCATGATTGAAAATTTGGATGAACCATCTATTCCGTAGGGACGGCTTAGAAGTGTTTCAACATTGTATCTAAAATTCATTGTTAAAAAATTTCATTTGTAAACTCAAACACCCAGGGCATTCGGTTGATTTCCATGAATTTCCTATTATGAAATTTCACTAGGAAATGAACAAGTAGAGGGAGAAATCATACTTACAGTGATCCGCGATTTTTTTTTTTTTGGTTTTAGGTATACCAATCTCCCATAGACATGCGTATGAGACAAGTGGGGGGTATACTCTAAAAATCGAAAATCAGGTGAGGAACCTATGGCTCAGGCTCCCACGATCCAAATGAGGCAGACTCCTCCCCAAGAGTACTCACCCAAGAGGGCTAGATATCACCAATTTGGATTGTGAGCGGGAACGAACACGAAAGTCTCAACTGCCATCAAACACGAGATCCTTTCGCATCTCTTCCCTATCTAAGGTAACCTAGAGGTGGTTGCAGTCGGGGTTTGACTGCTAGTGTGTGCGATGTGTCGTGATCATCAAAATGCAAGGTCATTCACAGCAGTTTGTATCAAATACCGCTTCAATATGTGCGTAAGATAAACACATTCCCAACTCCAACCTGTACGAAAAATGTCAACAATCACTCCACCCCTTATTTCTCTAATCTGCAAAAACATCTAATACAATGGTTAGCGTACGTACCTCACCTTCGAGAGCGTCTGCAGAAAATAATGTCAGATAAACCAACCAAATTTTTAATCGGCTCAAGTCCTCTGGAATTCTTAACTAGAGATTCTGGGTTAGAATAGTCCCCAGCGGAGTCGATAGTCTGTCGTGACCCTCTCGCGGAGGGTCATGCCGAAGGGGGCTAATGGGCAGCCCGATGTTGCCTGATCGGACGCGGGCCTCTCCCAAGGTCCATTACCCAAATCGCAACGGCTGGATATACGCGGTCAACCTTCGGTGTGGTTTGATGACATGTGATATGTGTACATGCCAATGATTCGCCACCAATCGTTTCGTGGAGGGTACGATCGGAAACCCTATCGATTGGTTGGGAGCGGTCTATTCGATTCTGCGAAAACTAGAGAAGCGGGATCGATGACTTTGTTACGCCAACTACTAGAGTTGACGCCCTTTCGGCACCTAAGTTGAATGATTTATCTGATCCTAGGATTTTATACAAATGAGTGGGGTACGGATCCTAAATCTAGAAGTTCATGCAGATGTGAGTGGCTATCCTATCACTCACAGTCAGTAAAAATAAATGCGCAAATCAAGGATCCAAAACATGCGGATAAAACACATGAAAGCAGCATGGCATCCCTAATGAGGCCCTATTAGCCTTGAGAAGTATCAATCAAAGTTTATGAATGATTTTGACAAGATCCGCCCATGAGGGCTGTCGCGACCCGTCCGAAGGCGGACGCGGCTAATGGATTACCGATCGCGGGTCTTGGATCGGCGCGGGCCCTCCCAGGCCCATACCAAATCGCGGCGGGAGTATTTTTTAGAAGGATTCGACGATAAGAGTCGATCGCTTTCGACCTTCAGTGTGGTCGTGGTGGCATGTGCAACTTATGCATGCATTTGGAGTCGCCACCGGTCTTTATTGGAGGGTAGACCGGAAACCTTACTGACCGATTGGGAGAGGTCGATCAGTTCTGTAGAACCAGAGATTTTAGGTTCGGGGACTTGGTTACGTCGGTGTCATTACCAACGCCCTTTCGGTACCTAACGCGAGTGATTTTCCTGGCTAAGAGTTCATGCAGGCGCAATTTTAGGCGAGGTAGGTTTGATTCAGGGTTTCATGCAGATTGGAAGACTATTCCTATCAATCACAATCAATTTTAATGAAAGCTCAATCAAGTGCATAAATAAATCACATCAATGCACATCAATTCAAGTCAATGGCCTCCTAGTATAGCCATAAGGGCTCAGGGAAGATGTGATTTCGGACCAGGGGTAAAATGGGAAGATTTGGGAACGATTAGCCCGAAGGGCAAAATCGTCAATTTTCGGAAAGACCGGGGGTCGAATGACCCGGAACAGGTCATGGCCAATTGAATGTGGCCATTTCCTATTTTCTGGAAATTTTTAGAATTTTTCTGAATTTTTCGAATTTTTTTTGAATTTTTTTTATGATTTTCTATTTTTTTTATTGATTTTTTGAATTTTTATTTTATTTTATTTTTTAAATTTTTATTCTCAACAAATATTTTAATAAAAAGCGTGTCTTTGACAATAGACAATACTCAACCAGATAAATAAATTAACCACTAGATTGAAACAAATACGTGCAGATCAAGTTTATAATGGCAATATTTTAGAAAAATAACTCGGATATACGAATCAAGTACGCGAAATATACCTGATTGGACACCGGTCTTCAATCGCCGAGCCCCGATGTGCGTTATTCTCTATGTGCATCACAGTCAAATATGCGAGTTGGGATGGGCAGCAGTCCCCAAGAAATACTTTGGCGAGAACTTCGAATTCCAATGGACCGCGGATTTTAAATCTCGAACGACGGCCCAATCTCCCAACCAAATTGGCTCACGGGCCTAAGAGGAGGCCCAAACTCACGGCCTAACTCTCCAAGACACGGCCCAACTTGATTTGGGCCTTGGCACAATTCGGCAGCCCATAAAATGGGCCCAACAGATTCGGCCCAGACTAAAAAACAAGGGAAAATAGGACAGGACCGAGGCTAGTCAGGGCTGTGTTCAGCTCCTCCCGGCGGTAGATGGTTGAGGTGGCGACGGTGGCGGTTGGTGGACGTCGTAGGGGAGTCAGGGGAGGTAACGGTCGCCGGTGATGGTCGGAGCAGCGACGGAAAGGCGACGAACAGCAGGTCGGACTGCCTCGGGTCGGAAACAGGGGAGGCAGAGCCAGGGATGGTTTCCCACGGTTGTCTGCGGTGATTGTGGGCGGCGGTCAGCTTAGGGGTCGTCGGGGTTTGTCTAAGGAAGCCGGAAGAGGGTGTTGGTGGTCGGTTCTGGGCAGAGGAGCGCGGAGAAAGGAGGGGCTCAGCCCCGGACAGAACCTTGCAAAGCAGGGCACCGAGCAGAGCAGTCTCGGTTTTCCGGTTGCTTGAGGCTCTCCGGCTACTTCCTCGCGGTTAATGGTGGTTCAGTAGTGTCGGATGAGTATAGAGGGAAGGCATGATGATGGTGGCAGGCGGGGGGTTGTTGACACCTGATTTTTGATCAGTCTTTCATAGTTTATTTTTAAAAAATTCATAAAAAATCTATAAAAAGTTAAAAAAAATTAAAAAATCATCTTTGGTAACCTTGACCAAGCTAAAGGAACCATTTTTGATAAAAAAAAATAATTTGTCATATTTTTTAATATTTTTTAATATTTTCCAAAAATAGAAAAATACATGAAAAATGAAGAAAAATAGCGTTCGATGTCGTAAAAATATAGAAAAATAGTCAATATTTTTATTTTAATTTCCTTTTCATTTTGAACTCATAAATAGTCAAAATTCAAGTTCAATTGCATGTGTTTCTTCACGACGCATAGAGTTGAATTTGGCAAAAAAATGTCATTCGAGTATTTTAATTTGTAAATTTCTACATATTTTTTAGTCTTGACGTCCAATTAGATCGACCACCATCTACAATAAATTCCCCTTGCTGAATATTTTCGTTTTTGTTTCACATGATTTCATGGTGTAAAACGCCGAGTGGATCCCCAAATATAATCGGGTCGGCTCGTCCAAGACCAAACCAGGGCACGGCGAACCCCATGTGAGTACTCTCGAACTCCTTCGATGCTTCCTAATGCTTTTCTTAGGTTAGATCGTGTGTTGAATGGCTAGGACAGCTAAATCATTCTTGAGCTGTGATTGATAAATAGGGCCTTACTAGGAATGCCAAGTGATTTATTTGCATATCTAGATTCCTTGAGTTGCGCATTTTATTACTGATTGTGATTGCTAGGATAATCACTCCTATCTGCATGAATTTCTAGATTTAGGGTTCATACCTTACTCATCCGCATGAATCTCAGGCTAGAAAATTCAGTCAACTTAGGTACCGAAAGGGCGTCAACTCTGACAGTTGGTGTAACTAAGTCCCCGAAACCATTTCTCTGGTTCTCGCAGAATTGAATAGAAACTCCCAACTATTCGATTGGGTGGTCCAATCACACCCTAAAAAAATGATTGGTGGCGACTCCATGGCATGCACACTTAGCACATGTCACTAGACTACACTGAAAGTCGATCACGCATACCTCCGTTGCGATTTGGGTAATGGGCCTTGGGAGAGGCCCGCGTCCGACCAGACAGGACGGCCCATTAGCCCTCGAGAGCTCGACAACCTCAAGAGGGTCGCGACAGACTGGCGACTCCGCTGGGGACTGGTTCTTAACCATTTAGTGGACTTGAGCCGATTAAAAAGTTGATTGATTCTTCTAACCTAATTTTATGCAGATGCTCTCGAAAGTGAGGTGTTTATGCTAACGAATGTGTTAGATGTTTTTGTAGACTGGAGAAATAAGGGGTGAAGTGCTTGTTAACTTTGTTTTATGCAGGTAGGAGTTTTGGATGTATGATTGTGTGGATGTTTCTATTGAAGCGGTGATTGTTAAATAAAATGCATGTCTATTGCTTTAGCACGACACAATGAATACACACAATTGCGCCTAAAACCCCAGGCGCCCTCTTTAGGAACACAATAGAAGGAATTGAAAATGGAATCTCCGTGAGGAAAAACATGGGGTAATCCACTTTTCAATTCCGCTCACTTCGAACTATGGATTGAGTCCCAATGCAACGATAGTTGTGCAATGGAATCGGCTCTTCCCAGAATTCGAGGTGAGAACCTTGGCTTTAGGTACCAAGCCCTATCTTTTGATTTTTAGGAGTTTTCCCTCACTTGTCTCATGCGTTTGTCTATGGAAGGTTAGTATACCTAACACTGCAAAAAATACAGAGAAGCTTGATTTTCTCTTAAGTTTGGTTGGTAAGACTTTTCTATCTCTCGAACTTGTTACAGCTCTTAATCATTATATTCATTGCATAATTCCGGTGATTGGATTAAATGCCATTTTAAGGATAGATATGAGTGTTTTCCTCCCAATGTTCTTGATGGAAGATGAAGATGGTGTCATCCCATTACGAGCGCCAAGTGGACAAGAAGAGCCTACTATGGACATCATTGAGGTATCATCTAATGAAGATGATGATTTGGAATAGGTGATCCTGAAGTCACTGTTGACACCTGATTTTTGATCAGTCTTTCATAGTTTATTTTTTAAAAATTCATAAAAAATCTATAAAAAGTTAAAAAAATTAAAAAATCATCTTTGGTAGCCTTGACCAAGCTAAAGGAACCATTTTTGATAAAAAAAAAATAATTTGTCATATTTTTTAATATTTTCCAAAAATAGAAAAATACATGAAAAATGAAGAAAAATAGCGTTCGATGTCGTAAAAATATAGAAAAATAATCAATATTTTTATTTTAATTTCCTTTTCATTTTGAACTCATAAATAGTCAAAATTCAAGTTCAATTGCATGTATTTCTTCACGACGCATAGAGTTTAATTTGGCAAAAAAATGTCATTCGAGTATTTTAATTTGTAAATTTCTACATATTTTTTAGTCTTGACGTCCAATTAGATCGACCACCATCTACAATAAATTCCCCTTGCTGAATATTTTCGTTTTTGTTTCACATGATTTTATGGTGTAAAACGCCGAGTGGATCCCCAAATATAATCGGGTCGGCATGAGCTCGATAGCTCGTCTAAGACCAAACCAGGGCACGGCGAACTCCATGTGAGTACTCTCGAACTCCTTCGATGCTTCCTAATGCTTTTCTTAGGTTAGATCATGTGTAGAATGGCTAGGACAGCTAAATCATTCTTGAGCTGTGATTGATAAATAGGGCCTTACTAGGAATGCCATGTGATTTATTTGCATATCTAGATTCCTTGAGTTGCGCATTTTATTACTGATTGTGATTGCTAGGATAATCACTCCTATCTGCATGAATTTCTAGATTTAGGGTTCATACCTTACTCATCCGCATGAATCTCAGGCTAGAAAATTCAGTCAACTTAGGTACCGAAAGGGCGTCAACTCTGACTGTTGGTGTAACTAAGTCCCCGAAACCATTTCTCTGGTTCTCGCAGAATTGAATAGAAACTCCCAACTATTCGATTGGGTGGTCCAATCACACCCTAAAAAAATGATTGGTGGCGACTCCATGGCATGCACACTTAGCACATGTCACTAGACCACACTGAAAGTCGATCACGCATACCTCCGTTGCGATTTGGGTAATGGGCCTTGGGAGAGGCCCGCGTCCGACCAGACAGGACGGCCCATTAGCCCTCGAGAGCCCGACAACCTCAAGAGGGTCGCGACAGACTGGCGACTCCACTGGGGAATGGTTCTTAACCATTTAGTGGACTTGAGCCGATTAAAAAGTTGATTGATTCTTCTAACCTAATTTTATGCAGATGCTCTCGAAAGTGAGGTATATATGCTAACGAATGTGTTAGATGTTTTTGTAGACGGGAGAAATAAGGGGTGAAGTGCTTGTTAACTTTGTTTTATGCAGGCAGGAGTTTTGGATGTATGATTGTGTGGATGTTTATATTGAAGCGGTGATTGTTAAATAAAATGCATGTCTATTGCTTTAGCACGACACAATGAATACACACAATTGCGCCTAAAACCCCAGGCGCCCTCTTTAGGAACACAATAGAAGGAATTGAAAATGGAATCTCTGTGAGGAAAAACATGGGGTAATCCACTTTTCAATTCCGCTCACTTCGAACTATGGATTGAGTCCCAATGCAACGATAGTTGTGCAATGGAATCGGCTCTTCCCAGAATTCGAGGTGAGAACCTTGGCTTTAGGTACCAAGCCCTATCTTTTGATTTTTAGGAGTTTTCTCTCACTTGTCTCATGCGTTTGTCTATGGAAGGTTAGTATACTTAACACTGCAAAAAATACAGAGAAGCTTGATTTTCTCTTAAGTTTGGTTGGTAAGACTTTTCTATCCCTCGAACTTGTTACAGCTCTTAATCATTATATTCATTGCATAATTCCGGTGATTGGATTAAATGCCATTTTGAGGATAGATATGTGTGTTTTCCTCCCAATGTTCTTGATGGAAGATGAAGATGGTGTCATCCCATTACGAGCGCCAAGTGGACAAGAAGAGCCTACTATGGACATCATTGATGTATCATCTAATGAAGATGACAATTTGGAATAGGTGATCCTGAAGTCACGTCTCAAAGATCGAAACTGGGGCATCTCTAAGTATTAAGATCACATTCCTTTGTTTTATTTTTCATTTCTAGCCTTTTTGTATATGATTTATTTTGCTGAGATCCTCTCTATCTGATTCCTTAGATTGATTGTATTAGGGATCTATTTGTGTTTATATACATTCAGATTGAAATTTGTTGTATTTCTATTGACTTGTCATTAGAATGTGATAGTGGCATTTCTTCTAATCACTCGAATACTCCAAAATCAATTTTATAATTCCTTTGGATGAAATTGAAATTGGAAGTCTTATACAACCTTTTGGCCGTATAGGGCAATACAATCCCAATTTCGCCAGAAGGAACTATAAACTTGAATTGGTTCATGCATGTTTTGCATCATTGGTAATCCACAATAATTGATCAAGAGTACTCGTGTTTTTCAAATTTAATGAAAAGATAGATATCCAAATTACTCTCGTTCTTAGCAAACAGCTTTAATTTGGATACCGTATCTTCAATTGAATTTAAAACACATCGTAATTGTGTACTTTTGAACATTCCATTGATTTTCTTGGAATTGATCAAAGGCGATTATCGTGAATTACATTCCTTTCAATGATATGCTTTCCTTTGAGGAATATTGATAAAAGCTTTTGCACAAGGCCAAAACCCTTGTAAAAGCTCTTATCCATATTAATCACAAGTAAGCATATAATTGAAAGGATTTATGCTTTATTTTTCAAATTCTTTGTTCTGATTCTGCCTTTTCATTTGAAACAGGTTAAAAACAAGTAGAGAAGAGAAGTCTTTTTGTGGATAATCGCGGTGGGAGGTTCCTTTATCCGATCATAAGCAAGATTAAAAAATCAAGATGTACACGCTCGAATCATCAATGTCAAAGCGCAGCTTGCCTAGGTTGAGAGTGGTCAGGTGTTCGAGAAAGTCATCCATACAGAAGTTGAGACACACACATTAGAGCTTTCATTCATTTCGCTCAATCGAGGGACCTTAAAAGCAGATCATACAAATCATCGGGGTGGAAACATAAAACCGCAATGAGCCCTAATTAGCATCACAAAGGAACCTAGTTGGCCCTCCATATTATTGATGCTTTGCTTATACTCACCACCTCGAGACTCGAGATCTGCAAGCTTAAGAAGAAGGCGTTTACATTCCCCTTTAAGATCGGCAACCTTGGTCCCGTGATCTTCGGCGGCTATTTCCAGGTCCCGAACTAGTCCTCTCCCATGGGCTATATCCGCGGTAATGCTGTCAAGCCTTTCTTCCTGCCACTCACATTGAAACTTCAACACGACATTACGACGGTCGTGCTCATAGGTGGTCAGGGATAAGGCCAAGCGCTCCACCAAATTTCCCCTCTCGCGAAGCAACATCGAGACTCGCTTGTTGGCGAACTCAACAGCCTTTCTGTGACTATCGGCCACAAGGTTGGCCAACACCAAGCAGTTGGACCGATCCTCATAGCGAGCTCGCAAAACGTGAGCCACGGTAGCTTTTCGATGAGCGACACGGTAAGTCTCTAAAAAGTTTATAAAGAGGGTTGGGAAGATTCTATATTCCCTCTCTAAATTAGTGCCCTCGATGGAGGTGGTGTCTATTTCCACGAGCAAAATACGGATTTCATCTTCAGTTTCTGGGTGATCGGCTATATGAGCATAGCCTCGACCGAGGAGGTTATAGAGTTTTTCCCACTGGGCCAAAATTTCGGACGAGAAAGCGCGAATAGGAGAGGAGGTCATTTTCGTTGGAGTGAGGGAGAAGAAGATGAGTGTGGTAGAGTGATTAAAATACGAAAAGGCAATTATGTAAGAGTGTTAATCTTCTCTGCATTAACTCCTCCTTTTATAGCAACTCGAGAATGAAGAAAGGCACAACAATAATGCTCGTGGAGCCAAGTTAATTGGGTAAAGCAATGGTGGCTCTTTCGGTGAACCATCAGATTTGTCCCAGTCCGCGATTTCAGGCTTGATAAACCTAAAAAAGTTGTAAAAAGATATGTCGGTGTCACCATATTAAAATTGAACGGGAGTAAAGCGCAACTATCGAAAAAGTGGGAGACAGACATGGATATCGAGAAAAGGAAATCGATTTGGTGTCCCTCCACGTTGAAAAGAAGAAAGAAGACGACAAAGCGGGAAATACGAAATCTTGGGAGAAACGCTTGCCTGATGATCTTCATCCATGTTTAAAGAACGTTTCATGGGCATACAGAACCACTCAAAAGAAAATTTAGAGAGAGTGAGCATACATGAGAGAGTAGAGAACCCTGAGTGAGAAAAAATTGATCGAACATTTTTCGATCCAACATGTTTGAGAGTTACCATCAGTTGCTAGAGGTGACTGATCCAAAAATCTCAGAAAATGAACTACTGAGAGATCTCGAAGATTCTAGGATGGCGTCTGGTACCAGAACCACAGAACCCAACCCTTTCGGCAACGAAGTTCAGGATCTCAGCAGCGACGACAACAGCAGCAGCGATGGTCAATCCCGGAAAAGGAAACGTCGCCAGTGCCACACTCAGAATGAAATCCAAGAGCTTGAAGCTTTCTTTAGTGAATGCCCTCTCCCGAACATGAAACAAAGAAATGAATTGGGCCAGAAGCTAGGGATGAAACCTTTGAGGGTCAAGTTTTGGTTTCAAAATAAGCGAGCCAAATTGAGGGCTCAACACAGACGTCAAGAACTTGCGATTCTAAAGGAGGAAAACGAAAAGCTTCGAGCGGAGAACATGAGGTATAAGAAAGCTCCCAGCACTATCGCTTGCCTTAATTGCGGTGGCCCTATCACTCTCGGCGAAATGTTCCTTGATAAGCCTTATATGAGGATTGAAAATGCTCATTCACCACCCCACTCCCTCGAACCATCTTCGATACAATCGGATTTTGTTGGAGATATGCATGAACAAATCAATTCTACGAAGTCAATACCGATGCCTTCTAAAGGATGTGATATGCGTCACCATGATTGGAGTTTCCTTAACGATGAGCTTACTATCACGACCGACCAATCCAAAGCTGATGAATTCCCTCCACAACAATTTCCGGCTCGATCAAATCCTACTGGAAATAGGCCAGAGAGCAATAGCCAAGTTGTCAACACTGTTCCGGGTCGCAAGAAGACGAGGGTCAATTGGTCCCCCGAGCTTCATCTCAAGTTCCTTAGTGCGGTTCAGCAACTAGGGATCAACTCAGCATATCCAACGCGCATACTTGAGATCATGAACATACCAGGACTCACTAAAGATGGAGTCGCGAGTCACCTCAAGAGCTACAGAAGGGCGCTAAGACAGCGCCACACAGCACTGAACCTGAAAGAATTCAACTTGTGCCTAAACACTAGGCATGGCTATAACTACAATGCCCCTGAAGTAAGAAATACCCTGCCGAATCTAGGCACCGACCAAGCTGGTAGCAGCACCATTGACTACTTGGGCGCTAATCAGAATATTCCCCTGAATCATCTCAGCACCCCTCAAGAGTATATGCCACAAGTGCAGCAGGTACGAACTCCTTGGTTTGAGCAGCAACTTTTCGCTAGTGCTCTTCCTATCCCCGATCAACATATTGCGCCTAGTGTTCAAAGATCTGCCCGGCTTGGGCATATGATTTCGGAAGATCAAGCGGGCGGATGCTCTGAGGATTTTTGTTTCTTCCATTCCCAAATGGAAGGTGCTTTTGATAGTGAACCGATCAATCATCCTCTTATAATCTCGAGCAACGACGAAGGTTCTAGCTCGAAGAATCAGATCGCTCACAACAGAAACAAGAATCCTTCAACGCCAAGCGATGATGGTCAACCCGAATATCAGTTGCTCGAAGAATCAAAAGATTTCCTTGATGAGGAGCTCCATATCTGGATCGATCAGTTTAAAACTGATGGACTTATGAAGTTATGATCCAAAATGACGATTATATGTCTGATTCATGGTGTAACTGGCTGATCACCGAGAATCCTCAAGGGAACTAGGCACATGTGACTGGATGTATCATTAATCTTTCTGTCATAAAGTCTTCCATGCAAGATAATCTTCCTTAATGCCTAGAGTTAATCTGGGGCAGCGATCAGTACTACCTGCGAGCATCATCATGCTTGAGTGCGACAATCCCTTGTTAGATTAGAGTCGAGGCGAATCAATTGAACGCCACGAAGAAAAACATTTAAAGGCTTCACATAGGAAAATGCGAGCAAAAGCCCGAGCGAGCTCAAAGACGGTTAGCTCTGTATCGTTCTAAGGGACCTTTAGTCGTTATGAACTATAAATTGAGCTTGTTTCATTCTCGATGGGGGTCGCTAACTGCTTCAAGAATTTTATAACAAAAAACGAACCAGTTAGGGACGCCAATAGTGCTGTGTCCTGGTAGTCAGTGAAATGGAAGTGGTACGAAACGTCAGGAGTTCGATCTCGGGATTGAAAAATCATTTTATCAGTTGGTCTATCACCCGATGAAGTTCAAAGAGATTCGACGCAGATGACTATAGAACTTGGGGCAATTCGAAAATCATCGATTCATTTTCATCAAGCGGCGAAGTTGGTATTGTAAAATGTGAAGCATGCAAATGACAAATCCGAAGCAGAAGGAGATGAATCATGATTCGCTTATCCAAGGTCGGGATTTCAACCTTCGACTAAAGCCAAATCTAGGATGAGTTTTTGATGTTGCCCACTCGACAAAACCCATCTCCACTGAAAATGGGGGCAAACCATTCCTACATCCGGAAAGCATGTCGAAGCCGAAGACATCAAATTCATCGTTTAATCCGTGGGGCAAGTCCTTGAAGCGATAGTTATCATCCGCAGAGCGTAATGGAATCCATCCTTTCAATGTAAAACGCATTTGGCCGCGGAGCCACCCATTTGGTAAAAAGAACGTATCGTTCCTAAATGATTTTCAATCAGATGCGGGGATAATGTTCTCTCATTTTCCTCTCAGGTGATGAAAAGAGACGAGGCACCCAAGAAGCCATGCATTCAAATAACATAACAGTGCATGAAACACGCCCAAAAAGATGAATGAATCTCCTCCGACGTAAATCCTCGAGGTGGATTCGTTGCCCAACCAGACGAAGAAATCATGGCCACAAGCTTGAGGGCCGGCTTCTACAATCTGCACATTGGCATGCAGAATGGAATTCAAATCAAGAGTAAAGTAGTATCGTCCCAATTTGTTTTGAATTTGGAAACCCAAAATAATGCTTAATATTTATCCTTGGCAGGAGCTCGCCATCAGGGCAGACATGTAAGTTTCATTTTTCTCCAAAAACCAAGAAGTCGAAAGAACTTTAGAACACCTAACAATCTTGTGTTACTATGTGAAGTGCAGATTTTCACAACCCTTGTACACTCGTTGGAGCATATGACCAAGGGTAAGATGTATCGTTCCAATTTTTGTAAATTTTTAGAATATACGATGACATATCCCTTTTATATTTCCAGGATCTCCAGCCTCGATGGGCAGGTAAGTATCCCTTTTCCCAATTCATTGGAGATTAAAAACTTTCAGAATTAATTCGATTCTCACATCTAAAAAGACATAGAATTCTTACTTCTTGACATTCATGTTTTAAAACATGAGATTGTCTGAACATGAATTACACATGTATGGTGCATCACAAAATCCCTTTGAAGGATAAATCTTGATGAAATGAAATGAATTTTTCCAACAAGAGTCGTTTGAACTGTTCAAAAGGGTATTTTCTCATAAGAGAAGCGAGCCTAATCCAAACACGTCTCATACACACTTGAGAGATGAGGAGATTGGAAATCATAGCGAAACCTTAACCTATGGATATAAGGGTCATTCGCAACGATTACATAGATCGAGATGACAGAGGCATTTATTTCTTCATTCCAAACACTACAGATGCCCATTGAGAACCCCATTGAACGGCGATTTTCATTCTCAACCCTGTCAAGAACCACCCCACATTGGGGCAAATGAAGGTTAGTCCAACAGTATCAGAAAGTAAACGGTTTGAAATTTTCTTGCTCGGACTAACATAAATCTTTGTGTGTTGTTTATATGATAATCCAAGTGTCATAGGATGACGAGAATAATTCATTTCTCTATCCTACACACTGTTATCCTTTGCACGACCAAGTTGAGCCAGCAAATTCATTTCATCAACCTATTGGTGATCATTGCATATTCCAAAGCAAAGGCAACATCACTTTAGGAATGGAAGCGTGCCAAAGTTTAAGTTGCATATCTAGCATGATTGCCGAAAATCCAAGCTCCAAAAGAAAAGAAAAACACGTGATTAAAAAGAGGGGGAAAAGAAAAATCCCTAGACATCAAGAAAAAGCAAAGTGCCTGGTAAAAAGCAAGGCTGATGTCTATTCAAAATATCCCCAGTAAAGTCTAGATATACGATGAAAAGACCCTGCAAAGGAGTCAGATCAAGATGACTACTCTCCAAATGATGTCGTGCTCAAATTGCAAACACACAAACAGACGGTCTCTTAATGTAACAAGAGACGCTTTTAAACATCCTTGTGCGCTCTAAAAGAGGAGTGTACACTTCAAGAAATGGAGATGTTCTTCGAAGGACATGTGGCAAATTTGCAATGATCACCAATGCCAAACCCTTCACAATTTCTGGGCAAAAAATAAGCCTTTTTCGGTCCCAAATCCTTCCAATGTTACAACCCCGAAGCAGTCTTATCTGACTAAGACACTTGGGTTAATGTATAACTTAGCTCAAAGAAGTACGAGTAAGACTATTTCTTTCTCATTTTACAGGGTTCTTGACTTGTAAACCCGGAGCAGATAGTGAAAAATTTCGTTCAACGGCCTTGACTCAAAAGTGAGTCCCCCTTGGAGACCGATATCCAAGCCTAACACTACGGTCCCGTGAAAGACCTCCTGATCGGTCGAAATGTATGCGTTGCGAATGATCCTGAAACCCAGGCACAGGTCGGTAGGAAATTGAGCACTTTCCCTATTAAAGATCATTATCACAGAGCAGTGAGGAGCCTTCTTGGATGAGAAATACTCCAATGGATGTTTTGAGCAAACTCTTTTTGAAATTTTCAAATTGTTTGATCTAGAGTTTCCGTGCAAGGAATTTATGATCACATATGTATATGGTAGGAATGTTTTGGATAACCTCCAGCAATCAAAATGCACATTTCATGACTAAAACTTAAGTTGTAGAATTTTGTCAGTTAGACAATTATTGTCTTCCCAAAGATTACTAATATCTTTTTGGCGAGGAAAATTTTTTCAGGTCTAAGCTTTCTGCAGGACTTTTGGCCGCCCCAAAGACTGGGTGCGTCATCCTTAGGTGAAGCCTTTTAGTAGGCAAATCTTTTCTAAGACCGATCCACAGAATGATCGAGTCTCCGACTAGCCCCAAAGAGCGGGTACGTCATCCTTTGATTCATATCAATTTGGAATCTCATAAATGGTAGAAACCGCCTGAAGGGTCAACTCAATGGTAGAAACCGCCTGAAGGGTCAATCAATGGTAGAAACCGCCTGAAGGGTCAACACAATGGTAGAAACCGCCTGAAGGGTCAATGTATGGTAGAAACCGCCTGAAGGGTCAACCAATGGTAGAAACCGCCTGAAGGGTCAAAACAATGGTAGAAACCGCCTGAAGGGACAATGTATGGTAGAAACCGCCTTAAGGGTCAACCAATGGTAGAAACCGCCTGAAGGGTCAAAGGACTGGTAGAGACCGCCTGAAGGATCAACCCAATGGTCCGATCCACCATACGGATCAAAACCTTGATGAATCCCGAACGCGGGAGGATTCGTTTTCCCTAATAAGCCTTACATTAGGCAAGCCATTTCTAGTTTAGTCCACCACACGGATCAAAACCCTTGGCAAATTCCCAAATGTGGGATGCGTCTTCCTTAGGTTCCTATCAGTTAGGAATCCCATTATGGTTTGACCTACCATACAGGTCAGAGCTTAACATCCCCAGGACACTCCGATGACAAGTCCTTAGGAATCTACTTGAACCCATCAGACACAGAAAATGCCGCAAGCATTCGACAGGTAAGGGGCAGGGAAGTCTATCTACTCCTTAACTTTCTTACATCATATCAGGGAATTGAACGAGCACATCTCTTTTTAAGGAAAAGCACACATTGATGGACATGAAAATTGGATGTCATGATTTCTTTTCTTTTCCCAGTCGAGTCGATCGGAACACAGGTGTCACCTTGTCTTTGAGAGAAATCTCTGACGAAATTCCTCTCAAAGAGGGGCAGCTGTTGACACCTGATTTTTGATTAGTCTTTCATAGTTTATTTTTTAAAAATTCATAAAAAATCTATAAAAAGTTAAAAAAATTAAAAAATCATCTTTGGTAGCCTTGACCAAGCTAAAGGAACCATTTTTGATAAAAAAAAATAATTTGTCATATTTTTTAATATTTTCCAAAAATAGAAAAATACATGAAAAATGAAGAAAAATAGCGTTCGATGTCGTAAAAATATAGAAAAATAATCAATATTTTTATTTTAATTTCCTTTTCATTTTGAACTCATAAATAGTCAAAATTCAAGTTCAATTGCATGTATTTCTTCACGACGCATAGAGTTGAATTTGGCAAAAAAATGTCATTCGAGTATTTTAATTTGTAAATTTCTACATATTTTTTAGTCTTGACGTCCAATTAGATCGACCACCATCTACAATAAATTCCCCTTGCTAAATATTTTCGTTTTTGTTTCACATGATTTTATGGTGTAAAACGCCGAGTGGATCCCCAAATATAATCGGGTCGGCATGAGCTCGATAGCTCGTCTAAGACCAAACCAGGGCACGGCGAACTCCATGTGAGTACTCTCGAACTCCTTCGATGCTTCCTAATGCTTTTCTTAGGTTAGATCATGTGTAGAATGGCTAGGACAGCTAAATCATTCTTGAGCTGTGATTGATAAATAGGGCCTTACTAGGAATGCCATGTGATTTATTTGCATATCTAGATTCCTTGAGTTGCGCATTTTATTACTGATTGTGATTGCTAGGATAATCACTCCTATCTACATGAATTTCTAGATTTAGGGTTCATACCTTACTCATCCGCATGAATCTCAGGCTAGAAAATTCAGTCAACTTAGGTACCGAAAGGGCGTCAACTCTGACTGTTGGTGTAACTAAGTCCCCGAAACCATTTCTCTGGTTCTCGCAGAATTGAATAGAAACTCCCAACTATTCGATTGGGTGGTCCAATCACACCCTAAAAAAATGATTGGTGGCGACTCCATGGCATGCACACTTAGCACATGTCACTAGACCACACTGAAAGTCGATCACGCATACCTCCGTTGCGATTTGGGTAATGGGCCTTGGGAGAGGCCCGCGTCCGACCAGACAGGACGGCCCATTAGCCCTCGAGAGCCCGACAACCTCAAGAGGGTCGCGACAGTCACGTCTCAAAGATCGAAACTAGGGCATCTCTAAGTATTAAGATCACATTTCTTTGTTTTATTTTTCATTTCTAGCCTTGTATAGGATTTATTTTGCTGAGATCCTCTCTAGCTGATCCCTTAGATTGATTGTATTAGGGATCTATTTGTGTTTATATACATTCAGATTGAAATTTGTTGTATTTCTATTGACTTGTCATTGGAATGTGATAGTGGCATTTCTTCTAATCACTCGAATACTCCAAAATCAATTTTATAATTCCTTTGGATGAAATTGAAATTGGAAGTCTTATACAACCTTTTGGCCGTATAGGGCAATACAATCCCAATTTCGCCAGAAGGAACTATAAACTTGAATTGGTTCATGCATGTTTTGCATCATTGGTAATCCACAATAATTGATCAAGAATATCAAGAGTATTCGTGTTTTTCAAATTTAATGAAAAGATAGATATCCAAATTACTCTCGTTCTTAGCAAACAGCTTTAATTTGGATACTGTATCTTCAATTGAATTTAAAACACATCGTAATTGTGTACTTTTGAACATTCCATTGATTTTCTTGGAATTGATCAAAGGCAATTATCGTGAATTACATTCCTTTCAATGATATGCTTTCCTTTGAGGAATATCGATAAAAGCTTTTGCACAAGGCCAAAACCCTTGTAAAAGCTCTTATCCCTATTAATCATAAGTAAGCATAAAATTGAAAGGATTTATGCTTTATTTTTCAAATTCTTTCTTCTGATTCTGCCTTTTCATTTGAAACAGGTTAAAAACAAGTAGAGAAGAGAAGTCTTTTTGTGGATAATCGCGGTGGGAGGTTCCTTTATCGGATCATAAGCAAGATTAAAAAATCAAGATGTACACGCTCGAATCATCAATGTCAAAGCGCAGCTTGCCTAGGTTGAGAGTGGTCAGGTGTTCGAGAAAGTCAGCCATACAGAAGTTGAGACACACACATTAGAGCTTTCATTCATTTCGCTCAATCGAGGGACCTTAAAAGCAGATCATACAAATCATCGGGGTGGAAACATAAAACCGCAATGAGCCCTAATTAGCATCACAAAGGAACCTAGTTGGCCCTCCATATTATTGATGCTTTGCTTATACTCACCACCTTGAGACTCGAGATCTGCAAGCTTAAGAAGAAGGCGTTTACATTCCCCTTTAAGATCGGCAACCTTGGTCCCGTGATCTTCGGCGGCTATTTCCAGGTCCCGAACTAGTCCTCTCCCATGGGCTATATCCGCGGTAATGCTGTCAAGCCTTTCTTCCTGCCACTCACATTGAAACTTCAACACGACATTACGACGGTCGTGCTCATAGGTGGTCAGGGATAAGGCCAAGCGCTCCACCAAATTTCCCCTCTCGCGAAGCAACATCGAGACTCGCTTGTTGGCGAACTCAACAGCCTTTCTGTGACTATCGGCCACAAGGTTGGCCAACACCAAGCAGTTGGACCGATCATCATAGCGAGCTCGCAAAACGTGAGCCACGGTAGCTTTTCGATGAGCGACACGGTAAGTCTCTAAAAAGTTTATAAAGAGGGTTGGGAAGATTCTATATTCCCTCTCTAAATTAGTGCCCTCGATGGAGGTGGTGTCTATTTCCACGAGCAAAATACGGATTTCATCTTCAGTTTCTGGGTGATCGGCTATATGAGCATAGCCTCGACCGAGGAGGTTATAGAGTTTTTCCCACTGGGCCAAAATTTCGGCTGAGAAAGCGCGAATAGGAGAGGAGGTCATTTTCGTTGGAGTGAGGGAGAAGAAGATGAGTGTGGTAGAGTGATTAAAATACGAAAAGGCAATTATGTAAGAGTGTTAATCTTCTATGCATTAACTCCTCCTTTTATAGCAACTCGAGAATGAAGAAAGGCACAGCAATAATGCTCGTGGAGCCAAGTTAATTGGGTAAAGCAATGGTGGCTCTTTCGGTGAACCATCAGATTTGTCCTAGTCCGCGATTTCAGGCTTGATAAACCTAAAAAAGTTGTAAAAAGATATGTCGGTGTCACCATATTAAAATTGAGCGGGAGTTAAGCGCAACTATCGAAAAAAGTTGCGAAAGGATTTGGCGGTCCCATCATATTAAAAAACTGAGCGGGAGGCGAGCGTAGTTCCACCTTTTTGAAAATAAGTGGGAGACAGACATGGATATCGAGAACAGGAAATCGATTTGGTGTCCCTCCACGTTGAAAAGAAGAAAGAAGACGACAAAGCGGGAAATACGAAATCTTGGGAGCAACGCTTGCCTGATGATCTTCATCCATGTTTAAAGAACGTTTCATGGGCATACAGAACCACTCAAAAGAAAATTTAGAGAGAGTGAGCATACATGAGAGAGTAGAGAACCCTGAGTGAGCAAAAATTGATCGAACATTTTTCGATCCAACATGTTTGAGAGTTACCATCAGTTGCTAGAGGCGACTGATCCAAAAATCTCAGAAAATGAACTACTGAGAGATCTCGAAGATTCTAGGATGGCGTCTGGTACCAGAACCACAGAACCCAACCCTTTCGGCAACGAAGTTCAGGATCTCAGCAGCGACGACAACAGCAGCAGCGATGGTCAATCCCGGAAAAGGAAACGTCGCCAGTGCCACACTCAGAATGAAATCCAAGAGCTTGAAGCTTTCTTTAGTGAATGCCCTCTCCCGAACATGAAACAAAGAAATGAATTGGGCCAGAAGCTAGGGATGAAACCTTTGAGGGTCAAGTTTTGGTTTCAAAATAAGCGAGCCAAATTGAGGGCTCAACACAGACGTCAAGAACTTGCGATTCTAAAGGAGGAAAACGAAAAGCTTCGAGCGGAGAACATGAGGTATAAGAAAGTTCCCAGCACTATCGCTTGCCTTAATTGCGGTGGCCCTATCACTCTCGGCGAAATGTTCCTTGATAAGCCTTATATGAGGATTGAAAATGCTCATTCACCACCCCACTCCCTCGAACCATCTTCGATACAATCAGATTTTGTTGGAGATATGCATGAACAAATCAATTCTACGAAGTCAATACCGATGCCTTCTAAAGGATGTGATATGCGTCACCATGATTGGAGTTTCCTTAACGATGAGCTTACTATCACGACCGACCAATCCAAAGCTGATGAATTCCCTCCACAACAATTTCCGGCTCGATCAAATCCTACTGGAAATAGGCCAGAGAGCAATAGCCAAGTTGTCAACACTGTTCCGGGTCGCAAGAAGACGAGGGTCAATTGGTCCCCCGAGCTTCATCTCAAGTTCCTTAGTGCGGTTCAGCAACTAGGGATCAACTCAGCATATCCAACGCGCATACTTGAGATCATGAACATACCAGGACTCACTAAATATGGAGTCGCGAGTCACCTCAAGAGCTACAGAAGGGCGCTAAGACAGCGCCACACAGCACTGAACCTGAAAGAATTCAACTTGTGCCTAAACACTAGGCATGGCTATAACTACAATGCCCCTGAAGTAAGAAATACCCTGCCGAATCTAGGCACCGACCAAGCTGGTAGCAGCACCATCGACTACTTGGGCGCTAATCAGAATATTCCCCCGAATCATCTCAGCACCCCTCAAGAGTATATGCCACAAGTGCAGCAGGTACGAACTCCTTGGTTTGAGCAGCAACTTTTCGCTAGTGCTCTTCCTATCCCCGATCAACATATTGCGCCTAGTGTTCAAAGATCTGCTCGGCTTGGGCATATGATTTCGGAAGATCAAGCGGGCGGATGCTCTGAGGATTTTTGTTTCTTCCATTCCCAAATGGAAGGTGCTTTTGATAGTGAACCGATCAATCATCCTCTTATAATCTCGAGCAACGACGAAGGTTCTAGCTCGAAGAATCAGATCGCTCACAACAGAAACAGGAATCCTTCAACGCCAAGCGATGATGGTCAACCCGAATATCAGTTGCTCGAAGAATCAAAAGATTTCCTTGATGAGGAGCTCCATATCTGGATCGATCAGTTTAAAACTGATGGGCTTATGAAGTTATGATCCAAAATGACGATTATATGTCTGATTCATGGTGTAACTGGCTGATCACCGAGAATCCTCAAGGGAACTAGGCACATGTGACTGGATGTATCATTAATCTTTCTGTCATAAAGTCTTCCATGCAAGATAATCTTCCTTAATGCCTAGAGTTAATCTGGGGCAGCGATCAGTACTACCTGCGAGCATCATCATGCTTGAGTGCGACAATCCCTTGTTAGATTAGAGTCGAGGCGAATCAATTGAACGCCACGAAGAAAAACATTTAAAGGCTTCACATAGGAAAATGCGAGCAAAAGCCCGAGCGAGCTCAAAGACGGTTAGCTCTGTATCGTTCTAAGGGACCTTTAGTCGTTATGAACTCTAAATTGAGCTTGTTTCATTCTCGATGGGGGTCGCTAACTGCTTCAAGAATTTTATAACAAAAAACGAACCAGTTAGGGACGCCAATAGTGCTGTGTCCTGGTAGTCAGTGAAATGGAAGTGGTATGAAACGTCAGGAGTTCGATCTCGGGATTGAAAAATCATTTTATCAGTTGGTCTATCACCCGATGAAGTTCAAAGAGATTCGACGCAGATGACTATAGAACTTGGGGCAATTCGAAAATCATCGATTCATTTTCATCAAGCGGCGAAGTTGGTATTGTAAAATGTGAAGCATGCAAATGACAAATCCGAAGCAGAAGGAGATGAATCATGATTCGCTTATCCAAGGTCGGGATTTCAACCTTCGACTAAAGCCAAATCTAGGATGAGTTTTTGATCTTGCCCACTCGACAAAACCCATCTCCACTGAAAATGGGGGCAAACCATTCCTACATCCGGAAAGCATGTCGAAGCCGAAGACATCAAATTCATCGTTTAATCCGTGGGGCAAGTCCCTGAAGCGATAGTTATCATCCGCAGAGCGTAATGGAATCCATTCTTTCAATGTAAAACGCATTTGGCCGCGGAGCCACCCATTTGGTAAAAAGAACGTATCGTTCCTAAATGATTTTCAATCAGATGCGGGGATAATGTTCTCTCATTTTCCTCTCAGGTGATGAACAGAGACGAGGCACCCAAGAAGCCATGCATTCAAATAACAAAACAGTGCATGAAACACGCCCAAAAAGATGAATGAATCTCCTCCGACGTAAATCCTCGAGGTGGATTCGTTGCCCAACCAGACGAAGAAATCATGGCCACAAGCTTGAGGGCCGGCTTCTACAATCTGCACATTGGCATGCAGAATGGAATTCAAATCAAGAGTAAAGTAGTATCGTCCCAATTTGTTTTGAATTTGGAAACCCAAAATAATGCTTAATATTTATCCTTGGCAGGAGCTCGCCATCAGGGCAGACATGTAAGTTTCATTTTTCTCCAAAAACCAAGAAGTCGAAAGAACTTTAGAACACCTAACAATCTTGTGTTACTATGTGAAGTGCAGATTTTCACAACCCTTGTACACTCGTTGGAGCATATGACCAAGGGTAAGATGTATTGTTCCAATTTTTGTAAAGTTTTAGAATATACGATGACATATCCCTTTTATATCTCCAGGATCTCCAGCCTCGATGGGCAGGTAAGTATCCCATTTCCCAATTCATTGGAGATTAAAAAATTTCAGAATTAATTCGATTCTCACATCTAAAAAGACATAGAATTCTTACTTCGTTGACATTCATGTTTTAAAACATGAGATTGTCTGAACATGAATTACACATGTATGGTGCATCACAAAATCCCTTTGAAGGATAAATCTTGATGAAATGAAATGAATTTTTCCAACAAGAGTCGTTTGAACTGTTCAAAAGGGTATTTTCTCATAAGAGAAGCGAGCCTAATCCAAACACGTCCCATACACACTTGAGAGATGAGGAGATTGGAAATGATAGCGAAACCTTAACCTATGGATATAAGGGTCATTCGCAACGATTACATGGATCGAGATGACAGAGGCATTTATTTCTTCATTCCAAACACTACAGATGCCCATTGAGAACCCCATTGAACGGCGATTTTCATTCTCAACCCTGTCAAGAACCACCCCACATTGGGGCAAATGAAGGTTAGTCCAACAGTATCAGAAAGTAAACGGTTTGAAATTTTCTTGCTCGGACTAACATAAATCTTTGTGTGTTGTTTATATGATAATCCAAGTGTCATAGGATGACGAGAATAATTCATTTCTCTATCCTACACACTGTTATCCTTTGCACGACTAAGTTGAGCCAGCAAATTCATTTCATCAACCTATTGGTGATCATTGCATATTCCAAAGCAAAGGCAACATCACTCTAGGAATGGAAGCGTGCCAAAGTTTAAGTTGCATATCTAGCATGATTGCCGAAAATCCTAGCTCCAAAAGAAAAGAAAAACACGGGATTAAAAAAAGGGGGGAAAAGAAAAATCCCTAGACATCAAGAAAAAGCAAAGTGCCTGGTAAAAAGCAAGGCTGATGTCTATTCAAAATATCCCCAGTAAAGTCTAGATATACGATGAAAAGACCCTGCAAAGGAGTCAGATCAAGATGACTACTCTCCAAATGATGTCGTGCTCAAATTGCAAACACACAAACAGACGGTCTCTTAATGTAACAAGAGACGCTTTTAAACATCCTTGTGCGCTCTAAAAGAGGAGTGTACACTTCAAGAAATGGAGATGTTCTTCGAAGGACATGTGGTAAATTTGCAATGATCACCAATGCCAAACCCTTCACAATTTCTGGGCAAAAAATAAGCCTTTTTCGGTCCCAAATCCTTCTAATGTTACAACCCTGAAGCAGTCTTATCTGACTAAGACACTTGGGTTAATGTATAACTTAGCTCAAAGAAGTACGAGCAAGACTATTTCTTTCTCATTTTACAAGGTTCTTGACTTGTAAACCCGGAGCAGATAGTGAAAATTTTCGTTCAACGGCCTTGACTCAAAAGTGAGTCCCCCTTGGAAACCGATATCCAAGCCTAACACTACGGTCCCGTGAAAGACCTCCTGATCGGTCGAAATGTATGCGTTGCGAATGATCCTGAAACCCAGGCATAGGTTGGTAGGAAATTGAGCACTTTCCCTATTAAAGATCATTATCACAGAGCAGTGAGAAGCCTTCTTGGATGAGAAATACTCCAATGGATGTTTTGAGCAAACTCTTTTTGAAATTTTCAAATTGTTTGATCTAGAGTTTCCGTGCAAGGAATTTATGATCACATCTGTATATGGCAGGAATGTTTTGGATAACCTCCAGCAATCAAAATGCACATTTCATGACTAAAACTTAAGTCGTAGAATTTTGTCAGTTAGACAATTATTGTCTTCCCAAAGATTACTAATATCTTCTTGGCGAGGAAAATATTTTCAAGTCTAAGCTTTCTGCAGGACTTTTGGCCGCCCCAAAGACTGGGTGCGTCATCCTTAGGTGAAGCCTTTTAGTAGGCAAGTCTTTTCTAAGACCGATCCACAGAATGATCGAGTCTCCGACTAGCCCCGAAGAGTGGGTACGTCATCCTTTGATTCATATCAATTTGGAATCTCATAAATGGTAGAAACCGCCTGAAGGGTCAATCAATGGTAGAAACCGTCTGAAGGGTCAACACAATGGTAGAAACCGCCTGAAGGGTCAATGTATGGTAGAAACCGCCTGAAGGGTCAACCAATGGAAGAAACCGCCTGAAGGGTCAAAACAATGGTAGAAACCGCCTGAAGGGTCAATGTATGGTAGAAACCGCCTGAAGGGTCAACCAATGGTAGAAACCGCCTGAAGGGTCAACTCAATGGTAGAAACCGCATGAAAGGTCAATGAATGGTAGAAACCGCCTGAAGGGTCAAAGGACTGGTAGAGACCGCCTGAAGGATCAACCCAATGGTCCGATCCACCATACGGATCAAAACCTTGATGAATCCCGAACGCAGGAGGATTCGTTTTCCCTAATAAGCCTTATATTAGGCAAGCCATTTCTAGTTTAGTCCACCACACGGATCAAAACCCTTGGCAAATTCCCAAATGTGGGATGCGTCTTCCTTAGGTTCCTATCAGTTAGGAATCCCATTATGGTTTGACCTACCATACAGGTCAGAGCTTAACATCCCAAGGACACTCCGATGACAAGTCCTTAGGAATCTACTTGAACCCATCAGACACAGCAAATGCTGCAAGCATTCGACAAGTAAGGGGCAGGGAAGTCTATCTACTCCTTAACTTTCTTACATCATATCAGGGAATTGAATGAGCACATCTCTTTTTAAGGAAAAGCACACATTGATGGGCATGAAAATTGGATGTCATGATTTCTTTTATTTTCCCAGTCGAGTCGATCGGAATATAGGTGTCACCTTGTCTTTGAGAGAAACCTCTGACGAAATTCCTTTCAAAGAGGGGCAGCTGTTGACACCTGATTTTTGATCAGTCTTTCATAGTTTATTTTTAAAAAATTCATAAAAAATCTATAAAAAGTTAAAAAAATTAAAAAATCATCTTTGGTAACCTTGACCAAGCTAAAGGAACCATTTTTGATAAAAAAAAATAATTTTTCATATTTTTTAATATTTTTTAATATTTTCCAAAAATAGAAAAATACATGAAAAATGAAGAAAAATAGCGTTCGATGTCGTAAAAATATAGAAAAATAGTCAATATTTTTATTTTAATTTCCTTTTCATTTTGAACTCATAAATAGTCAAAATTCAAGTTCAATTGCATGTGTTTCTTCACGACGCATAGAGTTGAATTTGGCAAAAAAATGTCATTCGAGTATTTTAATTTGTAAATTTCTACATATTTTTTAGTCTTGACGTCCAATTAGATCGACCACCATCTACAATAAATTCCCCTTGCTGAATATTTTCGTTTTTGTTTCACATGATTTCATGGTGTAAAACGCCGAGTGGATCCCCAAATATAATCGGGTCGGCTCGTCCAAGACCAAACCAGGGCACGGCGAACCCCATGTGAGTACTCTCGAACTCCTTCGATGCTTCCTAATGTTTTTCTTAGGTTAGATCATGTGTTGAATGGCTAGGACAGCTAAATCATTCTTGAGCTGTGATTGATAAATAGGGCCTTACTAGGAATGCCAAGTGATTTATTTGCATATCTAGATTCCTTGAGTTGCGCATTTTATTACTGATTGTGATTGCTAGGATAATCACTCCTATCTGCATGAATTTCTAGATTTAGGGTTCATACCTTACTCATCCGCATGAATCTCAGGCTAGAAAATTCAGTCAACTTAGGTACCGAAAGGGCGTCAACTCTGACAGTTGGTGTAACTAAGTCCCCGAAACCATTTCTCTGGTTCTCGCAGAATTGAATAGAAACTCCCAACTATTCGATTGGGTGGTCCAATCACACCCTAAAAAAATGATTGGTGGCGACTCCATGGCATGCACACTTAGCACATGTCACTAGACTACACTGAAAGTCGATCACGCATACCTCCGTTGCGATTTGGGTAATGGGCCTTGGGAGAGGCCCGCGTCCGACCAGACAGGACGGCCCATTAGCCCTCGAGAGCTCGACAACCTCAAGAGGGTCGCGACAGGGGTGACGGCAAAATAACCATAGGGTTGCAAAACCGAAGTTGCAGCAGTCCCGGCCCAAAACAGGGCAGGATGCTCGAGCTGGCTTCCAGTCGGTGTTTCGGTGGCTTCGAGCTACGAAGGCGATGCTGCAGCCGTCGACGGGGACCTAAGGAGGTGATAGATGGCTGGAGGGGGGTAGTCGCTGAGCTGTAGGTGGCTAGTGGTGGTCGGGAGCGGTGGAACAACGAGCAAGGTGCTCAGAATGGGAGATCGACGCAGAACGGGACAGGTTGGCTTCAAGCGTTGCGCAGCTACTTCGGGGCTATCAGGCAGGCGTTGCGACGCTCGAAGGTGGGAGAAGAGGTGACGCCGATGAGGTGGTGGTGCGGTGAAGATGCGAGCCAAAGCAAGATTGGAGCCAAAAAAATGTCATGGGAACAGGGCTTGAGTGGTGAGCAGAACCGGGGAGGTGTCGGGGCTGCTGGGGTTACTCGCGGTAGCCCGTCCGACGACCGAGCGACATGTCATGGTCGCTCTACGATCAGCTCGTCTGGTAGATGTGGCTCCTTGAGACCGGCCCCTGATCTTGGCCAGCTTTTTATCGAACAAGGATGGCTACTTCTTGATCTTCCACTGCCATTTTCTCTTTCTTTTTGTTTGCCGATGGACCCCTCCCCATGCTCCACGAGACAACAGCCCCAAAACCATCCCTTCAAGAGTTTTTTTTTTATCCCCTCACCAACCCATGCATGGATTCTGCCGCCGGTCTTCCCATCTTTTTTTTTTTGTTTAATCTTTCTTTCTTTTCTCTTTTGCATGGTGGACGACAGACTCCTGCTGTCCTCTACTTCTTCCAAATTTTTTTATTATTCCCCTCATCCCCATAACATCATCGTCATCTTTTCTTTTCTTTTTCTTTTTCCTTTTAATTATTACTAATATTTTTGCCAAATTCAATTTTATGGTGATCAGAGAACACCTAAAATCGAATCTGAATTTTACTGTTTTATGAGGTTAGAAAATAGATAAAATAAAAAATAAAAATATCGACTATTTTTATATAATTTTTGTGACCTCAAATATTATTTTTCTTGATTTTTTTTTTGTATTTTTCGAAAATATTAAAAAAAATGAAAATTATGAAAATTATTTTTTTTGGTCAAAATGGATCCTAAGGCCAAGCCAAGGCTTCCAAAGTTGATTTTATGATTTTATGAATTTTTTTTTATATTAATCACAATAATAGATGGTCAAAAATCAGGTGTCAACAAGGGCAGAATCGTAATTTTGAGAAATTTAGAGACAATTTGCCTCATAGGGGCAAAATCGCCATTTCAGATGAAATATGCAGTCGAAATAAGGTGGAAATGGGATTGATAATAAAATCCTTCAATTTCCTATTTTTTTAGGAATTTTCAGAATTGTTCTGGAATTTAAAAGTGATTTTACCTTTGGAGGGGTAAAATCGTCATTTTGGACAAAGATGAGAACTGAAAATCTCAAATATTAGGGTTGCTCACCCACCTGACCCAAACCCTAATTTTAAGCCATTCTCAGGACTCGATTGGAACAAAAAAGATGATTTTCCCATTGGGGGCAAAATTGTCATTTTGAGAAAAGAGACAGGAATCGAAACCCAAGCCTAAGAATTGGTCACCTACCCGACCCTAATTCTCACTTTGGCATTATCGACTTTATCTTGCATGTACAGCAGAGGCGACTTACCCCTAAAGGGTAATATCGTCAATTCTCGGAAGAACGGATAAGAAACCCCAAAAATAGAATTGACCAATTGTCTATGGTCAATTCTCAATTTTGAGGGATTTCTAGAATACCTAGGATTTTTCGACAACTTTCCTACATTTTTTGGGATTTTCTGTGATTTTCTAGCATTTTTTGGATTTTCTAGAAATTTTCTGATTTTTCTGCAATTTTTTTTTATTTTTAAAATTATTTTCTGATTTTTTTATTTAAAAAATGTTTCGGACCGAGTCGAGTGACCCGGCCCACGACCTGCGGGCGGGCGGCCCGACCCACTTGGAACTGACCCGCACCGAAACGGCACCGTTTCAATCTCTCCCGCTCGCATTTTCAAATTCTCGCCCAAATTGAACCAACGCTCCTGATTGCGCAACGTGGCGGACCTGTGGACGGTCAGATCTAAAGCAGGAAACTGACGGTTCAGATTGAAACACCCGATCGAACTACAGCCATCCGATCAACTTATCTGAAAATGATTTTTATTTCTGAAAAATGCGAGATCTTGACACGTGGCACATTATCCACCGTCGGATCAAGTTTGTTTTATTCGGTTATAACCGAACGGCTGACGTGACTGCCACGTGGGCGTCACGTCAACGCCACGTGGTCGTTGACTCGGTCAACCGACGTTGACCGGTCAACGACTCACCAGGGAAGACGAACGGCGCCGGCACTGTCTCGCCGGCGCCTCGTCGGAAGGCCATATCTCGGACTTCCGATATCCGATCGACGCGAAACCAACGACATTCAACTCGCTGTGACTTCCTCTACAACATATATCAGACGCTCGACACAGCAGAATCAAGTCTCATCTACTTGCTATTTTCGGCCGAAGCTAAGCTCCGGCGGCTACCCGCCCTAGCCTTTTCTAACGTTGCTTAACTAAACAAATCGATCGGGAAGCATAACAAAGGGCCGAGAAGACTTACATGGCCATCGCGAGGGCTCGGTTTGGTCTAGAACGAGCTATGGAGTTCGCGACCGATCGGTCATGGTGGGGGATAGACTCGACGATTTAGGCGATGAAATGACATGCGATCAAAGGCAAAAATGTTCAGTGAAGCAATGCAAACAGATTGCAACCAAAATCGCAGCCAATGAATGTTTCTAACTTAAGTTGCCATTAGAGGCCGAGCTCGTGCTCGAAGGAGGACCTCACCTGATTCTGCGATGAAATGAGAAGCCGCTTGGTTCTAGACGTTCCTTGGGGTGTCACGAAGCTCGGAGGACGTATCCGAAGCTTCGGTTTCGCGCCGTTCATCAGGGTTGAGCCTTTGAAGCTCGCGGTCTCCTTCCTCCTATGGCGCCGATCTCTCTCTCTCTCTCTCTCTCTCTCTCTGTCTCTCTCTCTCTCCCTCTTTCTCTCTCTCTTTTGGCTCTTTGTGCGTTTCTTTCTCTCTCTGCCTCCCGCTCTCTTCGTAAGCTCTCTGTTCTTCTCCCTTTCTAGATCTCTGTGCATTTCTTTCTCTCTCTGCCTCTCGCTCTCTTCGCGAGCTCTCTGTTCTTCTCCCTCTCTAGCTCTCTGTGCGTTTTTTTTTCATTGTCCCCTCTTCTTCGCTCTCTTGTTCGTTCATAAAACCAATTGGAACCTCCCTCAACCGACTCCCCTCGCAACTGATTTTCTTTTGTTTCTTCCTCCTATGCGTGCGCAGAAGCCCCAAGGAGAAAACGTTCTCCTCGTTCTACTTATGACCAACTTTGGTCAATGGGTTGACTGGGTTGGGTCAACCCGACCCAGTCGACCCGATTCGTAAAAAAAAAAGACAAATTGATCTACCAAAATTCATAATTTCTCAAATTAAATTCAGAAATCGGCTTCCACGAGATGAATCCCATCTAATATGGTGATTTAGTGAAAAATGAATGTGGAATCAAACGAAAACCCCAAATGTTGAGTAGGATCCGAAATCGATTTTTGCCAAATTGATGTTATTAATGGACGAATCAGCCCCAATTGAGCCCACCATTAGATTCAAGGGGTCAAAACCTATAGGGAGAAAGCATTGGGGTTCTATGAGTGTCTCTCAGAAAAGTTTAATTTTGGATTTGGTATTTTAGGGACTAAAATGAAAAGATTTTCATGCAATTAAGTCGTTAAAGCCAAAATTGATCAAATCAGTGCACAATTGAACCGAATTGAAATGTAGGGCAATCAAGTTGAACGCCTGGATTCTAAAAATGCAAAATATTGCAAATAAAAAGACTCAAAACATATTTTTTGACAAATTCAACCTTGTGCGTTACAAAGAAACACACAAAATTAAACTTAAATTTTGACTCTTGATGAGGTCAAAATGATAAGAAAATTAAAAGAAAATATTGACTATTTTCCTATATTTTTGTGACCTCAAATACTATTTTTGTGATTTTTCTAGTATTTTCCCATTTTCTAAAAATACTAAAAAATGCGAAAAATTATTTTTTGGTCAAAAATGGTTCCTTAGGCTTGGTCAAGCCAAGGCCGTCAAAGTTGATTTTGTAATTTTTTGACTTTTTATGGATTTTTTTTTGTGATTTTTCAAAATAAGACTGAAAAAGACTTTGTCAAAAATCTGGTGTCAACAGCCCAGAATGAGGAGAGTCGGCTAACAATGATGCCACCACCCCGGCCAAGAACTCTAGCAGAATCCGTTGGGCCTGATGATGATCTACCTGAGGCTGTTCAGCCGACTCGAAGGACTGCTCGACCTCCTCCGACTGGTGATAGCGTCCCCTACACTTTGGAGTATCATACGATAGATTTCGATGACCAGGATTTGGCCAGCTGGGTTATTCTACAGGGTTTGACCAGCCGAGTTATTCTGTAGGGTTTGGCCAGCCGAGTTATTCTGCAGGGTTTGTCTAGCCAGGTTATTCTGCAGGGTTCTCACAGTTTGCCAGCCAATTTCACAGGGAATTCAATCTACAGCCGCAAACTCCAGTGAATTCTCCCGGTTCATATGAACCAAATTTCTCTCCTCTTTTTGAATACCCTCCTGCGGTAGGAAATGTAGCGTTTGGACGTGGCATATTTTACCAAGAAATGTTTTCATCATCTGCCCATCCTATTCGTTCGGATCCTTGTCCTCGATACAATACTAGATCTGCCGAACAAAGAAGACGACTTGATTGCGGGACAAGAGGCCATATAGGAGAATGATATCATTAGTAAATGCAATTGCAGATGACGATTGTTATTTATTATGCAATTTTTTTCTTTTTTTATATTCTACCAACTTGATTTTATGTTTTGTATTAATTTGAAAATCAAAATTTAATTATAGATCTTTATAAATGTTAATATGTTGATTAAATAAAAAAAGGCAGCGGGGTTTTTTATATTTCGTTGATGTCGTCGCAAGCGTGGGGGGGGGGGGCTCTCCCTCGGCAAAATTGCTGAGGGGTTCAAAAAAAAAAACAAAGCGGGGGGGGGGGGGGGGGGGGGGGGGGGCTGCACCGTGCAGGCCCCTGGACATGGGGGGCGAGCCCCCCCTGGGGACCTGCCCCCAGGGCAGGAGGGGGCCCACCGGGGGCCCCCCTCTCCATCTCCCTCGGCATTTCACATGCCGAGGGAGCGGGAGAGGGGTCCACCGACGGGCCCCATCTCGGTCTCCCTCGGCATTTCACGAGGGAGACCTAAATTTGTAATTTTTTTTAAATATTAAAATTGTAAATATTATTATTTTTTGTATTATTTTTAAAAAAAGCTCTTCCCATCTCTGTCCTTGTGGAAGGTAATTGAAAAACATGCTTCACGACTTCACTATTGTCTAGGTTTAATTGTAAAGTTGCTTCTTGATATTAACATGTTATTCCAGGCTTGCTTGTGGTGCCTTGACTAGTCTCTGCGAAATTTGGGCTTCAGCAATTATTTGGTCTACTGTTAAGTGATGGGCTTTAGCCAGTAGGTACTCATGTTTTTTTTTTCCCTCTTCTTTCCGTTACAAGATCGAGAACCGTAAAAGTATTCTATTCTCAAATCCAACCTAATCAACATGTGTTTAGGCCAACTATTCTGTTAGAAATGGAATTCATTGATTACTTCAATTTCAAGAAATTCTCGGATAGCTCGCAATTACCTCGTTTTTATTTATTTATTTATTTTTTGGTAAGGTAAGTGTGTATTAACTTTTCAAATTGCTAGGTACAAGAGGGGCGCTGGACACAAAAACCATGAACCAGATATGGCACCAAGTGTGTCATAGGGGGTTCAACGGTGAAACCAGCTGCAAAACATGCTAACAACCTAGGCTGCAAACCAGCAAATAGTAGTAGGAAGTGGCCAAACAGGCGGCCAAAAAATAGGACAGGACCGAACAGTTTCAGGCTAAAAAGGCAGCTGAAAACCGAGGGGTTAGAACTAATGTAAAACGGCCAAGAACAAAAGGCCTAAACAAAAATTAAGGGAAGCAAAAGAGAAGCCAGTCAGATAGCCCTAATTAGAGAGAAAAGGCCGCGAAGACTGGCAAGAAAGGCCGAAACAACGGCCACAAAAACATCTAAGCCTATCAAGTGAGTTCAAAATCCAAAGTGGAAGGAGCATCAGCATAGAAGTCTCATAAAGCCAAAAAGCCAGCAGCAACAGTCCTGCCGAGAGTCAGTAAGCATGAGGACGTCCCGGCAGTGGAGCAACACAGCAGTAACAGAATCAATGCTTCCATCCGCATCAAACCAGCAGTGAAGTGGCGTGAGTATAGCATAAGCGAAAAGAATACTTTGGGAGAGAGATCTGGACAGCAAACCTCCAGCTCCCACACAAAAATAAGTGCAGCCAAGGAGCAAGACCAACAGGTTGTAGAGCTCCCAGGACAAGCCAGGAGCAGCAGCAGCTGCAAGATGGCCATCTCCAATGCAACACCGACTTCACAGCAACCTTCACAGCATCACTAAGTACACATGTCACAAGTACTACAACAAAAGCAACATTCATGGGAATAGATGTACATTAGTAGCCAATGAATAAAGAATTAAACACCAGGCCGCCGATCAACAAAAATTCCCGGAGATAGTCCCCAATTCAAAGAATTAAACACCAGGCCCTCGTTTTTATTTATTTATTACCACAAAAAATCCCAAACCGATAAATTCATACCTCAAACTAATTTTCGTGTAAAAGAAATAATCCTAGGATGATACAATCATGTTACGTTTACCCGAAACTTATTTCTAGGATAAAAAAAAATCATATGCCAAAACATTTCGTGCCACATTTACTCCAATTTTTCTGTGTTCCGAACATAAATTCTTAACTATGCTAAAAGCAAATGATTTGAGCTTGAGATATGAGAAGTGAAGCAAATAGGCAATAAAACGAGGTAATTGCGAGCTATCCGAGAGTTTCTTGAATTTGAAGTAATCAACGAATTCCATTTCTAACAGAATAGTTGGCCTAAACACATGTTGATTAGGTTGGATTTGAGAATAGAATACTTTTACGGATATTGAAATGACAAGAAATAGGTCAATAAGGCCGACTTTGAGAGCTTTGTGATACCAGTTTAGGGTAAATGTGAGATGGGTGTAGCAGGTTGGGATTTTTTGTGAAATGAATATTAGTTTGAGGTGAATAATGTGGTACAAACATACTAGTTTGAGAGTTTTTGTGACACGAAAAATTTGTTTGGGGTAAATGTGGTACGCATGTATTACTTTGTGATTTTTGTTGGCATTAATCCTAAAAAAAATTGAAAACTGGACATAAACATTCCACGAAAAGTAGTTCATGGGGTCATTTCTATTATATATAGATCAAGCCGAAGTTCAGAGTGCTCGTTCCTGTACTTGTCATATGACACTTCTCTTTAAGCTCTGTGTTTGTCACCTGGCTTGACACATCGATTAAATACGTGTCATACTGCACTCTTATATGTCATTTTCAAATGCTGATAATAGTTTTAAGTCGGTGTTTAAACACCCGTGGATGCTTAAAAAAATCTAGAATAAAGTTAGTCAAAACAATTAATTTTAAACTTAGCAAAAATATTTGGTTTAAGTTATGAATAGGATGTAGATCTGCGTTTTCTGTGTTGATGCTAAAAGATGTTCAGAACTCGAGAATGTGTGGATACAGTGGATGATTCTGAAGGACGCGAAACAAATTTTTCCAGACATTGATGATTGGCAGGAAGCAAAATGTTCACCCCTTCCTTATGGTTTTCTCTCTTCGTATTGAAGATTGATAGATTTAGAAAATACCTTGCAATACAATTAAAAAAAATATATGCCAGCTTGAATAAAATCTATTATGGTACAATTATGCTAATCAATTTAAATTACTTAAGCCTAAGATAGTAAAATTACTAATACGACTTAAACTACAATAGGTATCTAAATTAGTTTGTCGATGATTATCGTGTGGCTTGCTAATAGGTCTTATATGCTCTTTATAATCATGTGGTGCTCGTTATTAGAAATACCTCACTCTTTCAATATTAATAGCTGATCCTATTTTCATCTCTCTTCCTCCATCCTCTGGTGTTGGAAATATTTTCAATTTATCGGCTTTACGAGTTTCAAAATTTTATGCCTCCTCTTACCTAACATGTGAAACTTTTGAATCGAATAATTGCGGGCAAAGAAAATTCGAGCGGGACGAAATTTAACACTATAATCAGATAGTCTTTCTTGGCCTTAGATAATATAGTTACGAACTTTTGTGTCGCCAAAGCTACAACACTCACAATAATTTTCGTCGCAAAAAGGTTGGCCCTTTAGCCACGAAACAAAATTTGTCGTTACGGAGTGTCTATTTTACGCCTTCCGCCAGGAAGATCCTGTGGTGAAAAAGTATACTTGCCACTGCAAAATTACTCGATTTCGTTCCCAAGGTTTTCCGCCACAGGCCTTTATGACATTTCCGCCACGAAGATTTTCGTGTCAGCAAGCCTTAATCATGAATTTCCGCCGTGGTGAAAGGTCCGTTTTCTTGTAGTGACGATTCTCTATTAACAATGAAGAGAAGATGTACACATATGATAGAAAGTAATACAAGATACGGAAAAAACATTTATTCGCACCAAAAGAGCTCACTAGAAAACAATGTGATCGATAAATATAATTCCAAAGGATATCTCTAGACACACCACACACATATGGAAACAATCTTACAAAGAAAGGGCGGGCCCCAACAGTTTAAAGATACACTGAGGTAACCTCACATGGTGGTAAAATCTTCCGGGGCTGGTGGCTGGAGGAGGAGCGAGGAAAGGAATGGAAGGAATCTTAGGGAGAGATGTAGGGATGCTCGGCATCGGGGGCAATGTGGTTGGCACGGTTGGCATGATTGGAAGTGGCGGCAGAGTGGTGGTGGGCAATGTTGGCTGGGTAGTGGGAAGAGTTGGCAACGTGGGCTGAGGAAGGGTCGTTGGGATGGCGGGCATGGGCGGCAGGGCGACCTTCGGCAATGTGGGCATGGATGGCATCGGTAGTGAGGTGGGTATAGGTAAAGTTGGTATGGTGGGAAGAGACGGTATAGATGGCATAGTTGTTTGCAGCAGATGACGAGCTCCAAAGCTCATGTTAGCGGTTGAGAAAATGAGGGCGAGGAAGAAGACAAAGCTCTTTGAGGAAAAAGCCATAACGGTAAATGAAGTCTTGATCTTAGCCAATTTTGGAGCGGCTTTGTGATAATGTTGAGATTGGGTCAAGGACTTGAAATCGATGAGCCGAGAGGAATGTTTTGGTAATTGTGTTTTGAGGCAATGGAGGAAGGATATGGGAGTTTATATAGCAAGAGATAGTTGCAAAGAATTTTGGGCAGTGATGATAAGTTGGTGACTGGCCTTTGGGTGTGGTTAGGAAAGAAAAACGCATAACATCTCTTCATAGATTCCTCGTTAGCTAACCACCTCCGCTCAATCTTCCACTTGCCAAAAGAAAAGACAAAGGTCAAATCTCTTGTTCTGACAGATGGCCATATGCTTTCATGACGTCAAGCTTCGCATCTGTCTTTGTGGAAGGTAACTGAATAACATGCTTCCCAGTTTTACTGTTGTCTAGGTTTGATTGTTAACCTGGCTTCTTGATTCTGACATATTATCCTAGGTTTGTTTGTGTTGCATTGACCGGTCTCTCCGAAATTTGGACTCTATCAATTATCAGGTCTACTACTACGAGATGGGCATTAGCCATTAGGTACTCATGTTTTTTTTTTTTTCGTTAAAAGATCGGGAACTGATGAAAACATGATAGCTTTTGAGTTCCAGATTATGAATACTAGTTCTCTAATTTCAAAAATTGAAAATCTGATTTTGTCGGGTAGGTTTTAGGTTCTCTGCTAGGAGGAACTTGAAATTTGGAACAAGTTTTTGTGTTTTTCTTGTTCTATGTCTTCGCATGATCCTGCAGTATTTTATGGCATCCGATAATGAGTGTTTAATCTGGAACTATTTGTTCGAGCTTCCATTTCTGGCGATATCCATGTAAGACTTTTGCTTTGTTAAAATTTTATATTCTTCATGTGTCTAAATATGAATTATAGTCACTGAATTATAACAGCAAATTGTAGTATTTAGAGATGATAAATTCATCGCAATCGTTCATTTAAGAATACATGTGAAACATGGGTAGATCTTGGAATCAATCCTGAAACCTATGGCTGGGTAGATTCCAAGTTCATGGTGGATTTCTGGTTTCAAATAATAGATAACCTGTTCCAGCGATTAAGTTCCACCTGAAATGCGAAACCACTCACTCCTAAAAACGAATGTTTATTACCATAGAAAACCCTAAACTGATATACATGTTTCTAAATTAATTTTCATATAAAAATTCTAAATTAATACAATCGTGCAATTTTTATCCTAAACAAATTATTATGCTATAAAAATCATAAATCGGTACATTCGTGCTATATTTACTCCAATTTTTTTTTGTTCCGAACAAAAAAAATTAACCGTCAAAAGCTAATGATTTGAGCTTGAAATCTGTGAAGTGAAGTGGACAGGAAAGAAAACGAGGTATCTGCGAGCTATCTAAGAGTTTTTGGAAATTGAAGTACTCAATGAATTCCATTTCTAGCGGAATAATTGGCTTAAAGACATGTTAGTAATGTTGGATTTTGGAATATAATGCTTTTACGGATATAGAGATGATAAGAACCAGGTTAATAAGGCTGATTTTTTAGATTTTTTTATATGTTATATGAATACGTTTGGAGTAAATGTGATGAGGGTGTAGCAATTTGAGATTTTTTGTGACATGAGAATTTGTATTTGGGATAAATATGGCATGGGTGTACTGCTTGAGACTTTTTGCGACATGAAAATTAGCTTATGCTAAATGTGACACAAGTGTATCGATTTGTGATTTTTGGTGGAATTAACCCTAAAAAGAAAGAAAAATGGACGAAAAACATTGATGACTGGCAGGAAGCAAAAAGGGAAAATTACCAAAAAAGTCCTAAACCTTTTGCAGTTATGTCAATTCAGTCATAAACCTTTTTTTTGGCCAATTCAGTCCTAAACCTTTTGCAATTGTGTCATTTAAGTCCATAGTGCGAATTTTGGCCGGCCGACCGGGGACCCATTATTTTAATATTTTCTTGATTTTTTTATGATTTTTTTTTATAATTTTTAGGATTTTTTTTCTTTTTTCTTTTCCTTTCCCTCTCCTCTCCCCTCAGCCGTCGCTCCCCTCCTCTGCAACTCAACCATCCCTGCAACTCAGCCGTCACTTCCCTTCCCTGCAACTCAGCCGGTCGCTGCCCGCCTCGCCTGGCCATGGCGGGGGTGGACCTCGCCGTCGCCGGGCGAGGCAGCGACGGCGAGGTCAAGCCCCGCCATGGTTGGGCGAGGCTCGGCCTCGCAAGCCCAGATCTGGGCCGACGAGGTCGAGCCTCGACCGGCCATGGCGGGGCTCGACCTCGCCCGGCCATGGCGAGGAAGCGACGGGACTCTTGCCTCGTTGGCCTCGGCGGAGTTCGCGGATCTGGCAAGTCTTGAACTCGCCGGCCATGGCTGAGCTCGAGCTCGACTCATGGCGGGGGGGACTAGAGGGAGGAGAAGGAAGCTTTTCGCGCGATAGCCCGAGATCACCGGGACCGGCCGCCTCGAGCTCGTTGGGCCGAGTCATGGCCATCACCGGGCGGCGGAGGAAGGAGGACGGAGCGGCACCGGACTATGGCGACCGGCTGAGTTGCAGGGGAGGGAAGGGGAGGGGAGGGGAGGGGAGAGAGAAAGGGAAAAAAAAGAAAAAGAAAAAGAAAAAGAATCTTAAAAAATAGTAAAAAATTCAAAAAAATATTAAAATAATAAGTCGTCGGCCGGCCGGCGTCCACGTCAGCGCCGGATGGACTTAAATACCACAATTGCAAAAGGTTTACGACTGAATCGGCAAAAAAAAAAAAAGGTTTAGGACTAAATTGGCACAACTGCAAAAGGTTTAGGACTTTTTTGGTAATTTTCCCGAAGCAAAAATGTTCACCCAAATCTGCCCCTTCCTCAAGGTTTTCTCCCCTTTGCATTTTTAGACTGATAGATTTTGAAAATACCTTAAAGTGCAATTCTTTAAAAACATGTATGCCAGCTTGAATACAATTTATTATGGTAAAATTATGCTAATCAATTTAAATTTCTCAAGCCTAAGACAGTAAAATTACTTATGCATTTTAAATAGGTATCTAAATTAGTTTGTTGAATTATCGCATGGCTTGACAATTGGTATTATACGCTCTTTATATGCACATGATGTGGGAAACACTTCACTCTTTTATTATAAATAGTGTTGGGGAAAAACGGGCAGCACCTCGGCACAAATATAGCCAATCCAGGATCAAATAATAACCCCCGACACTACTCCAATATAATCCAACAACAACCAACAATTATATCCAGCAAAATATCAACCTCGCAGCAACGAATATAACACCGGAACAATAGAGAAATATAACACCAAGATTTACGTGGAAAACCCGAATCGGGAAAAACCACGGACGACCCAAAAATTTCCACTAATCACCAAGAATAGCAGAATACACCAAGTATTTTGCTCTAGTCACACACTAGAGCTCAACAACAATATTCCAGGAGCAATTCCTCAAAATGGGGCTAGAAAACCCTAACCGCAATAGGAGAACCAGAGACAAATCTCAACAAACGAAACCTATCAATTTGTAGATCTCAGTCTCACGAACAACATACTGAAATTTGAGACGATTCCGGTAATGTTTGGCCGCCGAAATCACACCGGAGGTCGCCGCCCTTTCTCTCCTCCCCTGCGTTCACCGAGAGCTTCCCCTGCACAAAACACTCTCGGCTCTCTCTCTTTTTCTTTCTCTCCTGTTTTCTGCCGCTGCTCTCTTCTCTCTCTTCTTTTCGGTTGCCTTCTCTCTCTCTTTTCACACACGAAGCAACACACAAAAACACCCACACACAAATCATAAAAAAAACACAAAAGCAAAGGCCATCATTTGTGTCTCTTCCTTTTTCCTCTTTTTGATTTCTTTTTCTTTCTTTTTCTTTCTTCTTTTTGAAACAAATAAAATAAAAAATGCTGGTTGTCCCCCACAAGTGGCGTACCTGCCAACAAATCTCCCCCTACGCCTCATGTGGGGAGTTCCATCATACCTGCTTTGCTTCTACAAGAGTCAAGTTTCACCATGGGCAAGGCTTTGGTCATCATGTCAGATCCGTTGTCGTCAGTACGGACCTTCTCAAGAAGAAAAGACTTTTCTTCTAACTTCTCTCGAACCCAATGATACTTCACATCGATATGCTTCGATCTTGAATGCAAAACTGGATTCTTGCTAAGATAAATAGCACTCATGCTATCGCAAAATAGAACGAACTTTTCTTGCTTCAAACCCAACTCTTGTAAGAATTTCTACATCCACAAGAGTTCCTTGCTTCCTTCGGTGATAGCTATATACTCCGCTTCAGTCGTAGACAAAGCAATGCATTTTTGTAATCTTGATTGCCATGAAACTGCTCCCCCTGCAAAAATCATCATATAACCCGAAGTAGACTTTCGGGAATCACCATCTCCGGCATAATCAGAATCTGAGTAGCCGCTCAATTCAGGCTTTCCATTTCCATAACATAGGCAAAATCTGGAAGTGCCTCTAAGATACCTCAAAATCCATTTCACACCATTCCAATGCTCTTTACCTGGATTTGAGAGAAATCTACTTACAACACCAACTGCATGAGCAATATCTGGTCTTGTGCAAACCATGGCATACATCAAACTACCCACGGCAGATGCATAAGGAACTTTCATCATCTCTTCCTTCTCTTTCTCACTCGTAGGACATTCATTGCTACTCAATTTAAAGTGACCAGCAAGTGGAGTACTTACCGGTTTACATGTGCTCATGTTGAATCTTTCAAGGACCTTTTCAATATACTTCTCCTGAGATAGCCATAGTTTTCTATTCTTCCTATCACGAGTGATTCTCATGCCAAGTATTTGTTTAGCTGACCCTAGATCCTTCATCGCAAAAGCCTTACTCAACTCACTTTTCAAGCTTTTGATTTTGTTAGCATCATGCCCAACTATCAACATATCATCCACATAAAGCAGGAGGATAATAAAATCATCATCTGAGAATCTTTTCATAAAGACACAAGAGTCTGAAATGGTCTTACCATATCCATGAGCTTCCATGAATGAATCAAACTTCAAGCACCACTGTCTTGGCGCTTGCTTGAGACCATATAGACTTTTTCTCAATCTACATACAAGATGCTCCTTGCCTTTAACCTTAAAACCCTCTGGTTGCTCCATGTATATCTCTTCTTCTAGGTCTCCATGAAGAAAAGCTGTCTTTACATCAAGTTGTTCGATTTCTAAATTCAAACTGGCGGCCAAACCAAGAACAACTCTAATAGAAGACATTTTCACTACCGGTGAAAAAATCTCTTCAAAGTCGATTCCCTTCTTCTGACGAAAACCCTTCACAACAAGCCTAGCCTTGTATCGTGGCTTCAAACTGCTTTCGTCTGTCTTTAACTTATACACCCACTTATTTGTGAGTGTCCTCTTGCCCTTAGACAACTTCACCAACTCAAATGTATGGTTGTCATGCAAAGATTTGAACTCATCTTGCATAGCTTCGTGCCACTTATTCTTTTGATCGCATGACATAGCTTCTTCATAAGTTTCAGGCTCTCCTGCATCAGTTAGTAGCACATACTCATGTGGTTGATATCTTTGTGAAGGTCTACGCTCTCTATCTGATCTTCTAACTTGAGGTTGGACTGCTTCTTCTTGTTCAACTGTTTGCTCTTGTTCAACTGATTGTTCTGTCTCAACTGTTTCACCTGTCTCAGCTGAAGAACTAACATTCTGTGAGGATTCATCTACTTCATGATTTCCCTGCACTTCTCCCCCGTGATTTTCACCCAATACGGTAGGAGGATTTGGGCTGAAACTGACACGGTGTTGAGCTGCATTCTTTGGCTTCTCGGACTTGTCTATGTCTTCAATGGTCTGATGCTCAAAGAATACCACATCTCGGCTTCTAATGACTTTCTTTGTAGCTGGATCCCATAATCTGTAGCCAAACTCTTCATGTCCATAACCCAAGAAGATACACTGTTTAGACCTGTTATCAAGCTTGGACCTTTCATCTCTTGGAACATGCACAAATGCCCGGAGGAACTGATGGAGATAGATTTATCAAGTCAACTGCCGTTCTCATCGCTTCGCCCCAGAATGGCTTAGGTAATTTCGCATGAGACAGCATACACCGAATCCGATCATTAATCGTCCGGTTCATTCTCTCTGCTACTCCATTATGCTGTGGTGTTTTCGGAACAGTCTTCTCAAGCTTGATACCATAGTCCCTGCAGTAATGTTCAAACGGTCCTCTATATTCACCACTATTGTCAGCCCGAACACATTTCAGCTTTTTCCATGTTTCCCTTTCAACACTGATATGAAATTGTTTGAAGGCTGCAAGCACCTGATCTTTTGATTTCAAAGCAAAAGCCCACACTTTTCTAGAGCAGTCATCAATAAATGTGACAAAATACAATGCACCACCAAGTGTTCTAGCATCCATGCAGCAAACATCAGTGTGAACTAAATCAAGTACATCGGATTTTGTGTGTGGAGACGAACTATGAAATGAGAATCGATGTTGCTTACCCGTGAGGCAATGAGTACACTCCGTCAGATTTTTCTCCTTTAATGATAGAAGATTCTTCCTAGCAAGAGTTTCAAGTCCCTTCTCGCTAAGATGACCAAGTCTCATATGCCATAGATCAACTGAGGAATCCTCCACTGCATTTACCTCTTGTCGCATCAAATTTGCTTGCATGATATAAAGACTGCATGTCTTCTTGCCTTTTGCCATCACCATAGAGCCTTTAGTCAATTTCCATTTGCCATCGTAGAAGGAGTTGCAATAACCGTCGTCATCTAAGGCACCTGTGGAGATCAAGTGAAGTCGAATATCTGGAACATGTCTCACATTTTTCAAAAGTAAAGTACATCACATATCAGTCTCTAGAATCTTGGCATGTGAGATTTACATAACCGTCATCACAAATGAACACAATATCACCGTCAGCTGCAACTGCTGTTGTAGGCTGATTTTCTTCTTTCTTTTTATCTCCATTTCTATCATGGGATTTATCTCTCTTCGGTTGCCAACACTCTTTGGCATAATGTCCCATTTTTCCACAGTTGTAGCACTTCACACTTCTCCTCGGCCTTGACTTCGATCTTCCTCTTGACTTGCCCCTGTCATTACTTTGAAACTTTCTTGACTGACTTCTGCCTCTATGTTCTATGACAAGCGCTTCCGATTTGGAAGCATAATTCAAACTTTTCCTCCTTGTTTCTTCATTAAACAAGCTTTCTTTAACCATGCTCATAGAAAGCACACCATAAGGAGCAGAATTATTTAACGCCACAACCAAGGTGTCCCAGCTGTCAGGAAGTGTACCAAGCAATAAACAAGATTGCAATTCATCACCAAGGTCAATCTCAAGATTTGTCAATTGATTTACAACATCTTGAAATTCACTCAAGTGCTCCGTCATGCTACTCCCTTCCTTGTATCTCAAGTTCACAAGTCTTTTCACTAGAAGAGCTTTATTTTGTGGAGTTCTCCTCTCATAGAGATCTTGCAATTTCTTCCACAAAGTATCCGCCTTCGTTTCTTGAGCAACATGATGAAACACACTATCATCAATCCATTGTCGGATAAACCCAACCGTCTTCCGATTCATTCGCTCCCACTCTTTATCTTCCGTATCTCCTTTAGCTTCATTGCCTTCGACCGTATCATACAAATCTTTGCAATAAAATACGTCTTCCATCCGAGGCTTCCATATAGAGTAATTCGAGGCATTTAACTTAAACATAGTGCCACTCGTATTCTCCATCTAATACAAGAATCTCAACTCTAGCTCTGATACCACTTTGTTGGGGAAAAACGGGCAGCACCTCGGCACAAATATAGCCAATCCAGGATCAAATAATAACCCCCGACACTACTCCAATATAATCCAGCAACAACCAACAATTATATCCAGCAAAATATCAACCTCGCAGCAACGAATATAACACCGGAACAATAGAGAAATATAACACCAAGATTTACGTGGAAAACCCGAATCGGGAAAAACCACGGACGACCCAAAAATTTCCACTAATCACCAAGAATAGCAGAATACACCAAGTATTTTGCTCTAGTCACACACTAGAGCTCAACAACAATATTCCAAGAGCAATTCCTCAAAATGGAGCTAGAAAACCCTAACCGCAATAGGAGAACCAGAGACAAATCTCAACAAACGAAACCTATCAATTTGTAGATCTCAGTCTCACGAACAACATACTGAAATTTGAGACGATTCCGGTAATGTTTGGCCGCCAAAATCACACCGGAGGTCGCCGCCCTTTCTCTCCTCCCTTGCGTTCACCGAGAGCTTCCCCTGCACAAAATACTCTCGGCTCTCTCTCTTTTTCTTTCTCTCCTGTTTTCTGCCGCTGCTCTCTTCTCTCTCTTCTTTTCGGTTGCCTTCTCTCTCTCTCTCTCTTTTCACACACGAAGCAACACACAAAAACACCCACACACAAATCATAAAAAAAACACAAAAGCAAAGGCCATCATTTGTGTCTCTTCCTTTTTCCTTTTTTTGATTTCTTTTTCTTTCTTTTTCTTTCTTCTTTTTGAAACAAATAAAATAAAAAATGCTGGTTGTCCCCCACAAGTGGCGTACCTGCCAACAAATAGCTCATTCTATTTTCATATCTTCCTCCTTTCTCTGGCGTTAGAAGTACTTTCATGTCGCCGGCTTTGCAAGTTTCGTACTTTTACGTCTCGTCTTCCCTAACGGGTTTAAACTTTTGAATCGAAAAATAGTGGACGAAGATTGGTTCAAGCGCTACGAAGTTTAACGCTATGATCAGGAAGTCTTTCTTGGCCCTTGAGCCACGGAATAAAATCTATCGCTACTGGGTGTCTATTCTACGCCTTTTGCCATGAAAATCCTGTGGTGAACAAGTATACTTTCTGCTACAAAATTACTCCGATTTCGTTTCCGAGGTCTATCGCCACGGGCCTTTTTTATGACATTTCCGTCACGAAGATTTTTCTTGGCAACAAGCCTTAGCCAGAAGTTTCCGCCGTGGTGAAAGGTCGATTTTCTCGTAGTGTCGATTCTCTATTAACAATGGAGAAAAGGTGTGTGAATATGATAGAAAGTGCGTACATGATACTGGAAAGACATTTATAAGCAGCAAAAGAGCTCACTAGAAGAGAATGTGATCGATGAATAAAATTTCAAACGACATCTCTCGACATACCACACATATATTCAGACTATATTACAAAGAAAGGGCGGACCCCAACATTTTACAGATACACTGAGGTAACCTCACGCATATGGTACTAAAATCTTCAGGGGCTGGTGGCTGGAGGAGGAGTTAGGAAAGGAATGGAAGGAATCTTAGGGAGAGACGTAGGGATACTCGGCATCGGGGGCAAGGCGGTTGGCACGGTTGGCATGCTTGGAAGTGGCGGCAGAGTGGTGGCGGGCAATGTCGGCTGGATGGTGGGCAGCGTCGGCAACGTGGGCTGAGGCAGGGTTGTTGGCATGGCAGGCATAGGTGGCAGGGCGACCTTCGGCAATGTGGGCATGGATGGCAGTGGCAAGGAGGTGGGTATCGGTAAAGTTGGTATGGTGGGAAGAGACGGTATCGATGGCATAGTTGTTTGCAGCAGCTGACGAGTTCCAAAGCTCATATTGGCGGTCGAGAATATTAGGGCGATGAAAAGAACAAAATTCTTTGAGGAATAAGCCATGTTGGACTTAGAAATCAACGAGCAGATAGGAATGTAAAGCTAGTTGTGTCTGAGTAAATGGAGGAAGGGGATGAGAGTTTTTATAGCAAGAGATAATTATAAAGAATTTAGGGTTGAGAGATAATAAGTTGGTGACTGGCCTTCGGCTATGGTTAGGAAAGGCATAACACAGAACATCTCTTCATAAGTTCCTTGTTAGCTCACCACCTCAGCTCAATCTCCCACCCAGCAAAAGGAAAGACAAAAGTCAAATTGCTGTTCTTGTTCTGACAGATGGCCATATGCTTTCATGAAGTCAAGCTTCACATCTATGTCTTTGTGGAAGGTAACTGAAAAACATGCTTCATAACAGAACATTATCTAGGTAGGTTGTTAACTTGTTTCTTGATTTTTAACATGTCAATCTAAGGTTTCTTGGCGTTGGCTGGACTGATCTCTTCCAACTTTAGACCTCATGAATCGCATGACTGATTTCTCCGAACTAGCCACCAACATTCCACGAAAAAATAGTTCCGATCTTATCTACTTTGAGTGTTAAATGTTAGCAAACATTGCCTTCACATGATCATATTTATTATATATAATTAAAGCTGGAGTTGAGAGAGTATTTACTCTTATACTCGTCAATTCCTTTGAGTTTCATTCTTACGAACGTACTCCCCAGACGGGATACTTAACGCGTTAGCTACAGCACTGCACGTGTCGATTCGCACAACGCCTTGTATCCATCGTTTACGGTTAGGACTACTGGGATATCTAATCCTTGCCACGTGGCATCACACTCGACATGATATTGCCATGTGCCCCAGTAACTTTACCAATTCCTAAGAGTCTGATGCAAATATTGCGTGATATTTAGGCATCTTTTTTTTAGGCAATTTTATACTTTTAGGATATTTTCGTAATTTTGCGAATCTTATTGTCATTAGGGTTAGCACCTTATATAAGAGTGCTTAGGGTTTTCAGACTTTCAGTTTATGACAGACTTTGATATTTTCGTTGATTTTGATAAAATCACACCTGAGTGAAAATGGTTCCTCATTATCGTTTCGATTCTTCTGTTTAGCTTTGCTTTCTATCACTTCGGCATCAGAGCACAGGTTGCTTGAAATCAATGGCTGAACATAATCGAGGTGGTCGAAGACAACGTGGTCGTGGAGGCCAGGGACGTGGAGTCGTTCCTGATGTAGATGAACAACCGCGTATGCAAAATCTACGAGATATAGAAAACGAAGAGCTACAGAGATGAAATCAGGATTTGAAGCGACAACTTGTGCGGATGCAGAAAAGGCGAATCCGATATTTGGAGCGATGACTTGCGCTGGCGGGGTTGGTCTTTCAATTTGAAGAAGATCTGATCGTTGATAAAAATCAGACTATTGATGAATATTCGATCGTTGATGAATATCCAATCATTGGTGAAAATCTAAATGTTGATGAATATCCGATTTTTGATTAAGATCCGATTTTTGATCAAGATCCAATTTTTGATGAATATCCGATTTGTTACGAAAATTCAATTTTTGATAAAGATCCGGTCTGTGAAAATCCAATCTACGATGAATCTGAAGAAGAACAAGTGGATGCGGATCCAGGCGCAATGGTAGAAGCCTTCGTGTCGACAAAGGGCAGTGAGGTTGCTCCTAGCGACGTTCCCCAGGCGAAGGAGCGGAAGTCAGCGTGGGAGGTGGATGCGTTCGAGGAGACGAATGATCTGATTCTGAAGACGTGCGGAAATCCGATGTTTCGGGGAGCCCTGAGGATCGAGGTAATTATGTTCTTGAAAGTGATGATTTTGATGGCGATGACTTTCTTGCTAGTGATGCATCTTTTTACATCCTCAAGTATGATCGGGATGTAGTTGCTTCTTTATATGGTGATAGAACATCATCCCATCAAGTAGAAGTATTGATTCTAGAAGTTATTCAGTCAACTGAAAAGGTGCTGATTTTGGAGTACATGGATGGAATACGCTTGAATGACCTTGAATCATTAGCAACTTTTGGTGTAAATAAGCAAAAAATTGCTGAGGAAATTACGCATGCATATGCCCATCAAATCTATATTGTTGGGTTCTTCAATGGTGATCTTCATCCGGGAAATTTTCTGGCGTTAGCAAAAATGTTTCCTGCATCTGCCGAGGAGAACCATGTGGCGTTGCTCTCCTCTTTTGCAGAGATGGTGCTTAAATTGCGCCTAGACATCCCAAAATAGGCCGTGGAGATCACAAATGTATTTTTCCGCTCGTCCACACCAGCAACTGAAGCTCTTGAGAAAGTTATTTCTAGAGAATGAATTGCTTTTTCTTTCTTTGTGGAAGAAACTGACTCGAGCAACTCGAGCAAGAAGGAAGATCTCTACACTTTGAACTGTATTTTTTAATGAATAAGCTTGAAGATGTGTTTTCAGGGAACTTTTTGGGGCTGAAGCTGATGTATTATTTGATTCGTTGGAGAGGCCTTCCCGGACGTTTTTCAGAGGAGAAGGTACAACAAGATTTGAGGACAAATCTTTTTTCTAGCAGGGGAGAATGATGTAAATTATGTGATATTTAGGCATCATTTATTTTTAGGCAATTTTATACTTTTAGGATATTTTCGTAATTTTGCGAATCTTATTGTCATTAGGGTTAGCACCTTATATAAGAGTGCTTAGAATTTTGAGACTCTCAGTTTATGATAAACTTTGATATTTTCATTGATTTTGATAAAATCACACCTGAGTGAACGGTGGTTCCTCATTATCGTTTCGATTCTTCTGTTTAGCCTTGCTTTCTATCGCTTCAGCATCAGAGTCATCATGCACTCTTAAATGGTATTTTCAAATTGTAGGTAAAGTCAATGTTTGAATATCTTCTGAGTGCTAGACTATACTTAGCCAAAACACAGAATTTAAACTTAGCCCATATAATTTAATTAAACAAATAATAGGATAGAGATGTGTGTTTTATGTATCATAAATGGATAGTTACATTCTGCATTAATTATCTTCCTCCTCCTCCTTTGATACATTTTCACGTGGCTTAATAGACATTCTTTTTTGCATAGCTCTAACATGTGCTTAGAGTGCTATTTTTACATTTTCTTTTTAATTTGTTCTTAGCTTTTGTATTGATTTCAGAACACATTTGTTGTTTTGTTTTTTTTTTCTTTCTATTATTTGGAAATTATGTACACTTTTGAGAAAATAGTGAATGATGAAAATTCAATTAGAACAATAGTAACCGAAGAAGCTTGATTTAGGAGAAAAGAAATGGGGAGTGGGTTGATGAGGAAGAAATTACCAAAAAAGTCCTAAAATTTCATTTACGTCAATTTAGTCCTAAATCTTTCAGTTATGTCAATCTAGTCCTAAACATTTTCAATTTTTTTTTTATGTAGTCCATCCGGTAAATTTTTATCGGAGATTGCTAACGTAGCTGGTCATCTACGTGGCATGGGTTGCACTGACATAGACAAAAATAATTTATTTATTGATTTTTTAAGATTATATATATTTTCATTTCTATCATTTTCTTTTTCCTTCTTCCTCCGTTAGCAGCCTGTGATCGCCCTCTAGTATCCCGGCATTGGTAATGACCGGCTACTTAGGTGCCGCATGAAATCTTGCCAGAAATTTCATTTCCCTGCCAGAAGTCGAGATGGCAGGGAAATTCGTTTGATAAAAACATTGCCGAAATATAAATTCGTTTGGTAAAAAAATTGACTTATGGTAGGATTTTCTGCTTATGGCAAGATTTTTTTGTCAACTTGGAGAAGTAAAAAATTTTTACTTCTCCCCTTCAGAAGTCATTCTCGTCACGCCGACGACCGCTGGTCGCCCCCGCCACCATCGAACATTTTTTAACAATGTTTCAAACATTGTCTTTTTTAATTGTTATCAAACGCATTTCTCTATCAGAAATCAACTTCTGAAGTAGAAGCTAAAAATTTAACTTCTACTCCAAAGCAAAAGCTGAAAAATCAACTTCCCTGTCATAAGTCATTCTCGGGCAAGAAGTGTTTTGATGCGCACCCTTAGGTGCTGCAAGATATCACTTCATAATAGGAATTTCTCTGCTAGAAATCAATCTGGTAGAGAAATTCATTTAGTAAAATCACTTTTGAAGTAGAAATGCGTTTGGTAAAAAAAGTGACTTTTGGTAGGATTTTCTACTTCTAGTTGGAATTTTGGCCAATTTTAAGAGTTAAAAAATGTTTATTTCTCAGCTTCAGAATCACTTTTTCGACCACACAAGCCTCGGTGGACCACTGTTGCCACTAATGGCCGGCCGCAGCTGGTCGCTGTCGCCAACCGTCGCCGGTCGCTTCCGGCTGCCCTCCAGCGCCGCCTCCGGCTGCTTGCCCACCCGCCGGCCACCGCTGCTAAATATTTTGTTAATAATATTTCAAAAATAAAAATTTTCAACCGTTACCAAACGAATTTCTATGATTAAAAATTAATTTGGAGCAGAAGTAGAAAAATCAACTTCTGCTTTTGAGGAGAAGTAGAGAAATCAATTTCTGGTCAGAAGTTAAGGGCGCGCATGGCAACATTTCTACTTCAGAAATACCACCAGAAGCAGAAGTTGATTTTTAACAAAATCAACTTCTCCATCAAAAGTTAATTTCTGATCAAGGAAATGTGTTTGATAAAATTTCTACTTCTGAAATTTCTACTTTTGAAACATTATTAACAAAATCTCCGGCAGCGGGCGGCGGTGGCCGGCGGTCAGGGGGCGCCGGCAGGCGGACGTTGGTCGGTGAAGACCGGTGTAGTTGAAGAAGTGATTTATGAAGCTGAGAAGCTACAATTTTTAGATTCTCAAAGTTGGTCAAAAATTCGACCAGAAGTAGAAATCTATTCCAGAAGTAGAAAATCTCAATATTTTTACCAAACGGTTTTTAGTTTCAGAAGCACTTCTGAAATGTCTTTACTAAACAGATTTTAGCTTCAGAAGTACTTCTGAAGCAGAAATTCTCTTCTAGAAGTGTTACCATGCACCCCGTAAGAAGTTGGTGAGAAGTGTTACCATGCGCTACCTTTAACCACTAGCTATGATTGGCAAGGGTCGTCCTTGTCGGCCGCAAGCGAGGTCCCCTCTAGCCAAATCACCCTCGTCGGATTTCAGTGAGGCTTACCCTTGCTAGATCCAGCGAGGGTTAGCCTCATCAACTTTGGGCAAGGCCTGACCTCTCTGGTTCGTAGGATCCGACAAGGATGACTCTCACTAGCCTCTAGTAAGAGCGACCCTCTCTAGATTGCTAAGGATGGCCTCATCTGAGGCTAGTGAGGGTGGTCCTTGCCGGTAGTTGCCTTTCGCCGGTCCATGGCCATTATTGAGGCCCAGCAACTAGATGAGGAAGAAGGAAAAAAAAATAAAAGAAGAAGAAAATAAATTATGTTACGTAAGACGGCCGATGCTTACGTCAATGTTTTTGATCAAAATTGGCCAGATGGACTGCATTGGCAAAACGTAAAAATATTTATGACTTAACAATTTAAAAGTTTAGTACTGAATCGGTATAAGTGCAATAGATTTAGAACTTTTTTTTAGTAATTTCCTAGTTGATGAGTGAATAAGACAGAACTATCTATGATGCTTAGATCATTAAGAGTACAGAATGATGCAAGATCTGTGCCCCTTTGGCATCCGATCAGCCCATTGGTTGAGGACGAACCCTATGCATCTGAGCTTGGTACTATCCCATTTTTAGGGGAATTCTTTGGACACCAATTGAGGCATAAACTTTTCAATTTTGTCAATTGAGTTCTAAACTTTTGCGGAAAATCCCAATGTAGTCATTCTAGCTGATTTTCTTAGGAATTAGCTGTGTGGTGGTGTGTTACTAAAGACTGCCAGCGACGATGAGATCGCACGCTACTGATTTCTAGCGAAAATTTCCGTAAGGATTATATTGGAATCCCGTGCCAATGCTTTGAACTCAACTGGCATCCACACAATAGGTTTATGATTGATCAACCAATTTTTTCCTATCTTTTTATTGACTGTGCAATTCTATTTTTTGCAGGTGCAGATGCTATTTTGATTTGTAGGTTGATTGTCGAAAAGGCTGGCCAGCTAATTGTATGCTAATTTGATGTAGAACTTTTTGTTTCTTTTGGATTGATCATCAAGGATGTAAGACCACCTTTAGGTATAGAAATGATATTGGTTTTTTTCTGTTTATCATCGAGGAGACGAGAGCACTATGTCATGTATTGCTAGATTATGAATACATTGTTTAATTCCATATTTGCTCGTTTGCTTAATTTAAAAGTACCTAGATTTGCAAAAGCAATCTAAAATAAAAGTTCGAAATCCGCAAAGGACTTTTTAGCGAAGAACTTCGTATCTAGAGTGGGAGCCAAGACACGGATCAATACGAATCATAGTAGGTAGATACAATATACTGGAACTGGAAGTACATTTATTCATAGCGAAAGAGCTCACCGGAAAACAATGTGAATGATAAATAGAATCCCAAAATACATCTCATGACACAACGCACGTACACACGAACATGCTTGCGAACACAAGGGGAGACGCAAACGATTGGAAAATACTATCAGGTGACCTCACATGATGCTAAAATCTTCAAGGGCTGGTGGCTGGAGGTGGAGTGAGGAAAGGAACGGAAGGAATCTTCGGGAGAGAAGTAGGGATGCTTGGCATCGGGGGCAAGGTGGTCGGCAAGGTTGGCAAGCTTGGGAGTGGCGGCAGAGTAGTCTTGGGCAGTGCCGGTTGGGTGGTGGGCAGCGTCGGCAGTGTTGGCTGAGGCAGGGTCGTCGGCATGGAAGGCATGGGTGGCATGGCGACCTTAGGCAATGTGGGCATGGAAGGCAATGGTGGCAACGACGTTGGTATTGGCAATGTTGGTATGTTGGGAAGAGATGGTATGGATGGTATAGTTGTTTGCAGTAGATGACGAGCCTCAATGCTCATATTGATGGTTGAGAAAATTAGGGCGACGAAGAGAACAAAGCTCTTCGAGGAAGAAGCCATGTCGGTAGACAAAGTCTTGATTTTTTGTTGTGATAGGCTCAAGGACTTGAAACCGATGAGCTGAGAGGAACAGATTGCTTGTGTTAGAGGACATGGAGGAAGGGGATGGGAATTTATAGCAAGAGACAAGTTATAGAGAACTTTGGGTTGTAAAGATAAGTTGGTGACTGGCCTTTGGTATGGCTATGGAAAAAAACAAAAAAACAAAAAAAGACAGAAGATCTCTTTATAAATTCCTTGGTAGGTCACCACCTCGGCACAATCTTCCACCTGCAAAAAGAAAAAAGAAAAGTCAAAGCTGCTGCTCTTGTTCTGCCAGATGGTTCATGGTTTCATGAAGTCAAGCTTCGCATTCTTTTCTTTGATGGAAGATATCAGAACAACTTGGTTCATAACATACCATTATCTAGGTTGGTTGTTAACTTGTTTCTTGATTTTAACATGTCAATCAAGGTTTCTTTGCGTTAGGTGTTACCACAAGTTATGTTGATCGTACCTAATATATGTAGTTCACGCCGGAGTTGAGAGAAAGTTCGCTACTTTTTCTCGTCGTGGGGCACTTCTCTTTGGCTCTGCCCTTGTCACATAGCAGGACACTTCGCATCTGTTGCCGCGTAGCTCCCTAACCTTACTGTTATTGACATGTCATCCTGCACTCTTGCATGTTCTCAAATGCTAATAATAAACGAAGGGTGGGTTTGGTTCTACATTTGAAATGAGTTTTGGGGAAATGTAAATACCTTCAATTTAAAGGGCTTTAGAAAAATGCTAAAAGCGTTTGGTAAAATCACATTTGAAATGGGCTTTGGGTTAAATGACATTTGGTAAAAAATAACATTCCAAAGGGGCTTTGAATGCAAATTAAAAAATTACCCATTCTAGACCGACGAATAAGATAAATGGTAAAAAAAGGGGGCAAAATCGAAAATATAGAAAATTGATGATGTTAGTTTTGGAAAAAAAAAATCTCTTGCATTTGGTCAAATGCTGAAAGCCCAGTGCTGGTAAGGACCAGCATTGGGCTTTTAGCTTTTTCAAGGCCAGCATTTGGTCAAATGCAGGCTTAAAGCTGAATCAAATACTTCAGCATTTTTCCAATGGGCTTTAGAGGCTGAAAGCTCATTGAGAATGCTGAACCAAACCCACCCGAAGATAGTATATAAAAGACTTCGCTAAGCTGACCGGCCTCCCAAAAATGACGGTGCGATGGTCAGTTTATGGCGACAAACTTGATTTGAGGAAGTCGGTCTCTTGCTGATCCGGTTTCAGCATTTTGTCTCCAAATTTCCTTCTTATTCTTTTTTTCTTTATGTGTTTTTATTGTAAGCTAAAATTAAAAAAGGGCATACACAATAAAGGTTCAAATGAAACACATCCAATTGACAATATTCAAATAATAAGTTGCAACTTTTGAAATAGTAGATGTTTTTCTCCGACCAAATAAAAAGATTAGGTGGATATTGTTCCCAAAATTATGAAAAAATTATAGGACTTTCCTTGAGTTATAGTACCATCACTCAACAGTGCAACTTGAACCGTATAAGTTAAACATGAACTTTTGGCTGACAAGCATATCACGCGGATATGTGGCGCACGTGGGTCTGTCACTCTCACTGATTGTCATCTTAACTTTTCTCAAATTTTAATAATTAAAAAAAAATAGGAACATAATTATCTTGTATACTTTGTCTTCTAATTTTAGCTTACAAGAAAAACACATAAAAGTTAAAAAAGAAAAGAAAAGAAAAGAAAAGAAAAGATATATAGAGTTAAAATGCTGAAACTGGACTAGCAAGTGATCCGGCTTCCTTGAATCAAGTTTGTTGCCATAAATTGATTGTCCCACTGTTTGACTTTTGGGAGACGGTCACTCAAGTAATTTCCATATATAAACATCTTCAAATGGTTAAAAAAAATCTAGAGTACACTTAGTTTAAACAATTAATTCGAAGTTACTCAACCCAATTGAATTAAACTAAGAATATGATAAAGATGTGTGTTTTCTAAGGGATCCAAACTTAGAACGTACTAGGGTCGGTGCTCAGTTTTTGGAATCGGAAATCGACCCTGTTGCGGAGCTGAATCATGGTTAACCTAAGAATCAGTCTTTTTGTTTTTCTTTTTATATTTCATTTTATCATATACACAATATACATGTGTCAATTATAAATAAAGTTATTCTGCTGAGGATATTATATGAATTATATTCAATTTCAACTTATTTTTTTATTATTATTAAAAAGACAGTAAAAGACTTATTAGGGTCATAGGTTTACTAATTCCTAGTGGTTTCGTTCTAGATTCCCAGGTAAAATTCGTAAGTTCAGGCTATAGAATGGTCCAGAGCAATTCTTAGTTTTTGAAACGAGAATGGAGCCAGTCCTCTTTTGAGCCGACTGGGTTGCTCATCCCTGTATTTTCTGTGTTGTAAATGATCGTACATATAGCATTAATCATCTTCTTCCTCCTTTGATACATTTTCACATACGTTTGTAGCCTTTTCTTTGTTGCATAGCTCTAACATGTGCTTACAATGTTATTCTGTGCATTTCTTTTTAATTTGACCTTGGCTTCTGTAATGACGTTTGAACATTTTTTTTTTTGGTTTCGTGATTATTTATTTATTTATTTATTTGGTTATCATGCACAGTATGGAGAAAATAGTAAATGATGGAAATTGAATTAGAAAACTAGTAGTGGAAGGATCTAGATTTAGGTAATAAGTAATGGGGATTGGGTTAATGAGGGAGCAAGGAAGAATTATGTAAGTGCAATATCCTTTGATCGATTCTCTTAACGCAGCATTTAATAGTTTTAATTTTTTTTCTAACTTTAATTGTATATGACCAGTAGAAGATATAAGAGGTGCTCACAAAGACGATTTTGAGTTTGACAAGAGGGACAGAAGGCGAGGTATCACGAGTTTTTGAGTGCTGCCGGTGCGGTAATTTGTTTCGTAGTTAAAAACATATGGATATTTCGTACCAATTCAGTCATGAACCTTTTAATTTTTGCCAATTAAGATAATTTTTTTCATATTTTTCCAATTGAGTACGTTCAGTCAATTTTGGCCAGAAATCAATGAGGTGAATGTTGACCGCTCTATGTTACATGCCAATATTTTTTTTTGGGGTCAAAGCACGGCCAATATTGACGTCAACAATTTTTAATAATACTTTAATGTCATTTCAAATTTTTTATTTTCTTCTTTTTTTATTTTATTTTCCTTTCTTTATTTTCTTTACTTTTTCATGTCGCAAGTGAGGTCTCGCCTAGATCTAGGCAAAGCTACCTCGCCTAGACCATCAGGGCCTCGCTTGCAGCCACGATGGGCTCAACGAGGTTAGCCTGGCCCGATCGCAATGGCCTTGCCCGCTGCCAATGAGGGTCCAACGGCCAGCCCACACCAGCCATAGTAAAGAAAAAAGAAAGAAAAGAATAAAAATAACAAAAATATTTTAAAAAGTATTAAAATATTATGAAGAATTCTCCAAATCAACACTAGTCGTGCAACGTAAGACGATCGGCGTTCACGTCAGCGATTTCTAGTTGAAATTGACTAAATAGACTCAACTGGAAAAAACATGACATTCTTTAGGATTGAATTGGTAAAATTAAAATATGTAAAACTAAATTGATAAAAATGCAATAAATTTAAGGTTAATTCAACAAAAAATCTCAAACTAGTATACATGTGACAAATTTACCCCAATTTTTTTTGCAACAAAAATCCCAAATTGGTATACTTGTGGCAAATTTACCCCAAACTGGTACACTTGTGAAAAATTTATCATCCATTTATTTTCATTAGATTTAGCTATCAAATTGCTGAGTTTGTGACACGTGGCAATAGACATGTATACCAGTTTAGGGTTTTTACTCTATGTTTGTTGCAGCTTCATGAATTTGAAATTGTTCTTGATGTTAACTCAATTTGACGGAGGATAAATTTATCAAGGTGTACTAGTTTGTAGTATATCGTGGTTAAAAGAATTAGTTTAGGGTAAATTTATCATAGATATACATGTTTAAAATTTTTAATTGTCAAAAAAATAGTTTCGGGTAAATTTATCACAAGTGTACAAGTTTGGAGTTTTTCGTGGTCAAAAAATAGTTTGAGGTAAATTTGTCACATGTGTACCAATTTAGGGTTTTTTATGATATGAACCCATATATTTAAGACTTTTTAAGTAATTATTATCATATTTTATATGGCCACGAAATTTCAGCGATAAAAATTTCTCAGCTGTAGTCATGGATTTTCTCACGACGTGTCCTTAAATATTTCGTGGACAAAGATGATTCCATTGTTTCGAAATATGACGCTTCCGCTACAATTGTTTTACGTGGCTTAATGTCACTACCCACAAAATTTTGTGCCACCAAAAGTACAACAGTCCGTAGCCACGACTTCTTTCACGAAATATTTCCTGGCTTCTAGCCGTTGAAGTTATTGTCCCACAACATTTGATAATAGATCATATATGCTTTTTATATTTATGCGGTCTTCATTTACCTATTAATTTAAGATTTTGGATTGGACTTTCTGACAGAATATGTGAACTAGTGTTGTCCCTTCGCGAATGTGCGTCCACCCCCAATTAGTGAAGTTGTTGTATCTCGACAATGGCTCTAAAGGATTTGAAAAATATTTTTCTAAAAATGATCACCCATGTTACTTGAAATAATTAGCAAATGAAAAATAAATAAATCGTTATATGTAATAATTCATGTCTAATCATATTCATGAACGATAAAAGAACATTGCTTTCATTCAATTTTTTCAATCGGTAAAAGTGATTATTTTTTAAAATGATATTCTTAAAATAATTATTTTCGCGAAATAAATCGAGGCGTAGTGCCCACTCTACTAAAAGGGAAAAGAAGTTGGATGAAATTATCCTTTGAACACACTTTTTTATACTGACGGTTTACATTATAACTGCTGACAAGCTTGGTAGCGATGGAAAAGACATAAAAAGAATGGGAGCCAAAATCACGGATCAATAAACATCATAGTAGGTTAATACAAGGTATTGCAAAAACATTTATTCGGAGCAAAAGAGCTCACTAGGAAACAATGTGACCAACAAATGGAATCCCAAAATAACATCTCAGGACACAACACACGTATATGGGAACAATCTTACAGACATAAGTGGGAAATGCTCTGAAGTGACCTCACATGATACTAACGTCTTCAAGGGCTGGTGGCCGGAGGTGGAGTGACTAAAGGAATAGAGGGAATCTTAGGGAGAGAAGTAGGGATGCTTGGCATGGGTGGCAAGGTGGTCGGCATGGTTGGCAAGCTCGGGAGTGGCGGTAGAGCAGTCGTGGGCAGTGTTGGTTGTGTGCCAGGCAGCGTCGGCAATGTAGGCTGAGGCAGGGTCGTTGGGATGGCAGGCATCGGCGGCATGGCGACCTTGGGCAATGTTGGCATGGCCGGCAGCGGAGGCAGTGACGTTGGTAAAGTTGGTATGGTGGGAAGAGATGGTATTGATGGCATAGTTGTTTGCAATAGATGACGAGCTCCGAAGCTCATATTAATTGTTGAGAAAATCAAGGCGAAGAAGAGAACAAAGTTCTTTGAGGAAGAAGCCATACTGGTAAATGAATCTAGATCTTTTGTTGTGATAGGTTCAAGGACTTGAAATCGGTGAGCTGAGAGGAATGGATTTCTAATTGTGTCTGATATGGAGTAAGGGGATTAGAGTTTATATAGCAAGAGATAGTCATGTAGAATTTTGGGTTGTGTAATAAGTTGGTGACTGGCCTTTGGTTATGGGTAGGAAAAGAGCAGAACACCTCTTCATTTGTACTTAGTTAGCTCACCTCATCACCTCATCAGCTCGATCTTCCACCTGAAAAAAAAAACATGAAAAAGTCAAACATGTTGTTCTTATTGAGTCAAGCTTCGCATCTTTGTCTTTGAGAGAGTTAACCGAACCACTTGCTTCATAACTGGGTGGGTTTGTTCCGCTTTGAAAATGAGTCTTGAAAACATTGCAAAGACTTTTAGCCTAAATTTTTTTGGAAAAATACAAATGGCATTTAGTAAAATATCCTTCAAAAAGCAATTTTGATTTAAATAGTATTTAGCAACAAAAAATTTGCAAAGTGCTTTACCTGCCATATTTCTACTTTTTATTAAAAACAAATAATCAAACCCTTCCCTGGCTCCATCGAGTCGGGGTTGGTCGACCCCTGGCAAGGGTTGTGCGAACCGAGGGAATGAGGCCCGAGAATGTCTACCGCCAAGCACTCGTGAAAAACGGCACTTCAATAATTCTTTGTTAATTCGTCTGAAATCTGGGACATAAAATTTGAAAGTAATTAAGGGAAGAAAAATATTTTCTCTCAATTAAGGGGTGATGGTAGGGAAGTTATACTCCACGTTAACTTCTGTTGGCTATCTCCGGGTAAGCAAGTTAATGGCACTCCTGCGTCTGGGGTTAGTCATCAGAGTTTCAGCTCCGACATTGTCGGCTTGTGCTTCGCACAGTGCCTAAGAACCAACGTGTGGACAACATACTCCCTAGTTACTAGACACTTTGCGCGCTCCTTCTGAATTGATCGTGACTTGGTCAAATTCTTGCATTGGCCTTTCCTCCTTCGGTGGCCAACGAACCAAAACAGGGAAATTTCAACTCGTGATAAGCATGAAAACAAGAAATCTCTCGCTGAATTCAAAGACGAAATCGATTTTCGTATATTCAGCTTCCCTTGATTTCGCACGTCCGCAGAAATTTTAATTTTCGGACTGTTAAATTTTATTTTGAATTTTATGCACTCGGTCCGGTTCATCACCCGACCCGACATATTTTTTGTGCGGCCCAAAAGTGAAGAAAAAATTGAGATTTGATTCGTGACGTGGAGAGTTGGGCCGATAGGGGTTTCAGGGGCAACGGCCCCGAGATTTTTTTTTTTGGCTTTATTATGCTGCGGCTAGGGTTTATTTGGTTGTACGGTGATTTTTCGTCATATGAGAGTTTTGTGAGCCGTGTGCTTTTGTTCAGTCGCTGAGAACGACTTTTGTAATATGTACTATCTTTGATTATAGTGAAATCTCGTTTTGCCTCTCCCGTGGACGTAGATCGCTTTGATCGAATCACGTAAATTCTTGTGTTCTGTATTTATTTTCCGCATTTGTCACAACACGGACTTTATTTTTTTATTTATTATGTTATGTATGCCTTGAATAGAAAATAGGCTTAAGTTATGGGCCTTAGGCCAACATTAGGGTTTGAAGGGTAATACTATAAATATTGCTCTTTTCTTAAACTGTCAGTAAGAGAGAAGCTTACGTTGCCTCTTTTGTAATCCCCTTGATTCGCATAGTGGATTTTGCCTCTCCTTTCTCCCGTGGTTTTTCCCACAAGGGTTTCCACGTAAATCTTGGTGTTCCGTTCTTCTCATCTGTCTCAATTTCGTCTTAGTTTCCGCATTGTCGTAACAAACTGGTATCAGAGCTCGTTGTTCATCCGTCGACGAAAGAGAGACACGAGAGCTCGGAAATTTGGATTTCGTCTTCGGTGCAAGACGATTTGATTTCGGCGATTTGGATTTTGGAAATTTGGATTTCGTCAATTAGAGATTCGGCGAAGCTCCTTTGGCGTTTTTTGCAATCCCCTAGCTGTGAACATCCGTTTGGTGCCCTGAGTTTATGTCCGCCCAGATCCGCACACATCATCAACGCTGTCCCTATTGAATCGCTGTTGTTCGGAGTTCCACCGCTTCAGCCGCTATTCCATCGCCACTTTGAGCAAGAGGCCGAAGCCTAGTTTTTGAGAACGTTCTCAATCTAGCCACTGACCAACCACTAACTCAGGTTGATTAGCTTTGATTTCATTGTCAGCTAGAGGTTTAACTCCATCATTGTTTATAGTGGATCGTTTGGGAAGCGTTCAGTGGTTTAACTCCAGGTTCGAACAAGGTGCAGAGGCGATTTGTGTCAGACGCACAAGAGAACACGTGTCTCATGGGTGCTTTGATCCTGTCGTGATATCAACGAAGGAATTCTTGCAACTCAGTGGATTTTTTGGATTTCAGCGACATTCCCCTGCAACTACAATTTTTTTTTGGTTTTCGACGATTAGTGATTTCGACGACTAGTGGATTTCGTGGATTTTTAAGTTACTTCGGATTTCCCCTGCAACTCAGTCGGTGAGATTGAAGGAGGAGTTCGTGCGCGTTTCTTCGACTCGAAATAAGTTATGGCTTCGAGTTCAGCAACGAAATTCGATATCGAAAAGTTTGATGGGAGCGGCAATTTCAACCTATGGCAGGTTCGTATGTTAGCCGTTCTTACGCAACAGGGTTTGAAGAAAACTTTGTTTACTAAAGGGAAGAAACCGGACACGACAGATGAAGCATGGGAAGAATTGGATGAGAAAGCTTTGTCCACTATTCAGTTGTGCCTCACGAATGAATTTTTGCAGGAGGTACTAGATCAAAAGACAGCCGCAGGTTTATGGACAAAGTTGGAGAGTATTTTTCTGACAAAGTCTCTCACAAATCGTTTGAGACTCAAGCAACGACTCTTCACTTTTCGTATGGCTGAAGGTACTTCTCTCAAATCCCATATTTCTGAGTTCAATGCTCTTATCGCTGAATTAAGAAGCATTGATGTTAAGATTGAAGATGAGGATCAAGCTCTTTTATTGCTAGTTTCACTACCTGCTTCTTATAAGAATTTTAGAGAGACCATGATTGTTAGCAGAGAAACTATTGATTTTGAAGATGTCAAGACTAGTTTGCTAAATAAGCAGAAACTTGATACAGAATTGACTTCTGATGGTAGTAATAATCATGGGGCTGGTTTAGTTGCTCGGGGAAGGTCTGTTGAGAGAAGAAATAGTGGCAGGAGCAGATCAAAATCTAAGCATAGAGATATGATTTGCAACTATTGTAAGTCCCCAGGGCATATCAAGATAAATTGCCTAAAACTGAAGGCAAAGGAGCAAAGAGAAAATAATTCGAATCAACAGAATCATGGGAATGTCAATCGTCATAACAATCGCAACTATCAGAATAGACAGAATAGGCGAAACGAAAATCATGCTCAAGCTGATGTTGCTAAAGAAGAAGACAAAGATTGGTTATTGATTGCATATAATAAAGATAAATTCTGTGATAGTTGGATTCTTGATTCAGGCTGCTTATATCATATGTGTCCTCATCGAGATTGGTTCTCTATGTATAAAGAACATGATGGTGGAGTTATTCTCATGGGTAATGATGCTAGATGCAAAGCTATTGGGATTGGCACAATTAATATTAAGATGCATGATGGCATGATCAAAACTTTAGATAATGTCAGACATGTGCCTGATTTGAGGAAAAATCTAATTTCATTGGGTACACTTGACGCCAATGGTTGTAGATTTACTGCTGAGGGTAGAGTTCTGAAAATTTTGAGAGGTTCACTTTTGTTGATGAAAGGGCTTAAAATTGGTACTTTGTATCAGCTGCAAGCCTCTACTGTTACTGGTTCAGCTGCGGTCTCTTCTGATATGACAGATTCAGATAATACAAAATTATGGCATATGAGATTAGGCCATATGAGTATTAGAGGGATGGAGGAGCTCAGTAGAAGAGGTCTCTTGTGTGGTCAGAAAATTGGAAAACTGGATTTCTGTGAACATTGTGTTTTTGGGAAACAGAAAAGAGTCAGTTTTAAAACAGGAATTCACAGCACAAAGGGCACTCTGGATTACATTCATTCTAATCTCTGGGGGCCTGCTAGAGTTCCATCGAAAGGCCTTGGTTCCAGGTATGTACTCACTTTTATTGATGATTTTTCAAGAAAAGTTTGGGTATTTTTTCTCAAGGCAAAAAGTGATGTTTTCGTTACTTTCAAGCAATGGAAAACATTAATTGAAAATCAGACCGGTAAGAAAATCAAGCGGCTGAGAACAGATAATGGGCTAGAATTTTGTGAAAGCGAATTTAATGAGTTTTGCAAGAATGAAGGAATTGTGAGGCATCATACTACAGTGTATACTCCGCAGCAGAATGGTATTGCAGAACATATGAACAGAACCCTATTAGAAAGAACAAGGTGCATGTTGTCTAACGCCGGTTTGGGCAAGGAATTCTGGACTGAAGCAGTCAATACTGCTTGTTGGTTAATAAATCGTTCTCCTTGCATGCCTATTGAGAACAAGACACCTGAGGAGGTATGGTCAGGTAAACCTGTTGATTATTCTTCTCTTCGAATATTTGGATGTCCAGCATATTCACATGTTAGTGAAGGAAAACTAGAGCCTAGAGTGAAAAAATGTATTTTTCTTGGTTATGGTTCTGGTATAAAAGGTTATAGGCTTTGGTGCTCTGATTCATCTAAGATTATAATTAGCAGAGATGTTACTTTTGATGAGTCTGCTATGCTTCATCCTGTCAAGAAATCATTAGATACTTGTCAGGAAAATCTACAAAGTGCACCAAAGAAGGTGGAGTTTGAAGTATCTTCTTCACAGCCAGTTCAGTCAATGACTGATAATATTGAGATTGAAGAATCTGAAGAAGAAAATTATTCCATAGCCAAAGATAGACCGAGAAGAACAGTAAAACCTCCACAGATGTATGGATACTCAGATTTTGTTGCTTATGCTCTTTCAGCTACAGAGTCGATAGAATATGCTGAGCCTAAAACGTACAAGGAAGCTATTTCCTCCAAAGATTCAACGAAGTGGTTAGTTGCTATGAATGAAGAGATGGAATCTCTTGAAAAGAATCAAACTTGGGAGCTTGTCAAACCACCAAAATGTAAGAAGATTGTGGGTTGCAAGTGGGTTTTCAAAAGAAATGAAGGTATTCCTGGAGTTGAAAACATTAGATTTAAAGCACGTCTAGTCGCTAAGGGCTATAGTCAGATTGAGGGAGTTGATTTTAATGATGTGTTTTCACTCGTCGTTCAACACAGCTCTATTCGGGTCTTTCTTGCGTTAGTTGCTATGCATGATTTAGAGTTGGAACAACTCGATGTGAAAATAGCTTTCTTGCATGGTGAACTTGAAGAGAAAATCTATATGGGTCAACCTGAGGGTTTTCAGTTTGAAGGTAAGGAAGATCATGTATGTTTATTGAAAAGATCTATCTATGGTTTGAAGCAATCACCTAGACAGTGGTACAAGAGATTTGATTCTTTTATGGTGCAACTTGGCTATTGTAGAAGCAAGTATGATAGTTGTGTATATCTGTGCAAACTTCCAAATGGATAATATATTTATCTGCTGTTATACGTTGATGACATGTTGATTGCAGCAAAAGATAAATTTGATATACAGAATTTGAAGGCACAGTTGAGCGCTGAATTTGATATGAAGGATTTAGGTTCTGCGAAGAAAATTCTTGGCATGGAAATTCAGCGAGATCGGAAAAGAGGAAAATTGTATCTTTCCCAGAAAAGCTACATTGAAAAGGTGTTAGATCGTTTTGGCATGAAAGATGCCAAACCAGTGAGTACTCCTCTTGCTGCTCATTTTCGATTATTAGCTGATTTATGTCCACATACAGATGATGAATTAAAGTATATGTCAGGTATTCCATATTCTAGTGCAGTTGGTAGTGTTATGTATGCTATGGTTTGCACTCGACCTGACATATCACATGCTGTTAGCGTGGTAAGTAAATATTTATCATGCCCAGGTAAAATTCATTGGCAAGCAGTAAAGTGGATTTTGAGATATCTGAAGGGTACTTCAGATTATGGTTTAGAGTTTGGAAAAACTTGTGAAACTCTTACTGGATATGTTGACTCTGATTATGCTGGTGGCCTTGATAAAAGGAGGTCTTTGACAGGGTACATCTTTACTGTTGGGGGTTGTGCAGTCAGTTGGAAAGCTTCTTTGCAACATACAATTGCTCTGTCTACTACAGAGGCAGAATATATGGCTATTACAGAGGCAATCAAAGAAGCTATATGGTTAAGAGGCTTATTTGGAGAGCTCAGGGGGGATGATGATGTGACTATTGTGCATTGCGATAGTCAGAGTGCTATACATCTTACTAAAGATCAGATGTATCATGAGAGAACAAAGCACATTGATGTGCGGTATCATTATATTCGAGACATTCTTGCTGATGGCTATATTAAGGTCTTGAAGATTGGTACAGAAGACAACCCAGCTGATATGTTGACAAAGTCATTGCCCTTTACTAAATTCAAGCACTGCTTGGATTTGGTTAATGTTTGCAGCAGCTGAGTTTTATGCTGGTGGGAGAAGAAGATTGTCTTAATATTTATGTCTACTTGGGAATTCAAGTCAAGGTGGAGATTTGTTATGTATGTCTTGAATAGGAAATAGGCTTAAGTTATGGGCCTTGGGCCAACATTAGGGTTTGAGGGGTAATACTATAAATATTGCTCTTTTCTCAAACTGTCAGTAAGAGAGAAGCTTACGTTGCCTCTTTTGTAATCCCCTTGATTCTCATAGTGGATTTTGTCTCTCCTCTCTCCCGTGGTTTTTCCCGCAAGGGTTTCCACGTAAATCTTGGTGTTCCGTTCTTCTCATCTGTCTCAATTTCGTCTTAGTTTCCGCATTGTCGTAACATATTATATGCTTAAACTACTGCAGAAAAAAAATGGTACCTAAAATATAAACTCCAAATTTGCAAAGGACTTTTAGCAACGGGCAAAATTTGCACCTTTTTAACCAGGAAACAAATGACCTACAATATGAATTTAGCGACGAAATTTTCACGGTGGAAAATTGCAAGTAAATTCACACGAAACATTTAGCCTCGAAAAGTTTAGTGGCCCAATGCGATGATTTTTTTCATGGTGAAAAGTTGTCGGCATGAGACATCTCGTGGGCAAAGATAAATTAGCCCCTCTCTATGAATATATTTTCATTCTCTTTCGCCCTCATTCGATCTCAGTTCCTAACTCCACTCTCATCTTAGTTTGTGTATTAGTTTTCTTAGATTGTATTAAATACGAAAGTGTTTTCTTAATATGGGTAGAGTCGGATATGTGTTGAGTATTAGTTGCGTCGGATATGAGTCACACTAACTTTGCATTGCAATAAACGAATCATAAACAAGTCATGAATGAGTTAAATGGATTTATATAGGTCGCACTATTTATGGCCTAACTCAAATCCGATTTGACTCGCTTGTTTGACGAATCTAGCTATGACTGAATCGCGGCGAAATTGGCCAGGCTTCTAATTCCACCGCGGTGGAAGGTTAATTTTCTTGTAGTGCCCCCTCTCCACTAACAATGGAAAAGAAGGTGGCTAAAGTTGTTCGCTGAGTACACTTTTTTATACTGACGCGGTATCCAATAATTAGTAGCAGGCTTAAGAAGCGGAAAGGACACAACATGAATGGAAACCGAGTCACTGATCAATAGATGCTAAAATCTTCGAGAGCTGGTGGCGAGAGACGTTATGACGAAAGGAACAGAAGGAATCTCGGCGATAGAACTGGGGATGCACGGCGTCGGCGGCGAGGTGGTTGTCACGGTCGGCATGCTCGGAAGCGATGGCAGAGTAGCGGTGGGCGGCGCTGGCTGAGCCAGAGTCGTCGGGATGGCGGGCGTAGGCAGCATGGCGACCTTTGGTAATGCGGGCATGGACGGCAATGGCGGCAACGATGTCGGTCTCCACAGTTTTCGCATGGTGGGAAGAAACGGTGTTGACGGGAAAGTTGTTTGAAGCAGATGACGAGCTCCGAAGCTTACGTTGAAGGTCGAGAAAATTAAGGCGACGAAGAGAACAGAACTCTTTGAGGGAGAAGCCATATTGTGCCGTGATGGTAAATGTAGAAGGGATGGGGGTTTATATAGCAAGAGATAGTATACAAAAGCCAGGGTTGTTATTAAGAAGTTGGTGACTGGTCTTTGGGTTTGGTTAGGAAGGAAAAACAGAACATCTCTTCATAGGTTCCTTGTTATTTCACAACCTCGTCTCAATCTTCCACCGCAAAAAGTTAAAGACAAAGGGCCAGATCTGTTGTTCTTGTTCTGTGAGATGGCCATGCTTTCATGAAGTCAAGCTTCGCATCTCTTTATCATATTTTTGTCAGCTCAATTCTAATTTTTTCAATTTTATCGATTGAATCCTAAATTTTTTGACATTTTCCCAACTGAGCCTATCCGGTTAATTTTGGCCGGAGATTGTTAATCTGGACACTGGCCATTAGACAGTAACTAATATAGTTGTGTAATAGCTTTTGCATACTTAAAATTAGATTATGTAGTCGGATTTATGATTTGTTCAGTACGCCAAACAATTCTCCTGAACATTAGCCGAATTCTTATATAAGTACATTACTTGCGAAGGTTGTTAAATTTAGTTATTGGGCAAATAGAAATTTTCCTTAATTTTTTTTATGGTGAAGTAGAATTCTTTCTATATTATTTCTTTGTGATCATAAGTTATTAGGACTTTTCTCTAACACAACAAAGCTTGTCCTCCCACATGGTACGGTCAATGTTATCATGGACAAATTTTCATAATATTTGAGTATTTGTTGAGAATTATTTATTTACCTATTTATTCTTGTTTTCATTTTTTTTCTTTTCTTCTATATTATTTCTTTACTTTTTTTTTCTTTTTGTACCTTTTTTTTTTAATTTCCCCTGGCCTGCCATTGCTGGGCCTCATCAAAGGTCGGCAGAGGTTGTTGGCCTCAGGCGAGAGCCGCCCTCGTCTGCCTAGAGAGAGGGTCACCCTTGCTTGCGCTGGCCAAGACCGCCTTCACTGCCCTTGCCGGATCTAGCGAATGGCTACCTTCGCCAGGCCAGGCGAGGATGGCTCCGATCATGTCTCGAGAATTTCAGCCACCGTTGATCAAACCCTCATTTTTATATGAATTTCACAATTTGTCTAGTTATAATAGGAGCTCCGTACCAGATGGAGGATCCACACCCGAAATTTGTCGTCTACAAAATTCACGGAAACGATGTGGAATGACACTTCGGAGATTTCCAACAAATTTCTTGGCAAATGAACCCACCAGAAAAAAATCAATCAGGGAGATACAGGTCGAAGAACGATGTCAACTCAGTATAGATGTGGCAATTTTTGGTTAGGTTGCTTTTCTATCTGAACCTTCTCCTCCTATCCAATTGTTTGTGCTGCAAGTCACAAAGAGCTCGGAAGCGATAGGGAAAAAAAACATAATAGAATGTGATCACATTGCAAAAGACTATGAATTCACACCAAAAGAGCTGACTGGAAAACAATGTGAATGATAAATAGAATTCCAACAGACATCTCATGACAACAACACATGTGCGAACAACCGTACAAACGTAAGGGAGGACTCGAACAATCTAAAAATACTCTGGGTGACCTCGCATGATGCTAAAAGCTTCAAGGGCTGGTGGCTGGAGGTGGAGCGAGGAATGGAATAGAGGGAATCTTGGGAAGAGAAGTCGGGATGCTTGGCATCGGTGGCAAAGTGGTTGGTATGGTTGGCAAGCTCGGAAGTGGCGGCAGAGTAGTCTTGGGCAGTGTTGGTTGTGTGGTGGGCAGCGTCGGCACTGTGGGCTGAGGCAGGGTCATCGGGATGGCAGGCATCGGAGGCATGGCGACCTTAGGCAATGTCGGCATGACCGGCAACGGAGGCAGCGATGTTGGCAGAGTTGGTATGGTGGGAAGAGATGGAATGGACGGCATAGTTGTTTGAAGCAGATGACGGGCTCCCAAGCTCATATTGATGGTCGAGAAAATTAGGGCGACGAAGAGAAAAAAGCTCTTCGAGGAAGAAGCCATACTAGTAAATGAAGTCTGGATTGTATGTTGTGATAGGAATGGACTGCTAATTGTGTCTGACTAAATGGAGGAAGGAGACGCACGTTTATATAGCAAGAGATAGTGCATAAAATCTAGGGTTTTGATAAAAAAAGTTGGTGACTGGCCTTTAGGTATGGATAGGAATAAACAGAACATTCCTCATTGGTTCTTTGTTAGCTCACCTTCTCAGCTCAATCTTCCATAGACAAAAATTAATAAAGAAAGGGTCAAACCTTGTCTTTCTGTTCTATTAGCTTCTGATCAATGTCCTCGTGGATGGTAAGTAGATAACTTGTTCTATACCTCCAGGTAACTGGGGTTTTTTCTCATAACTTGCTTTCTGGATTGACTTCACAGATTCGTCCGTACTTCGGACATCGTCAATGCTTTCACTTTGTTCATGTTTGGTTCAACTCCTCGTACTTGAAAAAGTTAAACTTTACGGGACTTTTATTTCCTCCCTAGTCTAGCCTATTTAAAAAGATAAGTTTATGATCATTGAAACACGTGACGATGCAAAGTCATCTCTCTCTCTTTCTTAATCGATGGGTCAATCGAACTTGGAGCTCCATTAGTGCTTATTCCAAATATTTGTTATTTTTCTAAGGAAGCCACACTAGACTGATAGTTTTACAGTATTGTCATAATTCCATATCTCATGATGTTTCAATTAATGAATGTTTTATGCAAAACACGTGATAATGGTATGGATCTATGGTAAAAAAAAAAAACTGATAGTACTATCAGACTATCAGGAAAGCATTTTTCTTTTTCTAAAAAATTTCCTTTTTAAAGTTTTTATTAAACTTAGCACATGAGATTAGTAAAGTAGATGTTTGGCGGTAATAACAACCACAACCATACAACGGAAATAAGGTGAAATGTTCTAATCAATAGCCAATAAATTTTTTCTATTTACTTTTAAGGCAAAATTTCAAATAAAAGTCTAACATGAGATCATTGCTCAAAAGGTGGCCAAAAGTGATCGAAATTGATCGCCCCAAGTGATCAAGTCAATCTCAAATAAGGGTATAAGCTCGTCGGCCAGGTAAATTTCCACCGACAGACGAGCACTTGATTTTTTCTCGCAGCAGGAATAGGGTGTTTTTGTCCAAAACAAAATCTGAAGTTAACTGAGATCGACCGCAACTCTTATTTGAGATTGACTTTTCTGGTGAGTGCTTGATTTTGCTCTGATTTTTTCGGCGGCCGACCGGCGAGGTATAAGTTCTCGAATCGAATGGGAAACCAATTCAAGCCCACGAGTCTCTACTTCTTCAAGATTCAAATGGGACAATGCGGGCTCAAGCTCTTTTCTTTCTCAAATGTAGTGCGACCAATTTGAAACGATTGCAGATTTACATCGCTCTTTTTGCTTGTTCGCTTTTCCGATCTCCTGCTTAGCTCGAAAGGTGAATGTATTATCAACTTCTTGTTAGAAAAATTCTGGCATGTCTTAACCAAACCTTTTGCATGGGCTCGTCGAGCACTTGTATGGTCTGAGGAGGCTTATTTGTCTTATATTTTAGCTGCTTTATCTATTTTTGATTTCAGTGCTTGTTGTTCTGTTTGGGTCACTCTTTGCTTGCTCGCGGAGTGACGAGGAAAAAGAAAAACGAACGAGCAAACGTCATCGATCGATTGAGGTGACAAGGCCGCAGAGTGACGAGGAAAAAGAAAAAACGAACGAGCGAACGAACGAACGAACGAACGAGCGAGGCGATGGGGCCACGGAGTGACGAGGAAAAAGAAAAAACGAACGAGCAAACGTCATCGATTGAGGTGACAGGGTCACGGAGTGACGAGGAAAAAGAAAAACGAACGAGGCGATGGGGCAACCGAGCGAAAAGAAAAAAAATTTAAAAAATTAATTGAAAACAAATTGAATAATAAACAAAAGTAAAAGAAAACAAGGGAAGCAATTGCATGTTACCCATGCACATAAGAAAGAAGTAAAATATGATTAAAATAAAATAGTAAAACAAAAAGGGGAGCAATTGCATGTTACCCATGCACGTAAGAAAGAAACAAAACCAAAAAGAAAAAGAAAAAAAAAAAGGCAATGCTCCTTGCGCGTTGCTAACCGGTGGGCGAGACCCAATTTCGTAAATAGTTTCAAATAGTAACTAATTTTGTAAATATTTTTTTTTAGTATTAAATCAGAAAAAAACCCCACAAATCATGTATATTGAACGACTTTCACAACCATAACAATGAAGGAAATATTTTTTTCAAGTGAAATTAGCTGATAGGCCCCTTCTAATCCGCGAAGTTAGATAGCATGACCCGCCTCGTGATTCCTCGTTCAAAAAAATTCAAATAAAATTTTAGATAACCATGCTTCACAGCCATCTCTCTTTCATTCAAGTTTTCTGCAGCAAACTCATCACCCATTGCACCTCCATGCCCGTCAAGTACTCCAAAAAAGGGCTGCATATTGAAAGTAGCAGAATCAAGATTACATCCTATTGCATGTTGAAGAGGGCTTATAATGAACTCAACTGACTATGTTGTGATAAAAAAACCACAAAGCACATCGCATCCTGCAACTTCTAGAACAGTAGCATAATAAACCATTTTGGGACTTTCATCAAACCCCTAGATTCTCCAACTAAAACTATAAGCCGAGGAACAGAATTAAATCCCAAGAAACAATGTCCAGAGTAGACAAGCGGGTTTATTTCAAAATCGATAGGTACAAGGTAAATTGCTAAGGTTCAATGGTCATCATCCAACGCGAAAGCAAGCTATTCAAAAAACGTCCCCCATGAACGCAACCAGAAGGTCAATCCTCCACAGCTTCCCTCCTCGCGGCCATCGCCAGAACCCTAAAGCTTGGTGCCGACACCAGTATATATAGCCTCTCAGGCTTCTTCCACTTCAAAACTGTTGGCGACATACCCAAGCCCGAGATCAAGACTGAAGACGAAGAAGAGCGCGAGAGGTCAGCCGGCCGAGCCGGAAAGACGGCAACGACGGCGACGGGGATGAAGGAGAGGGTAGAAGGGCCTGAGGATGGAAGCCGTAGAAGAGAGAGGGTGGGTGGAGAGCACGCCTCGAAAAGTCAGTAGGTCGAGTCGGAAAGGCGACGACGAAATCGACGAGGACGAAGGAGAGGGCAAAAGGGCTTGAAGATGGGTGCCGCGAGAGAGAGAGAGAGAGAGAGAGAGAGAGAGAGAGAGAGAGAGAGAGAGAGAGAGAGAGAGAGAGAGAGAGAGAGAGAGAGAGAGAGAGAGTGTGTGTGTGTGTGTGTGTGGAGAGCAGAAAGGCGACGACGACGACGACAGCGACGGGGACGAAGGAGAGAGCAAAAAGGCTTGAGGATGGAAGCCGCAGAAGAGAGAAGGTGGAGAGCACGTTTATCTTTCAAACTTGAGACGGGAAGGAGGGGAAATAGGAGAGAGAAGGCAAAATGCAGGTTTGAAAATGGAAGTGCCGCGCGCCTTTTTTTATCCGAATTTTTTAGCTTCCCCCTAGAGATGACGTGGCGTCATCTCAGCCGTTCGCATCAAATGAACGGCTCAGATCAAAAGTAAGTCACGATGACTTACTTTTGAGTAAGTCATGTGAGCCGGATCCGACCACCTCGGTTCAGTCTTCCACCGCAAAAAGTTGAAGACAAAAGAGTCAAATTTGTTGTTCTTGTTCTGACAGATGCGAAGGGATCGTCTGCCCTTCCTTTAGAAGGGCAGGCCCTGCCCTTTGAATCCGGACCATCCGTGTTATGCATAGATGGCCCAGATTATTATTTTAAAAAAAACCCAAAAAATTGGCCCCTAAAATAGGAGATCTAGGCCATTTTTTTAAAAACGGAAGGCTCAGATCACAAGGGCAGGTGCCGCCCTTCTAAGGGAAGGACAGACGATCCGGATCCCTGACAGATGGCCATGCTTTCATGAAGTCAAATATTTTAAATTTTTTAATTGAGTCTTACATTTTTTTACTTTTTCCCAACTAACTCCATCTAGTCAATTTTGGCCGACAATCATTGACATGGACATTAACCATTATACAATAACTATTATAGTTCTACATTGACCAAATTTAGCTTTTGCATACTTAGACTATGTAGTTGAATTGGTGATTTGTCCAGTCCGCTAAAGAATTCTCCAAAAGATTAGTGAAATTCTTATAAAGTTCATTATTTGTGAAAAATGTTAAATTTAGTTATTGAGCAAATAGAAATTTTGCAAATGTTTGTTTGTTTTTTTATTGTTGGGACGAACGCGAAAAATAAACACAGAACAACAAGAATTTACGTGGTTCGATCAAGGTGATTTACGTCCACGGGCGAGGCAAAACGAGATTCCACTATAATCAAAGAGGGTACAAATTACAAAAGTCGTTCTCAGCGACTGAACAAAAGCACACTGCTCACGAAACTCTCTAATGACGAAAAACTTCCGTCCTGACAAATAAAACCCTAGCCGCAGCACGAACCAAATCTCAATTTTCTCTCCACTTTTGGGTCGCACAAAAAATTTGTTGGGTCGGGTCGGGTGATGAACCGGGCCGAGTACATAAAATTCAAGACATATTTAACATTTATGACGAAGTAGAATTCTTTCCCTTCTATTTCTTTGAGATCACAAGTTATTAGGACTTTTCTCCAGCAAACTAAAGCTCCTCGTCATATATGCACGATCAGTGCTGATGTGGATAATTTTCTCCAACAACGGCCAGGGCTCGTCAATGGTCGACAGAGATTGTTGGCCTCAGGTGAGAGTGGCCCTCCCCGACCTTAGGCAAGGGGTGCACAGGCCTATTCTAGCGAGGGCTACCCTCATCGTCCTCGGGAGAGGGTCGCCCTCGCTTGGGCTGGCTAGGACCACCCTCACGAACCTCAGGCGAGGGTCATCCTCGCCCTTGCATGATTTGGCTAAGGGCAGGCCAAGCGAGGATGGCTCTCGCCTAAGGTACTAATCAGTATGGTACTCCTTCGTGTGTCTAGATAATTTCAGCCACCGTTGATCGAAGCCTCAATTTTTCTAAATTCACAATTTGTCTAGTTACAAAAGTGCTCCGTACCAGATGGAGGATCCACACCCGATATTTGTCTAATGCAAAATTCGTCCGAAACAACGTGGAATGACATTTCGGAGATCTCCAACAAATTGCTTGGCAAATGAACCCACCAAAAAAAAAAAAATCAATCAGGGAGAAAGCAGTGTTCTCGATAAATTCCAATGAATCGTATCCATCTCTAACTACATAAAATTGCTGTTAACAGTGATGAACTTCCACATTAGAAAATAAATTAACTCCATTTAATCATCTATCTAAAAGCAACTATTATAAGCCGTTTGATAGGGCACAAACACATTCAAGTAATACGCCATTTTATGTGAATGTGGAAGATACAGGTTCAAGAACGATGTCAACTCCGTATAGATGTAGCACAGCGACGGAAAGAACATAATAAAATGTGATCACTTTGGAAAAGACTATGGATTCACGCCAGAAGAGCTGACTGGAAAATAATGTGAATGATAAATAGAATTCCAACAGACATCTTACGACACAACACTTATAATGCGAATAACCTTACGAACGTAAGGGGTGACTCAAACAATCTAAAAATACTCTGGGTGGCCTCGCGTGATGCTAAAATCTTCAAGGCCTGGTGGCTGGAGGTGGAGTGAGGAATGGAATAGAGGGAATCTTGGGGATAGAAGTTGGGATGCCTGGCATCGGCGGCAAGGTTGTCGGCATAGTTGGCAAGCTCGGAAGCGGCGGCAGTGTGGTCTTGGGCAGCGTCGGCAGGAAAAAATTAATAAAGAAGGGATCAAACTTTGTCTTCTGTTTTATTAGCTTCTGATCTATGTCCTCGTGGATGGTAAGTAGATAACTTGTTCCATAACTACAGTTAACTATGGTTTTTTTATAACTTGCTTTCTGGATTCAATCTAGGGTTTCTATGTGTTGACTTCGCATAGTCGTCCGTACTTCGGACATCGTCCATGCTTTAACTGTGTTCATGTTTGGTTCAACTCCTCGTACTTTTTTTTGGTCGAAAACTCCTCGTACTTGACGAAGTTGAACTTTGTGGGACTTTTATTTCCGCCCGAGTCTAGCCTATTTAAGGAGATAAGTCTATGATCATTGAAACATGTGACCATGCGAAGTCAACCCCCCCTCTCTCTCTTGATCGAGGATCGACTTGGAGCTTTATTTGTGACTACTCCAAATATCCCTTTTTTTTTTCCAAAAAAGTTTACTTGTTTTTAAAGTTTTCCTTTAACTTAGCACATTAGATTAGGAAAAAAAAAATCCAAAAAGGACCCGAAGTCCTCATGTTTTCTTAAATAAAGGTTCAAGTGAACTCTGTTTTAAATAAGGGTTCAAAATGCCCTCGTTTTCTCACAAAAAAAGGGCTCGTTGAAGTGATTATTATATCAAATAAGGGCCTAAAGTGGCTATAAAATCTAAAAAAAAAAAAGTTGGTTTCGAGGGTATTTTCGTCTTTTTACTTATTTGATTTTTTTTTCCTTTTTTTATTTGTTTTCTCAATAGTTAAAAAAATTAAAAAATTTAAAAAAGTAAAAGAGAATGACGACATACATCTTTTTGCTTTCCCCCCAGCTTCCAGCAATTACTACTCCCACTCTCCCGCACACTCACGCTCACGCTCAATGCCATGCCTCCTCCATTATCGTCCTTCTTGTCTTCTTCGTCTGCTTCGAAACCCTAATTTCACCTCTCGCCTCCGCCATTCCCTCCCCCCAAAACCTACGTAGACCCATGCCCCTCCGCCCCCCTCCTACCGCGAATCTCACAACTCCTCCCCTTGCTTCCGTGAGCTTGACTCGGACTCCAACCTCTCCTTCAATGAGCCCTCCTCCTCTGCCAAGGTCAAGCTCCTGTGCAGCTACAGCGGCAGGATCTACCCCCCGCCCCCACGATCACCACCTTGTCTATGCCGACGGCGACACCAAGCTCCTCTCCGTCGACCAGTCTGTCATGCTGACCTTCATCATCTTCTCCTTGCCGACCACCTTCATCGCCATGCTCTTCCCCCGTCTGGAGGTTGCGAGCGTGGTACACTGATGTAGAACAATTGGCATGCGATTATCTCGCCAAATTGGATTGCCAAAAGCCGGCGCGATTTCGCCGGTAATTTCGGATATTGGGTCAAACGATCTCGGATCGTTTAGACCACTTTTCTGGCAGTTTTCTATTTTAGGCAATTTAGAATATTCCGAAATTTTGTTATCTTTTATTCAAATTCTATTAGGAAAGGATATATATGATTTTGATATTGTTATCTTTAATTATTCTGATGCTTAAAGGAGCCCTATCTCTATATATAGGGCATCCATCTTTTGTAATCGACATCTTATCATCATTATTCAATCAAATTCGTGCTTTCTTTGGAATTGTTTTCCAAGATTCGCTTCTCTCTGCGTCATTTGGTATCAGAGCAGGTTTCTCCTGTGACGATGGTGAATAACATGAAAGTCAATCTCCCCGTAGCTGAGGGCCGTGAAAACGAGCCTATTACACGGACGGAGTTCAACCAATTCGTGGATCAAACCGATCGGAGGTTTCAAGAGATCCTTGAGGCCATCCAGCGTTTGTCCACAAACCAAGCCCCTGGTGTTCTTCCAGCCGAGCGAATTCCTGTCGCTCGTGATCCCGAAGTTGCCATAGAGCGTGGAGGAAATCCCCGACATAGACGTCAAAACTATGTCGAGGATATTGAAGACGAAGAAGAAGAGAACTTCTAGGACATGCCTATTCGTGGGGGTCGACAGTATAGAGGATTCCAAGATGAGTACGTTCATGGAGGTCGCCGACACGGAGGTTATCGCCGAGATCCTGAGCAGTATCAATTGAAGGTAGATCTCCCTACTTTCAACGGTAACCTAGATATTGAAGATTTTATGAACTGGATTTGGGAGGTCGAAAAATTTTTCGATGCTATGGAGATCGAAGAGGATTGCCAAGTGAAGCTTGTCGCGTACAAACTGAAGGGTGGCGCTTCGGCTTGGTGGGAGAAGACTCAATTAGCCCGACATCGAGAAGGATTGGCCCCAATCCGAACATGGAATCGGATGAAACAGAAGTTGAAGAAGCGGTTCCTCCCATCGAATTATGAGCAGTTGCTATTTCAGCAATTTCAGAATTGCAGGCAGCTGAATCGGTCCGTCCAAGCCTATACAGAAGAATTTCTTCGACTCTTTGCCTGCAATAACCTTGAAGAATCAGATGCCCAACAGACTGCTCGGTACATCAACGGGTTGGGACTCAATATCCAGGATCGAGTGTCCCTGCATCGATTGTTTACTGTCGATGATGCCCAGGAGATGGCGAGGAAGGTTGAGATGCAATTGGAAAGAGCTGGCCCTAATACTCGGGGTAATAATTACTCGAGTCGCGGATCGATCGAAAAAGGAAAGCAAACTAAAATTTCGGGTTCTTCGACACAGCAAAACAATTATACGAACCGAAATTCGGGGAGTACCGCAGGAGTGTCCAAAGAACCGATGGCATCAAACACTCGTATGCCTAATCCGAGTGCACAAAATCCTTATGCCAAGCCTCAGCCAGTAAGGTGCTATAAGTGTAACGAATTGGGCCACCGTTCCAGCGATTGTCCAAGGCGGAGGATGGCTAATATCGTCGAGCATGATGAAGATGTATATGATGAAGAGTGGGCGGATGCAGAAGAGATAGATGCTGAAGAGGGTGATCATGTCAATTGTGTAGTCCGACGTTTATTGCTTGCCCCGCGGATTGAAGACACCCAACGGAATAAACTTTTTCGCGCTCAATGTACCGTTAAGGGCAAAGTATGTGACGTCATCATCGACAGCGGAAGTTGCGAGAACATAGTTTCGAAGGCCTTGGTGGATCATCTACAACTGAAGACAGAGCCGCATCCTGCCCCTTATATAATCGGTTGGATTCGTAAAGGAGCTAAACTTAAGGTAAACCAACTGTGTCATTTACCTATCTCTATTGGGAAAACGTATAGGGATATCATTGTTTGTGACATTGTGGAGATGGATGCCTGTCATGTATTACTGGGGCGACCGTGGCAGTATGATGTAGATATTACCCATCGAGCTAGGGAGAATACTTATTCTTTCGTGTGGAAAAAGACTAAGATTACATTGAAACCGAAGAATAATAGTTCCCCGATCGTGAAGAAGCAAGATGTAGGTGTTATGCTGAATGTTCGTAAACGTGAAGGGATGTATATGATTGTGGATAAGGGAGATCATCAAGCTATTTTTAGTATTCCTGAAGTTCTTAAGCCCTTGCTGAAGGTTTTCAGCGATGTTATGCCCGAAGACTTACCTGACGGATTACCTCCTTTGAGGGATATCCACCATGAGATTGACTTTCTTCCAGGTGCTAGTCTCCCTAACTTACCGCACTATCGGATGAATCCGAAGGAGAACCAGATTTTACAAGATCAAGTGGGAGAGCTCCTTCGGAAGGGTTTCTTGCGTGAAAGCAAAAGTCCTTGTGCTGTTCCTGCGCTTCTCACACCGAAGAAAGATGGAAGTATGCGGATGTGTGTTGATAGCCGTGCCATTAACCGGATTACCATTAAGTACAGGTTCCCGATTCCCCGACTGGATGATATGCTTGACAGACTCGCTAGATCAAGAGTCTTTACAAAGATTGATTTGCGTAGCGGATACCACCAAGTTCGCATTCGTCCTGGTGATGAGTGGAAGACAGCTTTTAAAACTAGTGCGGGTTTGTATGAGTGGCTTGTTATGCCATTCGGACTCACTAACGCACCTAGTACTTTCATGCGCTTGATGACTCAGGTTCTTAAACCTTTTATTGGCAAGTTTGTGGTAGTTTTCTTTGATGACATTCTGATATAAAACCCAGATGATCGGCAACACATGGATCACCTGAGAGATGTCCTGCTGGCCTTGCAGTCGAACAAGTTGTTTATAAACCTGAAGAAGTGTAGTTTCATGACAGAACGGTTTCTTTTCCTGGGTTTTGTTGTTGGAGCAGATGGACTTCGCGTCGATGCAGAAAAGGTGGCTGCAATCCGCAGTTGGCCAGTACCCCAGAATATTGGTGAGGCCCGTAGTTTCCATGGCCTTACGACAATCTACCGGCGCTTCATCAGAAATTTCAGCACTATTATGGCCCCAATCACGGATTGTTTGAAAAAGGAAAATTTTCGTTGGAGTGATGAAGCTGAAGCCAGTTTCAAGCTTATCAAAGAAAAGCTCTCCACTGCTCCAGTATTGATGCTCCCTGACTTTGAGAAAGTATTCGAGCTGGATTGCGACGCTTCTGGAATAGGGATTGGTGCTGTTCTTTCACAAGAAGGTAAGCCTATTGCCTATTTTAGCAAAAAACTTAATGATGTACGCAAGCGATGGTCTACATATGAGCAGGAGTATTATGCTGTCGTGCGATCTATTAAGCATTGGCAGCCGTATCTTTATCAGCAGGAGTTTGTACTAAATACAGATCATCAGGCTCTTAAGTATATAAAGAGCCAAAAACATCTAAATAGGATGCATGCAAGGTGGGTTTCTTTTTTGGAACAGTTTAATTTTGTGCTTCGTCGTAAGGCGGGACACTTGAATAAAGTTGCAGATGCCCTGAGTAGACGTGCTGAAACATTGTTGACCATGCGCAATGATGTTGTTGGTTTTGATCATCTGTGTTCTCTTTATGTTGATGAGGTGATGGTTTTCCTACGCAAGGAGCGATTTCCTGTGGGCACCTATAACAAGCTGAAGCAGAAGAAGATTGGTCCCTGCCGCATCCTGAAGAAGATCAACGACAATGCATATGTTGTTGACCTTCCTGCTGATCTACACATATCTCCAACATTCAACGTGGCTGACCTGTTCGAGTATCACCCTCCAGATATCCCGCTTTATACTGATGATAACTCGAGGGCGAGTTCTTCTGAAGAGGAGGGGACTGATGTAGAACAATTTGCATGCGATTATCTCGCCAAATTGGATTGCCAAAAGCCGGCGCGATTTCGCCGGTAATTTCGGATATTGGGTCAAACGATCTCGGATCGTCTAGACCACTTTTCTGGCAGTTTTCTATTTTAGGCAATTTAGAATATTCCGAAATTTTGTTATCTTTTATTCAAATTCTATTAGGAAAGGATATATATGATTTTGATATTGTTATCTTTAATTATTCTGATGCTTAAAGGAGCCCTATCTCTATATATAGGGCGTCCATCTTTTGTAATCGACATCTTATCATCATTATTCAATCAAATTCATGCTTTCTTTGGAATTGTTTTCCAAGATTCGCTTCTCTCTGCGTCATACACCTTCGTGAAAGCCCCGTGCCCCAGCAGCTAGACATGGCCAAATTGGACCCGAACCCGGAACAGGCCCGGAACCGGCCCGTTGACCGGGTCCGCGCTTCCGAACCGGAACCGGAACCGGAACCGGACCTTCACGGGCTGGTTCCGGTTCCTCTTTTTTCGGAACCGGCCCGGAACAGCCGGTTCCGGGCCGGTTCCGACCCGTTTTAAAAAAAAAATTTGGGCCCCCCCTGAAATTTTCAGGGGGCGGGGCCCCCCTCCGCGGGAAAGAGCCGCGAACGGCTCTTTCCCCTACTAGGCGGGCCCCACCTGGCAGGGGAAAGAGCAAACGGCTCTCTCCCCCAAACGGCCGTCAGTGATGGACGTTTGGGGAGAGAGCCGTTGGCTCTCTCCCAACGGCCCGAAGGCCAAAAATTTAAAAATAATAATAATAATAAAATAAAAAAACTCTATAAATATATCACAATCCTTATGTATTTTTCTCACAATTTCTCTCAATTCTCTCTAATACTCTCAAGTCTCAAGTCTCACAATCTCTCAAATTCTCTCAATTTGCTATTCTCTCTAAATTTGGTCTCAATTTTTAGATCAATTTTCTCAAAAAATGACAAGTGGAAGCAGAAATACTAGAAAGGGAAAGAACCCGATGCCGATCGAGATGAGAGAATCCGATTATCTCGTTCATGAATATGATCCTCGTGAATATGCATGTTGGGAAGACGACGATGCTTCCAATCCCAACGTCGAGCACGTCCCAACGCAAGAAAGTCTTCGTCCTCGTGGTGTCGAAGAATCGTCGATAGCGAAGGAGCCGGGACGAAAGAGCCGATAATCCGATTTATGGCTACACTTTAATAAAGTGTGGAATGAAAATGAAGGCAAGTTTAATATAAGCTGTAAATATTGTCCGCAGACATACAAGCTTGGTAAAGGAGATGGCTATGGAACATTTCGTCGGCATGTGACGAAAAAACATCCAACGCAAGCGGGGATCGACACTAGCCAACAACAAATTCCTGGGTTCGTCAATCCTAACGCTCATCCTTTATTTCGTTTCACTACTGCACTTTACAAAAAAACATTAGCTGAATATGTTGCCCTTGAGCATGCTTCGTTTAATACTGGTGAAAATCCTAATTTTAGATATTTGGTAAACACTGCGTTAGCTCCGCAAGCACCATCTGTTTCAAGAAATACTCTTAAACGCGAACTTGAACATGTTTATACAAAACAAAAAAAGAAATTGTTAAGATTTTTTAAAGAATTCAATGGACGTGTACATATAGGTAGTGATATTTGGACTGATTCTTGGAATATTAATTCTTATATGGGTATCACGTGCCATTGGGTAGGTGATGATTGGGTTATTCAAAAAAGACTTCTTGCATTTCGAGTTTTTCCTGAAAGGCATACAGCCCATAATATTTATAGACTAATTAGGCAAGTTTTAGAAGAATTTAATTTGATTGATAAATTTTTTTCAGTTGGTTTTGATAATGCCGCCGCAAATATTGCTTCCATTCCTGAGTTAGAAAAACTTTGTAAACCCTCTTTTGGCGGACAATTTTTTCACATTAGATGTGCTTGCCATGTTTTAAATTTATGTGTTCAAGATGGTTTACGAGTTCTTGCAACATCTCTTCAGCCAATAAATAATGCAATTAGATATTTGTGGAGCCGTCCTCAACTTATGAAAGAGTGGGAAAAATATTGTAAAAAAAATGGGAGAAGGGCAAGAAGGTTTCCAAAAGATATTCCGACTCGTTGGAATTCTACCTACGAGATGCTTTTACAAACTTTTGATTACAAAGATTTATTATGTTCCTTTATTTCGAATAATGTTCCCGATATTGCTTTGCTCCAGCAACATTGGGAAGTTTGCAAAAAAATTTTAGATTTTTTGAAGGTTTTTAATGATGCTACTAATATTTTATCTGGTGTTTATTATCCTACTACGCATTTATTTTTAATAGAGTGTATTAACATTGTTGGTATTTTTAATGAATGTGAAAATGATACTGAATTAGCTTCGAGTACTTTAGTAATGAAAGAAAAATGGTTGCATTATTACTTGAACATTCCTTTTGTCTATTTAGTTGGTATTGTTTTCGATCCACGTACTAAATTAGATGGTTTATTAGATCATTTGAATGATTATTATTATGAATGTTTATATTTGAATGAAGTAATAGATATTCATAGTATACAAGTAGATGTTAAAAAAGTTATAGTAGAATTATATAATGAATTTTGTAATAAATATGGTTTAGGTGATAGTGGATGTGAATCTGTCCAGCCTAGTGTCTCACAAAGCAATACAAGTATTTCACTTAGTAGAGGGTATAAAATGTTCACGAGTAGGCAAAAAAAAACAAAAAGGGACAACAGGTAGTATTTCCGAATTAGAGAACTATTTAACAATTTGTTTTGAGTTTAGTGATTCCGAACACAACGCAGCAGATTTCAAGATTCTTGAGTGGTGGAAGAACCATTCAATTCAATATCCAGTTCTCTCCCTCATTGCAAGACAAATATTAGCGCCACTTTCTTCGACAGTGGCAGTTGAACAAGCATTTAGTGCTGGAGGATTAATTTTAGACTCTCGTCGTTCAAGATTAAATCCAGAAAGTGTGGAGTTTCAAGCTTGCGTCGATGATTGGACAAGGGCTAAGCTTCGACAACAAGAGTTGGATCGAGAACACGACTTCTTCAGTGATGATTGTGGAGATACCACCGCCACCACAACAACAGGTAGCGACGATTGAGGATGAGGTAAGTTAGGGTTACCAAAGGTAAGAGAACTACATGGGCTTTGATTCTTCTATCCCCAAGAAGATATGTAGGCGCTTAATGATAATTCATTAAGTTCAAGCCCATTCCTCATTTTTTTTTACAATGTACAATTTGATTATAAATTTTAATTAATAATTTATTAATTTATTTTATTATAAAAATGGTTCCGGAACCGGAAAGGGCCCGGAACCTTCCGGTACCGAACCGGAACCGGAACCGGTCCTTTATGGTCCGGTTCCTGAATCGGAACCGGCGATTCCGTCGAACCGTGCACGTCTACCAGCAGCCGATCTAGCTCGTACTTCCCATGGAGGACCGAGAAACTGGCATCTCTGCCCTTAGGATCCTCTATTTTCATGGCAAGCATTGACCAAGCGACCCTTGCCTAGTCCCGGGCGACGGCCGGTAGCCCCCGATCTGGGTAGGAGCCGCTGATCCCGCCCAGATCCGAGAGAGGGTCGGACCCTCTCCCAGCTTCGGCGAGGGCCAGAGGCCATCGCCTCTGGCCGGCGGCGTCGTCGATAAAAAGAAAAAAATAGAGAAAAATGAACAAAAAATTAAAATGTAAAATGACAAAAACGCTTTTCAGGCCATACCCTTTTTTGAAACACTATGGCACTTCAAGCCATTAATTGAAACATACTATATCACTTTGGGCGCTTATCTGAAACAGAATTTACTTGGGGCCATTATTTGAAAAAGCAAGAGGACTTCAGGCTCTTTTTTGGATTTTTCCCTTAAATTAATAAAGTACATGTTTATCAGTAATAACAAGTACAATCATACAATGGTTGAAAAATATGGTGAAATGTTCCAATCAATAGCTAGAGGTATCGAATGGGTGGGTCGAGTAGCTTATCCATATTCGACCCATTTAACTCGTTTGACCTATTTTTACATAGTATAAATTTAATGACCCATACCCAACCCATATTTATTAAACATTTCTACATTTAAATAAAATGTTTAATAAATCATATAATATTTGTTCTAGTATTTTGAAAAAAAAATTGCTAAAATACTTTTATGAAATACAAATTTAGTAATTTTTTTAAGATATTTTTCGTTTTATTTTCTTTCTTTCTTTCTTTTTCCTTTTTTTTTTTTCTCTTTTTTCCTCATCCCTCCTCCCTCGTCTATCTGCAACTCCTCCCCCCTCCTCCGTCTGCAACTCCTCCTTCCTCCTCTCTCCTCCCATGCCCAAGGCTAGATCCCAATGAGCCCCAAGGTTGCCTGAGGCCGGCGAGCTTGGGGCCAAATCCTGTGGCTCTAGCTTCTCTCGTGGCCATGGTAGGTGGCTTGAGTCACGGTTCAGTTTGAAGCTCGTCCATGTCCACCTACTACTTCAGATCTAGAGTTTGCTCATGGATGAACATAGAAGACGAAGCACTTGTCCATAGCCGACCTCCGCGCGACATATGGACGAGCCACCGTCTATGGCCACCCTCCTGCGCTTCTTCAAATCTGTCTCGAGTCGCCATCCAAATATGAGCTGCCGTTGCCAGTGGGTGAGCCGCCGTCCATGCCAACCTCCACCATCCATGCCAACGACTATTGTCCATAGAAATCCACCAACCATCGCTGCTTCCTCCATGCTCCAAGGCAACCGCCATGAGGAGGAGAAAGTACGAGTGATCTTCCTCTGTGTTCGTCACTCTCGGCCTTGGTGAAGAAGAAGGAAATACGATGAAGACTGCAATGGCTTCGTGATCGTGGGTGTGGCCTTGTAGAGTTAAAAAATGGGATAAATTATTGGTCACTGTTTTTGGATTTCAGATTTTTTCAACCCATTTTATCCCATTTTAGGAGAAAGTGAGCTACCCATGTAGAACGTGGCCTCTTCCAACTGAGTTATAAGATGGGTACATGATCCATATTGCTCGATCTATCAATAGCCAATATTTTTTTTTTCTATTTACTTTTCAGGCAAAATTTCAATTAAGAATTTGACGTGAGGTCATTTTCTCAAAAGATGGCCAAAGTGATCCTTATATGAAATAGATTGTCTCAAGTGGCCAAGGAGTCTCAAATAAGGGTATAAGCTCGTCGGCCGGCCACATTTCCACCGACAGACAAGCACTTGATTTTTTTTTTCCCGGCGGCAGGAATAGGGTATTTTTGTCCAAAAAAAATATGAAGTTATCTGAGATTGACCGCAACTCTTATTTGAGATTGACTTTTCTGGTGAGCCCTTGATTTTGCTCCAAAGGCCGACCGGCGAGCTACAAGTTTTCGAATTGAATGTGAAATCAATTCAAGCCCGCGAGTCTATACTTTTTCAAGAGTCAAATGTGACGATGTCACCTACCATCGGTGGCGTAAGCTCTTTTCTTTCTCAAATGCACGGCGCCAGTTTGAAAAGATTGCATATTTACACCGCTCTTGTTGCTTGTTCGCTTTTCCGATCTCCTGCTTGGCTGGAAAGGTGAATGTATTATCAACTTCTTGTCAGAAAAGTTCTTGTATCTTTCTGTTGTTCTCTAATTTCTGGAAATCCTGGTGTTGTTCCTCTGTAAAAATTTGATTTCTTGGTTGAATTACAGCTCGCACTCTATTTATAAGTTTGGCCCTGAGTTACTCGCAACTTTAGTTGTGGCAAATCTGGGCTTTAGCTCCGCCGCTCGACCCCAAATATGTGGTCGACTGCCCTCGACGGCGAAGTCAGAATGATGGTGGCGCACACCCCTGATCATTTGGATTTTTTTCTTTTGTTTTTTGGTTTGGGCTCCTGGAACGGAAATTTTTGGTGCTCCAATCAACAGGACGGAGGAAGAAGTTGAGTTTTGTTTTTTCATTTTTAGGGTTTGTTAGTTTTTACCCGGATTTTTTTTTTTTAAAACAAAAACGCTCACATTTTGGCCATCGGAAATATCACATGCACGTCGGCCAACGAACATTTGGGCGGGCGGTGAGCTTAAACCCTTATTTTAGACTGATTTAATTATTTGAAAGAATATTTACTTCGAGTTCTTTTGCAAGAAAATTGTCCGACATCGAACTTTTATTTGATTATTCCTATTTTTTTAATCGTATCCCTTTCTAATATTATATCTATTTTTTGGCGAACCATATGTATTTATTTGGTAAAAAAGGGTTAGTGGTGGCAATTTTCCTTTGTTATACATATATTTTTTTTTTCCATTTTTGTCGGAATTGATACCAAAAATAATCATTTGATACAAAATAAAACAAAGTACTGCGCTTTAGCGCCTGAAAGGCATGTGCACAACATATGTTAACGGAAGAAGTCAACTACACGTAACAATGAGCTTGGAAGCGATGGAAAGAACGCAATAAAATGTGAGCCGTCACCCGTCGATCCATAAATACGAACGATATATAGATGGCAACATGAATGATACATAGAATCCCAAAAGAAATCACGACACAAGACGTGCATTCGAACAATTCTATAAACTAAAGGAGGCACTCCAACAAATTGAAAAGGCTCTCAGGTGACCTCGTACGGTACTAGAGTCTTCAAGGGCTGGTGGCTGGAGGAGGAGTGAGGAAAGGAAAAGATGGGATTTTAGGGAGAGAAGTGGGGATGCTTGGCATTGGCGGCAAGGTGGTGGGCATGGTTGGCAAGCTCGGAAGCGGCGGCAAAGTAGTCTTGGGTAGTGTCGGCTGGTTGGTGGGCAGTGTGGGCTGAGGGAGAGTCGGGACGGCAGGCATAGGGGGCATGGAAACCTTTGGCAATGTCGGCATGGCCGGTAGCGGCGGCAGGGAAGTCGGCAGAGCAGGTATGGTGGGAAGCGACAGTATCGATGGCGCAGTTATCTGTAACAGGTGACGAGCTCCGAAGCTCATATTGATGGTCGAGAAAATTAGGGCGATGAAGTGAGGAAGCTCTTTGAGGAACAAGCCATACTGGTAAATGGAGGATGAGTTCTATGTTGTGTATAGGCTCAGGTGGAGAAAGATTGCTACTTTTGATGCCAAAGTGAGGAGAATGGTTGCAGTTTATATAGCAAGATATATTGTGCAGAAATTGGTGTTGTGATGATGAGTTGGTGACTAGTGTTCTGGTGCGTTTAGGAAAGAAATAGGAGATGAGATTGTTTATTGGTTATTACTTTTTAGTTAGCTCACCTACCCATTTCCATCTTCCACCGACAAGTGGAAAAAAAGGTCAAACTGTTGTTCTCGTCTGCCAGATGGCCACGTGTTCATGGAGTAAAAGCTTCAAATTAGATCTTCCGTCCGGAAGGAATTTAGCTAACGAACACGCTAATGGACTAGGTGATGGAGCACGCAGCAAAAGTCGGATACATTCCCTTTGGAAGATTATCAAGATGGAGCTCAAGTCCGAGCCCGTTAATATATCCAATCAAATCCACATAGCTGATGAGTTGTCGGCCAACATGACTATATTAACTGCTCTACACCACTTAGATTCTCCAATGTAGATTTTCATTAATTCTTTAAGACAACTCACTCACACGTGTATCTTAATAATCTCCCTCTTGCGTGTGAGCTCAATGTTAAGTTTGATCCACTCCCCCTTAATTCAGATATCCTTCTGCATCAACTTATCTCAAATTGAATAGCCCAACTTCATAACCATGAAGTCTATCTTTGGACCCGCTTAATAACCGCATGGAATATCAACCATTGGCTTTAATACCATTTGATGGGAGCGCGCAGCAGAAACCCGATATTTTTGCCCTGAGAGATCACCAAGAGTGAGCCCAACTCCAAGCCTGTTAATATATCCAGTCAAATCCACATTCACTCAAAAATATAAGCTAAGGAGTTATAGACCAACATGGCTATATTAACTGCTATACACCACTTCGATTCTCCGATATGGGGGTTCTTAACTCTTTAACACAACTCACTCACATATGCATCCTAACAGTGGGATCAATGTGGACTTGATTCTTCGATTCTAACGTATTTAAGGTTCCTATGGATTGTCTTGACTTACCTTTTGTGCTTTGAAATTCACAAACAACAAAATATATACGGCTTTTTCTGAGCAAAGGGCCGCGGCCTCACCCATTGTCGAGTGCTACGAGGCTCACTGGCCAAAATGTAAGGGGAATAAACTAACAATTTAATTTTTTCATAAAAATCATAAAAAAAAAAATCCACAATGGCGATTTTAGGCTAAAATTTGTTAGATGGACTCAATTGGAGATAAGTGCCAAAAAAGTCATAAACTTATTGCATTAGTGCAAATTCAATCCTAAACCATTTCTAAACATTTTGTATTGATGCCAATTCAATCCTAAACCTTTTATTAGTGCCAACTTGATCCTAAACTTTTTTTGTGGTAGTGTCAATTTAGTCATAAATCTTTTATATTTATGGAAATAGCGAGCGTGAACGTCAATTGTCATACATGGCATAGCTTGCGCTAATGTGGATATTTTTTTAATATTTTTTATAATTTAAATAATTTTTAAAAACAAAAAAATGCTTTAAAAATTATTTAAAATATTAAAAAAAAAAATATCGAAGTCAGCGCCATCCGTGCCACGTAGGACAATTGACGTCCACATCAGTGATTTCGGTTAAAATTAGCTAGATTAACTCAATTGGCATAAATACAAAAGATTTAGGACTGAATTGACACCAATAAAATATTTATGACTGAATTGACATAAAAAAAATTAGGACTTGGCATTTATGCAATAGGTTTAGGACTTTTTTTTTTTAACACTTCTCTCACTCAATTGGTACAAATACAAAAAGTTTAGGACTAAAAATGTTCCAATTGAAAAGTTGACGATTAAATTGGCACCGTGGAAATAGGTTTATAAATATTTTTCGTAATTTTCCCGGTCATAATATACATGGTTAGCAATTATAGGAATTAACACTTTTTTAGGCAAATAGTAAAATTTTGGGTCCTCACGCGATTGCTATATACAACTCCATCATTATTTTAGTTAATCCTCCCGTTTTAATGTTACATACAAAACATTTATTACTTAATATCACGAATCCTTATTTCCATATTCTGGTGAGTGCTAATTCCACAATTGGTTTTTAGTGTCCAGGAAAAAAAGATGAATCTCCCTAAAAATAAGTTGGAAGCACTTCATTTACTAAACCAATATGAATTATGCTCTTCGGTATTATGATATTTGGTTAAAATATATATATATATATATATATATATATATATATATCGTTTCCATTATTTCTTATATTGATTTATCATACTGTACATTTTCTTCACAAGTCGCGGCACAAGCTTGACGAAATTGATGAAATGGGGAGTTGCAACTAGTAAGATGAGCGTGACCGCTGTCCGAAGCGTCTACGCAGCGCAATCGGATGGAGAAACAAGTCCAACCCCCGCTCGAATTGGAGGCCATTGACTTGCTCGGTCTATTGTCATTAGATATACATCGATATAAAAAAAAAAGAAATAAAATATTAATGTGCGTTTTACCCATCAATGTTGAAATGCTTTTTAGGGTTACAATAGTTTTAATTCGAAATAAAGCTTTTCAAGCGTTTTACACGGCACGTGAGGAAAAAAAAAATTCCTTAGTAAAATTCGCTAGATGGTAATTGGACCCCACATCAAGATACTTAGACCGCTTTATTTTTCCCTACCTAGAGGCAAACCTCTCTACTTTGCAGAAGCAGTCTCTTTTAGCATCGTTGAGGGGGGAGGGAGAAGCTCTCTCTCTCCCCCTTCGTCCCCTTCGTTTTTTTGCTTTTCTGTACTATCTTTCTGGTTTGCTTTCTTTCCTTTCTCTTCCGATCTTCTCTTGATTTGGAAGTTTCTCTTCTCCCATTTCGGAGAGTTATCTCTCTTAATCTGACTTAAATTTGAGAATTTTTGTTAGTATGTTTGCTGCGTTTTTCTTTCCTCAGGCTTTGTTGCTAAACAAATCCAGATTGGAGAAGATCGAAAGAGTTTCATCAAGGATCAATACTCGTTTAGCTTTGTTTCTTTGCACGGTGATGGTAATGAAGACGCCGAACCTAGGCGCACATCGCCGAAAGACAAAACAGTTGCGAAACCCGGAGATATCGGTGTATGCTCATTACAGACGATGGATCCAGTGATCGGCCACCGATTTCAGATTGAAGAATTTCTGCATCAGCTTCCTAAACGAGTAATCTTTAGCGTTGTCCTTACGAGTATCCTTCTGTTTTTTGATGTTGTTCTGTTGTGGATATTTAACATAGATCGTTGAATTTCGTGTAATTTGAGGAAATGAATCAAACTTTATTTCGAAAAAAAAAAGGACCCACATCGCAATGAATAATTAAAATACCTTTATCCTTTCGTGTTATCATTGGATATTTGTGATTTTGGCTTGTTGTCCACTGTTGAATCGCCAAGCGTATCCAATTCTGAGGCCTACCTTCGCCAAGCTTCTTTAGGGATTTTTTTTTTTTCAAGATAAGTGATGCAATCACCACCAATTAATTAAAAAAAAATCGGCTGATCGAACATCTAAGTAAACTTGTGAAAGAAGCAGAGTCATTTGAGAAAACTAGAGAAACTTCCCTCGTCATTTTACGCGTTTTCGATACCGCATATTAAGTCTATTGAATGCAATTATTATATAGTTTCCCAAAACTAGAGATGCAATTTTGACTTTTAGGAGAAATTCTTTTGTCTTTTACGCCCCGGCATGACCCATTATGTATCATGTGTTGGAAAATAATAATCGGATTTGGATGAACAAAAGATTAAGACTCTGAGGCGTGATAGCACTCTTTTTAAGGAATTATTTGGCCCACAACGTTGTTAATAGTTATCGGCAAAGATCTCCCAAGATACAACAGAGTCTCAAACAAGATTATTAGATAGCAATTCTAATAATTCTCCAAGAACTATCTGGGAAACAATCAGAAAGGAAAGTTGTATCTCTCGATTTTTTTTAACGAAAATTGAAAGTGAGGAAGTGTGTTAAAATGAACAGAACACTAGAATATATAACGAGAAATGAACACATCTTTTCGCGTCCGAAAAGCAATCAATTCTCAAGCAACTCTTCGTGTTTTAACAGTTTATTTAAACACAGCTTTTCATAATTTTTCAAAGATAATTTCTGTACGAAAAATTGCAACTCTTCATGTTTGAATTTGTACATCCAATTACACCTTTTCATGTCTTAATCGGTAGTTATTACCAAACAGACACAAGCAATCCAAAGGTCACAAGAGTGTTATTTTGGTGGTTAGGTCTGAACAGACATAAACCTTCCAAAAGATGTAATAGTGTCTTATATCCACGAACAGCCGCACTGTTCCAATGAGTCACGAAATTCTTTTATAAAAGAAATTATTTCAAAAATAAAATAAAATAAAAATAATTGTTCAATAGAGTCAATTCCCCACCGCGACCGCGCAAGCATGCAAAGTGCTAAGTGCTAAGTGCATCTAATAATCGTGTAATCGCACGCGCACACGCATGTGGGTATAGTGGAGTGTAGCCCACTTGCCCATTTCTTTCTTTGAAAGACAATACTAGCATTCTCACTAATAAAGTGAATTGCTTTCTACCAATATTAGCATTCTCACTAATAAAGCAATTCCGTTTATTCTATGTGAGATGTAAAAAATGTAATATTTTCTTTGTTTTAAAAACAAACTTCTACAATCCCCCACTTTGTTTATAAAACAAAATAACAAAATAAAATTTCTCAAAAAATACAGGCGACATTTCCATGAGATCAATATACCTACATGAAGGTCTCTTTCGAGTTAAACCTTTATTTAGTGCAAGTATCTCAAAACTCTATCAAAGTTACAAGTAGCTTGGCTTTAAACTTGTTACTCCAAAGAATAGAACCGGACATATCGCACATACACTAACATCTTGTTTCAGTAAGAAGTTCATAATAACTCAGAACTATTATGGCCTTGTGCTTGTTCCTGTTTCATGAGTTCTCCAACAAGTAAACCCAACTTTCGTAAGAAGCGGCACCACTTCTAAACACATATAGGTGAAGTATTACCACGTGTTTCTGTTACTAATAAACACGCAACTAAAACGTATTAAGCTTCATTAAGAGTATAACTTAACCTCTAAAACGTAACAGACGATACTGACTTCTCATGTCCGGGCTAGTGTCAGCATCAAATAATCACTTTCAGTAACTTGTTTTTACCCATTAAACCTTATAACTAGTGCTGTGCTAGTATCAAGTCGGGTTACAATTACTGATGATTTTAATTAAGGGTTTCAGCCTCATTTCTCTTGAGGTTACCTTTACTACATCTCTTGGAAGAGCCTTTGTAAATGGATCGGCCAGATTCTTGCTTGAACCCATGTAAACAATTGTTATGGTACCATCTTCAATCAATTGTTTCACGTATTTATGTCTTAGACTGATGTGTCTAGACTTATTATTATAAATGCTACTATAAGCCTTTGCTAGAGTAGCTTGGCTATTACAGTGAATAGAAATAAGAGGCATAGGACTAGGCCATAATTTGATGTCCATCGACAAATTTCTTATCCATTCAGCCTCTTTTCAACTTGCTGCTAAAGCAATAAATTCGGATTCCATAGTTGAGTGAGTTATGCATGTTTGTTTCTTGCTCGCCCAAGAAACAGCGCATCCACCTAATATGAAGATCCATCCAGAAGTAGAATGTTTATCTCCCACACTAGAAATCCAACTAGCATCAGTGTATCCTTCTAATACAGCCGGATAATTATTATAAAACAATCCCAAGTTTTTAGTCCTCTTAAGAAAACCAAAAACTCTGGTAATAGCTTTCCAATGTTCTGTACTTGGATTACTAGTGTATCTACTCAACTTACACACTGAAAAGGCAATATCAGGTCTAGTACAATGCATCGCATACATTAAAGACCCTATAGCACTCGCATATTCAAGTTGTACTACTGCTCTACTAGTATTATAATTTAATTTCACACCGGTATCATAAGGAGTACTCATTTCTTTGAAACCAAAAGATTTAAATTTATCTAACATTTTCTCAATATAATGACATTGGCTCAAAGAATAACCCCAACTATGCATTTTAACTTTAATACCTAAGATAGTATCTACTTCGTCCAAATCTTTCATTTTAAAATTTGAAGTTAGATACTTCTTAGTCTCAATAACTCCAATCATATTAGTTCCAATGATAAGCATATCATCAACATATAAGTAGACTAAAACTCCATAATCTTTAGTGAATTTAGAATAAATACACTTATCAACGCTATTATGCTTGAAACCATTAGCCAATATGACTGAATCAAATTTCTCATGCCACTGCTTCGGTGCTTGCTTAAACCCGTAAAGAGATTTGACTAATTTACAAATTTTCCTCTCATTTCCAGAAAGAACAAAACCCTCTGGTTGTTCCATGTAAATTTCCTCATTCAAATCTCCATTTAAGAATGCAGTCTTGACATCCATTTGATGAACGCAAAGATCATAAATGGATGCTAAAGCAAAAAGAATTCGAATAGATGTTATACGTGCTACAGGAGTATAAGTATCAAAATAATCTATACCTTCTTTTTGTCTATAACCCTTGGCCACAAGTCTTCCTTTAAAAGCTTGGATGGAACCATAAGAATTGTACTTTTTCCTGAAAACCATTTGCACCCAATAGGTTTAGATTATTTAGGTAAGTCTGCTAATACCCAAGTATTATTGGACATAATTGAGTCCATTTCGTCATCTATTGCTTCTTTCCAAAAGGAAGCATATCTAGAAGACATAGCATCACTAAAACTTTTAGGATCTTCTTTTATACTTAATACTAATGGGTATTTACTTACCACGTTATTATCTATGTCTCCTTCAACAAGAAAAACATGAGTAATAAAGTCGGGACCAAAATCTTTCACTTTTCTTGCTCTAGTGCTTCTCCTAGTTTCAGTCATGTCTTTAGAATCTTTTATTGTTTTCTCATGAGAATCTACGTGTGTTTCTATGGATTCTAAATTTCTCATATCGTGCGTTTGAGCATCATTTTCAACAATTTCAGAATCTGTAGAACATTTATTCTCAAAGAATTCAACATCTCTTGATTCTACAACAAGATTTGACTCTAAATCAAGAAGCTTATAAGCTTTACCATTCTCAGCATATCCAATAAAAGCACTTTTGATGGCTCTATAACCAAGTTTCGTCCTTTTAGGATCAGGAACTTCTTAGTATACCAAGCACCCCTACACTTTAAGATATGACAGGTTTGGTTTTCTACCTTTCCATAATTCATAAGGACTAATATTATTATTTTTTGGATGGTATTCTGTTATGAATATAACATGCAGTAAGCAATGCTTCACCCCATAAATTAATTGGTAGCTTTGAATTAGAAAGCATACAATTAATCATTTCTCCAAGAGATCTATTTTTCCTTTCAGCCAAACCATTCTATTGTGGAGTGTATGGTGCTGAAGTTTGATGAATAATACCATGTTCCTCACAAAAGGCTGAAAAATCATTTAGGAAATATTCTCCGCCTCTATCTAAACGTAGAACTTTAATTTTCCTTTCTAATTGATTTTCCACTTCAGCCTTATATTTCTTAAACATAGTAAACGCATCATCCTTTGATCTTAGGAGATAGACATATAAATATCTACTGTAGTCATCCACAAATGTTATGAAATACCTTTTTCCACCACGTGTTAACATGCCGTTGAATTCGCATATGTCACTATGGACCAAATCCAATAAATTCGAATTTCCTTTAATGATTTCATTGTTAATTTGGGCTTAGCACAGATTTCACATTTATCAAATTCTCCATTAAAGTTTATCAAGTCTAACTTTTTCATATACTGTAAATAACGAAAATTTAAATGTGCTAATCTATTATGCCATAAATGAGGAGAATCGACAATATAAGCAGAAGAGACGATATTATTATTAATACTCAATTGACACATGCCTTCATTGGAGTAACCCTTTCCCACGAACAGCCCATTCTTTGACAGGAAAATCTTGTCGGACTCAAACAATACCCGAAAACCCCTTTTACAAAGTAAATCAACAGAAATCAGATATCTTTGATTTCGGGTACAAACAGTACATTAAGAAGGTAAACCTTCTTTACAGAAGTAAAGTCTAAAGCAACTGTGTCTTTGCCAGCGACCTTTGTAAGAACTTTATTTGCCATCTCGACCTCTTGAAGATGCAATTCAACAGTCTCTTCGAAGTGCCTAAACATTGATCGATCCTTGCATATGTGCACAGTTGCACCAGAATCTATCCATCAAGAAGATTCGACAGAAACAGAATTAACCTCAGAAATCATGGCCACAGAATCCTTAACATTTTCAAAAATATTCAAGTTCGAAAACTTGGTTAAAACCATGGCCACGTAGTTCTCTTCAACCATATTTGCATCTGCCTTGACTGTTGAAGTGTTCTTGTCCTTGAATGTGTTCTTGTGGTGCCTGCACTCCTTTGCATATGACCCTCCCTGCCACAAACAAAGCAATAACCTCTTTTCTTCTTCTGTGGCTTCTTAAAATTCTACTCTCTCTTGCGTTTCAAGTTTTGGTGGGTTTTGGATTGAAATCCATTTCCCTCCACATAATTCACTTGGTATCATATAAAACAGATTTATCACGTAAACGTGACTCTTCCTCAATGCGAAGATGTTTCTGAATTTGTTCCAAAGTGATATCCTCAGATTTATGCAGCATCCTTTTTTCCATAATTTTTCCAACTTTTAGGCAATTTTGCTATAATTGCTCCAACTTGAAAAGATTCAGGAACATCTATCTTGAGAGCACGAATTTTATTGACAAGTACTTGCAATTCGTGGACTTGCTCCAACAAGGGTTTAGAATCAACGAACGTGAAGTCAAAAAACTTAGCGATAAGATATTTGTTCGTACCTTGCTCCTCTACTTTATACTTGAAGTCGAGCGCGTTCCATATTTATCTAGCAGATTTCATCTCAGTGAACAAGTCATAGAGACGATCGGATAACGTGTTCAGTAGTGGCCTCGACAAAGCAATTCGTCCTCTTCACGTTTCTTCCTCTCCTTGTTGTCCCTCTCAACATCTTTTGCACTAGGCTCTCCTCCAGCAATGGTAGGCACCGGATCCTCTATAGGCATCAAATTAGGGTCGAGGATTGTCGCGACCCGTCCGAAAAACGGACGCGGCTAATGGATTACCGATCGCGGGCTTTGGATCGGCGCGAGCCCTCCTAGGCCCATACCAAATCGCGGCGGGAGTGTCTTTTGAGGGATTCGACGATAAGAGTCGATCGCTTTCGACCTTAGTGTGGTCGTGGTGGCATGTGCAACTTGTGCATGCATTTGGAGTCGCCACCGGTCTTTCTTGGAGGGTAGACCGGAAACCTTACTGACCGATTGGGAGAGATCGATCAATTCTGCGGAACCAGAGATTTTGGGTTCGGGGACTTGGTTACGTCGGTGTCATTACCAACGCCCTTTCGGTACCTAACGCGAGTGATTTTCCTAATTAAGAGTTCATGCAGGCGCAATTTTGGGTGATATATGTATGAGTCAGGGTTTCATGCAGATTGGAAGACTGGTCCTATCAAATCACAGCCAATATAATGAAAGCGCAAGTCAAATGCATAAATAAATCACGTCAATGCACATCAATTTCAATCATTGGCCTCCTAGTATAGCCATAAGGGCTTAGGGAAGATGCGATTTAGGGCTAGGGGTAAAATGGGAAGATTCGGGGACAATTAGCCCGAAGGGCAAAATTGTCATTTTTGGAAGGTTTGGATACCGAATTACCCAAAATATTCCATAGCCAGTTGATTGTGGTCATTTCCCATTTTTGAGAATTTTTTGGAATTTCTTGACTTTTCTTCAATTTTTGGAAGACGATTCGCCCAAAGGGCGAGATCGTCATTTTTGAGAAGGTTCGGGGTTCAAAACACCCGGGATGAGCCTTGGCCAGTTGATTGTGGCCATTTCCTATTTTTTGGGTTTTTCCTGGATTTTTAGAATTTTTTTGGAAGACGGTTTGCCGAAAGGACAAAACCGTCATTTCTGAAGAGATCGGGGGTCAAAAGACCCGAAACAGGTCGTGGCCAGTTGAATGTGGCCATTTCCTATTTTCTGGAATTTTTTAGAATTTTTCTGAATTTTCCGAATTTTTTGAATTTTTTATGATTTTTTTATTTTTTATTGATTTTATTGATTATTTTATTATTTTCTGATTTTTTTTATTTAAAAATATTTTCCGGGCCGGGTCAGACCCGGCCCGCGCCTCTCGGGCGCCCGGCCCGACCCTAGGGGTCGACACCGGCCTAAAACGACACAGTTTTATATTTTTAAATATTTTTTCTATTTTTTAACAATTTTTTTGATTTTTTATCTATTTTATTTAATTATCCGAAAATTCCCCGGATCCGACGGTTCAGGATGCGCCACGTGGCCTCTCCAGGCGCATCCGATCTTGGGCTAGATCAGACGACCTTAGGGGTGCCACTTGGCGTGATTTTGGCCGCTGGATCAAAAATTGATTTATTTTCCTTTTTAGAAAAACCTTCGGATCGAACGCTCTAGAACGTGCCACGTGGCTTCCTCTGGTGCGTCCGATCTTGTACAAAATCGGACGTCCCTCAGCGAGCCACGTGGCACATCCTCGTCCGCCGGATCGATTATTCGAAAATCATTTATTTAATTTTCCAAAAATTCCAGGATCGCGACACGTGTCGCGATCGTGGCTGTCCGTTTGTTTTATTTGAAAATAAGCGGACCGGACCCCACCCGGCTGACGTGGCTGCCTACGTGGCACGCCACGTCGGCCGTTGACCGTTGACCGGCCGGAGGGTCGCCGGAGAAGACGATGAACAGTGAAAAATCCGGCGGGAATAGTAAAAATTCCGGCGAGGTCGCCGGAAAATTGCGAAACGGGCCCGAAACTTGGTATTTTTCGCCCGTTCTTGCGGCATTCGACTCCTTAAACACTCAACATCAATATTCAACCAAAAAGGGACAAAAATCGCGTCGGTAACCGCCCCAAAAATCCGGCGACCGAACCGGCTCCGGCGAAGAATTCACAAAAAAAAAAAAAAAAAATTATTCGTTTAAACTCGATTCTTTCATTCACATAGCATCCAAGGGAGGTTTGAGGACTTACCTGGGGTCCCTTGATGGCCGGCGGCCTCCGGTTTCGCCGGCGTGAACTCTTGGTCCGGGTATGGCTCGGCGATCTCCGGCCCTCGTTTTTCGGTGGGGTTCGATGCAAAATAAAGGGGAAACGAGGCTTAGAGTCGGCTCTAATGCATGCTTGAGGCTAGACACGCGCAAATGGAGCTCCGGGATGGCTCGGCCGTGAGCCAAAAATTCAAAGCCCATTTGGGCATTTCGTCGAACACATAGGGTGCGCACAAGAAATGGAGGTCGGGAGAGAATACCAACCTGTCCGATGACCGCCGGCGACTACTGAAGCTCCTACGAGGTTGCGTGGTGTGCGGGAAAGCCTCTTCGCCCTCGGCCTCGCTCCTACTTGCGCCTCCTAACCCCCTCTCTCTCTCGGCCCTCTTTTCTTTAAAACCCGAGCCTCGCCTCTCTCTCGTGGCCGACCGGCGCGCCTCGACACGTCCACCGCCCCTGCCCAACGAGCATGGGCCTCTGTGCTCATGTTCCCCACGCTCGCTCGCCTTTTTCTTTAAAAATCGTCGCCCCACGTTCGGTTGCCGCTTCTTCCCCTGTTCTGCCCACGGTCTGCTGCACATTCTGTGCATTTGCAGACCCGGGTCGGACCGGGTTGGGTCGGGCCGGACCCGACCGACCCGGTTCGGCCAAATCGCCCAAATCGCCAAATTGACCCCCCAAATGACCTCGTTTCATGAAATTGATGGCAAAATCGGATTCCTTGACATGTTTTCCATCAAATATGGGTATTTTCGTGAATCAATTTATTGAAATTCTGTGAAAACCCCAAATTGTCCCTAGGATCCGAAATTTAATTTCGCCAAATCAAAGGCCTAAACGATCGAATTAGCCAAAATTGAGCCCACCAATGGATTCAGCATGATTAAAACTGTTGGGTAGAGGTGTTTAATTTTAATGGGTGTGCCCGTGTGAAATTTAATTTCAAAAATTGTGAAACCGGAGACTAAATTGAAAGATTTTTATGCAATTAAGCCATTTTGGTTAAAATTGATCAAATTGGAAGGCCAATTGACCCAATTGCATTTCAATACTTTGGATTCCAATGTTATAGCTTATAAAAACCAAAAATTGAAAATTAAAAGACTCGAAAGGGATTTTTTAGGCCCGGTTCGGGATTAGGTTTGTGAAGGAGCCCCATGAATCGAGCCAAATTTTCCTGATAAAAAGTGAAAATATTAAGGAGAGAATTAAAATAAAATTTCTGAATATTTTTTTGTAATTTTCTAACCACGGATGGTATTTTTCTAATTTTTTGGGTATTTTTATAATTAAATAAATTCCAAAAAATATTAAAAAATTCAAAAAATATTTTTTGTTCAAAATTGGTTCCTAAGGCTAGGCTAAGGCTTCCAAAGTTGATTTTGTAATTTTTTGACCTTTTTTGATATTTTTAATTAATTTTAGAAATAAAAACTAAAATAAAATATGGTCAAAAATCAGGTGTCAACAGCTGCCCCTCTTTGAGAGTGAGCTCGTCAGAGGTTGATTTCAAAGACAGAATGACACCTGAATCTTAACCGACTCGACTAGGGAAAAGAAATGCTATGACATCGGACCCTCAAGTCTTTTGATGAGCGCTCAAATTAATCACCGGTTTACTCTCGCAATTTGGACATGGGCCGGAGTGAGAGAGGCTTACCTGAAGCTCACCTGTCAGATGCTGCCTGCGGAATCTGAGGGTTCGTCGTTACGCTCCCGGCTGTGACGACTTTCAAGAAGATACCTAGGACTCGTTCAGAATATCCTAGGGAGATTAAGCTCTGACCTGTATGGTAGGTCATACCATTATGGGGTTCCTGACTGGTAGGAACCTAAGGAAGGCACATCCCATGCTTTGGGATCTGCCAAGGATTTTGATCCGTATGGTGGATCGGACCTTTGTATTGACCCTTCAGGCGGTTTCTACCTTTGGTTGAGTTTGACCCTTATGGCGATTTCTACCAATGAGTTGACCCTTATGGCGGTTTCTATCATATTTGACCCTTTAGGCGGTATCTACCATGAGTTGACCCTTCAGGCGGTTTCTACCTTTGATTTGGTTTTGACCCTTATGGCGGTATCTACCTTGAGTTGACCCTTCAGGCGGTTTCTACCTTTGATTTGGTTTTGACCCTTATGGCGGTATCTACCTTGAGTTGACCCTTCAGGCGGTTTCTACCTTTGATTTGGTTTTGACCCTTATGGCGGTATCTACCTTGAGTTGACCCTTCAGGCGGTTTCTACCTTTGGTTGACCCTTATGGCGGTTTCTACCATCAAGTTGACCCTTATGGCGGTTTCTACCACAGAGTTGACCCTTCAGGCGGTTTCTACCTTTGAATTTAGTTTTGACCCTTATGGCGGTATCTACCTTGAGGTTGACCCTTATGGCGGTATCTACCTTGAGATTGACCCTTATGGCGGTTTCTACCATTTTTGACCCTTCAGGCGGTTTCTACCTTGAGTTGACCCTTATGGCGGTTTCTACCATTTTTGACCTTTCAGGCGGTTTCTACCTTGAGTTGACCCTTATGGCGGTTTCTACCATTTTTGACCCTTCATGCGGTATCTACCATTCAATTGACCCTTATGGCGGTTTCTACCATTTTTGACCCTTCAGGCGGTTTCTACCTTGAGTTGACCCTTATGGCGGTTTCTACCATTTTTGACCCTTCAGGCGGTATCTACCATTCAATTGACCCTTATGGCGGTTTCTACCATCAAGTTGACCCTTATGGCGGTTTCTACCATGTTTGACCCTTCAGGCGGTATCTACCGTCAAGTTTAGTTTTGACCCATGTGGCGGTATCTACCTTTGGTGAGACTCCAGACTGATAGGAATCTAAGGATGACGCGCCCGTCCTGTAGGGTTTGTCGGAGACTCGATCGTTCTGTAGATCGGTCTTGGAAAAGGTTTGCCTACTAAAAGGTTTCGCCTATGAAATGACATATCCCGTCTTGTTGGGACTAGTCGAAGACTCGATCGTTCGTCCGTAGATCGGTCTTGGAATAGGTTTGCCTACTAAAAGGCTGCGCCTATGAAATGACATATCCCGTCTTGTTGGGACTAGTCGAAGACTCGATCGTTCGTCCGTAGATCGGTCTTGGAAAAGGTTTGCCTACTAAAAGTCTGCGCCTATGAAATGACATATCTCGTCTTGTTGGGACTAGTCGAAGACTCGATCGTTCGTCCGTAGATCGGTCTTGGAAAAGGTTTGCCTACTAAAAGGTTTCGCCTATGAAATGACATATCCCGTCTTGTTGGGACTAGTCGAAGACTCGATCGTTCGTCCGTAGATCGGTCTTGGAATAGGTTTGCCTACTAAATGGCTGCGCCTATGAAATGACATATCCCGTCTTGTTGGGACTAGTCGAAGACTCGATCGTTCGTCCGTAGATCGGTCTTGGAAAAGGTTTGCCTACTAAAAGGCTGCGCCTATGAAATGACATATCCCGTCTTGTTGGGACTAGTCGAAGACTCAATCGTTCGTCCGTAGATCGGTCTTGGAAAAGGTTTGCCTACTAAAAGGTTTCGCCTATGAAATGACATATCCCGTCTTGTTGGGACTAGTCGAAGACTCGATCGTTCGTCCGTAGATCGGTCTTGGAATAGGTTTGCCTACTAAATGGCTGCGCCTATGAAATGACATATCCCGTCTTGTTGGGACTAGTCGAAGACTCGATCGTTCGTCCGTAGATCGGTCTTGGAAAAGGTTTGCCTACTAAAAGGCTGCGCCTATGAAATGACATATCCCGTCTTGTTGGGACTAGTCGAAGACTCGATCGTTCGTCCGTAGATCGGTCTTGGAAAAGGTTTGCTTACTAAAAGGCTGCGCCTATGAAATGACATATCCCGTCTTGTTGGGACTAGTCGAAGACTCGATCGTTCGTCCGTAGATCGGTCTTGGAATAGGTTTGCCTACTAAAAGGCTGCGCCTATGAAATGACATATCCCGTCTTGTTGGGACTGGTCGAAGACTCGATCGTTCGTCCGTAGATCGGTCTTGGAATAGGTTTGCCTACTAAAAGGCTGCACCTAAAGAAATGACATATCCCGTCTTGTTGGGACTAGTCGAAGACTCGATCGTTCGTCCGTAGATCGGTCTTGGAATAGGTTTGCCTACTAAAAGGCTGCGCCTCGGAGACTCGATCGTTCGTTCGTAGATCGGTCTTGGGAAAGGTTTTGCCTTCTAAAAGGCTCCGCCTCGGAGACTCGATCGCTCGTTCGTAGATCGGTCTTGGGAAAAGGTTTGCCTACTAAAAGGCTCCGCCTCGGAGACTCGACCGTTCGTTCGTAGATCGGTCTTGGGAAAAGGTTTGCCTACTAAAAGGCTCCGCCTCGGAGACTCGATCGTTCGTTCGTAGATCGGTCTTGGGAAAGGGTTTGCCTACTAAAAGGCTCCGCCTCGGAGACTCGATCGTTCGTTCGTAGATCGGTCTTGGGAAAAAGGTTTGCCTACTAAAAGGCTCCGCCTCGGAGACTCGATCGTTCGTTCGTAGATCGGTCTTGGGAAAAAGGTTTGCCTACTAAAAGGCTCCGCCTCGGAGACTCGATCGTTCGTTCGTAGATCGGTCTTGGGAAAGGTTTTGCCTACTAAAAGGCTCCGCCTCGGAGACTCGATCGTTCGTTCGTAGATCGGTCTTGGAAAAGGTTTGCCTACTAAAAGGCTCCGCCTCAGAGACTCGATCGTTCGTTCGTAGATCGGTCTTGGGAAAGGTTTTGCCTACTAAAAGGCTCTGCCTCGGAGACTCGATCGTTCGTTCGTAGATCGGTCTTGGGAAAGGTTTTGCCTACTAAAAGGCTCTGCCTCGGAGACTCGATCGTTCGTTCGTAGATCGGTCTTGGGAAAAAGGTTTGCCTACTAAAAGGCTCCGCCTCGGAGACTCGATCGTTCGTTCATAGATCGGTCTTGGGAAAGAGGTTTGCCTACTAAAAGGCTCCGCCTCGGGGACTCGATCGTTCGTTCGTAGATCGGTCTTGGGAAAAGGTTTTCCTATTAAAAGGCTCCGCCTCGGAGACTCGATCGTTCGTTCGTAGATCGGTCTTGGGAAAGGTTTTGCCTACTAAAAGGCTCCGCCTCGGAGACTCGATCGTTCGTTCGTAGATCGGTCTTGGGAGAGGGTTTGCCTACTAAAAGGCTCCGCCTCGGGATTGACATCATTAAGGTCTCTTTTGGAAGGTTTACCTAACTCTAGGTTCACCTGAAGGCTATCCTGGGATTTAGGGGTTACCTGAAATCTCGCAGAAGGCCGAATTGTCCTTTCGACATGCGAGGTACCTTTCTGGGATATGGGGACTCTAATTATCCTGTAGAAAGCTGAAACCTGCAAACTTTTCATTAAAAAGGTATCAGTTTGGGACCTGGGTTCTCCAGGGATCCTGCAAAACATGACCCTATGAACTTTTCTTGACAGAGCAAGGCATCCTTCCGGGATCATGGGTTCTCCACGTCCGACGAGACTGTCTGAATTTTGAAAAAGGGGGTCTCATGACGAGGGTTCTCCACGTCCGATGAGACTGCCTGATTTTTGAAAAAGGGTCCCGAGACGAGGGTTCTCCACGTCTACTGGGACTGCTTGATTTTTTGAAAAAGGGTCCCGAGACGAGGGTTCTCCACGTCTACTGGGACTGCTTGATTTTTTTGAAAAAAGGGTCCTAGGACGAGGGTTCTCCACGTCAAGCTAGGACTGCTTGATTTTTTGAAAAAGGGTCCCGAGACGAGGGTTCTCCACGTCTACTGGGATTGCTTGATTTTTTGAAAAAAAAGGTCCTAGGACGAGGGTTCTCCACGTCATGCTAGGACTGTTTGATATTTTTGAAAAGGGGTCCTAGGACGAGGGTTCTCCACGTCATACTAGGACTGCTTGATTTTTTATTTTTTATTTTTTTTTTTGAAAAAGGGGTCCTAGGACGAGGGTTCTCCACGTCATGCTAGGACTGTTTGATATTTTTGAAAATGGGTCTAATGACGAGGGTTCTCCACATCTGATGAGACTACCTGATTTTTGAAAAAGGGTCCCGAGACGAGGGTTCTCCACGTCTACTGGGACCGCTTGATTTTTTGAAAAAGGGTCCCGAGACGAGGGTTCTCCACGTCTACTGGGACTGCTTGATTTTTTTGAAAAAGGGTTCTATCCTCACCCCTTCTTTTGAAAGATCCCGAAATTTGCCAGGAATTCAGTTTTGGAAGCAGTGAAAGATTTTATTTTGACAAGGCTTCACTTGAGTCTGTTGAGGCGACATTCTGGGAGCTAGGTTCTCCAGGTATCCTGCAGAAAGTTCAAGCCTGAAAGATTTTTCTTCACCAAGAAAATGTTAATAATCTTTGGGAAGACAATAATTGTCCAATTGACAAAATTTTATGACTTAAGTTTTAGTCATGAAATGTGCATTTTGATGCTGGAGGTTATCCAAAGCATTCTTACAACATGTAAATGTGATCACAGATTCCTTGCATGGAAAATCCGGATCAACAGTTTGAAAATTCCAAAAAGAGTTTGTTCAAAACATCAATTGGAATATTTCTCGACAATGAGGTCTTCTCACCTGTTTTGAGGTAATGATTTTTATAGGGGATGCACTCAATTCCCTACTGACCTGTGCCTAGGTTTTAGGCTCATTCGCAGCGCATACATTTTGACTGGTCGGGAGGTCTTCCACGGGACCGTGATGTTGGGCTTGGATATTGGTTTTCAAGGGGGACCCGCTTTGGAGTCGAAGCCGTTGAATGAAAGTCTTCACCTTCTGCTCCGGGTTTACAAGTCAAGGACCCTGCAAAATGAGAAAGAAATAGTCTTGCTCGTACCTCTTCGAGCTAAGCCATATGTTAACCCAAGTGTCTTAGTCAGAGAAGACTGTTTCAGGGTTATGATGTTGGTAGGATTGGGGACCGAAAAAGGCTTATTCTTGGCCCAGAATTCATGAGGGGATTGACGTTGGTGATCATTGCAAACTTGTCACCTGTCTTTTCCATTCTGCATCTTCAATTTTTCTGAGGTGTGCAACCGCTTTTGAGGTGTGCACAAATTCTTTAGAGAGCGTCTCTTGTTGTGTTCAGAGAGCGACTCCCTCTATGTCTTTGTTCTGCGCTTGGCACCATTTGGGGAGCAGCCCTTTTGGATTTGGCTCCTTCAGGGATTTCTTCTTTTCCCATTCGGCTTCATTGTGGATCAATCAAACAACTTACACGAGCATCTGCCTTGCTTTTACCAAGCACTTTGCTTTTTCTTAATGCCGTGGATTTTTCTCATTCATTTTTGAAATCTCACTTTTTCTCATCTTCATGGGATCATGTTAGACATATAGTCTAAACATGCTTTAAATATCAGTCCGGGAATTCTCTTCGTAGTCCATGAGTCTTGAATTCCTCCGTTCATGAGGTGATGATGCCTTTATCTTGGAATGTGCAATGATCACCAACGGGTTTATGAAATGAATTTGCAAGCTCAACTTGGCTGTGCAAATGATAAACGTGTGTGGGATAGAGAAATGAACGCTTCTCGTCATCCTATGGCACTTGGATTACCACATAAGCAACACACAAAGATTAATGTTAGTCCGAGCAAGAAAATTTCTAACCATTTTCTCCTGACGCTGCTGGACTCACTTCCATTTTGCCCCGATGTGGGGTGGTTCTTGACAGGGTTAAGAATGAAAACCGCCGTTCAAAGGGTTATCAACGGTCACCTGTAGTGTTTGGGGATACGAAACGAATGCCTCCGTCATCCCAATCCATGTAATTGCTGCGAATGGTCCCTACTTCCGTAGGTCCAGATTCTGCTATCTGATCCGCTCCACTCCTCTCTCAAGTGTGTATAGGACGTGTTTGGATTAGGCTTTGCCTCTCGTCTTTTGAGAAAAAGTCCTTTTGAGATTTTTGAACAACTTTTGATTGGAAAAATCTCTTTTATTTTCTCCAAAAAATTTACCCGTCAAGGGGGTTTTATGATGTACAATGCATGTCTTCATTCCTGTTCAGACAACCTCCTGTTTTCAAAACATGATTGTTAATGTAGTTAGAACTCTATGTCTTTTCCAGACATTAGATTCTGAAAGTTTTTCTTTTCTTCTCTGTTTTTATTCAACATCTTCAATGGATTGGGGAAAGGGATACTTACCTGTCCCCCGCGGCTGGAGATCCCTGAAAATGCGGAAGAAACATGTTATTGTACGTTCACGAATTTTTCAAAAAAATTGGAGCGATACATCTTACCCTTTATCGTGTACTCCAACGAGTAATACATGGGGGGAGTGAAAACCTGTTTCGCCTTGATGGCGATTCCCTGTCAAAGACGGGAAATAAGTGTCAGTTTGCGTTCCAAAATTCAAGGTAAATTGGAACGATACAGCCTTGCTCTTGCTTTGTGTTTCCATTTGAACACAAACGCGCGGCTTGCAGAATTTGGCCCTCTATCTTGTGGCCTTGATCCCTCCGTTTGGTTGGCGATAAATCATTTTCAAGGATTTTCCCTAGAGGAGATCCATTTGTGATTTTGGACGGATTCTAGCGCCATTCTTCAGAGTTCCTTTTATTCAAGGAAAAAGGAAATTTTTATCAGAATGCATGTCATAGCATGTAATGTGGGAGCGATACTTTTTACCCTCCACTCGATCTTATAATCAAAGACCATTTCTTGGAGTGCTGACTCCCAAGGTCAATAATTTTATTCGCCTCCTCATTGGCGAGTTCTTTTCTTTTGAGGCTTTCGATGCCAGCAATTTTCTGTCCATCTTGACGGTGAATCCCTGTCAACAATGAACATTAAGTGTAAGTTCGTGTTTCGAAATTCAAGACAAACCGAAACGATACTGCTTTACTCTCGCTTCGCGCCTCCATTTGAACGCAAATGTGAGGCTTGTTGAAGTCGGCCATCTAGCTCGTGGCCATGATCTATCCATCTGTTTGGCAACGAAATCCTTCTCTAGGATTTGCACCGGGTGAGATCAATTTGTGCTTGTGGACGTATTCTACGTCATTTTCTAGGGTTCCGTTTCCTGGCAACTTGCCTCTTGCAACGGATATTTCTTTTCACCTCCACGTCGGGCGAGATCCTTTCTTTTGTGGCTTTTTGGTGCCACCAATTTTCTGTTGAATGAGAGCAAACTCATGTTAAGCATGGAATCTTTGGGAGATCAAATTGGAACGATACCAAGTTACCATCCACCCAGGTTTGTATCCTGGGGTTTGCTCCTGATGCGGACGACTTTGTCATTGCGTCCACGGATTTTTGCCAGAGGAGAAACGTCCTTCTTTGTCCGGCGCACAAATGATTCACTTGCCACAGTTAGACGTGGTTTATCATAGCTAGGTGACGCCTTTCCCGGCTGAAGTCATTCCTGTATTTTCTATAATCCTCGTCCTTCTTGGGTATGTCTTCTCTCTTGGGATTCATGATGACGTCTTACTGACGTATTCTTTTCCTTCGTCGATCATTGACGCTTCTCATTCGGTGTAGACAATGGATGTTGCTTCCTCTCGTTTGTATTTGTGGGTGTTGTTCGTGAGACGATCCTCGATCACACCAACAACTGCTTTGCCCCAGTTGGGCGGTGTTCGTCTTGGCAACGTGCCTTGGCATTCCCATGCTCCTGGACGATTTTCAATCCGATTTGAAGACATTCATGCACCTGCATATGAAGAGACAGGTGTGGGGATCTATCTGGCTTCATTTGAAATTCCAGGAAGGAGGTACTCCCTTCGAGACTTCGTCCTTCCAACATTTGAAGGAGCAGTGTTTTCCAAGTATTTTGCCCCAGTAAGGCTTGTCTTGACGTTTTTCATCTCTGGGTTTGCTAACCCTGGCCCGATGCACTTTCATGGGGGATCGTGAAAGTTTGCCCCCGGCTTGGCTCCTCGAAGCAAATGGGGGAGCCCGCTCCCACAAATTTTGTCGATTCTGGTCATCTATCTCAATTGCCAAAGTCTTTGATTATTTTTTTCTCTATCCCTAGACAGCTTGATAGTCTGGGGATTTGTCGTGTGGCGATTTGGTGATCCTCTCGATCACAGTCGCCATTTGAGGTATTTGATGTTTCCCTGTTGAAGAGAAAAAACCTCATAAGTAAAGGGCATGTACAATTGACTATTGGAGTCGATACAATTTACCCTTGAAAATTATCCTGCGGGAACCGGCATTTCTTCCTTTGGGTTCTCTGTATGTAGGATATGTGCATGATATGCATGATGCATGGTATGTGTGCCAGCAACGAAACATGAGTTCGTGCTTTTCACTCTATTCAAAGAAGGCATTTTTATCAAATGTGTCAATCTGCAAAACTTGAAATTTTCTTTTCAAGTGTTCTTTTCACAGAGATTTCTAAATGATGAGAAACTCCTTCAAGTTTTCTCAAAGGTTTTGTTTACAAATTGAGCTATTAGAATGCTCTTAAAAATATTTAGCCAAAGTGCGTGTCTGAGATGCCATGAAAAGGGGTACTCCCTGTTTGTCATTTGAAGGCATTGCTTCTTGGGCCCTTTGCTTCTGGTCCCAACCTGAAAGGAAAAAGAAATGAAACATTATTCTCATATCAAGAAAATAATCATTTTGGAACGATACGTCCTTTTACCAGAATCGATGGCTCCGTATCGTTCTCCTTCTCATTTAGAAGGGTTTGATGCGTTTCGTCTTTGATGGATTACTCCACTTCATCCCGCTTCATGGGTGATAACTATCACTTTAGGAACTTTCCCTGCGCATCCGCATAGTGAATTTGGCATATCCGACATTCGGTACCCTTTCTGGGTAGAGAGTGATTTGCCCCCAGCAACTAAGTGATTCGTCTGGGCTGGCTAACTTAGTCGCAGGCAGTTTGATCCTGCCGCATTGACGCATTCAGGCTATTTGACATCCGCGAGAATGGGTTTACTCGTGATTGGGTACTTCAACAACCTGCGCGATGAAAGGAGTGAAAGGGTCAATCACTGCATAAGGAGCTTTAATTGAAACGATTACGGATTTACTATCCCAGCTCTAGTCACTTCGGGCATTGAAGACAATGGAAATTCTTCAGTGGTCTCGTTCATTCTCGTCATCATCTGCCAGAATGGGAAACCATATCAGCTTGTGAATCAGTTAGTCCGATTTGGAACGGATACAACTTTTTCGACTTAGGGAGAGCCAATCCTAATTAGGTTGTTCCTTCTTCATAATTTGATTCATTTTGTCATTGCAATCCCAATGTGTGACATCTGCTGAAGGCACATTTCTTTCCGTCTTATAGGGAAGACAAATTTTCCTTCATTTATCTTTGACCCTCTTATCCTGTTCTTCACCTGAGAGGAAAAGGTAGGAAATATTATGCCGGTATCTGATCGAAAATCAATTAGGAACGACACGTCTTTACACTTGATCCGGCTGCCCCGGTCAGGTGGCGTCTGCCCTAGTTGAGTGGGATATGCCCCAGTCGACTGCTTTGATCCTTTCACAATTTTTGCGGTTCCCTTTTCAATTAGGGGATATCTGTTGTTCGGAGCTTCCTATCTCTTTTCATCTTGGCAGGCTTTGCCCCAGTATGTCGTCTTAGTGAGAAGTCGACTGCTTTGTCTGTCTTCAAACATCCATCCTAGTGGCTCGAGTTGTCGACTAGCTTCGATATTCTTGAAGGACCACTCCTGAGGATCAATAAAACACAATCAACAAATTTCCAAATTTAAAGAGATTAGATTACAGCTAATTCTCTTCTGAATGTGGCTCCTTTGATTCCATGTTGTTCAACGTCTTGAAAGATGGCAAAATGCCCTCATCAGTTGACGATTTTTCTTGATGATTCCCTGGCCGGGCAGTCAGGTTAGAATTTAAGGCTGTCGGGGTGCCCCCCTGTGTGGTGAGGATGAGTGTCTTCATCTCTGTCATCATTGCGAACACCTATGCCAACTGACTCTCCAGGGTGGTCAAGCGCTTTTCTATGCCATCCTGGTCCATTTTAACTTGCGACTGATTCTTCACACAAGTCCTCGGATTTTGATTCTGGAAATCACCTGTTCGAATGACAGGAATATGTCAGAAAGGGAAGTAAAGCATAAATCCTTTCAATTTTATGCTTTCTTGTGATTAACGAAGATAAGGACTTTTACACAAGCCTTAACCTCATGTGAAAAATTCTTATCGATGTTTTTCAAGAGAAAACATAAAACTAAAGGGAGCGTAATCCATGGTTATCACTTTTGGTAAATCCCCAGAAAATCTGTGGAATTTCCAAGAAGATAAAAATGCAATTCCAATGTGTCCTAAATTCGGTGAGAGATAGGACATCCAAATTGAAATGATTTCTCGAAGGTAATTTGGATATCATGTCTCCTCTTGAACTTAGGAAACATGGACGACTTTAGTTAATTACCAAGGATTACCAATGATGCATGCTATAGACCGGTACAATTTCATGTCCGGCGCACCATGAAATGAATGTTAGATCCTCGTACTTGGGTTAAATACCAAGCGTGAGTTCTAACGAAAATTTCATCTGGGCGAGACACGCAATTGAATCGGAAAATCTGAATGGTTGAGAGAAGTTCCAGTGTCACATTCCAATGTCAAGACACTTAGACAAGACTTAGGAATCGAGGTGTAAAAGATAGATGGGAGGCCCACAGACGGGTGCTCCTTACAGACTCGATGATCCTGATAAAAGAAAAGGGACAATTGGAATGTAACCCTTAAGAACCTAAAGAGATGCCCCAAGTCGGGTCTTCGAGGGACGACGCTTGGTGTCTTCGGTTCGGCCCTTCGGGTCTTTATTTTCGTCAGATCCCCTTTTGATAATGTCCGGAAGATGTCTCGGATTTGCTGTTATCGCATGTCCTTCAACTATCGGTATGGTTACTGGATCATTCCTTGGACAGCTCGAAAAGGGTAGGCTCCGTTGAATGTCCGGGCAGTCTGATGGCGGATGACGCGTCGCTCATACTTGAATACGTCCGGGATGTGGGACCGACTTGGAGAGACCACCTCTACTCTATCCATACTCTAAAATGGAATTGGACTCAACCCTCGGATTTGATGAATGTAGCGTGTTGATGTGAAATAAAAGACTGCAAGTGAATTTAAATAGAAATGGCAGGACCTTACCATGAGAGGTACCCAATGATTTTTTTGGTTTTAGGTATACCAACCATCCATATACATGCGCATGAGACAAGTGAGGCTTGACTCTAAAAATCAAAAGGGCTTAGGTGAGGAACCTAGAGGCTTCCCTCTATCCGAGTCGATAAATTCGTCCATGAGCGCAATCCACAGCAAATGGATAAAAGTCTCGACTTGGATAGTGAGTGGGATCGAATATGGTCGACCCCAGCGCAATCCACGCTAGAGCGTTGCATATCGATCCCTGATCTATGGCTACCTGAAAAGGTGATTTCGCGGCCTGGGTTTGGGCGCTTTGTGCAAAGTGTCGTGATCCTCAAATATGCAGTGAATCATGCGCAACAATTTATATATCAATCAACGCTTCAAATCATCCATATAACATACATTCCTACGCCCATCCTGCATAAGACAATGTTAATCACAGACTACACCCCTTATCACTCCAATCTGCAAAAACATATAACACCTATCGTGAGCGGACTTACCTCACCTTCAAGAGCGCCTGCAGGGTCAGAAAAATCACTCAGCGTTTTAATTACGGCCTGAGTCCACTTGAGGTCCAGAACCAAGTGTTCTAGAACAATGTCCCCAGCGGAGTCGCCAGCTGTCGCGACCCGTCCGAAAAACGGACGCGGCTAATGGATTACCGATCGCGGGCTTTGGATCGGCGCGGGCCCTCCCAGGCCCATACCAAATCGCGGCGGGAGTGTCTTTTGAGGGATTCGACGATAAGAGTCGATCGCTTTCGACCTTAGTGTGGTCGTGGTGGCATGTGCAACTTGTGCATGCATTTGGAGTCGCCACCGGTCTTTCTTGGAGGGTAGACCGGAAACCTTACTGACCGATTGGGAGAGATCGATCAATTCTGCGGAACCAGAGATTTTGGGTTCGGGGACTTGGTTACGTCGGTGTCATTACCAACGCCCTTTCGGTACCTAACGCGAGTGATTTTCCTAATTAAGAGTTCATGCAGGCGCAATTTTGGGTGATATATGTATGAGTCAGGGTTTCATGCAGATTGGAAGACTGGTCCTATCAAATCACAGCCAATATAATGAAAGCGCAAGTCAAATGCATAAATAAATCACGTCAATGCACATCAATTTCAATCATTGGCCTCCTAGTATAGCCATAAGGGCTTAGGGAAGATGCAATTTAGGGCTAGGGGTAAAATGGGAAGATTCGGGGACAATTAGCCCGAAGGGAAAAATTGTCATTTTTGGAAGGTTTGGATACTGAATTACCCAAAATATTCCATAGCCAGTTGATTGTGGCCATTTCCCATTTTTGAGAATTTTTTGGAATTTCTTGACTTTTCTTCAATTTTTGGAAGACGATTCGCCCAAAGGGCGAGATCGTCATTTTTGAGAAGGTTCGGGGTTCAAAACACCCGGGATGAGCCTTGACCAGTTGATTGTGGCCATTTCCTATTTTTTGGGTTTTTCCTGGATTTTTAGAATTTTTTTGGAAGACGGTTTGCCGAAAGGACAAAACCGTCATTTCTGAAGAGATCGGGGGTTAAAAGACCCAAAACAGGTCGTGGCCAGTTGAATGTGGCCATTTCCTATTTTCTGAAATTTTTTAGAATTTTTCTGAATTTTCCGAATTTTTTGAATTTTTATGATTTTTTTATTTTTTATTGAATTTTTTGATTATTTTATTATTTTCTGATTTTTTATTTATTTAAAAATATTTTCCGGGCCGGGTCAGACCCGGCCCGCGCCTCTCGGGCGCCCGGCCCGACCCTAGGGGTCGACACCGGCCTAAAACGACACCGTTTTATATTTTTAAATATTTTTTTTATTTTTTAACAATTTTTTTGATTTTTTATCTATTTTATTTAATTATCCGAAAATTCCCCGGATCCGACGGTTCAGGATGCGCCACGTGGCCTCTCCAGGCGCATCCGATCTTGGGCTAGATCAGACGACCTTAGGGGTGCCACTTGGCGTGATTTTGGCCGCTGGATCAAAAATTGATTTATTTTCCTTTTTAGAAAAACCTTCGGATCGAACGCTCTAGAACGTGCCACGTGGCTTCCTCTGGTGCGTCCGATCTTGTACAAGATCGGACGTCCCTCAGCGAGCCACGTGGCACATCCTCGTCCGCCGGATCGATTATTCGAAAATCATTTATTTAATTTTCCAAAAATTCCAGGATCGCGACACGTGTCGCGATCGTGGCCGTCCGTTTGTTTTATTTGAAAATAAGCGGACCGGACCCCACCCGGCTGACGTGGCTGCCTACGTGGCACGCCACGTCGGCCGTTGACCGTTGACCGGCCGGAGGGTCGCCGGAGAAGACGATGAACAGTGAAAAATCCGGCGGGAATAGTAAAAATTCCGGCGAGGTCGCCGGAAAATTGCGAAACGGGCCCGAAACTTGGTATTTTTCGCCTGTTCTTGCGGCATTCGACTCCTTAAACACTCAACATCAATATTCAACCAAAAAGCGACAAAAATCGCGTCGGTAACCGCCCCAAAAATCCGGCTACCGAACCGGCTCCGGCGAAGAATTCACAAAAAAAAAAAAAAAAAAAAATTATTCGTTTAAACTCGATTCTTTCATTCACATAGCATCCAAGGGAAGTTTGAGGACTTACCTGGGGTCCCTTGATGGCCGGCGGCCTCCGGTTTCACCGGCGTGAACTCTTGGTCCGGGTATGGCTCGGCGATCTCCGGCCCTCGTTTTTCGGTGGGGTTCGATGCAAAATAAAGGGGAAACGAGGCTTAGAGTCGGCTCTAATGCATGCTTGAGGCTAGACACGCGCAAATGGAGCTCCGGGATGGCTCGGCCGTGAGCCAAAAATTCAAAGCCCATTTGGGCATTTCGTCGAACACATAGGGTGCGCACAAGAAATGGAGGTCGGGAGAGAATACCAACCTGTCCGATGACCGCCGGCGACTACTGAAGCTCCTACGAGGTTGCGTGGTGTGCGGGAAAGCCTCTTCGCCCTCGGCCTCGCTCCTGCTTGCGCCTCATAACCCCCTCTCTCTCTCGGCCCTCTTTTCTTTAAAACCCGAGCCTCGCCTCTCTCTCGTGGCCGACCGGCGCGCCTCGGCACGTCCACCGCCCCTACCCAACGAGCATGGGCCTCTGTGCTCATGTTCCCCACGCTCGCTCGCCTTTTTCTTTAAAAATCGTCGCCCCACGTTCGGTTGCCGCTTCTTCCCCTGTTCTGCCCACGGTCTGCTGCACATTCTGTGCATTTGCAGACCCGGGTCGGACCGGGTTGGGTCGGGCCGGACCCGACCGACCCGGTTCGGCCAAATCGCCAAATTGACCCCTCAAATGACCTCGTTTCATGAAATTGATGGCAAAATCGGATTCCTTGACATGTTTTCCATCAAATATGGGTATTTTCGTGAATCAATTTATTGAAATTCTGTGAAAACCCCAAATTATCCCTAGGATCCGAAATTTAATTTCGCCAAATCGAAGGCCTAAACGATCGAATTAGCCAAAATTGAGCCCACCAATGGATTCAGCATGATGAAAACTGTTGGGTAGAGGTGTTTAATTTTAATGGGTGTGCCCGTGTGAAATTTAATTTCAAAAATTGTGAAACCGGGGACTAAATTGAAAGATTTTTATGCAATTAAGCCATTTTGGTTAAAATTGATCAAATTGGAGGGCCAATTGACCCAATTGCATTTCAATACTTTGGATTCCAATGTCATAGCTTATAAAAACCAAAAATTGAAAATTAAAAGACTCGAAAGGGATTTTTTAGGCCCGGTTCGGGATTAGGTTTGTGAAGGAGCCCCATGAATCGAGCCAAATTTTCCTGATAAAAAGTGAAAATATTAAGGAGAGAATTAAAATAAAATTTCTGAATATTCTTTTGTAATTTTCTGACCACGGATGGTATTTTTCTAATTTTTGGGTATTTTTATAATTAAATAAATTCCAAAAAATATTAAAAAATTCAAAAAATATTTTTTGTTTAAAATTGGTTCCTAAGGCTAGGCTAAGGCTTCCAAAGTTGATTTTGTAATTTTTTGACCTTTTTTGATATTTTTAATTAATTTTAGAAATAAAAATTAAAATAAAATATGGTCAAAAATCAGGTGTCAACAAGGATATAGGAAATCTTCAGGGCAGTGAGGAGAAACATCTTCTTGTCTCTCCAACGAGCGAACTTGTTGCCATCGAATCGGTCCAGTTTCACCATATCCTGGTTCATAACTTTGATTGATTCTGACTCCACTGTTGAACGAATAATTCATTAAAATTGTTGAAAAATAATGATCGGATTTGGATGAACAAAGGAATCAGACTCTGAGGCGTGATAGCACTCTCTTTAAGGAATTATTTGCCCCAGAACGTTGCTAATGGTTACCGGCAAAGATCCTCCAATATACAACAGAGTCTCAAGCGAGATTATTAGATAGCAATTCTAATAATTCTTCAAGAACACTCTAGGAAATAATCAGAAAGGAAAGCGGTATCTCTCGAGTTTTTTAAACGAAAATTGAAAGTGAGGAAGTGAGTTAAAATGAACAAAACACTAGAATATATAATGAGAAATGAACACATATTTTCGCGTCTGAAAAGTAATCAATTCTCGAGCAACTCTTCGTGTTCTAACAGTTTATTCAAACACACATTTTCATAATTTTTCGAAGACAATTTCTGTACGAAAAATTGCAACTCTTCATGTTTAAATTTGTACATCCAATTACATATTTTCATGTCTTAATCGGTAGTTATTACCGAACTGACACAAGCACTCCAAAGGTCACAAGAGTGTTATTTTGGTGGTTATGTCCGAACAGACATAAACCTCCAAAAGATGTAATAGTGTCTTATATCCACGAATAGTCGCACTGTTCCAATGAGCCACGAAATTCATTTATAAAACAAATTATTTCGAAAAATAAAATAAAAATATTTGTTGAATAGAGCAAATCCCCACCGCGACCACGCATGTGTGCAAAGTGCAAAGTACTAAGTGCATCAAATAATCGCGCAATCGCACGCGCACACGCGCGCGGCTATAGTGGGGTGTAGCCCACTTGCCCATTTCTTTCTTTGAAAGACAATATTAACATTCTAACTAATAAAGTGAATTGCTCTCTACCTTTTATTCTATGTGGGATGTAAAAAAGGTAATATTTTGTTTGTTTTAGAAATAAACTTCAACAATCCCCCACTTTGTTTATAAAAAAAATAAAATTTCTCAAAAAATACAGCTAACATTTCCATGAGATCAATATACCTACATAAAAGTCTCTTTCGAGTTAAACCTTTATTCAGTGCAAGTATCTCAAAATTCTATCAAAGTTAGAAGTAGCTTGACTTTAAACTTGTTACTCCAAAGAATAGAACCGGACATATCGCATATACATTAACATCTTGTTTCAGCGAGAAGTTCATAATTACTCAACACTATTATGGCCTTGTGCTTGTTCCTGTTTCATGAGTTCTCTAGAAAGTAACCCCAACTTTCGTAAGAAGCGACACCACTTCTAAACCCATATAGGTGAAGTGTTACCACGTGTTTCTATTACTAATAAACATGCAACTAAAACGTACTATGCTTCCTTAAGAGTGTAACTCAACCTCTAAAACGTAACAGACGATACTGACCTCTCATATCCGGGCTAGTGTCATCATCAAACAATCACTTTCAGTAACTTGTTTTTACCCATTAAACCTTATAACTAGTGATGTGCTAGTATCAATCGGGTTACAATTACTGGTGATTTTAATTAAAGGGTTTCAGCCTCATTTCTCTTGAGGTCACCTTTACTACATCTCTTGGAAGAGCCTTTGTAAAGGGATCAGCCAGATTCTTGCTTGAACCCATGTAAATAATTGTTATGGTACCATCTTGAATCAATTATTTCACGTATTCATGTCTTAGATTGATGTGTCTAGACTTACCAATATAAATGCTACTATAAGCCTTTGCTAGAGTAGCTTGGCTATCACAGTGAATAGAAATAGGAGGCATAGGACTAGGCCATAATTTGATGTCCATCAACAAATTTCTTATCCATTCAGCCTCTTTTCCACTTGCTGCTAAAACAATAAATTCGGATTCCATAGTTGAGTGAGTTATGCATGTTTGTTTCTTGCTCGCCCAAGAAACAGCACATCTACCTAATATGAAGATCCATCCAGAAGTAGAATGTTTATCTCCCACACTAGAAATCCAACTAGCATCAGTGTATCCTTCTAATACAGCCAGATAATTATTATAGAATAATCCCAAGTTTTTTTTTTATGATCGAGGTGTCCAAGCCCGCTTCGCGGGCTCGAATATTCCTCGAGTGGGACTGGCCCAACAACCCACCAGCCGGGGCCCCCCACTTAAGTCAGCGGAACGTGGCCAGGAGATTCGAACCCTCAACCTTTCATGAGAGGAATAAGGGCACGGTCTCAACCAACTACGCCATGCGCGGGTGGGCATCCCAAGTTTTTAGTCCTCTTAAGAAACCAAAAACTCTAGTAATAGCTTTTCAATGTTCTGTACTTGGATTACTAGTGTATCTACTCAACTTACACACTGAAAAGGTAATATCAGGTCTAGTACAATGCATCGCATACATTAAAGACCCTATAGCACTCGCATATTCTAGTTGTGCTATTGCTCTACCAGTATTATAATTTAATTTCACATTGGTATCATAAGGAGTACTCATTTCTTTGAAACCAAAATGTTTAAATTTATCTAACATTTTCTCAACATAATGACATTGGCTCAAAGAATAACCCCAACTATTCCTTTTAACCTTAATACCTAAGATAGTATCTACTTCGCCCAAATCTTTCATTTTAAAATTTGAAGTTAGATACTTCTTAGTCTCAATAACTCTAGTCATATTAGTTCCAGAGATAAGCATATCATCAACATATAAGCAGACTAAAACTCCATAATCTTTAGTGAATTTAGAATAAATACACATATCAGCGCTATTATGCTTGAAACCATTAGCCAATATGACTGAATCAAATTTCTCATGCCACTGCTTCGGTACTTGATTAAGCCAGTAAAGAGATTTGATTAATTTACATACTTTCCTCTCATTTCCAAGAAAAACAAAACCCTCTGGTTGTTTCATGTAAATTTCCTCATTCAAATATCCATTTAAGAATGCAGTCTTGACATCCATTTGATGAACACAAAGATCATAAATGGATGCTAAAGTAAAAAGAATTCGAATAGATGTTAAACGTGCTACAGGAGCATAAGTATCAAAATAATCTATTGCTTCTTTTTGTCTATAACCCTTGGCCACAAGTCTTCCTCTAAAAGCTTGGATGGAACTATAAGAATTGTATTTTCTCCTGAAAACCCATTTGCACCCAATAGATTTAGATCCTTTAGGTAATTCTGCTAATACCCAAGTATTATTGGACATAATTGAGTCCATTTCATCATATATTGCTTCTTTCCAAAAGGAAGCATCTCTAGAAGACATAGCATCACTAAAACTTTTAGGATCGTCTTTTATACTTAATACTAATGGGTATTTACTTACCACGTTATTATCTATGTCTCCTTCAACAAGAAAAACATGAGTAATAAAGTCAGGACCAAAATCTTTCACTTTTCTTGCTCTAGTGTTTCTCCTAGTTTCAGTCATGTCTTTAGAATCATTTATTATTTTCTCATGAGAATCTACGTGTTTTTCTATGGATTCTGAATTATTCATATCTTGCGTTTGAGCATTATTTTCAACAATTTCAGAATGTGTAGAACATTTATTCTCAAAGAATTCAACATCTCTTGATTCTACAACAACATTTGACTCTAAATCAAGAAGCTTATAAGCTTTATCGTTCTCTGCATATCCAATAAAAGCACTTTTGATGGTTCTAGGGCCAAGTTTCATCATTTTAGGGTCAGGAACTCTGTAATATACCGAACACCCCCACACTTTAAGATATGACAGGTTTGGTTTTCTACCGTTCCACAATTCATAAGGACTAATATTATTTTTCTTGGATGGTATTCTGTTATGAATATAACATGCGGTAAGCATTGCTTCACCCCATAAATTAATTGGTAGCTTTGAATTAGAAAGCATACAATTAGTCATTTCTCTAAGAGATCTATTTTTCTTTTCAGCCAAACCATTCTATTGTGGAGTGTATGGTGCTGAAGTTTGATGAATAATACCATGTTCCTCACAAAAGGCTGAAAAATCATTTAGGAAATATTCTTCGCCTCTATCTAAACGTAGAACTTTAATTTTCCTTTCTAATTGATTTTCTACTTCAGCCTTATATTTCTTAAACATAGTAAACGCCTCATCCTTTGATCTTAGGAGATAGACATATAACTATCTACTGCAGTCATCCACAAATGTTATAAAATACCTTTTTCCACCACGTGTTAACATGCCGTTGAATTCGCATATGTCACTATGGATCAAATCCAATAAATTCGAATTTCTTTTAACCCTAGGAAATGATTTCTTTGTTAATTTGGACTTAGCACAGATTTCACATTTATCAAATTCTCCATTAAAGTTTATCAAGTCTAACTTTTTCATATTCTGTAAATAACGAAAATTTAAATGTGCTAATCTATTATGCCATAAATGAGGAGAATCGACAATATAAGCAGAAGAGACGATATTATTATTAATACTCAGTTGATACATGCCTTCATTGGAGTAACCCTTTCCCACAAACAGCCCATTCTTCGATAGGAAAACCTTGTCGGACTCAAACAATACCCGAAAACTAAATCAGCAGAAATCAGATTTCTCTTGATTTCGGGTACAAACAGTACATTAAGAAGGTAAACCTTCTTTCCAGAAGTAAAGTCTAAAGCAATTGTGCCTTTGCCAGCGACCTTTGTAAGAACTTTATTTGCCATTCGACCTCTTGAAGATGCAATTCAACAGTCTCTTCGAAGTGCTTGAACATTGATCGATCCTTGCATATGTGCACAGTTGCACCAGAATCTATCCACCAAGAAGATTCGACAGAAGCAAATTAACCTCAGAAATCTTGGCCATAGAATCTTTAACATTTTCAAAAATATTTAAGTTCAAAAACTTGGTTGAAACCATGGCCACATAGTTCTCTTCAACCATATTTGTATCTACCTTGACTGTTGAAGTGTTCTTGTCCTTGAATGTGTTCTTGCGGTGCCAGCACTCCTTTGCATAGTGACCCTCCTTGCCACAAACAAAGCAACAACCCTTTTTTCTTCTTCTGTGGCTTCTTAAAATTCTGCCCTCTCTTGCGATTCAAGTTTTGGTGGGTTTTGGATTGAAATCCATTTCCCTCCACAGAATTCACTTGGTATCATATAAAACAAATTTATCACGTAAACGTGACTCTTCCTCAATCCAAAGATGTTTCTGAATTTGTTCCAAAGTGATATCCTCAAATTTATGTAGCATCCTTTTTTCATAATCTTTCCAACTTGGAGGCAATTTTACTATAATTGCTCCAATTTGAAAAGATTCTGGAATATCTATCTTGAGAGCACGAATTTTATTGACCAGTACTTGCAATTCGTGGACTTGCTCCAACAAGGGTTTAGAATCAACGAACTTGAAGTCAAAATACTTAGCGATAAGATATTTGTTCGTCCCTTGCTCCTCTGCTTTATACTTGAAGTGGAGCGTGTTCCATATTTCCCTAGCATATTTCATCTTAGTGAACAAGTCATAGAGTCGATTGGATAACGTGTTCAGTATGTGGCCTCGACAAAGTAATTCGTCCTCTTCACGTTTCTTCCTCTCCTTGTTGACCCTTTCGACATCTTTTGCACTAGGCTCTCCTCTAGCAGTGGTAGGCACCGGATCCACATGATATAGGAAATGTTCAGAGCAGTGAGGAGAAACATCATCTTGTCTCTCCAACGAGCGAAGTTATTGCCATCGAACCGGTCCAATTTCACCATATCCTGGTTCATAACCTTGATTGATTCTGACTCCATTGTTGAACGAATAATTCCTTAAAATTGTTGGAAAATAATGATCGGATTTGGATGAACAAAGGAATCAGACTCTGAGGCATGATAGCACTCTCTTTAAGGAATTATTTGCCCCACAACATTGCTTATGGTTACCGGCAAAAATCCTCCAGGATACAATAGAGTCTCAAGCGAGATTATTAGATGATACTTCTAATAATTCTCCAAGAACACTCTGGGAAATAATCAGAAAGGAAAGCTGTATCTCTCGAGTTTTTTGAACGAAAATTGAAAGTGAGGAAGTGTGTTAAAATGAACAGAACACTAGAATATATTGTTGCGCGGAACAAGCGATCGATCGAAAAATAGACAGAACGAGCAAAGTAAAACGGACACCAGATGTACGTGGTTCGGTCGTAAAAACCTACGTCCACGAGGAGAGCAGCAACGAATTCCACTATAGATCAAACGATACACGAAGATCACAGATCACACTCGAGTTACACAAACACACGCTTGGTGTTTTCCAGTCCCAATTACATCAAAAATGCATACAGTATTTGGCTCCTAATTCCTAGCGAAATAATCTCTCAATGTCGCAAAGGAATTAAAACATAAATCTAACCTCAAGATTTAATCAGTTTTGACACTTGAACTCTTGATGTAATTCCGCGAACAAACCTGCGACAATAAACCCTCTCAAGTACTCGTCGACTAAACAGCGCTTCAAGCGACACTCTTTGCGTCACCTACGGTGGCTTCTGAGCACGAAGACGCACGGCAAGCACTCGTTTTAAGGACAGCGCTTCAGGACAACCTTCACGACTGCACTAGTGCGTCACACTGTAAGAAAAAACATCCACTGACACTCATCTATATATATATGAATAGGGAAACGTTGAAGTAAACCCATACACATATATTTCCACAAGTAGCGTACGTCTTTGTGGCCCCCACTAAAGCATACCTCCAAGGAAATCTAAAACAGAACATAAAAGATATCCTTTAATTCTTCTTTCCTCTGTTTACTTTTCTCTGATCGTTCCTTCTCCGAAACTTTTGTCTTCTTTTGTGGTTAAAGTCCAGCGTGTCTTTGGGCTTGTACAAGTGCAACTTAAAAACAACTGTCATTCGTGGTCGCAAGAAAAAAACTTCACCACGAAACTAATTTAAAACTTCGTTTTGACTCGGAATTCATTCGATAGGCTTAAAACTTGAGACATATATTAACATATATAACGAGAAATGAACACACCTTTTCGCGTCCGAAAAGTAATCAATTCTTAAGCAACTCTTCGTGTTCTAACAGTTTATTCAAACACACCTTGTCATAATTTTTCGAAGACAATTTCTAGAAAAATTGCAACTCTTCATATTTGAATTTGTACATCCAATTACACATTTTCATGTCTTAATCGGTAGTTATTACCGAACTGACACAAGCACTCCAAAGGTCACAAGAGTGTTATTTTGGTGGTTATGTCCGAGCAGACATAAACCTTCCAAAAGATGTAATAGTGTCTTATATCCACGAACAGTCGCACTATTCCAATGAGCCACGAAATTCATTTATAAAAGAAATTATTTCGAAAAATGAAAATAAAATAAAAATAAAAATAATTGTTGAATAGAGCCAATTCCCCCCCCCCCCGGGACCAAGACTAAGGGTGAGCATGGTTCCAGGGTAGAACCTGGAACCTGTAGAACCGGACCGGTGGGAACCGATTGGTTCCAGGTTCCAAGGTATAGAGGGTAGGGTCCAGGTTCCAAAAATTAGGGAACCTGCTTTGACGGGTAGGTTCTAGGTTCTAGGTAGCTGGAACCTGGAACCGGAACCGGAACTTGGAACCTGAAGCAAGCTTTTATATTTTTTCTTAGTATATATCTTCATGCCATTCTAAGGTATTTCATAAGGAAGATGATGAGTATGTAATTCAGAACTACTTTATCATTGAGTCTTTTAATTTGTTATTGGATCATACTTTTCGTGTGTCTAAATATGAGCTGTGGTTAGTAGATTTTAGTAGGAGATGGTGGTCATTAGATGTGATTAGTCACATTGATCGTTCTATCAAGAATATATATATATATATATATATGTGGAACCTGAGTGGAACCTGGAACCGACCCTGGAACCTGAGACAAGGTAGGTTCTAGGTTCCAAGGTATGCAGGATAGGTTCCAGGTTCCAAAAAAATGAGGAACCTGTATAGACGGGTAGGTTCTAGGTTCCAGGTGGAACCTGTACGGAACCTAGAACCGCTCACCCCTAACCAAGACTGGGGCCTGATCGGGTCAGTTCACGTCAGCTCCTTCGACCATCTGCCTCTCCTCAGTATCAAAGACAGTCCATTTGATGAGATTGAAATCGTTTTTCAAATGAGAGCCAAACACCGAAAAATAATTTTGGTAACATATTACCAAATAAAGAAAAACAAATCGTTTCCGTGAAAGTGATTTTCAGGAAACCACTTTCCAGAAAACGAATTCCTGAAAATCACTTTTCTTAAAACAAACACACCCTAAGTATGTATAGGCTTTTCAAATCGCTAGGTACATGGGATTAACTGGACACAAAAATCATGAACCAACGTTAGCATATAATATGTCAAATGGGTTCAACGGTGAACCGGCTATAAAAGAAGCCACACGGCGAGGCGTGCAATGACTTTTTGCGGCGCACTTCTCATACTAAACTAACATGCTAATAAATTCTAATTGAAAACACGCTGAGACAAACGACGGATCAATGGTACTGAAATCTTCGGGGGGTTGTGGCTGGAGGTGGGGTGACGAAAGGAATAGAGGGGTTTTTAGGAAGAGAAGTAGGGATTATCGGGGCCAGCGGCAAGGTGGTCGGCACGGTAGGCAAGCTGGGAAGCGGCGGCAGAGTAGCCTTGGGCAGCATCGACATGGCGCAGCCCAAAGGCGACAATTAATAGTTCGGATTTGCTCTTTTACTTCCGCCACTAGCCATGCTTTCTGTAATTGAATTAGCCATAAGTATAAAAGCTTATAGCAGTTCCGTTTCATACTTCCTTGAAGGAGTGACACTCAGATCTTGATGAACAATTGAAGAAATACCAGAGCTAATTCTCGTACATAAATGTAGATAACCTCAGGGACCTGTAATGCAGAAATTTTAGGACTTAATTACGCATCGGTAGCTCGAATCGGAAGACGAATTGGATCAATCGGATCGCGGCTTATCAGTCTGCAGGGACGACGTTGATGGACAAGAAACTATACAGGTACAAATCCTGCAAAGTCCCGTTCAAATATGCATGCTTCCTAAGCAACCCATCTCTTATGAACCCGGCCTTTTCCAACACCCTCTGGGAAGCCTTGTTGTCCACCCCGACAAAGGCCCGAATCCTCAAGACATCGGGGAAGTACACGGACAGCTGGGGCAGCGCCATCCTCAACGCTCGGGTCGCAACGCCCTTCCTTCACCGCTCCCTGGCCAGGCCGTACCCGACGTCCGCCCAGCACCTGACATGCCCCGACCCGGGCCAGGCGGAGACGAACCCGAGGCAGCAGTTCCCCGATGCAGACATGGCACGGCGCCAGTGGTGCGGCATGCAGACGTCCCTGATGGTGGCCAGGGCCTCCTCTCTCGAGGCCAGCGTGTCCCATCTCCCGAACTTCGTGACCTGGTCATCACCTGCGAACGAAAGGAAGAAAGTTGTCGGCGTCCGACATCCTGAAGGGGACGGAGACTTACGGCCGATGGGTCTGTCTCCGCTCATATGATCTTTCTCAGGAAGGAACCTAACCCGCTACTTTTATCATTCTCAAATCAGCAAAAGGAAGCTGCCAGGGAAGTGGGTTAGCGACAGGAACAGGGTCCCATGTCCAGTTAATGAATGATTACGTTGCAGTATTGGTAGGGGCCGCGCGAACGCAGGCCCCCGCTGCCACAAATTATGACGTAGGCTCGACCACTTGGGCCGACCTTGGGCTAGCACCCCTCCCCAAAGTGCAATGGAGGTCACTAGGCCCAGGCCATGAGCTTAATTGATCGCCCATCGACCCCGTCCAGGTAAGTGATTTGCTCTTTGCCCGGGCATTTTACTTGTACCAGTCAAACTCTCTAGCTGACTCCCCCGTCGCTCTATGTGGGACAAAGAGGGAAAGAGATGGAGGAGCCGGTCAAACTTTGGGGCATTCTGGGGAATGGGGAAATGGTTTTCAAGAGGGCGTTTCTTGAGAACAGGGGACTTTTGCCGAGAGTCAGTAGTGATCGTGCTGTGGTGGTTCGCAGTGATTGCTCTTTTGGCTGATTCACCGTGAGGAATAGAGAAAAGGGTGAAAGAAAAAGAATGGAAAAGAGCATGGCAACGAAGGACGTGCCCGTTCCAAACTCCTCTTGGGGTAATTTGATCCACCTTGTTCGAACAGTACAAACAGTTCTTGCTCAGACGTTTGTGGACAGCCATCTTCCTCTCCAGGACAAATGCTTAGGTCGATTAACTTACACCACCAGAAGAAGTCGAATTCCAAGTAGTAAGGAGTATCGAACCCTATTTATGTTGCTCTTGCTGTTGGGTCCTCCTCGTTTCTTCTTGTGAGTTTTGTTATTCAGGGCGCAGCCCAGAAGTCAGACTGACAAGTTAGTGAAAGAAAAAAAAAAAAAGCACGCATTGGACATTTCTCACACAAAAAATCCAGCTCTGCATATTGTTGTAGGCAGAGATGAAGTAGAAGATGGTGGTGACGAGATATTATCTTGATTCCGCATATTCCCTAACATTGTATATTATCTTCCTTTATTGATCATTGATTGATTTATAATTGATATTATACTGTTTGGATACTTTTTCTTTTTGGTCGAAAAAAGTACCTTAGATAGTCATCCAGTATAACTTATAAATATGTACTCTTTGTCGTAGATACAACAAATTAAATATACAAAAATTTCACATGACTATTTCCCGCATTATTCTTATCTGATATCAGAGCCACGTTGCCTTAGGAAAGCGCCCATCGAAGCATTTCCTATAGATATTATGTTTGTGGTAGGTTCAAGGACTTGAAATTGATGAGCCGACAAAGTTGGTGACTTGCCTTTGGGTTACGGTGGGGGTGAAGAATAGAAAGATGATGTCTTGATTGCTTCTTTAGTTCATGTCAGTCTTTCCCACCGGCATAAAAGAAAGGTCAAAGCTGCTTATTGCTGTTTGACCTGCCAGATGGCATTATGTTCATGAAGTCAAGCTTCATTTTGCTACTGGAAGGTGACTAAATAAACCATTTTTAAATATAATTATGGCTACGATTGTTTCATGAAAATGAGCCCTTCTTTACCTTCTTTACATTGGTTCTTTTGGTGAAATTGTCAGAGTTTTGGCTCAAGACTTATAATGGATGGGTGATTGGAGCGAATGTTGTGAAGACTGGAGGAGGCGGATCGAGTTTTGATCAAGACGGTTAGGGAACCAGCGATGAGAGGGGCTGAGGTAGATAACAAAAACGGGTTGCAATGGGCCGAGTTTAATTGCAATTCAATTAAGAGAAAGGAGGGTAAGTATTGGATTACAAAGTATCCATTGCATTGTAGTAGCGCTAACATAGCTAAGACCCAACTTAGCAATGAGAGGCGCCGAGGTAGATAACAAAAACAGGTTGCAATGGCTGTAGTTGCGAAAGGGATCGCTGCAGAAGAGCAGGACAAGTCAGGAGACGATGATCCAAACAGGGAAAGCGGTTCTGCGCATGCGGGTGACGAGAAAAACTCGAGCAATCATTTTGTCGACTGCGATCATGGCTTAAATGAAACAACGAGCAGGAGCACAACAACAAGAACAAGGGTTACTATAATGTAGGCCAAGTAAGTGGCTGGACAAGGTAAATCCTTTGAAAACTCTCCCCTAGGGTTTCTCTCTGCCTTTTATGCCGCCACCAACCCTCCATTGAAGTAGAGCTCCCTGAAGGAGGGAGAGAGCAGCTCTTTTTCCCCTATGGATAGAGTTGGGATTTACAAGACGTTTTTAATGATCCTTCAGCCTTTGGACGTTGTTATGGTCTATATATAATGATGAAGCTAGGGACGCCGAACCTAGGAGCGCATTGTCTTTTGGCAAAACCGTAGTTGCTGGAGAGAAATTTCTCGACGTGTGCTTATCACTGATAATGATGCGAGATTCGATGATCAGTTACCGTACGAAATTTGATTCTACAACAAATCTGCCTCTAGGGAATGGATCAGTCTTTGCAAGTAGTATCAAGTTGATTCACTTTTCATATTTTTCTATTTTACTTGCTTTGTCGGATTCACGTATTTGTCTTGACGTTACATACTCCTTTTGTCATATGAAATGAAGATTTTCATTCTGACCAAAAAAAAAATGATAAATAACTTATAAGATCAGGCTTATTTGTTTACTTATTTGTACTGTCCTCTTTGTAATCCTTTTTTCTTTTTTTATCAGTTGAAATATGCATGGTATGAGAAAAGAAAAAAGTTCTACTCTACCGGTTCTTTTTAACTGCATGATTTTCTTCATGCAGCTTACTGATACATTCACATAACAAGATTATGTTGGACTTTTCTTGAGGAACTTCTGATCTTAGCTATTAGTGCGGGCTTCGTAAGAGCCATCAAGGATATTATTGTTCTAGCTTGTGTCGTTTATGCAAACGGGTACTTTGTTTCGACATCGGCGGCAAGGTGGTCGGCACGGTCGGCAAGCTCGGAAGCGGCGGCAGAGTAGCCTTGGGCAGCGTCGGCAGGGCGCAGCTCAAAGGCCACAATTAATAGTTCGGATTTGCTCTTTTACTTCCGCCACTAGCCATGCTTTCTGTAATCGAATTAGCCATCAGTATAAAAGCTGATAGCATTTCCATTTCTACTTCCTTGAAGGAGTGACACTCAGATCTTGACGAACAATTGAATATGACTATACCAGATCTAATTCTCATACATAAACATAGATAACCTCAGGGACCTGTAATGCAGAAATTTTAAGACTTTATTGCACATTCGTAGCTCGAACCGAAAGGCGAATTGGATCAATCGAATCGCGACTTATCAATCTGCAGGGACGACGTCGGTGGACCAGAAACTATACAAGTACAAATCCTGAAAAGTCCCCTTCATATAGGCAATACTTCCTCAGTGAACCGGCCTTCTCCAACACCCCTGGGAAGCCTTGTAGTCCACCCCGACAAAGGCCTGAATCCTCAAGACATCGGGGAAGTACACGAACACCTGGGGCAGCGCCATCCTCACCGCCGGGTCGCAACGCCCTTCCCTCACCACTCCCTGGCCAGGCCATACCCGACGTCCGCCCGGCACCTGTCATGCCCTGACCCGGGCCAGGCGGAGACAAACCCGAGGCAGCGGTGTCCCGATGCACACACGGCACGGCACGGCACCAGGGGTGCGGCATACAGACGTCCCTGATGGTGGCCAGGGCCTCCTCTCTCGAGGCCAGCGTGTCCCATCTCCCGAACCTCGTGACCTGGTCATCACCTGCGAAAGAAAGGAAGTTGTCGGCGTCCAAGACTTACGGCGTCCATCGCAAAAGCTCATATGATCTTCTCAGGAGGGAACCCAACCCACCACTTTTTATTATTCTCATATCAGCATATCCTTTCTGACAGGAAAGTGGGCTAGCGACAGGGGCAGTGGATCAAAGTACCCATGTCAAGTTAATGAACGATTCGACTGCAGAATTGGGTAGGGGCCGCGCGAACGCAGGCCCCCGCTGCCACAAATTATGACGTAGGCTCGACCACTTGGGCCGACCTTGGGCTAGCACCCCTCCCCAAGGTGCAATGGAGGTCACTAGGCCCAGGCCATGAGCTTAGTTGATCGCCCATTGACCCCGTCCAGGTAAGTGGTTTGCTCTCTGCCCGGGCATTCTACTTGTATCGGTCAGACTCTCTAGCTGATTCTCCCGTCGCTCTATGTGGGACAAAGAGGAAAAGAGATGGACGAGCCGGTCAAACTTCAGGGTATTCTGGGGAATGGGGAAAATGGTTTTCAAGGGGGCGTTTCTTGAGAACAGGGGACTTTTGCCAAGAGTCAGCCGTGATCGTGCTGTCGTGGTTCGCAGTGATTGCTCTTTTGGCTGAATCAACGCGAGGAAGAGAGAAAAGGGTGAAAGAAAAAGGATGGGAAAGACCATGGCAATGAAGGACGTGCCCGTTCCAAACTTCTCTTGGGGTAATTTGACAGCTTGTTCGAACAGTTCAAACAGTTCTCACACAGAGATGTCTGCGGACACCGGACAGCCATCTTCCTCTCCCAGGAAAAATGCTTAAGGTCGATTAAATTACACCACCTGAAGAAATCGAATTCCAAGTAGTGTAACGAGTACCGAGCCCTATTTATGTTGCTCTCGGGGTCTTCTTGTGAGCTTTGTTATTCAGGGCGCAGCCCAGAGGTCAGACTGACGAGTGAGTGAAAAAAAGCATACATTGGACATTTCTCACACAAAATAATTGCTGCTCTGCATATTTTTGTAGGGAGAAATGAAGTAGAAGATGGTACTGACGAGAGATTCTCTTGATTCCGCATATTCTCTAACACTGTATATTATCTTCGTTGATTGATCATAACTGATTTATAATCGATATTATAATGTTTGGATGCTTTTTCTTTTTGGTCGAAAAAGTACCTTAGATTGTCATTACAAATATGTACTCTTTGTGGTAGATACAACAAAATATACAAAAATTTCACGTCTCTATTTCCCGCATTATTCTTATCTTGATATCAAAGCGGATGTTGCCTTAGGAAAGCGCCCATCGAAGCAATTCCCATAGATATTATGTTTGTGGTAGGTTCAAGGACTTGAAATTGATGAGCTGACAAAGTTGGTGACTTGCCTTTGGGTTACGGTGGGGGGTGAAGAATAGAAAGATGATGTCTTGATTGCTTCTTTAGTTCATGTCACAGTCTTTCCCACTGGCATAAAAGAAAGGTCAAAGCTGCTTATTGCTGTTTGACCTGCCAGATGGCATTATGTTCATGAAGTCAAGCTTCATTTTGCTACTGGAAGGTGACTAAATAAACCATTTTTTAAATATAATTATGGCTTCGATTGTTTCATGAAAATAAATAACTAAAATAATCTCTTATATCGCTTAAAGTAATTAGTGAATGAAATAGAAGTAGGTTGATTACTACGGTAGCAACTCACTTTTTGATTTTTCTTGCAAAAGAAAGAGGTTTAAAAAGGGCAAAGGAGTAATGTGAGAGGATTTTTTAAAAAAAAAATCCTTTAACGTTTGAGCTAGTCAATTTCTAGCTCCTATGAGACTAGATCACATTCACCATTAGACAGATGAGCTGAGTCCCATGTAATTTAACGATGCCTGCGATTTGGATTCAAATGAATCGAGGTTTTTAAATCGTTGCTCTTTTCTTTATCCCTTTCATGTCCCCACCAATTCCACAAAAGATTGAATAGCCACAAGCACCGCCACACTCGTCCCTCTCGTTTAATTAAAATTCTTGAATGGAATCTTTTCCTGCGACACAAATACAGGCTCGACAATGTTTTAAGTTTTGCCTTTCGTTTTAAGTTTTTCCAACTCAAACCATTGAAATTGACACAAATACCGAGGCATGTCTATACAGTTTCCTTAATACAGATTCGTCTCCTCTCGTATGTGCTTCGAGGTAACTCTATATAAAGCACTCCAAGACCTTCCACCTTTCCTATGTAGGACTAGTTCACTTTACTTCCCACTTCCAACTCAGAAGTGTTTTTTGAGAAACAATTTCTCATTCACTTTCCCATCAAAATATCTCAATTTTCCAACACTTATTTGCCTTCTGCCTCTGTTTTTCAGGGAGACCAACCAACTGTGTAAGCTGCTTCAAGTGGTTCTCCATCGCGTTCAGTTCAGACTAGTGGCGGACCAGATCCGCGACACATCCCTACAAGGCTACAAGTCGCAACACAAGCTTGCTGAAATTGATGGTATGGTGTGTGGAGTCGCAACCAGTAAGATGAGCGTAACCGCCATCCAAGCGTCTCCATGGGGCACCTTGAAATACGGAAATGAGCCCAAGCACAAGTCTGTGCACCAGAATTAGAGGCTCGTGACTTGCTTGGTTATTGCCATCAGCTATCAACCGAAGTCTTCAAGACTTGAATTGCGATTTCGAGCTCTTCTTTACCTTCTTTACATTGGTTTTTTTGGAGACATTGTCGAGTTTTGGCTCAAGACTTAAAACGGATGGGTGATTGGAGCCAATGGTGTGAAGACTAGAGGAGCCGCTTCGAGTTTTGATCAAAACGGTTAGGGACTTAGCGATGAGAGGGGCTGAGGTAGATAACAAAAACAGGTTGCAATAGGCCGAGTTTAATTGCGATTCAATTAAGAGAAAGAGCGGTAACTAGTGGATTACAAAGTATCCATTTCATTATTGTAGCGCTAACATGGCTAAGAGTACCCAACTTAGCGATGAGAGGCGCGGAGGTAGATAACAAAAAGGGGCTGCAATGGCTGTAGCTGCAAAGGGATTGCTGTAGAAGGCAGGACAAGTCCAGAGACGATGATCCAAGCAGGGAAAGCGGCTCTGCGCATGCGTGTGACGAGAAAAAAATCAAGCAATCACTTTGCGGACTGTGATCATGCTTCAGTAGAGGGCTGGTGGCGGCGTAAGAGGCAGAGAGAAACCCTAGGAGAGGGTTTTCAAAATATTTACATTGTCCAGCCGCTTGCTTGGCCTATATTATAGTAACCCTATGATGGCTAAGACCCAACTTCCCCCCCCGCGGCGTCCAGTTCTTATTCCCTCCCCCTCCATCTTCTGTTCCGTTTGTTTGTTTGTTGGTTTCTTTTTTCTCTATATCTTTTTGGTTTCTTCGTCCATTTTGTGAATGGCGCAATCGACATTCTCCATGGAAACAAATTCTGAAGATCAAAGCATGAGTGTCTCGAAGAGTCTGCTTTCTTGCTCCGGCTCCGGGGGCTTGCTCCGGATAGTTAAGCACTCCACAAGTAGTTGAGGTTCGTTTGCTGCTGCTGCCTTCATTCCTCAGCTTATCTGAAAGTGAATTGTGATCAACTGCTATCCATTTTGTAGCCATGTGATCAACTGATATCCATTTTGTAGCCATTCTCTCCCAATCAAGAGCTAGATCTAGATTTAGATGATCTTCTATCCCGATCTAGAGATAGAGCTAGGATTTACAAGATGTTTTTGTATGATTCTTCAACGTTTGGATGTTGTTATGGTCTCTATATAATGATGGAGCTGGGGACGCCGAACTTAGGAGCACACTATCTTTTAGCAAAATTGTAGTTACTAGAGAGGAATTTCTCACCGTGTGCTCATCACTGATAATGATATGAAATTTGGTAATTGATTATCGTATGAACTTTGATTCTACAACAAATCCATCTCTAGGGAATGGATCAGTTTTTGCAAGCAGTACCACATTGATTCACTTTTCAAATTTTCGTGTTTTACTTGCTTTGTCGAATTCGCATATTTTTCTTGATGTTATATACTCCTTTTGTCATATGAAGTGAAGACTTGCGCTCCAACCAAAAAAAAAAATGACAAATAATTTATCAGATCAGGTTTATTTGTTTGCTTTTTTTTTTTTGTATTGTCGTCTTTGTAATCCTTTTTTTTTTCTTTGTTGTCGGTTGAAATAAGCATGGTATGAGAAAAGAAAAAAATTCTACGTTGCCGGTTCTTTTAACTGCATGATTTTCTTCATGCAGCTTACTGATACCTTCACATATCAAGATTGTGTCGTTTATGCAAACGGGTTCTTTATTTTGGCAAAGATGGTATTCTAGAACCACATACATAGAATCAATTTTGAGATTCCAAACCATATTTTGTGTGGAATGACTTTTGAGGTGCACTTCTGTCCGAATCTTTTTCCTAATTGTTGGATTTTAAAGGGTGTACAGGAAGTACCGTTGTCCGTCCATATAGACTACCACGCCCTCTTACCCATATGGGCAGTTATCATATTTGAATGTCAATAAGAATCACGTTTTCTTCCTTCTGTCGTTGGGTTGTTGCTTCAGACGTTCACTGTACAGAGAGAAAAGGTGAGAACTGTGATGATAATGATAAATCTCTCCCGAACGTCAAATGGACGAAGAACTCTCTCGACGCCGCAATGGTAACTCTTAATCTGTGGAAATTACGATACGTCCTTCGTGTGGTGTACTCATTTACGATCAGTGATTCAAGACGATCTTAGGCTTATCGATTCAGAGTAATTTTGCTGCGTTTGTAATCGGGATTCGTTCCCTTCACTAATGAGTGCAATCTCGTGAACTCGTCGCTTTAAAAATATATCTTTCTAGATGTGATCATGTGTTGAGACAGGATAAGTACACTACAAGTGCCATAACTTTCGTACGGCGTTCACTTAAGTGTCATAACTTTCAAAACGTTCACTTGAGTGCTAGTTTTTTGAAAAAATGTTCACTTAAGTGCCACTTGCTGATTTGGCATGCTGGAAATATGGCGTGGCGTTATTTTAATATTAAATTATCCTACGTGACTCGCCGAAAGCTCACATGGTGCTGAAAATCTTTTTTTTTTTGCAGATTTTAATTTTCTAGTTTATTTAATTATTGAAAAATTCAAAAAAAAAAACAAATCTGCAATTTCTCAGTGGTGGCCTGTGAGGGTCTTGCCGGCCACCACCAGCCGGCCCAGGGCCAGGGTATGCTCATCCTGGTCTAGTGAGGCCGCGATAGTCCTAGGTGACGGTCGTTGCGGCCTCGGCAGCAGCGGCCGAGGACGTGAAGCCCTCGTCAGATCTGGGCGAGGGCCTCGCACCCTCGCCAAGCAATGGCCCGACGGCCGTCGACGGTCGCCGTTGGCCACCACCCGAGAAACCCTATATCTTCTTTTTTTAAAAAAAAAAATTCATTAATTTTTATTTTTTCTTTTATTTTTCTGATTTGTCTAAAAAATAAAAACTATTAAAAAATGACGTGGAATTTCCACAAGGCACTTAGAAATTTATTAAATAATAGTGAAAATTCCACGTCAAGTATTCTGGGGAAAATAGCATTCAAGTGAACACTTTTGGCCTGAATTGGCACTCATCTGAACGTTTTTGCTCCGATGTAGCACTCAAGTGAACATTTTAAAAGTTATGATACTTAAGTAAACGCCGTACGAAAGTTATGACTCTTGTAGCATACTTATCCCAGCTGGGGCGGCAACGAAAAGAACATAATCAAACGTAAAGGAAGATACACGGCAACAAACATAAACAAACAGAATCTCGAGAGACATCTCGTAATCAACAAACATGCTAGTAAATTCTAATTAAAAACACGCTGAGACACTCGATGGATCAGTGGCGCTAAAATCTTCAGGGGCTTGTGACTGGAGGTGGTGTGAGGAAAGGAATAGAGAGAATTAGGGATGCTCGACATCGGTCGCAAGGTGATTGGTACGGTCGGCAAGCTTGGAAGCAACGGCAGAGTAGCCGTGGGCAGCGACGGCGTGGCTGGCAAGTTCGGAAGCGACGGTAAGGTGGTTGGGTATAGTCTGCAAGCTCAGAAGCGGCGACAGAGCACCCTTGGGCAGCGCTGGCATGGTTGAAGAGTTGGTTTGGATGGCATGGTTGCTCATGGCTGATGACGAGCTTCAAAGCTCATATTCATGGTGACACTCATTAGAGGTGATCGGTTCTCAGTCCGGTCTAGTTCTCCTCAATAACCGAGAATCGGACCGGTCATTCCAATTCCCATTTTTCAGAATCGCGGACTAGACCGACCACCCTGAGAACCAAAAACCGAACCGGACCGTTGGTCCGGTCCGATTCCGGATCGGTTTCAAGGAACTAATAACGCGATCAAATTTCTGGTTTTATTCCATTTATAGGTGGAGGCTGATCATCAGAAACACCACTATCCTTGAAGGAATGTGAAGGATTGACTGAACCATCAAAATTGAAAAAACAAACACTAGATCGGTTCAAAGATCTTGGAGTTTGTGTCACGTTAGCAGCATAAACCAAACTAGAGTTCGTGGAAGTTGATGGAGCTGGGACGACATAATGTTCAAGATCAAACTCCAAACTAATTGAAGATCCATTCTGAAATAAATAAATAAATAAATAAATAAAGAGCAGAGAAGAGATAAACCTAGATGATTCCAACAAGAATCCAAAATAGCACCAGTTGAACTACCAATCCACCCTAATATGGACTTTCAGCAATTGAAACTATCCCCCATTTTGGCGAATCTTGAGGACAACTATCATATACAAATGTCATCTTACTTAAAAAAAAAAAATCGAATGGTCCAGTCCGGGCCTATGGCCCTAGAACCGGGAACCGGACCACCCGACCATCGGTTCCAATATTGAGAACCGGGAACCGGACCAAGCCTACATAGAATTGGGAACCGAACAATCGGTCCAGTCCCGGTTCAGGCGGTTCGATCTCTCGCTCTCTTTTTCTCTCTCTAGACCTGCACTTTCCTGTGATAAATCGCCGAGGTTTTCTAATTTAAAAGGAGGGAGAGGGCAAGGGTGTTGGCGCGTGCATTCTACGGTGGGGATTGAGGTTGTTGAGCTAGGTGATTTTTCAGATTTTGTCGCAGAGAGATAAGTACAATCGGAAGGAAGGTGCAGAGATTTGGTGCGCCATCATCGGCGTACTTCGGACCACTTCTTCGAGAGCTCGTCTAATGGGTGGTGGGTTCACCGGGCTCCGAGTAGGCCCAGGTGACCTCTGCCGGCCCTTCTCGGTAGCTGTCGCGGCGGCCACCGGCAAGTACTTAGCCACAACATGAGTATTTTTTTATCTTTCGAATTTTTAGCTTTTTATTTTTTTTTAATCTAATTATGTTTGTATTCTTTATTCTTAAATATTTTTTTAACTCTTAAATTTTTTATGATTTGAATGCAAACTGGACCTCCGGTAAGCCATGCCGACTTAAGATATTAATAATAAAAAATATCATGTCGAATTTTCGGTCAAACATATAGAAGTTGGCACTGAAAATATCAAAAAAAAATTACACTCAAATGATTCGAAAGAAATTTTTTGCACCAAAGTGAATTCCATACACAACTTTTGACACTTTTAATGTTCTTCTCACAGCAACGAAAGGTATGAAGCTCTTTTGTGGAAGAGGCTATATTGGTAAAGTGGGCAATGGATGCTAAGTTGTGATTGGCTCAAGGACTCGAGATTGATGAGCTGAGAGGAAGGGGATTGGAGTTTATATAGCAAGAAATTCTGGGTTGAATTAGGGTTTGTGATGATAAAGTTGGTGACTTGCCTTTTGGTTACGGTTGGAGAAGATAGAAAGATGATGTCTTGATTGATTCTTGACTTAGTTCACCTCCTCATGTCAATCTTTCCCACCGGCATAAAGAAAGGCCAAACCTGCTCATGGCTGTTCGACATTGTGTTCATGAAGTCGACCTTCAATCGAACATCTTTTTCCTTAATGGAAGGTGAGTCGGTTCTTTTGCAATTCTTCGCATCTGTATGCGCTCTCGGATCTAGCTACTGTCTATGATTCATCACGATTGATTGAGTTAGAATATTATCAGTGTCTATACTTTCATGGTGTTCTTCTCTAAGGAGGAATTTTGTGTGTGTGTATATATATATTGTGTCAATTCAGTCTTAAACCTTTTGCATTTATGCCAATTTAGTCCTAAACATTTTTATTGGTGTCAATTTAGTTATAAACCTTTTGCATTAGTACCAATTTAGTCCTAAATATTTTGCATTTATGTCAGTTGAGTTAATTTGATCAATGTTGGCCTAAAATCATTAGTGCGAACTTCAATTGTCCTACATGACACGGCTTGCACTAACGTGGATATTATATATATATATTTTAAAAACAAAAAAAAGCTTAAAAATTATTTAAAATTGTAGAATGATATTTAAAAAAAACTCTAGACAACGTTTGTCGTGCCACGTAGGAAAATCAATGTCCACATCAGTCATTTTTTTGCCAAAATTAGTCGGATTAACTCAATTAGCATAAATACAAAAGATTTAGAATTAAATTGGCACAAATACAAAAGGTCTAAGACTGAATTGGCATCAATAAAAGGTTTAGGACTAAATTGGCACCAATACAAAAGGTTTATGACTGAATTGGCACAAAAAAAGGTTTAAGACTGAATTGGTCATAATGCAATAGGTTTATGACTTTTTTGACACTTTCCCCCCTAAAATACTGTTGGAGTTGCAAAATACATGGAATGACTGGGAATTTCGATTGCTGTATAGTAAATCATGATTTGTAAACCCATTGATGATTTTCTTTCTAGTTATACTATACCGAAACCAAATGAATATTGATTACTATTTGCTTTTATTCATTTTTTAGTTCATACCAACAAAGTTCATGTTTTTTAGGAGAAAAAGAGAATCTCTTCTCCCCAATAACTTGGGCAATATCATTTACATTGATAAGATTACAACATCTTTTGATTCATATATTCATCAACATATACCTATGCAAAGCATAATTCTTATGTCATTATATGTTTATTTAATATATTAATGAAATATTAATCATGCTGACGAGATAATAGTGGTAACTTACAATACGGATTCATCATTATACGAATTCCTAGGTCATCAATCTGTTCATCAACAATAAATCTTCTTTTTCGAATAAAAAGAAAAACAATAAACCTTCGTTCTATCCTATCTCTAACATTTGCTCAGCTTCTTTTGTTCATTATATGAAAGCCCCACACCTATGATACTAGCATTCCTATCCCCCAATCTCTTTATCAGCAGGGCCACATGCTTATTGGCTCTTCTACACATTTAGATAAGGGGAAAAGGGCATTAATAGTCCCTAAACGTCGGTCCATTAATGTCATCCTTGAATTTTAATTAGTTCCATGTGGTTTTTAAAACATTCCTAAATATTTAATGTAGCCTTAAAACTTTCAAGTTGTTCAATTTACTCCATCCACTTTTCGTAAAAGTCGCATTAATCTTTCGTTGCTATTCATAATTTTCCTACTACGCTATGCTTAGATATTATGACATCTTTCCACTCCAACTCTTTTCTAAATCAACAAACAATGTGCTATCTTTTTATTACCTTTTTACCTTTTTGGTTGTTATAAATAGTACTACAGTTTTCACTAAAGTATATTACAGGTTACGACAATCAAAGTAGAAAAGTATAACTTTGTCAAAGGTTTTTTAACAAATGCCTGGGCACTGGTTGTGCAACTGAGTCAAATAAACTGTATAGTCAATATATTGACTTTACTAGCGACTTTTCTCCTGTCATGTTTTATCAATATTCTGAAATTAAATTATTTCATGTTATGTACATTTAACAACTCATATATGCTTTAATAGTTGTAGATTCGAACTTGGCTGCAGAAGCTACTTGGACCTATCTCGAGCTCCGGAAAATTTGAGCAAAGTCCAAGGAGACAACAGGCGAGTAAGACTACGATCGAGCATTATATATAATCTAGTACAGGGTAGGTGAAGGAGTATTAAGTGAGACATGAGCATTTCAGGCTTCCAGGCAGAGAAACGGAACAAAAGGAGGTTCCCGAGGTGGCGAGCGACCAACAGTATGTTAGGATTAGACATTCAATCACAACAAAAACTGAGAATAAAGGCGAAAAAAGTGAAAATCGAGACACAAAGTTTATCTTGATTCACCTTAAATTAGGGTTACCTCTAACAGAAAATTTCATTATAATTAGTATCCTCACTTCTTTGTTATAAGAGGGAGAGATTATATACAAGCTATTCAATAGTTATTCGTAAGTTTAAGCCCAAACTAACAATAAAGTATGGGCCCAAATTATAAACCATGGCCCGTGCCTTCCCATTGATGGGAAGTATGAACAATACACCAAAGCCGAAGGGCAGTGGTCGAATTTCACTTCCCATAGAGGATTTCTTGGTGAGGTCAATGTATGTGCTCTGTGTGTGGTTTGTTGGGCGCGCACGATAATATTTATGGAAATGAATTTCTGCTCTAGAAATGCTTCTGGAGCAGAAATCGTTTTGGTAATGCAACTTGTGAAGCAGAAATCTATTTGGTTACGCAATGTTGAATTTCTACTACTGAAGCAAATTTCTACTGTTAAGGTTATTTTTAAGCCAATTCCAGACATCAAGAAAAAGTTACTTATCTTTTAGAAGTAGAAATCTCTCAGCATTAGCATCTCTATCACTTTGGCCTATTTTCATTTTCAACGGCTCTCTCTCCCAACCATGCCTCCATGGTCGCGGCCCACTGCCGACCTTTGCTGGCCGCAGCTGCCACCGCCACTCGTCGCAGGTGCCAACAACTACCGCCCGGCACCGTCGACCGCCGGAGTAAAAATTGAATAATAATTTTTATTATTCTTAAAAATTAATTAATATCTTTAATAAAAAAAAATTTAAAAAAAAATTTAAAAAAATTAGAAATGAAGTAGAAATTTTTCATCCACCGACAATACTTTTACATAGAATGTTTTATGTTAATAATGTTCTAGAAATAGAAATTCTCAACCGTTACCAAATGAATTTTTCTGATAAGAAATCAAGCAGAAATAGAAAAATCAACTTTTGATTTTGAGGAGAAGTAAAAAAAAAAAAAAATTAACTTCTAAGCAGAAATTGATTTATGAAACAAAAGTGTTGCCATTCGCCAAATGGCTCGGGTGGTGTAGACTGCATCCGTGGATCTGATGGGTTGGTAATGGTGTGAATGTTTGATGGGTTTGACTTCTGAAGGGCCCAAGGCAAAATGGGTTTGGGTACTTGGATAAATGGCTGAATAGGGAGTCTCTCCCTTTCATTTGTTTATATGGTATATGTCATTTTTCTTTCACTATCATCATATTTTTCTCATTTTAACAGAAAAGTATGCTGGGCTTGTTGGCGAAAATGCAGGTGACAATTTCTAAGAAACTGTTTTTTTTATATCGGTGTTCAATTTGTAGCCAACTCCAAAGAAAGTTCGATTTCGAGTATGAAAATGTATGGCTGTGTCTCTTCTGCTTTATAAATTCATGCGTAAATCGATCAATTTTATTTTATTTTTGGGTTGCAGATGAATCTAGTTTGAGATTTTAAGATAAAAGTGATAACAAATTAAAAAAAAAAAAAAAGGAAATTTCTCGGCGTGACCAGCCCACAGAAAAGAATGAACAGTGAACACACTACTAAAAACTTTTATTTTGCCTTCGAAATTCTTCAAAATGAGAAGCTACTGTCCTTTTGGAAACCTTTTCATTGAGAATCTTTGCTGTAATTGACAGATAATTTGCTGATATCACGAAATTTGCTTTTTTCCATGGAAAAGAGTTCCATTCACAGAATTGTGGATGGAAGTGGACATCAAAATGGTAATCTTGTTGACAAATCCGACTTGTAAGTTTATGCTTAACTTCACATGGAGAACTTGCATCTGCAGCCTTTCTGCAAGCATCTTGAGATTCCGCCGGCACATGAGAAGAGTATTAACAAGACGGAGAACATGAGAAACGCCTTTCCATGATGTCTCATGACGTTAGCTCATTTCTGGCGACATCTCCATCCTGTTGGTGTTTGGGGACTTCCTCCGAGTCTCGTGAAAAGCAGCTTGAATCTACACGGGAAGGAAACGATCGAATAATTATCAATACATGAAGATACTTAAGAGCGCGCATGACAACACTTCTGGAGTAGAATTTCTGCTCCAAAAATTGATTTTTAGAGCAGCAGTGTTGCTATACGCGCCCCCTTAGCTTGTAGCATCACTCTGGAGACATACTTTGCCACACCAATCCATTTCAGACGTCTCTGATTAGTTCGAGTTGGACCGCAATCAACAGAGACTAGGGAGAAGAAAGCAATTAGGAAAATTCTCCTTGTTTGTGTTTGGGAAGAGAACTAATGTCAATAAGATAAGCTGGAAAGGGGAAGTCCCTATAGTACATAACAGAAAAGTTTTACTCGTTACTTGGTTATTTTCGCTCTATGCAACTAGCAAAATCAACAGTACAAGGAAGTTTGCTAGGAGGCGAATTTCATCTTCACAAATTCGACGCCGCATTCATGAGAACTGAGCTTATCAAATCGGAAACCTATCCGACAATGACAAAGGACATCATCGCGCTAATAAACTGATAGAAAATGGAGGAGATTGCCGTCATGCATCCCTGTATATACCGATTTTCAGGTGAAAATCCACAGCTCAAATAGTATGAGCACACGAGTCACTGTTTCGTAGTCATGGCTAGACTGGCAAAGTGCATACCTCCCTCTATGGAGCGTCGTCAAGTCCGGGAGTGATATCATTAGCACGCAACTGCATCGAACGACTCTGCATCATGATAACATACCGAAAAATTCAGCATTTGGTCATATTTCATTAACAGAGAAGTAGAACCTAATGAGCGTACAGAAAACAGATTCAATTGACAAAACTACATCAACAGTCATTCAGGTATGTGATGTTGAGACCTGATCAAGTGTTTGGATCTTCACAGCATCAAAACTCCTCAAGACACTCCAGTTGGCTCAGTTTCTCCTACTTACTGGGAAAAGATGCTCGAGGGAGCAAGAAGAAACTTTGACAGCGTTTCCGATCATGACAGAGAATTGAAAGGAGTTTGTTCTAAAGAATGATATCTATAATTAGTCCAATTTTCCACGCGTAAAAGAGCTCACAAAAGGAATTTAAAAAGTCCAGATGTTGCAAATTCGGTGAATCTCCAATTGGGCTAGGGATTTCTCCGAATGATCGATAAGATCGGGTGCGCAGTTTCTACAGCCTCCTAAGAGAACCGAATGCCGCACACACAACGGAGAATATGCAGTAAAAAAAAATGAGTTGATCAACAAATACCTTTTAATTTCTGCTTTGCCGCCTCCACAAATTAGTCTAGGCTACATAAAGTTTCAAGGGTCTTGAGGAAGGCTCCCGGATGTATTCAAGTAGATCGCTTCCATGAAAGAACAACTTCTTCCAGGTGGATTAGGAGAGAAAAATCTGGCAACCTTGGACCTCGATAAGAAGCCTTAAGATATTTTAAGCCAGAAGGGAGCTCTAGCAGCATGTAGAGATTGTGACAGCCCCATAGGGTGAGGTGTTGGAGAGAAGAAAGATTCCAGATGTCTGGCAAGTTAGATATCAACGCTTCAGTGATTTCGAGAATCTCGAGGGATGACAAGTCACCAATTGGAATTTCCCCATACATACGATGGCAAGAGTTGAGATGCAGCCTCCGCAATTTTTGCAACCTCCCAATATCGCTGGGTAACTTTTCAATCGGAGATTCACTAATGTCCAGATGTTGCAAATCCTGTAAATCCCCAATCGTGCTTGGGATTTCTCTCAGCGATCTACAACCACGAGCACTTAGTTTCTCCAACTTCCTCAGAGAACCAATTGAGATAGGAATCTCCGTAATACCAGTAGAATTTAAAATAAGTTCTTTTAGTTCTTCTAATTCCCCCACTTCTCCCGGTAGCTCCTCGAGATTGCCACAGCCACTCAAGTCCAAGGAAGCAAGGCTCCTGACTTTGCCAATAGAAGCGTGGATTTGCTCCAATCTTTCACAATTTTTGACGCCGAGAATTTCTAAATCTGTTAAAGCTGAGAGATCAGGCGTGCATCTCAAAGAATTCAAATGTTCAAGTCGGAGAACTTTCAGCCGCTTTGCCGCCTATACGAAGGAGAATAAACTGTAAAAAAAAATGAGCTCATCAACGAAAACAAAACAAACAAAAAATCAGAGAGGATATCTGTTTTTTTCCAATCTTACAGTGATTGAACTCCATCCTTTCCAATCCTCTGTGATGGAGCTGTGTGACAAATGCAGGACCAGTATCTTCGGTAGATGCAAATTCGTCGCCGAAAAAGACGGATTGAGTTCAATGCGAATCCACCGAAGCCATCGTACTTCAGAAAAGAATTCGTTTAAGTCTCCGCTTGATGTCGGATCCCTCAATCGGAGGAACCTTAACCTCTGTAACTTTTCAAATTGCCCATTTGTGTCTGCCTGAAGATGGATCGAGGACCCATAATCTGAAAATGGATAGTCACAGAATTCGTCCCGACAAAATGCCTCGGTCATTGTAGTTCCCTGTGTGATCAAAAGCAAAGAGAACTAAGCGTTTTTGGATTGGCTTTCAAACTTTTTTAGGTTCTTCTTTTTGAAAATTCTTGAACTCGCAACATTTGTACCTCGGCACATAGCTAATGTAGAGTAAATTTATCATATGTGTGTCAGTTTGAATTTTTTATGGACTCAATATAAATTTGTTACAGGTATATCAGTTTGTGATTTTTGGTGGTACTAACCTTAAATCAAATAAATGAAGATTTGTTATGTAAACTGACATATGTACCTTCCACCCCATGACTCTTTTTGTTTTTTTTTACTTAATAGGATGCTAAAGGAAATTTTGCCAATCCGATCAAACTGACATAGCATATCTCTCCAGAAACCATCGTATGACAGAGTTTGTTTGCGAAAAGATGTCGCCAGCGTTTGTATGTTTTAACAGGTTTCATGTATTTCCCTCGAATAAAGGTGAAAACGCATGCGCTACAAAATTCTCAAGAAGCAAGGGGTAAAAACGTTGAGGCGTGTTTCGCTTAGATTTTTCTAAGGCAAGAAGTATTTTTTTTTTCCTTACTTCATGTCAAAATCTCAAATACTGTTCAAATTTTAAAAGATCATACGAAAAAAAAAATTTGCTAAGTTGAATGACACGTGACAGTTAACGAGCGTACCGGTTTGAAATTGTACCCTCCGTTTATCATAGATGTATTGGTTTGTGTGTTTTTTTTTTTTTTGTGATATTATTCCAATTTGACGTTAGCTAACGAAGGGTAAATTTGTCATGGTTGTACCAGTTTTGATTTTTTTATAATCAATAAATTAGTTTGGGGGTAAATTTATTACAGGCGTACCAATTTGAGAGTGTTCATATTATTAACCCTTTGTTTTATTATGCCTATACTCCATCTTTATTTATTACTGTAGTCCTTCATATCATCAATGTTTTCAACTAGATATGAAAATTACGTGCTTTCACTTAATGAGATCAGAGTGTAGAATAATAATAATTAAAAGATGTAAAGTTGTTATTTTCAGGTGTGATTTTATATCAAAGAATTTCAACGAAATTACATAAAATTTTTATCCTTAGAATATTTATAATCCAAACGGGCTGTCACAATTAATCTGCGGACATGAATCCACGTTTAAATAGATTTTTTTTTCTTTCCTAAAAAGCAGGATCATCCATTCCATGCTAAGATTAGAATTAATCAAATCAAACGTGGGAAAGAAAAAAAGGAAGTGCTGTATGTTTACCTTTTCCCCCGTTAGTCCTCTGAAGGCTTCCTCGTCGGCCCATAGTGCGCTGTATTTCTTGGGCAGCTGTCCACGGCAAATAATGTTCAATCCAAGATCTCTTAGTTCATCATGCATTTTCAACTTACCATCATCTTCAATTTTTATTAAGCCTCTTAGCTTCAACTCTTCAATTCCGTTGCTTGCATGAGACCCACAGCCGTCCCCCATGTACATGGCCACTTCGCTCTCTTTAACCATAAAGAAACAAGCAATGTCTAGGAAAATCTCTTTATGTTCATCTAATAATGCATCATAGCTTATCCTCAGTGTCTCTTTGACATTTTTATACGGTTTTTCTTTCAATTCCATCAGCAAGTCTTCCCATAACTCTGTTGATTTTTCATACAAGTATGAACCTATAACCACGAGAGCCAAAGGAAGCCCGCCCATGGTGGATACGATATCACGAGAAACTCTCACAAATCTCTGCGGACGAATGTCCTTACGAAGTGCATGGTCATTAAATAAAACCAAAGAGTTCTCCACATCTATTTCACTCATTTGATGCTCGTGGTCTACACCGAATTTAGATTGATTAAGAACAGCTTTATATCTAGTTGTAACAATTATAATACTTCCCGAAGCAAACCAGTTACGTTCTCCAGCCAAAGCATCCAGCTGAGCGTTATCATCTATATCATCCAAGAGAATGAGAACCTTTTTTCCTGATAATTTAGATTTGATGATATCAGTTCCCTCATCAACTGTAGACACTGGAATATTGTCGTGTAGTACCTCAGATATTAGTCGACTCTGTAGATACTCAATCTTGTGGAGATGGGCAGTTTCTCGAACATCTGAAAGGAAGCTGACGTGATCAAATTTATTCGAGAGTTGATTGTAGAGGCACTTGGCAAGAGTTGTCTTGCCTATCCCGCCCATGCCGTAAATTCCAATCATTCTAGCATCTACGGAAGGAATGTCTGTCCATTTCATAATCTTCTTCAGATGACCATCAAGTCCAACTACTTCCTTCGGAACAAGTAGACGAAAATTTTCCGGTAGCTCTTTTAGAACAGCTGCGACCACCTGTTCTACCAATTCTCCCTCGTGCCTGTCAAGCAACAAACACAATGAGAGACTATGAACCTAGACATGGTCCATGCTAATCTGATCCTTATCAACTGAGCCAATCCTTGGGGGTGTTCAAGCCCAGGAAGATTAAGCATTGGAATCCTTTGTAGGCATATTGATTATTGGTTGACACTATTGGCTAGAAGGGTTGTCGTTTCTTTGTTTTATTGCTCTATGCCGGAGACAACCGTAAAATTCTTAGGCACTATGGGATAATATTGTTTCAGTTGTTGTCGGTTTAGTTTTCAGGGGACATCTTGGGGAACACTAGCTAGTGTTTGTTGTCCTGGGCATTATGGTTGCTCATTGGAATATTTTGGGGTTTCTTTTGTGAGCTTATAGTGGAAGTGCTTGATCCAGATTTCATCGGTTTTGCATGAATAAAAAAAAAATACTTATCTAAAAACAAAAGTTCAGGGGGGGAAGTAACGCACCCGATAGCATATTCCTCATATGTCCATCCATTTAAGCGGCTCACTTTTTCAAGTGCTTTTATATCCATCTCATCCCACAAACTTCCTTGTAGATAGCACACATCCGATGGGTACACATTGTAAAAAATGGGCAACACTAGGCGTGACTTGCTTTTATTGCGGTCCATGATATGAATGAGCTGGCGGAGGCACCATTTGCTCGAAGCATAATTTTCAGAGATGATGGGGATTGAAATCTCAGACCTTGTGATGGCATCGAGATGAAGTGAACCAAATTCCTCGCCAATTGGGATGCTGTTATGGTTGAACACACAAATTCCTGCGGCGACCAGTTTATCATAGAGGTGGTCAATGAATTCCTTTCGAGTATCCGAGCCATCAAAGCTCAAGAATACTTCATATCGATCGCTATCTTCTCCGGCGGGTGTCGGATGGAAGGACGAAGGAGAGGATGCACCCTCAATGCTCTCTTTTTCTGCACTCTTTTTCTTCTTCTTGAAACGATTGAATACAAGCATAGAGAGAAGAATAGGCACGACAAGCGCGGCAAAGGAACGACCTGAAACGAAACGGCGCATCCCTTTGTTTGCGTTTCTCTGACTTTGCCCTTTCTCCATGGAAGTCTGATAGGCGAAAATGAAGAGAGGATGACTTTCTGCTGCACAAAAAGATGAAGATAAACAATGAAAAAGTTTGGTTGGAGGGCATGTGCCTTCTGAAAGATTCCGGATTTATTAAATATCAATAATCGACACCAGATGATGCCCCACAGCCACAGGCCCAGAGATAAGAACTCACCGAATTCCTAATTCCTTTTGGGCCTGAGCACGCGAGACTCTTCTCCAATTCCGATTTTCCCTTTTGTCCACACCGGATCAGTTCGGTCGGGAAGAAGGAACTGAAGCTTGATCCGCAGGATTTACAGACCCAATCCTCCACACTATTTGTTTTTCTCGTCCATTGATCTTCCGTGTGGTGGGCGAGGTTGTGAGATAAGAGTGATCCGTGTGCATGTATGGGAGATGAGAGATGAGCAGTAGAATGGAGGGCTTTTTTTCAAATTACATTTTTTTAAAAAAAAATTACCAAAATAGAATGAAAAGAAAAGAAAAATTACCCAATTGGGTGCCGCTCGGCAGTGAATAGGCCGAGCGGCACCCAATCGGCATAGGGCCCACTCGGCAGCCCATATGCCAAGTGGTCCTAGGATGCTGCTTGGCAGCCCAAATGCCGGCGGGATCCAAGGCCCATCCAGGCGAGTAGGCCTGGATCAGGCTTTTTTCCAAATTAGATTTTTTTTTTTTTTACCGAAATAGGATTAAAAAAATTTACCTAATTGGGTGCCACTCGGTGGTGGACTTGCCGAGCGGCACCCACTTGGTAGTTGGGCTATCGCGCGGGGCCCACTCAACAGTCCAGCTGCCAAGTGTCCTTAGACAGTGATCCGCTCTGTAGCCTGACTACCGAGTGGGCCCAGAGCCCCATTATTTTATTTTTAAAAATTTTATATATTTTTCTTTTTTTAATTATGATGGTTATAATATTTATTTTTATTTTTAATTATTTATCTTTTGAAGCTTATTTTATAACATAATCATCAATCATTACTTAAAAAAAATGGAGTAATTAATTTATATCTTAATCATGTTTTTCATATATCTTATTTTTATAACATAATCATCAATCATTAGTTAAAATAACATAATATTAATTATTTTATTTATGTAATTAACATATATCTTAATCATGTTTTTCATATATCTTACTAATCTCAATTGGAGTATACTAATTTTAGGGAAAAAAAATAAAAGAGATGGAACAAACTAGGAATGGAAACCATGACCATTAAAACACTTCGCCCAAATGACAACCAACGGGGCAAACAATAGAATTAACAATATTTTTCGTAATTTAATTAATCTATACACACATTAAAAGACGTGATATTAATTTAGACTTGAAAAACAGCCTAGACCCCTTTCCCACTTCAAAAGACGAGATATAACGAGTCTGGCATAGAAAGATTGAAAAAGGAAAGAGGGAAACGAGGGTTCGTTTGAGATCGAGAATTGGCATCGGAGGGAGAAAATGCAAAATTGACAAGGAAAATGGCATTTTTTTGGGAAAACAAATCGTCCAAAACGGACGTCCGAGCGATGAGATATGTCATTTCAAAGTTTTTCCCTTTCACTACTCGTTTCCACTCTTTTGCTGCAGTTTTACATCTATCCATGCGGTTTTAAGCTATTTCGCTACGGTTTTCCATCAATCTGTTACTGCGGTTTCCAACATATTACTGCAGTTTTCAACATATTCCTGCAGTTTTCAACATATTCCTGCAGCTACAGCACTTTGTTGTCATTTTTTTAAGTAATGATTGATAATTATAAAAATAAGTTTCAAAAGATAAATAATCACAAATAAAATAAATATTTATAACCATCAATAATTAAAAATATGAAAATTTATTTAAAATAAATAAAAAATGGGGATCCGGGCCCGGTCCCCTGGATGGGCCTCGGATCCCGCTCGGCATTTGGGTTGCCGAGCGGCATCCGAGGCCCACTAAGCATATGGGCTGTCGAGCGGGCCTCGCTCGGCCCATTGACTGCCGAGTGGCACTCAATTAGGTAAAAAAAAATTATTCTATTTTGGTAATTTTTTTAAAAAAATAATTTTGAAAAAAGCCCTAGATTGGATTAGATGCATGAGATTAGGACAAGATAGAGATGATCCTATTTCAACTGGGATTTTTCATCTTGACCAACTTTGTTAGAATATATAACTATTAAACCAAGCATTCTTCTAACAGCTTAAGTTTTTAGAACAATTAACAAGTGGTCCTATCAAATCTTTCATGGTATCAAAGCAGGAGGTCCAGAGTTCAAATCTTTGCAGGCCCCTATTCTAACAGCTTAAGCTTTTGTAGCACCAAAAAGTGAGATTATACAATCAAATTAAGTGATCGCAAAATGCCAATATATGAATTTGTCGACATAATTATATCAGAGATGATGGTACACTAATGAAATCTCCTGTTCGCATTCAAAATTCTTCCAAATAAGACTTTGGATGTCTTCTTCGAAACCTCTTTTGGCTGCAATTGACCGATCATTTTGCTGATTCCACAAAATTTGCTCTTTCCATTAAAAAAAAAAGGTTTCTCTTCCAGTCACCTAGTTGTAGCTTTGAGTGAACATCTAAACGGTAATCTTGTTAACAAATTTATTACTTTTAGGATCAATTGACAAATCAAGATTGCACGATCACTTAGGTAAATAACCAACTAGTTATGGGTACTAAAAGGGCGCTAATAGGAATTCGCATAATCAAGTCTTCAAACTTGGAATGTCTGACGTCTCTTTTAGTTTCTAGCTAACCGTAAATGGCTAGTGGCAACTCCTAAAAATACTTATGCTGTAAAAGAACTACAAAACAAAATGTCCCAAATTGTGGCGAGGCATGAGCTTGGGAAAGCCCGATGTCGCGACCTAAAATAAAATCGGTTAACGGATTATCAGGTTAATTAGATTAACTTGCCTAATTCGAATTCTCTCAAATCCCACCGAATCGCAACTTAGGTTCACTTCGTGCAAAACTTATTAAATTGGAGCAGCCACTAATCGTTTCTTGGTAGGTTGATTAGACACCTAAATAAAATAGTGGGAGAACTATTTTATTTCTGCTAACCAGAGAAAATAGGTTCGGGAACTTGATTACATTAATTAAAAAATCAATGCCCTTTCGGTACCAATTTCATGAAATATCCTTTTCAATTGACCGATGTGATTTTTTTTTTTACTTGGTTACATTAATTAAAAAATCAATGCCCTTTCGGTACCAATTTCATGAAATATCATTTTCAATTGACCGATGTGATTTTTTTTTCATTTTTGGATTAATAAAAAGAAATCAAAAGCAATAAAAAAATGTGAACAATATTAAATAAAAATGCCGATAATATACCTTGATATTTTGAATTTTTTTTTTTAAATCCACCCATCCCTAAAGATCTAGGTTAGAGAAGGAACTTTCATCTGCTACATTTTCGAAAATTCGAACCAGTATGTGGACAGAGTATAATACGACAATGTCCCTTTTTCCAAAGGGAAAGAATAAGCACTTTTATACTAAATCGCCAACCCATTCCATGAGATCATGGTTAAGGTATGCGATTTAATTTCCAAAGGGTCTAGGCACAATGGGAGCATATATTATGGGCATGTTTGTTCAAAATTGTGCAAATTTCATAACAAACAAGCAAGATAAAACATGACAAAAATAAAATAAAAGTGAGTCAATTAAAGCTTTAATTTCGAAAATTTGAGAGGGATGGCCAAAAATATGACATTAGGGTATCTTTCCTCACCTGAAATCTTGCTCAATTTAAACATGACAAATATGCCTATTTTCCAATCACTCGAACATAGATTAACAAGCAAAGTATAAAAATCTTACCTCTTTTAAATAATGTTCCAGCAAAACGCAGGTCCAAGTTCCGCACTCAAAACAAAATTCTATTCACCAGATTTGTGCTCTAAACAACAAAGTAAGCTAGCACGAGGATGTAGCTTTGTCAGATATCAAATATTGATAAGAATAGGATCAGGTTACCACTCGAACAGAGTCGATTCTTGTTCGAATCAAATTGGACAGCAGCTGGGATGAACCGATCCTCAATGGTTTGGGCTGCGGCGAACCCTTGTGGCGGTTGGAGCGACGTGGATCCGTAACTAAGCAATGACGATGAAGAGGTCGCCTAATTCTTACTTCGGCTGAATGGATCAGCAGGAGGATTGTCTCAACTGGCAAGAGATAATCAAACTCCTTGAATTTTCCTTGAATGTTCTCTGAATTTTCAGTTGTAAGTGTGCCGAGAATTGTGAGATGGCCGACCCCCAAACCTATGCTTGAGCCTTGTATTTATAGATGCATCATCTGACTTGATGAACAAGAACGCAATATTCTTTGAATATTTGATAGACATAATATTTTCTCAAAACGAATATTACAAGAATAATCCAGATCTTTTCTTCCCCTTCAAGAAAAATTCGAATTTTGTCACCCCGTATCCATTAAAATTCGATCAAGAGAGTGTCATCGTGATAATATCTGAATTTGTCCTTACTTGCGGGCTTGAGGTGCCATCACGGGTCTAGATCGGGCTCTAATTAAAGCTTTTATGGATATTTAATCGAAAGCCCTAATTAAGTAACTAAGCTAGAATGGACTAAACATAACACAAAGGTTAACCCAACTAGCCCGTATGAAATTTGGCACACTTTATTGCGCTTAGTCTAAAATTCATGATGTGTCCTGATCCAACTGCTTGTGAAATTAAGCTCAATTGACTCACCTAAATGCGGTGACACAACTGACAGACAATAATTATGCAAAGTATGAGGAATTTATTATTTTTTTTTGGTGAGAAATATAATTAAATCTCATTTTGTGCTAAAATAATTTTTCTAAAAATTATAATTAAAATTTAGGTGTCAACACTAGCGCCTAAATCAATAGGCCATTTGGCTTCCCTTTCGAGCAATACCGTAAACTTTATTTGCTTTTTCCCTTCCGGTCAGAAAAGGGGGATCGTGATAAGATAACAAAAATAGGACCAAACGGGACGCAAATAATCAGCAAATTCTTGAGCTCCTGGCCACAGCTTCTCACACTGAACGAGCAAAAAGTTGTCCCAATTATTTAAAAGGTCAACGATAGAGATCGTCGAAACGAAGTCCAGTCCAAATGTAAACCTTGACCATTAAATAGAAAAACAAGACAAGACATGTCAACAAAGCAGCAACAGTTTAGCTGTCGTGATTAGCAAATCAGCTCCATTTCTCGTACCTCTAGGAATTCATGCTCGAGGGAACAGTAAGAAACCTGAAAGGGTTTTCGATCATCACGGAGAATTGAGAGGTGTCAGTTCCAAACATGATATCTACCGTTGGTCAAATCTGACACGTAAAAGAGCTGACAAAGGGAATTCAATATGTCTAGATGATGCAAATTCTATAAATGCCCAATTAAACTAAGGATTTCTTTTAGCGACCAACAAGATGGGCACTCCGTTTCTCCGGCTTCCTTAAGAATCGATTGCTACCTATGCAAAGGTGAATGAGCTATCGAAAAATGAGTTGATCGATCAACACCTTATCATTGCCACATTACCGCCTTTATAAAAGAGTCGAGGCACCACAAAGTATCAAAGTTCTTGAGGGAAGCTATGATATGTATTCAAGTAGATCGCTTCCATGAAATATCAAGTTCTTCCAAGTCGTTTAGGCGAGAAAGTTGTGGCAAGTTGGGACTCTGGCAAGAGAGCGACAGATGTGTTAAGCTAGAAGGTAGCTCTGGCACCAACCGAAGCTCCTTACTGCCTCCTTGTCTAAGGTGTTGGAGAGAAGAAAGATTCCATATGCTTTCTGGTAGATCATATATTGCACACTCACGAATGTCAAGATGCTGCAACTTCTGTAAATCCCCAACTGAGCTAGGGATTTTTCTTAATGACTGACAACCACGAGCACTCAGTTTCTCTAGCTTACCCAGAGAGCCAATTGACATAGGAATTTGTATAATACCAGAGGAATCTAAAACAAGTTCTTTTAGCTCTTCTAACTCGCCCACTTCTCTTGGTAGCACCTTGAGACAGCCACAGCCACTCAAGTCCAAAGAAACAAGGCTCTTGACTTTGCCAATACAAGGGTTGACCCGAACCAATTTGCGACACTTTTTCAAGATGAGAATCTCCAATTTTTGTAAGGCTGAGAGATCGGGAGTACATCTCAAATTTTCGCACCATGAAAGATCAAGAACTTTCAGCTGCTTTGCCTCCTATACAAAAGGAGAATGAACTGTCAAAAGAAAAAATGACTTGATGAAAAAATAAAACAAAACAGACAAAAATCACAAAGGATTTGCTTTTCCCATCTTACCGTGATTGAACACCATCCACTCCAATTGTCTGTGATCTTACTGTATGACAACTTTAGTACCACTAATCCCGATAGATGCAAATTAGTTGCCGAAAAAAGGCGGTCGGGGAAACCCCACTCAAACCATCTTAGTTCAGAAAATACTTTGTTAAAGTCTCCGCTTAAAACCGCACGCCCCAAGTGAAGGAACCTTAACTTTGGTAACTTTTCAAAGTGTTGCTTTGTGTATTCCACGCCATACCAAACGTGGCGGAGAGAAATTGCCTCGATCATTTCAGTTCCCTGTATATCAAACCAATCAAATAAGTGTCTAAATTGATTTTTAACTTTCCAGTTTTTGCTTATTTAAATCTTGAACTCATATAATTTGTCAACTGTCTACTCTTGATGCGTAAACTCCCATTTGGTTTTTGATAATCTTTTGAAATTGAATGATACATTAAATCTTGACATGAGAATACAAAGGAAATAACTTCTTGGTTAACAAATCTAAGACAAACGCACCTCAATGTTTTACCTTTAGCTTTTTGAAAGAAATTGTTTGATAGTGCCCCACTTGTTAAGTAGACAAGGAAGCACCCGGTTTTGAGTTCACTAACTATTCTTGTGAAGTGTTTAACCATTGTCTTGAAAACTGAAACTTCACCTGTAAACTATGTGCTTAACTTGAGGCAATATGAAAAACTGAAGTGCTTAAGAACTAAATGGCGAAAACAGTCAGTGGATTAATTCAAAATTAATTCGATTTAGTATGAACTTAATTTTGAAGTAATTTTGGTCGGGAGATTAAAAGAGAATTCATTCCCTTAAAGAATAGTATAAACAACTGTCAGAAGATGTATGTGGCCAGTAATGCAGGAGACAATTGATGCATGTGGAAGTTATATGTGTTGAAGTTATTGTTGTTGTCCCACATCACTTATGAATGAGTGTTGTATGCTCTTTATATTCATGTGGTCTCCCTCCACCTAATAACTTAAGCTTTTGGGTTGGACTTTCTAACAATATGCAGATGGCTTTGGATTGAACGCCTCTTTCGAATGCGGTTGCCTACTTGGATTTCTTGATAAGAAAACGATTAAGAAGTCTTAGTTGATAAATTATAACTACTTGTCGAAAGAACATGATTTGCACTTCCATATGTGCATAATCGAGAGAGCTTAGTATACTATACTCATTGTAGTTTGTCAAAAGTTTCCACGCCATGCACATATGTTTTACGAAAGTCACATATAGAAGTAGGATATTACAAAATATATAAAACCATAATTAAATAGCCAAGAAAATTGGAAATTAGTCCCATAAATATTCCAAAATCATATTGAAATCATCTTACCATTTTTTATTTTTTCCCTAAACTATTTAGCATCTTTCAACATTTATCTTTGCTCCAAAAGATTCGACTTTTATTCATTTTCAAACACCCATATGGTGTGCTCTTTTTGCTAATGTTAAGAATAGTTATTGACTTAAACAAATAGTGTGACATTGAATCATGTAAATGAACTAGGGTTAACATTGAATAATGAAATGACACGAACATTGACAATTCAAGTAAAAGATAAACTTAGTTTAAAAATTCTGTCCATGGTTAAATTGATATACAACAATCGAAAATTGGTTTCCTTAAGTCATAGGAGCACTTTCCGACCCCAAAAAAGAAAAAAAAAATAAAAGTCATAGGATCACTTAGACCCAAAAAACAAAAATTGTCATAGGAGCACCACAATACTTCCGGCCGTACCAGAAAGCAAGCACACTTGATAAACACGAGATTTTTTTTTTCAATGTCGCTGTTCTGCTTAATTTTAGTTATTATAATTAGCATGCATTATCCATCTATTATTGCAGTCTTTAAAATTACCATTTTTGTCAAGTAGATATGAAATTACATGATTTTAGTGAACGAGCTTTTCGTGGGGAACCATAGTTAAAGATCTTAAAATAATTGTAGATTAAACTTTCGACAGATACAATCTATGTCAATGAATTTGAATTTGAACTAAATAATGTAACTTCTTAATCATTGGAGTACTAAATTTTTTTAGATTTTTACCTCAAAGTAGGAGCATCTGTTCGTACTAGTTAAAAAAAACTTGAATAGCCATGTTAAATGTACAAAAATATGAGGGAGATTTAAAGAAAAGGGAGTGGCATATGTTACCTTTTCTTCTCTTAGTATGTTGGAGGCTTCCTCAAACTCCCATAGTCTGCTACGTTTCTCATGCGATGGTTCTTCGAGAACAACGCTCCTCCCAAGATCTCGCAGTTGATCATGCATACTTAACTCACCATCATCTCCAATTTTTATTAAGCACCTCAGCATCAACTCATCAATTCCTTGTCTTGGATAGAACCCACATGCGTCCCACATGTACGTGACGAGTTCCTTGTTTTCGCCAATAAAGAAACAAGCAATATCTAGGAAAATCTCTTTATGTTCATCTTCTAATGCATCATAGCTTATTCTCAAACTCTCTTTGACATCTTTATATGGTTTTTCTTTCAATTTCTTCAGCAAGTCTTCCCATACCCCTGTTATTTTTCTATACAAGTATGAACCTATAACCACGAGAGCCAAAGGTAGCCCACCCATGGTGGATACGATACGACCAGATATATCCTCAAGGTCCCTTGGAGGATAGTCCATACGAAATGCATGTGCATAAAATAAAACCAAAGAATTCTTCACATCTATTTCACTCATTTGATGCTCATAGTCTACTTGAAATTTAGATTGATCAAGAACAGCTTTATTTCTAGTTGTAACAATTATAATACTTCCAGAAGCAAACCAGTTACGTTCTCCAGCCAAAGCATCCAGCTGAGCCTTATTATCTATATCATCCAAGAGAATGACAACCCTTTTTCCTGATAATCTAGATTTGATGATATTAGTTCCCATATCAAGTGTAGACACTGGATTATTGTCGTGTAGCATCTCAGATATTAGTTGACTCTGTAGATACTCAATATTATGGCGCTTGGTAGTTTCTGCAACATTTGGAAGGAAGCTGACATGATCAAATTTATTCGAGAGTTGATTGTAGATGCACTTGGCAAGAGTTGTCTTGCCTATTCCGCCCATGCCGTAAATTCCAATCATTCTAGCATTGTCGGAACGAATGTCTGTCCATTTCATAATCTTCTTCAAATGACCATCAAGTCCAACTAGCTCCTCTGGAACAAGTAGAGGAAAATGTTTCCTTAGCTCTCTTTGAACAGCTTCGACCACATGTTCTACCAATTTTCCCTCGTGCCTGTCAAGCAACAAACACAATGAGAGACTATGAACCTAGACATGGTTCATGCTAATCTGATCCTTATCAACTGAGTCAATCCCCGCTGGCAATAGGACGTTGGTTTTATTTGGTGGTGTTCAAGCCCAGGAAGATTTAACTATTGGAATCCTTTGAAGGCATTTTTTTTTTCAAGTGATTGATAGTATTGGCCGGAGGGGTTGTCTTTTTCTTTGTTTTTTGCTCTGTAGGGGAGACAATTGTAAAATTCTTGGGCACTAAAGGATTACTAGGTTTTAGTTGTTGCTGATTTAGCTTCTGGGAACATATTGGGGAGGACCATGGTGGTTCATTGGGGTCTTGGGGATCTTCTTCTTCTTCTTCTTCTTCTTTGCGAGCATATAGTGGAAGTAGATCATCCATACTTCATCGCTTTTGCATGAATAGGAAAAACTTATTAAAAAAAAACAAAAAGGTGGAAGAGACGTACCCATTAGCACATTCATTGGATTCCCATCCTTGTAAGCCAGTCACGCCTTTAAGTGCTTGTTGCACTTTATTGATTTCTTTCTGATCGAAACCGAAAAGATCCTTACGCGAATGGAAGGCTTCCCCAAATCTTCCCTTCAGATGCCTCACGTCCGATGATTTCACTTTGTAAAAAATGGGCAGAACTTTATGTGACTTGCTCTTCTTGCAGTCCATGACATGAATAAGCTCGCGAAGGCACCATTTGCTTGAAACATAATTTTCGGAGATGATGGGGATAGAAATCTTGGAACATTCGATGGCACCGAGGAGCGCGGGACTAAATTCCTCGCCCTTTCGGATGCTGTCCTCGTCCCTGAACACGCAAATTCCTGCAGTTTTCAGTCTATGATAGAGGTGATCGGTGAATCCATTTCGGGTATCTTTGCCATGAAAGCTCAAGAACACGTCGTATCGACCGCCGCCTCCTTCAGCGGGTTTCGGAGGGCAGGGTGAAGAAGAGGATGCTCCCTCAGTGCTCTCTTTTTCTTCTGCAACAAGCATCGCTTTGGTTGCCTAGCTCAGACTCTGCACTTTCTCCATGGAAGTCTGATAGGCAAAAATGAAGATAGGGATGCCTTCCCGCTGCACACAAAGGCCAAGATAAACAATTGAAATGGTTGGCTGGTGGTGAGCATATGCTTTCTGGGTGGAGAGCATATGCTTTCTGAACGATTCCAAATACAAAATCTTTAATGAACCAGTCCCTATCGATTAATCTAATATTAAAAAAATAAAAAATAAAAATCCTCCCTTCCCCCCGGCCCCCACCAGTAGCATTTCCTGAGGCCTCTCTCCCCCTCCCCTCACCCTTTTTTGCTGTCCTCTCGTATAGAAGCTTTTCTTTTCTAATTTAACCTAGATCTGAAACCTTTTTTATTTCATTTTTTAGAAATTTATATTCCGATCTAATTCAAATTTGAGATTTTTGGAGTTCTTGCATGGACTTGGGCATGCTTTGATGATGGTAGGCTTGTTGTGCTTTGGCCCTTCTGTGGGCTTTCATCGAAGAAAGCAGGCTTGATAGGCATGGAGATAAATAGTATGGCGTTCAAAAAAGTCTTACTTAAACATCTTTCCTTTCACCATAAGGCATAAAGAAAGCAAATCCAACTTCATTTTCAAGGGCTCGAACCTACTCTGGACCATACCATCTTGGCTCGCTTAGGGATGCATGACTAGCAACTACTCCTAAATTCGGACTAGGAGCAACTATATTGGTTGTGGGGCAATTCAAAAGACTTAGAGAAAGACTGCAACTACTGCCATTCCTATCCCACGTATTTGCTGGACTCTACTCAACCGACAGCAACTCTAACTTCCACAAGATCTCTAGATGGTTAGAAAGTAGCATTAGATGTCTGGGATGTAACATAAGTCCCACCGAGAACAGCAACTAAACGAAAGGGTTTATGCTTTGGCTAAACGCCTATGCTATGCCAGCTATGGAAGATGAATGATGACTTTATCTTAATGCAACTCCAACAATCTAGTTTGAAGGCCGGTATAACTTACATATACCAGACTACCGCCAGATCTGGGTGGGGCCCTTGGAGAATAGAGCAGCATTTGCTTATATTCCGCGCCGAGGATTTGTGCTTGTGGGCTAGGGTGAATATTGCAGACCAGCGAATTTGGTGGTCAACAATTGTTCGAACTTGGTAAAGGTTGTCGCAGCACCTTTAGTAGGACAGAGGACTTATCGCGATGCCCGCGGACCAATCCAGTTTCGAACGAGATCAGAGGAGTTTCATGAAGGTTTCGCTCGTGTCAAATCTATACTCGTTCGACCTTTTTACTCCGCTCAGTGACGGTGTCGGGGATGCCAAACTTAGGTACGTATCGTCGAAAGGCAAACCCATAGCAATAAATAGAGTTTTCGGTGTATGCTTATTATGAAGACGGATTCGGTGATCAGCCGCCGATTATGGTGTGAAGAAATTATAGATGTGCTCTTTGAGCTTGTAACCCATAACCTTGTTCTGATAATTTGTTTTGTTATCCGAATAACTGAGATGTATTTTGGTTTACGGTTGAAATGTGATATTTCTTTCTTATCTCTCGAGGAAATGAATGAAATGTGATGTTATTATTGACCAAGGAATTGGCAAAATGACACAAATAGTCCATGAACTTTGGCAGAATATGTAATATGGTCCTTGGACTTTTAATTTGTTCAATTAGTCCATGAACTTAGCAGAATGTGCTATTTGATCCATAAACTTTTGGCTTGTTCAATTTAGTCCCTAAACTTTTAGTTCATGTTCAATCTAGTCCCTGAATTATAGGAAAATGTTCAATATAGTCCTTTTGTTAATTTAAGATCAGGGATAACGTTGAACATTTTCATGTAGTCCAGGGACTAAATTGAACATTTACTAAAAATTTTGGGATTGAATTAAACAAGTCAAAAGTTTATGGATCAAATTGCACATTTTACCAAAGTTCAGAGACTAAATTGAACAAATTAAAAGATCAGGAACCAGATTACACATTCTGCCAAAGTTCATGGACCATTTATGTAATTATCCCGAAATCTAATATTAAAAGTTGTTGACATCGTACTGTGCATTGAACATTTTCTCTTTCCAGGATGCCTTGCCTATTAGACGCATACACTTCCATAATTGGATGAAACTCCCACCAACTAGATTTTTAATCGGTGAATTACAAATTATATGCATTGCTCACATATAAAGTTAAGTAAAGTTAAAATGGTGGTGTCCATATTTTATGAGACATTCTCGGATGCATATGAGTCAAATGCATCCCAATCTTAAATCATGTGAGTGTCACGTGAGATCCACTAATATCAAGAATTTAAGTACATTGAGCTCCCATGTATTCAGATCGTTTGGAATTTATACGTATGTGCTCCAACCATGCCTTTGATCAGTGGTTCAATGTAAGCGTCTATTGAAAGCACGTGTGTGTATATATAATTATTAATATTCATAAAATACAGTACCAAATATACGTAATCAATAAAAAAGAAAGCAAAATTTATAGAAATGACACGTGAATTTGAATGTCGTTTGAACAAAAATCTATATTGCAAAACTAGAAACATGAAAAACAAAACAATAAACTCTCTTTCTTTTGGCCGCTTCTTGGCTGGTTTTCTCCTTAAGCTGCTGTTTTGGCCGTGTAGTTTCTTAGGTTGCTCTGGCCGGTTTTGTTGGCCCTTGCTCTTTCCTCTATTATTCTTGATGTTCACCTTTTGGCCGCATCACCTTTGTACCATCTTGGACTTGGAGTCCTCTTTGGTACAATTTTTTTTTTCGGCTTCATCTTGTTCATTGGCCCTTTGGAAAGTATATACATACTTACTTTACTAAAAAAAAACGATAAACTCTCTCTCTCTCATTCTCTTTCTTATCTCTCAGATCGTATTTAGTAGTCCAGGTTTGCGTAGCCTCTGCATGGTGACATTGGTGGTCATTGTTTTAGATCGTGGCCATTGTGGAAGGGGCGGACACAATCCTAGATCTCATGTTTTTTCCTTAGGTTTCAATTAATTGAATTTTATATTATTTTTAATTGTATAATTTAATTGAATAATTTTTTATCTATAATTTTATCTTAAAGTATACCAAACAATTGATAAAATTACATATGTCCATTTTTATTATCGAGAAGATTTAATATCCCACTCTATGCTATCCTCTATCAATTAAAATCCCGACAATCTGGCCCTTCGCCAATTTCCCTTCTCTCAACCAGAGTTAGCTCTTCCCTAACCAGGGTAGCTTTTTGGAAACATCCTCGATCTCGGTTGGTCCTGGTCACTTCGAGCTCCCCATCTTTGGGGCTTTTTTTTTTAAATAATACAAAAAAAATTCATATTTACAAAAATAATACTAAAAAAAATATATTACAAATTTAGGTCTCCCTCGGCGGATCAACCGCCGAGGGAGACCTTGGGGCCCACCGGCGGGCCCCCTCCCTCTCCCTCGGAGCTGGGAGCCCGCCGGGGGACCCCCTCCCCTTCCCTCGGCAACTGAGTTGCCAAGGGAAGGAAGGGCCTGCAGCTTTTTGCTGCAGGCCCACGTGGGGGGCCCCACCCCCACCCCACCCCTCCCCTCACGCCCCCATCTCCCTCCACTTCATTTTTGTTTTTTTGTTTTATTTTTTTAATATGTTTTTATTTTCTTTTAATAATTTTTTTAGTTGTTTTATATTTGATGGAACCGCAAAGGATCAACATTTACGTAAAAAAATATTTAGGCGTCTTAATTCCGAGAAAAGTGAACAAACGAACGAACAAGACGATGACGTTGACTCGCTGGGCCCCAGATCGATCACATTTACGTAAAAAAAATATTAACGCGCCTCATCTCGTAGGAAAGTGAACGAATGAGCGAGGAAACTGCGTTCGCTCGCGAGACGATTGTATTTACGTAAAAAAATATTTATACGTCTCGACTCCAAGAAAAGTGAGCGAGGCGACGCTCGCGGAGCGATCATATTTATGTAAAAAATATATTAAGGCGCTCGTCTTCGAAGAAAGCGAACGAACGAGCGAGGCCATGACATTCGCTCACGTTGCTGCGGAGCGATCATATTTATGTAAAAAAAATATTTTCTCGGAATCGAGGGGCGTTAAATATTTTTTTTACGTAAATATGATCGCTTCGCGGCATCGTGAGCAAATGTCATCGCATCGCTCATTCCCTCGCTTTCTTCGAAGACGAGCACGTTAATATATTTTTTACATAAATATGATCGCTCCGCGAGCGTCACCTCGCTCACTTTTCTTGGAGTCGATACGTATAAATATTGTTTTACGTAAATATAATCGTCTCGCGAGCGAACGCAGTTTTCTCGCTCATTCGTTCGCTTTCCTACGAGACAAGGCGCGTTAATATTTTTTTACGTAAATATGATCGCTCTGTGGCCCAGCAAGTAAACGTCATCGCCTTGTTCGTTCGTTCACTTTTCTCGGAATTAAGACGCCTAAATATTTTTTTATGTAAATGTTGATCCTCCATCAAATATAAAACAACTAAAAAAATTATTAAAAGAAAATAAAAACATATTAAAAAAATAAAACAAAAAAACAAAAATCAAGAGGAGGGAGAGGGGGGCGGGAGGGGAGGGGAGGGGTGGGGTGGGGTGGGGGGTGGGGCCCCCCACGTAGGCCTGCAGCAAAAAACTGCAGGCCCTTCCTTTCCTCGGCAACTGAGTTGCCGAGGGAAGGGGAGGGGGTCCCCCGGCGGGCCCTCAGCTCCGAGGGAGAGGGAGGGGGCCCGCTGGTGGGTCCCAAGGTCTCCCTCGGCTGTTGACCCGCCGAGGGAGACCTAAATTTGTAATATTTTTTTTAGTATTATTTTTGTAAATATGATTTTTTTTTTGTATTATTTAAAAAAAGAGCTCTTATCTTTGACCGAAATCTTAAAAAAAAAAAAAAAAAGCTGAACGGCTGTCTTCTTGCTTTTTGAAAGCTCCCCGTATTCCTTGTCCGTTCGAGGCTTCGAGCACGCAAGAATCTTTCTCCAATTCCCGTTTTTATCCTTTTGCCGGGTTTTTTTTTCCCAATTTAATATTTTTTAAAAAAATATCTACAAAATTAGTTACTATTTGAAAGTATTTACGGATTTGGGTCTCGCGCGCCGAATAGAATAGCGCGCGAGACCCATGCCCTACTATAAGCAGCACGACGCTCCTTATGCCCTGCTTTTATAGCAGCGCACATGGACTGCCATTTTTATTTTTAAGTTGCTTTTAGTTGCTCGGCACTCATTCCCCTTTTTTTTAACTATTTTATTTTAATCATTTTTTACTTTCTTTTCCTTGTTTTCTTTAATTTTTTTATTATTTAATTTGTTTTCAATTAATTATTTTTTAATTTTTTTCTTGTCGCTCTGCTACCCCCGTCGCCACACTCGTTCGTTCGCTCGCTCGATGACACGCCTCGATTCCGTGGCCCCGTCACCTCGCTCGTTCGTTCGTTCGTTCGCTCGCTCACTCGCTCGTTCGTTTGCTCGCTCACTCGCTCGTTCGTTTTTCTTTTTCCTCGTCACTCCGCAGCCCCGTTGCCTCGCTCGTTCATTCATTCGCTTATTCATTCGTTCGCTCGTTTGCGGAGTAACGAGGAAAAAGAAAAACAAACGAGCGAACGAACGAACGAGCGAGCGAGGCAACGAGGCCACGGAGTGACAAGGAAAAAGAAAAACAAACGAGCGAACGAGCGAACGTCATCGATTGAGGTGATGAGGCTGCGGAGTGACGAGGAAAAAGAAAAACGAACGAGCGAGCGAGCAAGGCAACGGGGCCACGGAATCGAGGTGCGTCATCGAGCGAGCGAACGAACTAGTGAGGTGACGGGGGTAGCAGAGCGACGAGAAAAAAAATTAAAAAATAATTAATTGAAAACAAATTGAATAATAAAAAATTAAAAAAAAAACAAGGAAAAGTAAGTAAAAAATGATTAAAATAAAATCGTTTTAAAAAAGGGGAATGTTGCTCGGCACTTTTGAGTACTGAGCAACAAAACACAACTTAAAAAAAAATTGCAGTCCTTATAGCAGCGCGCAAGCACTGCGCGCCGTAATAAGCAACGTGCAAGCACTACGCGCCGCAATAAGCTGCGCGCTGCTTCGTGTGCGCGCTAGAGACCCAAATCCGTAAATACTTTCAAATAGTAACTAATTTTGTAAATATTTTTAAAAAAATATTAAATTGGAAAAAAAAAACCCCCTTTTGCCCACTTGTTATGATTTCCTTTTTCCTCGTTTATTGATCCTCCGTGCGGTCTTTTTGTGTGCCCGTGAACTCCAACCCGGGTATTTGAAAGTGGCTTTGTGATAGCAGATGTCGATCCCACAATACTTTTCTCACGGTCTAGAGTTAGATTTAAATTTGAGTATTCTTCTATCCCGATCTAAAGGTATATCTAGGATTTACAAGGCGACTTATGTGTTTTACCAATCTGCCGGTGTTGTTGGTTTCTCTTTACGGTGATGGTACTGGGATGCCGAATATATAGAGGATTTACAAGCATCCATTGCGTATGAAAAGGCCGTAGCTGGAGAGGAAATTCTCGATGTGTATCCATTACAGATAATGATGCAAGATTTAGTGATCAACCACCGATTGTACTTTAATACCAAGATAGATCGGTCTTTATCTTTGTGCAATAAGCGAGTCCCTGCAATTGTACCAAGTTGATTTTACTTTTCATATTTACGTGTTTTGTGGGATTTGCATTTCTTTGTTGAAGTTATGTACATTCATTTCATGTGAAATGAAAATTTTCCTATGGACAAAAATATACAAAAGAACTCCAACCTGTATGCGCGTGTGTGAGAATGTGAGACAAGAGTTGTGACATTCTGAATTTCCGTCCCTCAAGGCTTGGGTTATGGAATGGGGCTTTTAAATTGAAAAATGAAAATGGGGAATTCCAATAATTAATTTGGATTGGACGTCGCCTAGTCGAGGATGAAAATTAGCGAAAAAATGGAATTTCGGACGAAAGGTGTGAAAAGACCATTTCGCCCTTGGAGAGCTAGCCTTGTCTTAACCTTTAGAGGTGGGCATTTTGGTCAATTAAGCACCCCTTGGAGCTGCCGAAAAGATGAGGGCAGATTGGGAAGAAAAATGTGGATATTATTGATGCAAAGCCAAGTGCAACTAAATGGATGTCTTTCATTAATTATCCACTAGCTTAAATTTCTAAAAGCTTGACTAAAGGTGGATTAAGCCTCTCTCTCTCCTCCTTCCTTCAGCCATTTGGACGCCAACTTCTCTCCCCACCAGCCAATTCCTTCCTCTTCTTCTTCGTCCCTCAACTTCAGCCAAGAAGCTCCCACCCAACCACACCAGACCGACGACTTCGCCGCCATCGAACGCCACTTCCGGCGAGCACCGTAGCTCACGCCGACCACCAGCACCTAGCTCTGCCTCTTGCCGACCAGCTCCAATTGGAATTTCAGCATTTGGCCACTTGAGGAGCTCCGGCCAACCTCTCTCTCGAAAGCCGACGGATTTCGCCGCAGCAGAGGGTAAGCCTTCATTCAGTGTCCATAGGACCTCGAATCACTTCAAATTTTCGGTGGTAGTTTGTAGACATGTAGCACACTTGTTTGCTGAGCTGTGGTGACAAGTTGAGTAGAATTTGATGGAGATTTGATGATGAAATGTTGCTGTGTTTGAGGAACAGAAAACTGCCCAGCTCGCCCAGTTCTGTTGTCCCGTTTCGTACGAGCGACCCCTCCGGTGAGCTTTTGGCCGGCCGCTGACCATCATAGGTTAGTTTAAGATGTTCTTGACAAGCTCCAATTAGTTTTACTATTTTTGGAGGTCTGGTTAATTTATGGTGATTTTTGGAAGAAAACCGAATAGGTTTTGAGCTAGCTGAGAGAGGGCCATGATTCAGCCCCTTAAAGACTTCAATTGGTTCCGAACTTTTTATGGGAGTTACATGTCATGTAGTACTATGTTAACTGAGCTTGGGTCGCTGATTTGGCTAAGTTTCGATTAGGTTTCGATTGTTGAATCGATGTGGTTTTTAAGAGCAGAATCTGACCGCCGATGGGACTAAGATGAAGTGAGCTGTTCGAAATTCTTAGGAGTGCTATTTAGTTTCGAAATTCATCGTGAGACTACATAACATGTGGATTAAGGTTTTAACAAGTGAAATTGATGAGAAATTGGAACTCAAGGCTGATTTATGGGCTGTTTGTGCATATAGGAGCAGAATCTATTTTTGTCATGTTTTGATTCTGAGTAATCGGTTCTGTTGGGGGGCTATTGAGGTGACCCCGTGCTCTAAAATTATTATTAGGACATATTAAAATGTCAATTGAGGTGTTATTGAGGTGCACGAGTGGTGGAGTCGAGATTGGAATAGATAATTGGCTTAATCGTTGGATTGTCGCTGAATTGTATTGCTACCATGTTTTGGACAGCGGTGATCTTGAGTTGATTCGAGCTCGACGAGGTGTTTTCAGAGGACTTTTGGCTAGCTCGGACGGAGGTGAGTGGTTGATGGAATGCCGAATGGCCGTGAGTAGGAAGGAGTCGTGAAGGCTAGTTTGCCATAGAACCGTGTCCTCATGATTGAATTGATAACGTGTTTGTTAGTGTGTTCTGCTCGCCGATGTGGTGATATGATATACGATTCTTGAATTATGTTTTATGAAAAAGCATGTCCATTCCTTTTTGGCAAGTAATTGATTTGTACTCTAATGCCTGAAAATTCCTCGCCGTGGAAATGCAACTGAATATTTGCTATGATGAATCTTGGTTGATTGACTTGAGGAATTGAGCTTGTGAGCCATGAGAACATACGGACGGCGGCAAGTATCTTGATGAAATGAGGGCTTAAAGCCGGTGGTACCCTGATGCGCCTTATAAGACGCGGGGTCGCGTATTAAGAAATACCCTGATGCGCCTGAGATGACGTGGGGATGAGAATTGAAAACACTTTGATGCGCCTATGATGACGCGGGGATTGCATGATAAAACACACCCTGAGGCGATCTAATCACGGGGTTGTGGTTGAAGTACACCCTGAGGCAATCTAATCGCGGGGTTGAGAAATGAGGCACACCCTGAGGCGTTGTGATCGTGGGGTTGTGATTCAAAGTACATCCTCTTCTGGAAATGTGAAGAGAAATGGAGTCACCTCTTATTTCGAAATGACGGAATTTATGCTAAGCTGGTTCGGGAGCTTGTTCACTTGATGCTTTGTGAAATGCATGCCTTGTTTTACCTAATGATTGCATGTTGATTGTTTAGTTCGGTGGGACGAATGGCCTAATTTTGGATTAGGACAGCTCGCTAAGATTTGTATCTCACCCCAGTGGGGGCTTAACTTTTCAAGTCCCAGGCGAAGAAAGCCTGAACTTTGAAAGGAGTAGCACTCGAGGAAGTGGGTGATCTTAGAGATGATATCCTGCATAGTGGAAATCTTTAGTTTTGACCATTGTGAAGATATTGAGGTGTACTATTTTCTGTCCTAAGTCATCTTGACTTTATTAGTGTAGGGAGTAATTTTTCGCTTCCTCCTGTTTACGACTGAAATGATGAGAGCCGAAGGATCCTGGACGGCACATCTTATTTAACGAGCAGTGGGATAGTTCGCGGGCTTGTTGGGTCGGGGCGTGACATAACTATATAAGTGGTATCAGAGCAAGGTCAGCTCGATCCAATTAGGTCGAGACTTGGAGTGATAAGGAGTGATGGCTTGAGAACGATTGGATAATGAAACCCTTAGGATTAAGCATGGATTGTGGAATCTAGGGAATTATAGGCTTGAACTTGTGATGTATTTTAATGGTCTTAGTATTGATTTAATGGATGATCCTGAGTGATTCGATGAATAAAGCTCACAAGGGAGTAAATAGAGATTTAAGAGTCGTAAGTCTGGATTTGAGGCTGCTAGAGAATAGCCTATGAATGAAAGGTCAATTGGGGTATACGATCGTGATGGTGGTTTGTCGAAAACCCAACTTGAGAAGCATGATTTATAAAGAGATTACTGGCATTAACGGATTTAGGCTTGAATTGCATTGTATCTTGAAGGTTTAGTTACCAATTGCTACTGATAACCTTGGATGGTATGAGACGTGGTGTATACAAGGAAGCGGATAAGGAATATTTTGATTAAAGATCAGTTGAGATCAAGTGTATGTGGATTTAACTTGAATAGCGACTAGACTTGAGGTATGCAGTTGAATATAGGCAATTGATCTGTGAGATACAATGGTCATTGGTGGAACCAGAGATTTTCTATAATTGAGGTTTGATGAGGAAACGATTGTGGTATGATAAGTGGGGAAAACGAACGCGCTGTGCATGTGTTTGTGGCCTTGGAACGAAAGCTGATGAGGGTGCGTGCATGAACTTATCGCTGTTGGACTTAATAAACTGTCGCTTGGTATGGGACAAGTTGATGGGATACCTATAAACCATTATGAAGCACTGTATGAGACGTGTGGAACGGGGCTTTCTCCGTAGATGTATGACTTAGGACAACCCGCAACGGCCAGGTCTGATGAGGGCGGGGGGTGATCATCGGAACAGAGAGGTCCAGACAAGGAGCGGCTCCTGGCAGGCTTCTAAGATGGTAAGAGGCAGGAATGACCCAAGTCATAACTTGAAAGGGAAAGTCTAGGTATCTGGTTGAGTTTAATTGTGGTTAAGAGATGTATGGCACGGAATTGATTTTCAAAATAAATGATCAAAAGTGGCATGGCATGTGAAATGACGCCTATGAGTAGCATGGTTGAAAGCTTTGTGCTTGGCAGCGGATACCGTTGGATAAAGAAATAAGATGCTGTGATGGGCCTGTTATGCGTGTTTTATGATTGGCATTGTATGACTGTCTTGGCCAAGATCTAACTGAAAGAATAGACGGCATGTGGAGTTTATACCCATTGATTTGATGCTTGTTGAGATTGAGGTAGCATATTGTGTTTATGCTAGAGTGGCAGATGCCCCTGGGTTAATGATATGAACGATTGAAATAGTAATTTGAGTACTTGATTGGTGTTGACCCAGTTGATTTTTAGCTTAGTTGAGGCTTGTCTAGTAATGGCTATTAATTGAGAAGTTACCTCATGGAAGTTGGCTTGATGTGTGGTTACCGCTTGAGGATGATTTGAAATCCTTTGATAATGAGCAACTAGTTGAGAGAGCACCATTGGATGGTTGATTGATGGTGAGAGAAAATGATATGAGCAGCCTGAGACTGCTAGACTTGAGTAGATGACTTACGTTTTGGATTCCTGGAGGAAGTCATGGTGGTTCAAGTGGCATCAGAATTTAATAAGGTTGAAAGACCAAAGTACGGTCGCGAAAGGAGCGTTTGGCTCGAATATACGAGATATGTGAAGATCCAGGCATTGAGATGGATCATGAGAATTGAGTAAAATCGAGCAACCGCAGTATGAGTTACTTCATTCTAAAGTGAGTGAGTGAACAGGAACCACGAGAGTTTTGAAAAGCTTGTGAAGCTATGTATAAAGTTAAGATTGACTGAGTTTGATGAAAGGATATGAATTAAAATTGCCTTCTTATGGATTGAGGGCTTCGTGGGAAAACCTTAGATGTTTTGGGTGCACTAAAGAAAGAAAGTGACACTGGCAATTATTAGCCTTAAGAAGCTGCTATCGATTGGTGAAGTGTCACCAAGGGAAGAGTTTTCCTAGAAAGCATGGAATCTGTATGGACTGCCTTCGTTGAATTGTTCGATGGAAAGTATTTTCCTGGGATTGCTCGGGAGCAATAGTTATGTGGATCCTAATGCTCTGGCAAGGATCTGAGGATGATCGATCAGTGTGAGACAAAGTTCTCAAGGTCGTTAAAGTATCTGTTAATGGTGGTCAATGACCCTTTGAGAGAGACGTGAGGTCTCCGAGTGAATTGAAATTTGAAAGCCTTTTGGCTAGTGGTTATTCCTTACCTTGAAAAATGATAATGGAATCCAGTAAGGGAAGTAAATAATTGAAAGGCGTGGGAATAAGAGAACCCATGTTCATGGATTACGAGCAAAGAAATGTTCATGATGGAATATGGAATGTGCCGGTGAAAACGGTTAATACCCTGGCATAAGGCTAATAGTGGATGACCTTTTGTTGTTGTGAGGAATATAAAAGAGACTGACGTGTCAGTCTGTCGAGCCCTGTTGATTTATGAGATCGATTGGGATTGAATCGGAACCACTAGAAGTGGTATTGTGTGTTATCAACCCTAAAGAGTAGGGTGTCGTTATTATAGGGCGATTGGACCATGAGATGGTCGTTGAGAAAAAGGAAAGTGAATGGACTTGATGGTCCTGGTTGTTCGTAATGGGAACGAAGGGTTGAGTAAGCGAAAAAGAGCGCTTATAGTGTGATTGCAGAGTGACTCGAGGTAGTCGAATTGAGTATTCGATACATGAATTAATGGAAATTAAGGGGAATGGATCCGGTCACTTGAGGTGACTGAGTCACTGGAAGGAAAAGTGTCAAACATGGTGAAATTTGAATCATGGAGCGGAGGTACTGCTGTTGGTGCAGACTCCAAGATGAACACTCTAGGGAATGGGAAGGACGGGTGAATTCGAAGTAAAAGAATGCCACTGAAGTGTACCGTTTCCTTCATAGGGTAAGAGATCCTGATGTGAAAGGAAGATGAAATATTAACTGTCTCAGTATTGAGATTGAGCGTCTGGACAGAGAAGGAAGATGCAGAGCTTGAATGGCTCCTGGAAGTGAAGTCTAATAGACTGTCCTTTAGACAACATTGAATTTCAGGATAATGTCAACGTTCGGTTGAACGGATGAAGTCGAGATAAAGTTGCATTAGTTGGGTGTAGAACCTAGAGGCTAAGGAATTCATGCTCCCTAGGGAGAGAGTGACAAAAATGAACAAAATGTTGTAAAGACCAGGTGGAGATCCATGAGAGTGGAGGGCCAAGATATGGGCTCTCAGGTGAATGGTATCGTAGACTGTTGAAGTGATTTGACACTTTGTAGTAATGAGGTGGATCGCAGTTGAATTGGGTGTTACTGTCTAGAGAGGCGATGGTTGGACTCATTTAAGGAGTCATGAGAAATGTGAATGACCTTCGAGAGTAACCTATGGACTCTAAGAGATGCTCGTTGTATGTTAATTGTGAAGAGCACGAGTTGTAGGCCTATCGAGGTGAGATTCATTAGTTGTGGGATTTATGAAAAATGAAATCCACGTGGAGCTTTTGTGGATTGAAATAAGTGACGAATCGACTGGGGTCGATGAGAGTTGTTGAAACTGGAAGTTTCTTGGGATGAATGAATTGTTATAGAGAGAACGTGGAAGGATTACCCACGAGAATTATCCCACTGATGAGATGGACCAAGGATGAGACATAATGTGGAGGGGTGAATGAATGTGATGAGTCTTCGAGGGCTTGAGTCAAGATGACGACTACCCTGATAATGGTGTTCCTGCTTAGAATCGAAAGAGCCGAAAGAATCATGATGATGTGACGTGAAAAGGAAATTTGAGTCGTAGCAAGGCAGATTAAAATGGGATGTGTAAATACGCCTTGACAATATTACTATATGAGTGGAAATGCGCGGTACATGATTGGAGATGAGTTGTGAATGTCCTCGTGATAAAGATTGAGAAATCTTGTGTAAGTGGAAGAAGATATTGAGTATGTATCTACCACAAGAGTATAAGGTAGTACGAAAATATTACCGAGAGGAAATTGAGCAAGAGGCAACGCCGATAGGCGAAATTACTTGTGAATATTGGAGCGTCGTTTGTGCAAAGAAAGACCTCGCAAGTTATGTGAACTATAAGAGATTGAGAACATTGATTGCCAAAAAGGGGATCGAAAGAAAGTCACGTGAAACGAAGAGTTTACCCAAGTGTTGCTACTGCGACGTTCATATCGCTAAGGAATGGTGAATTAAGTAGTGGGTGCTCCTAATTGGGAACTAAGCGTGGTGTAATTGGTCATGGAGGGATAGATCTTCCCTCGAGAAATAAGAGGTTCAACTTTTAAATTGGAAACTTGCCAATTGACAAGTTGACGACTACTAAAAACACCTAGCTTGAAGGACGGAAGGGAATTGAGGTATTGTCATGATTGAACCCCGATACTTAGTGGGTTATGGGAATAAATAGAACCCCTGAGGTCCCATGGCCGAAAATATGAGTCCAGTGTTGAAGGGAAACTTAAAGAGATGACCTCATCGGAAATTCAAATGGAGAGTTATAATGTCCCTTGAGAGGGCACAAGATTATGCCAAGATTTTCCTTAATACTATCGGTGATATGAATTGAGGGTTGGATTAGTCTGTCATAGGGTCGAGCATTAGACATGCCAATAAGAGAAAGGGACGTAACCACGAAAGTTGAAGGATGACTTGATCCAAGAGGATTCTCGAAGGAAATTGAGAACGAATTACTACGGATGTAGCCCTGAAGTTGATTAAGGAGTCGAAAGTAATGACTCTAGTTGGATAATAGAGAGCAAGTTGATAAAGCCCTTGAATTTCCGTTGGTATGAACGGACGTTGGAAGTGAGTGGTGCGTCGAATGGCGCGGGTACCAAAGAGCATATTTCTGCGTTGGATTAGTGATATCAACAATAAGTTTAGAGCCTGAGTTTAATATGATGTTCTGGGAAAGGCCTTCAATTGAGAATGTTATGAAAACGTCACGTAGTGAAAGGAGTTAATTTAAAACGTAAAGTACGATGGGACGTCGTTTCCCCAAAGGACTGGGTCGATAGAAAGTCGCAAATTTCGAGGACAAAATTTTGTAAAGGGGGGAAGAATTGTGACATTCTGAATTTTCGTCCCTCGAGGCTTGGGTTATGGAATGGGGCTTTTAAATTGGAAAATGGAAATGAGGAATTCCAATAATTAATTTGGATTGGACGTCGCCTAGTCGAGGATGAAAATTAGCGGAAAAATAGAATTTCTGACAAAAGGTGTGAAAAGACCATTTCGCCCTTGGAGAGCTAGCCTTGCCTTAACCTTTTGAGGAGGGCATTTGGTCAATTGAGCACCCCTTGGAGCTGCCGAAAAGATGAGGGCAGATTGGGAAGAAAAATGTGGATATTATTGATGCAAAGCCAAGTGTCACTAAATGGATGTCTTGCATTAATTATCCACTAGCTTAAATTTCTAGAAGCTTGACTAAAGGTGGATTAAACCTCTCTCTCTCCTCCTTCCTTCAGCCATTTGGACGCCAACTTCTCTCCCCACCAGCTGTTGACACCTAAATTTTGATCAACCTTTTTTCCTTTATTTTTTAAAAAAATTCATAGAAAATCTATAAAAAATTGAAAAATTGAAAAATCAATTTTGGTGACCTTGGCCAAGCTAAATGAACCATTTTGACAAAAAAAAAATAATTTTCATAATTTTTATTTTTTTTAATATTTTCGAAAATTTAAAAAAAAAAAGAAAAAGAAAGAAAAAGAAAAGAAGAAAATTAAGAAAAATAATATTTGAGGTCACAAAAATATATAAAAATAGTCGGTATTTTTATTTTATCTATTTTCTGACCTCATAAATAGTAAAATTCAGGTTTGATTTTAGGTGTTCTTTGATCATCATAAAATTGAATTTGGCAAAAATATTAGCAATAATTAAAAGAAAAAGGAGTGAATACATCATCATTTAAAAGGAAAAATAAGGGGATTCGACTAATGATTTTGTCTTCGCTTTTTGTTATTTTATTTATTATTTTATTGTTACTTTTAGTATTTTATTATTATTATTATTATTATTATTATTATTATTCTTTCTCTCTCCCCCACTCCCTCTCTTTCCCGCTCCTGCTCTCTCCCTATTTCTCTCCTCCCCCTCATCATCCCCCCTATCTCACACGCTCATCTCCCTCTTCTCTCTTCCCCTTTTCTTGTTATCGCGCCACCACCCGCCGTATTTCTTGAGTTTCCGGTCGACTGGACCGTTGGATCGTGCTGATTTTTTGTGTGCAAGGTCATCTTGATCCCTTCTTCATATCTACCGTTCGGATCTTTAAAAGGATCTCTCCAAGTGGTCGTACAACAGCTAAAACAGAAGCTGTTCCAGCCGCGGGAACTGTTCACCCGCCGGCATTTCTTCACTTTCCGATCAATTCGACCATCGGATCGAGGTGAAATTTTGTGTACAATGTCATCTCAATCCCTTCTTCATCCTCACCGTTCGGATTTGTGAAAAGAGTTCTCTTGGAAGCTGTACAACAGCTCTATCAGCAAACAAATCCTTTCGATGTGCATATTTGCTTCAAGTTCAACATCCTCCTCATCCGAGCTCGGATTACTGTCTATTTTATATTTTGTCGTATTTACTGTGTATTTATCTTATGTCGTAGCATTTCATGCATCATATAGTTAATTTGTATTGTACTGCATCTAATAAAAGTGTGCATTTTCTACATTTTACTTATTAGACCCAGAATCGGAAGGCCGAGCCTCCTGTTGGTGTCTAAATATTTGCTGTGTATTTACTTTATGTCATAGCATTTCATGCATCATATAGTTAATTTGCATTGTACTGCATCTAATAAAAGTGCACATTTTCTATATTTCGCTTATCGGACCCAGAATCGGAAGGCCAAGCCTCCTATTGGTATCCAAGGCATTTTATTCATTTATTTCCTGCAAATTATATTTTGCTACCCCAGAATCGGAAGGCCGATCCTCCTGCTGGTGGTTTATACCCCCCACACCTTGTTGCACGAACACCGACGGACTCCGACGTCGTAAAATTCACCGGATCTCATCTCATTTGCTTATGTTTATGTTGTGTAATGACTTAATATCTTCTTTATTTTTATTATAATTTGCATTGCGTTGCGTCCTATAAAAATAAAAATAAAAATGCTAGATCGGACGGCTGCAGATGAGCCACGTGTCGTGATCCGGTGATTTTCAGAATAAAAAAATATTTTTAACATTAAAAGAAATGAATTTCGAATTTTACAAAAATTAAAATGATTCGATTGTCACCGAGACGCCACGTGGCGAGTTAGGGACCGTCATATGGGATTTATTTTCAGAAATCTATAAAAAAAAAAATCAAATAAAAAAAATTCCAAAAAAATGAATTATTAAGGAAAAATTCAAAAAAAGTGAGAAAAATTGTAGAAAATTCCTAAAAAAATTCTAAAAATTTTCCAAGGCTGAAAATGACAAAAAAATTGATCTGTTTTCATTTTTTGGATTTTCTCCCATTTAATCCAAAATGACGATTTCACCCCTCAAAGGATAAATCGTCTTTGATATTCCGATGAATTGTGGAAATTACTTAGAATTTGGCGATGGGTCAGATAGGTGGCTAAACCTTATGTCTAAGATTTCCACATTTCATTCCCATTTTTAGAAAATGACGATTTTACCCTTCGAATGGTAAATCGGTTTCTAAAATTCCAGAAAATCATGAAAATTGCAAAAAATAGGAAATGAGTCAATTGAGTGACCAAACCTATTTTTGACATTGTTTTACTCCGAATTCATTCCGAAATGATGATCTTTCCCTTTTTGGGCAAATCGTCTCTTTTGTCTCAAAATTACGACTTTACCCCTGATGGGTAAAATCATGTCTAAATCATTCATAAGCTTGATTGATACTTCTTTAGGCTAATAGAGCCTTATCAGGAGTGTCATGTTGATTTGATGTGTTTATTTTGCACATTTGGATTAATTGATTTGCGCATTCTATTATTGATTGTGATTGCTAGGATAGTCATTCCTATTTGCATGAACTCCTAGATTTAGGATTTGTACCCTACTCATCTGCATGAAATCTTAAGTCAGAAAATTCAGTTAACTCAGGTACCGAAAGGGCGTCAACTCTGACAGTTGACGTAACTAAGTCCCCGAACTCATTTCTCTGGTTATCGCGGAATTGAATAGAAACTCCTGACTATTCAATAGGGTGGTCCAAACATACCCTCCAAAAAATGATTGGTGGCGACTCCATGGCATGCACACTTAGCACATGTGACCAGACCACACTGAAGGTCGACTACGCATACCTCCGTTACGATTTGGGTAACGGGCCTTGGGAGAGGACCGCGTCCGACCAGACTGGACGGCCCATTAGCCCTCGAGAGCCCACGGCCAACCACGAGAGGGACGCGACAGACTGGCGACTCCGTTGGGGACTTTAGAGAACTTGAGCCTATTAAAAAGTTAATTGGTTTCTTCTGACTTGTTTTATGCAGATGCTTTCCGAGGTGAGGTACGTACTTTAACCCTTGAGGTGTTAAATGTTTTTGCAGATTGGAGAAATAAGGGGTGTAGTCCGTGATTAACATTGTCTTATGCAGGTTGGTGTAGGAATGTATGTTGTGTGGGTGATCTGAAGCGCTGATTGATAAACTGTTGTGCATGACTTGTATTGTGATGATCACGACACATGAACACACACAACCGCGCCTAAAACCCCGAGCGCCCCTATAAGCAAACAATAGAAGGAATTGAAAATGGAACCTCCGTGAGGAAAAACACGGGGTAATCCATTTTTAATTCCTCTCACTTCGAACTATGGATTGGGTCTCAATGCAACGATAGTTGTGCAATGGAACCTACCCTTTCTAGAACTCGAGGTGGGAGCCTTTAAGCCTCAAAAACCCCACCCTTTAGGTGTCAAAACTTCACAAGTTTACATGCGCATGATCGATGTGTTTGACATGTCTTACCCCCTTCAAAAGGTCTGTAAGTATCATTTCTTTCACCCTTTGAACTCAGTATAACTTTTATGCTAACGCGTCTTTCTACCTACTTCCAGGCAGGTAGCTTTAATCACGGAACCAAGAATAACTCGTATTATAACTCGTCTCCGAGCCAGAATGGAGCAAGAGGAGTTGGGATCTCGCATGGGTAGTTTGGAAGGTCAGCCGGCGTCAATGGCCACCATGCTAGCAGAAATGAAAGCCATGATGGTGGCTACACAAGAAAGAAATCATGTACCGGATCTTAGTCAGGATGCGCCACCCTCGCCGTCCAATACTTCGAACGTGGCGCGAACTCTGGAGGAGAATGTGGTCGAGAAGGTTAATCAAGTACTAGCGGCTGATGTACTACCGAAGGCCGCGTCTGCAGTCATCAACCTAGAAAAAGGCAAAAAGGAGAAACCCCGGTAAAATCGAAGAAGGCGCAAAGAAGCTAGCAAAGATAGAAGAGTGCCTAAGCAGCCAAGGGTATGAGTTGGCTCGATTTGACAAGATATCACCATTTACAAAGATTGAAGTGCCGCCAGACTATAAAGAACCCGATTTCGTCAAAAAATACAATGGGACAAGCTGTCCCCGAGCCCATTTAAAGTATTACCTACGCAAAATGGCACATTTTTCTGACTATGTTCCCTTGTTGATAAACACATTTCAAGAGAGTCTGGCGGGGTACTGCTCTGGCTTGGTTCATCGAATTAGATTTGGAGGACTATGATGGATGGGAAGACCTGGCGGAGGACTTTTTACATCAATATATGTTCAATACTGCTACAGCACCTTCTAGAGAAGAATTGCTGAGGACCATAAAAGGGAAGAATGAGACAATTCGCGCCTACGCTCAAAGATGGCGGGCCTTAGCAACACAAGTCAAACCGCACATTCCAAAGGACGAGCTGGTCGACCTTTTCTTAAAAGCATTTCCTTACGAGTATTTCGATAGGCTGAACACATCTGGTTGTCAAACATTTGTACACCTCATAAAAATCGCAGAAAGGCTGGAATGGGCGATGAGGGAAAGAAAAACACCAGAAATCGCAGCAAGACGTCAATATCCGGCCCGAAGGGAGAAGGAGGCTGGAGTTGATGTGGCCTTCGTACCAAACCCACCCAAACCTAAGCAGTTCTCCAATTCAAGCACGGTACAAGGAAACTCGTCAATGTCGGCACAAAAAACATATGAGCTAAGGAAGAAGTTGCCTCCCAAGCAGTTCACCCCCCCTGCCAAGGCCGTTATCGAAATTGCTTCCTATGTTACTAGAGGAGCACTTAGTGGCTAAAGAGCCTCCAAGGCCGAATCCGGTGAAATATAACGGGTACGATGAAAGCCAGTCATGTGCCTATCACATGGGAGAGAATGGCCATAATGTAGACAATTGCATTGTTTTGAAGCACAAGGTGCAAGCCCTTATCGATAGTCGCATCCTTGAATTCGACAAAACAGAGCCAAACGTGCAACAAAACCCACTTCCTGATCACCAAACCGTGGGGGTGATCTTCGACGACAAAAAGGAAAGTTGTTTAAAGATCGGAGCAGATTTAGACAAGTTCCGCGTAGAACTTACACACGGGCCTAAAAAACCCAATGATCTGGTAGGGATGGTGGACAGTACAAAGCCTTTGGTCATCAGTTTAACCAAGATCGACAACTGGAAGGGAGATGATGATTGCCCGATTAAGCCGGTTGTAATTCGCCTTGCTGACGACAAAGCTGATAATGAGTTGAACACAGGAGTCGAGAAAACCTCACCTGTGGTGATAAAGATTCCCCCTGTAGAGGATTATGATCCTAAGAAAGTTCACTGGGATTATGGAACGAGCGAGATCAGTGCCGTAATGGGATCAGGGAGGTTCTATGCACTGCAAGAAGGCAAACCTGAGAAAAAAGAGGTATCTAAAGAGGATGCCGAAAAGCTTCTATCTATCGTTAAGACAAGCGAATTCGAAGTGATAGAACAACTACGAAAAATGCCGGCCCAGATCTCTCTGCTAAATCTGTTCTTAAATTCAGAGAAGCACAAGAAGGATTTGATGAAGATTCTGAATGAAGAACACGTACCCGAGTCTATTAACGAGGTTCAGCTCGAAAACTTTGTTGGCGCTGTTCAGCTGAAAGATCAAATGAGTTTCTCAGATGAAGACTTCCCAATGGAAGAGCAGGCACATAATAAGGCATTATACATAGCGGTCAGATGCCACGGAAAGCAAGTGTCCTGCGTACTGATCGATAATGGCTCCGCTTTTAATATTTGTCCTCTGGCCACTTTGAGGAATCTAGGCATAAAGGAGGAACTGATCAGGACCTCCAAAGCCAGTATTAGAGCCTTTGATGGAACGAGGAAGGCGGTGGTAGGAGAAATCGAGCTGGATGTTTTCATAGGCCCGACCAAATTTTCCATCGAGTTTCAAGTGATGGATTTGCCGAGTGCCTTCGGATTCCTTCTCGGGAGACCATGGATACACGTAGCCGAAGTCGTACCGTCCAATCTGCACCAGAAAGTCCGCTTTGTAATGGATAACAAAGTGATCACTGTGCATGATGAAGTGGATCTCATGTCATACCAGAATAGTGCCGTTCCTTATGTGGAACCTGAGAATAAAGAGGAGGCGAGCTATCATTCCTTTGACTTGGTGGCGGTCGTTCACACTCCTGTGGGAACCAAGCTGAGGGTCCCTGTCCTCTCCCAGTATGACCTTTTGCCAGGGAAGATATTGCTATCCTATGGGTTCATCCCCGGAGGCGGTCTAGGTAAGCATAACCAGGGGATTCGTGCACCTCTGCAACTAAGGTCAAACGAACACAGAGCCGGCCTGGGATATCCTGGGGAGCGAAATTGGCACCATGTTAGGGAAAACCGCCAAGGAGGCCGAGGTGTAAGCCGAGGCAGGGGTAAGAATTATGGAGGCGTTATACGCAAAGGGGGTCCAAATGGTTCTTTCATCGGTTCAAGTACCTGGAAATGCAAAGCTAAGGTGTTCAACAACAAACTGGACCAGTTCTTCTCCAAGGGTTCCAAATGGTTGAAGGACGAGAGGATAGAAACCGCAGCAGAGGAGCCTGATTTAACCAGCTTGTCCTTGGGAGATTCTGTAAATGTCATCATCGAATCACTCGACGGCGACACTCCGACCATTGAGTGAAGAGATATCTGTCTCTCTTCGACGCATCTAAATCCACATTAGGTGCCTCGAGCTTTTACCTACGTCTTGCATTGTAATATATTAAAACTAAAAAAAAACTAAAAAACTAAAAACAAAAAACAAAAAACAAAAAAACCAAAAATAAAAAATGGGGACGTGTGGGAGCCACAAATCAGTCGATGACGATATTTAAAAAAAAAACCTGAGACCTGATTTCTCACACGTCTCCTGGTTTGCAAAGTTTTGGGATGCGAGGATGTCCAATGATATGAGGGCTAGCTCCCATCCTACCCTTTCAATTTTTCCTAAGACGTCTCCCAAAGAAGTTTATCATTACATGAACTTTCCCTATTTTATAACCATCTGTGTGACACTTCAAGCATGCCATTCCAAGCATACATAGCAGGTTGTTAAATAACTCGGGTTCCTGAGGAGGAGCTTCCCTCCTAAATGGGGAATAAAACGATGCGGAGCCATCCATTCCGGCGACGATCAAAAGCAGAGGAATCAGATGGCAGTGCTTTCAAATGACAAAACAGGGAGTACCCCTTTTCGTGACATGCATTCTGGCTGAATATTTTCAAGAGCGTTCTAATGGCTCAATTTGTGAACAAAACCTTTGAGAAAACCTGAAGAAGTTTCTCATCATCTAGAAATCTCTGTGAAAAGAATGCTTGAAAAGAAAATCTCAAGTTTTCTCAATTGGCACATCTGATAAAAGTACCTTCTTTGAATAGAATGAAAAGCACGAATTCATTTTTCGTTGCTAACATAGATGGCCAGGATCGGCAAACCTCGTGGGAGCTAGTCCCTCCCTTTTCTCCGAGAAGCCCAGCCAGGGGCAAACTCTCATGATCCCCCATAAAAGCGCATCAGACCAGGGTCATCAAATCCAGAGATGACAAATAGCAAGACCAGTCTCACTGGGGCAAAATGCTCGAAAAGCACGGAAGGACAAAACTTCGGAGGGAATATCTCTTTCTAGAAATTCCAAATGAAGTCAGATAAAAACCCACGCCTATTTCTTCACCTGCAGGTGCGTGGACTCCTTCAGATTTGATTAAAAATCTCCAACAAACGCGGAAAGTGTTAAGGCATGTTGCCAAGACGAACGTCGCCCGACTGGGGCAGAACAGCTATTAATGGGATCGATGATCATCTCACGAACAACACCCATGAATACAGACGAGAGGAGACATCCTCAAATAGGACGAGAGTTGCAGCAATATGCAAAAATGAAGTTAGCTAGGGTAAGCGTCACCTAGCTGTGTTAAATCAGGCCCGACGGGGGCATGTGAATCAATTTTGCCCTGGACAAAGAAAAGTGTGCCTTCTCCAGCAAAGTCAATGGACGCAATAGCAGAGTCGTCCGCATCAGAATCAAACCCCAAGATACGAATTTGGGTGAACGGTAACCTTGTATCGTTCCAATTTGATCTTCGAAGATCACTGGCTTAAATATGAGTTTTTCCTCATTTAACAGGAAGTCGTTGACACTGAAAGCCACAAAAGAATACCACTCGCCAATACGGAGGCGCAAAGAAGCATCAGTTTCAAGAGGGGCAGGTTGCCAAGAAATGGAACCCTAAAAAATGACGTAGAATACGTCCAAAAGCATGAATTGACCTAATCCAGTGCAAATCCTTGAGAAGGATTCGTCGCCCAACCAGACGAAGGGATCATGGCCACAAGATAGATGACCACTTTCTGCAAGCTGCGCGTTTGTGCTCAAATGGAAGCGCAAAGCGAGAACAAAGCGGTATCGTTCCAATTTTTCTTGAATTTTGAAATCCAAACTGACACCTAATTTCCGTCTTTGGAAGGGGCTCGTCTACAAGGCAAAAACAGGTCTTTTCATCCCATGTGTTACCCGTTGGAATACGTGACCAAGGGTAAGATGTATCGTTCCAATTTTTTTTGAAAAATTCGCGAACGTACAATGACATATTTCTTTTGCATTTTCAGGGATCTCCAGCCACGGCGGTTAGGTAAGTATCCCTTCCCCCAATCCATTGAAAATGTCAAATAAACAAAAAATAGAGAGAAAAAGGAAAGCTTTTAGAATCTGATGTCTAGAAAAGACATAGAATTCTAATTTTATTGACATTCATGTTTTAAAACAAGAGGTTGTCTGAACATGATTAGAACATGCATGTGCATCATAAAACCCCCTTGGGAGGAAATTTATTGGAGAAAATGACGGAATTTTTTTTTCAATCAAAAAATGGTTCAAAATTTTCAAAAGGATGTTTTCTCAAAAGACGAGAGGCAAAGCCTAAATCCAAACACGTCCTATACACACTTGAGAGAAGAGTGGAGCGGATCAGATAGCAAAATCTGGACCTACGGAAGTAGGGATTATTCGCCGCAATTACATGGATTGGGACGACGGAGATTTTCGTTTCATATCCCCAAACACTACAGGTGACCATTGACAACCCCTTTGAACGGCGATTTTCATTCATAACCCTGTCAAGAACCACCCTACATCAGGGCAAAATGGAGGTGAGTCCAGCAGCATCAGCAGAAAATGGCTAGAAATTTTCTTGCTCGGACTAACATTAATCTTTGTGTGTTGTTTATATGGTAATTCAAGTGCCATAGGATGACGAGAAGCATTCATTTCTCTACCCCACACACCGAATCCTTTGCACAGCCAACTTGAGCCTGCTAATTCATTTCATGAACCCGTTGGTGATCATTGCACATTTCAAGATGGATGCAGCATCATTTCAGAAATGGAGGAGCTCAAGAGTTAGGGATTACAAAGAAATTCCTGAGCTTATGGTTAAAGCATGTTTAGACTTTCGATCCTATGTCTAACATGATCTCCCGAAGATGAAAAAAAAACGGGATTTCAAAAGAAAAATGATAAAAAAAAATGAATGAGAAAAAAATCCCCGGCATCAAGAAAAAGCAAAGTGCCTGGTAAAAGCAAGGCCGAGGCTCGTGAAAGCTGTTTGCTTGATCCCCAATGAAACTTGGATGGGAAAAGAGGAAATCCCTGAATGAGCCAAATCAAAAGGCTGTTCCCCAAATGATGCCAAGCGCAGAGCAAAGACATTGAGAGAGTTATTAGTCTCTGAATGCAACAAGAGACGCTCTCTAAAGAGCTGGTGTACACCTCAAAATCGGTTGCACACCTCAAAGACTAAAGATGCAGAAAGGAAAGGACAAGTGGAAAATCTGCAATGATCACCAATGTCAAACCCTTCACGAATTCGGGGCCAAAAACAAGCCTTTTCCGATCCCCAATCCTAGATGAATATTTTACTCCGTGAAATGGAGTACACAGGCTTAAGCTTCTACAGGATTTCGTGGAGAACCCATGATCCCGAAAAGACGCCTTGCTCTGTCAAGAAGACCTTATAGGGTCATGTTTTGCAGGATCCTTGGAGAACCCAGGTCCCAAACTAATACCCTTTAATGAAAAGTTTGCAGGTTTCAGCTTTCTGCAAGATAATTGGAGTCCCCAGATCCCAAAAAGGTACCTCGCATGTCGAAAGGACAATTCAGCCTTCTGCGAGATTTCAGGTAACCCCCAAATCCCAGAATAGCCTTAAGGTGAGCCTAAAGTTAGGTAAACCTTCCAAAGGAGACCTCAATGAGTCGTTTATAGGTGAAGCCTTTTAGTAGGCAAACCTTTTCCAAGACCGATCTACAGAACGATCGAGTCTTTGACTAGTCCCAACCAGACAGGGTACGTCAACCTTTAGGTGAAGCCTTTTAATAAGCAAACCTTTTCCTAGACCGATCTACGGAACGATCGAGTCTCTAACTAGTCCCAACCAGACAGGGTATGTCAGCCTTAGATTCCTATCAATCTGGAGTCACATGATGGTAGAAACCGCCTGAAGGGTCAACCAAAGGTAGAAACCGCCTGAAGGGTCAACTCAAGATAGAAACCGCCTGAAGGGTCAAATTAATGGTAGAAACCACCTGAAGGGTCAATCAAAGGTAGAAACCGCCTGAAGAGTCAACTCAAGGTAGAAACCTCATGAATGGTCAAATTAATGGTAGAAATCGCCTGAAGGGTCAATCAAAGGTAGAAACCGCCTGAATGGTCAACTCAAGGTAGAAACCGCCTGAAGGGTCAATCAAAGGTAGAAACCGCCTGAAGGGTCAACTCAAGGTAGAAACCGCCTGCAGGGTCAAATTAATTATAGAAACCGCCTGAAGGGTCAATCAAAGGTAGAAACCGCCTGAAGGGTCAAATTAATGGTAGAAACCGCCTGAAAGGTCAATCAAAGGCAGAAACCGTCTGAATGGTCAACTCAAGGTAGAAATCGCCTAAAGGGTCAGACCAAGGTAGAAACCGCCTGAAGGGTCAAACCAAGGTAGAAATCGCCTGAAGGATCAACAAAAGGTAGAAACCGCCTGAAGGGTCAATCCAATAGTGAAAATCACTTAAATGGTCAACTCAATGGTCCGATCCACCATACAGATCAAAATCCTTAGCAAATCCCAAATGGGACGCATCTTCCTTAGATTCCTATCAGTTAGGAATCCCATTATGGTTTGACCTACCATACGGGTCAAAGCTTAACCTCTCTAGGACACTCTAGAAATAAGTCCCTAGAAATTCTCTTGAATCCATCAAACACCGCGAAAATCGCACAAACATCGAACAGGTAAGTGGCAGGTATGTCTCTCTACTATCTCACTCTCTCATGTCAAATGAACGTTTCCCCCTTCAAGAAAGAGCAAACATGGACAAGCATGAAGATTGGATGTCATGACTCATTTTCCTTTAGTTTCCCGAGTGGAGTCGATCAGGACTCAGGTGTCACCTTGTCTTTGAGAGAAACCTCTAACGAGATTCCTCTCAAAGAGGGGTAGCTGTTGACACCTAAATTTTGATCAACCTTTTTTCCTTTATTTTTTTAAAAAAAAATCATAGAAAATCTATAAAAAGTTGAAAAATTGAAAAATAAATTTTGGTGACCTTGGCCAAGCTAAATGAACCATTTTGACAAAAAAATAATTTTCATAATTTTCATTTTTTTAATATTTTCGAAAAAAAAAAAGAAGAAAATTAAGAAAAATAATATTTGAGGTCACAAAAATATATAAAAATAGTCGGTATTTTTATTTTATCTATTTTCTGACCTCATAAATAGTAAAATTCAGGTTTGATTTTAGGTGTTCTTTGATCATCATAAAATTGAATTTGGCAAAAATATTAGCAATAATTAAAAGGAAAAGGAGTGAAGACATCATCATTTAAAAGGAAAAATGAGGGGATTCGACTAATGATTTTGTCTTCGCTTTTTGTTATTTTATTTATTATTTTATTGTTACTTTTAGTATTTTATTATTATTATTATTTTATTTTTCTTTCTCTCTCCCCCACTCCCTCTCTTTCCCGCTCCTACTCTCTCCCTATTTCTCTCCTCCCCCTCATCATCCCCCCTCTCTCACACGCTCATCTCCCTCTTCTCTCTTCCCTTCTTCTTGTTATCGCGCCACCACCCGCCGCATTTCTTGAGTTTCCGGTCGACTGGACCGTTGGATCGAGCTGAATTTTTGTGTGCAAGGTCATCTTGATCCATTCTTCATATCCACCGTTCGGATCTTTAAAAGGATCTCTCCAAGTGGTCGTACAGCAGCAAAAACAGAAGCTGTTCCAGGAGCGGGAACTGTTCACCCGCCGGCATTTCTTCAGTTTCCAATCAATACGACCATCGGATCGAGGTGAAATTTTGTGTACAATGTCATCTCAATCCCTTCTTCATCTTCACCATTCAGATTTGTGAAAAGAGTTCTCTTGGAAGCTGTAAAACAGCTCTATCAGCAAACAAATCCTTTCGATGGGCATATTTGCTTCAAGTTCAACATCCTCCTCATCCGAGCTCGGATTACTGTCTATTTTGTATTTTGTCGTATTTACTGTGTATTTATCTTATGTCGTAGTATTTGATGCATCATATAGTTAATTTGCATTGTACTGCATCTAATAAAAGTGTGCATTTTCTACATTTTACTTATTAGACCCAGAATCGGAAGGCCGAGCCTCCTGTTGGTGTCTAAATATTTGCTGTGTATTTACTTTATGTCATAGCATTTCATGCATCATATAGTTAATTTGCATTGTACTGCATCTAATAAAAGTGCACATTTTCTATATTTCGCCTATCGGACTAGAATCGGAAGGCCAAGCCTCCTATTGGTGTCCAAGGCATTTTATTCATTTATTTCCTGCAAATTATATTGTGCTACCCCAGAATCGGAAGGCCGAGCCTCCTGCTGGTGGTTTATACTCCCCACACCTTGTTGCACGAACACCGACGGACTCCAACGTCGTAAAATTCACCGGATCTCATCTCCTTTGCTTATGTTTATGTTGTGTAATGACTTAATATCTTCTTTATTTTTATTATAATTTGCATTGCGTTGTGTCCTATAAAAAAAAAACTAGATCGGACGGCTGTAGATGAGCCACGTGTCGTGATTCGGTGATTTTCAGAATAAAAAAATATTTTTAACATTAAAAGAAATGAATTTCGAATTTTACAAAAATTAAAATGATTCGATTGTCACCGAGACGCCATGTGGCGAGTTAGGGACCATCATATGGGATTTATTTTCAGAAATCTATAAAAAAAATCAAATAAAAAAAATTTCCAAAAAAAATGAATTATTAAGGAAAAATTCAAAAAAATTGAGAAAAATTGCAGCAAATTCCTAAAAAATTATAAAAATTTTCCAAGGCTGAAAATGACAAAAAAAAATTGATTTGTTTTCTTTTTTTGGATTTTCTCCCATTTAATCCAAAATGACGATTTCACCCCTCAAAGGATAAATCGTTTTTGATATTCCGATGAATTGTGGAAATTGCTTAGAATTTGGCGATGGGTCAGATAGGTAGCTAAACCTTATGTCTAAGATTTCCACATTTCATTTCCATTTTTAGAAAATGACGATTTTACCCTTCGAATGGTAAATCGGTTTCTAAAATTCCAGAAAATCATGAAAATTGCAAAAAAAAATAGGAAATGGGTCAATTGAGTGACCAAACCTATTTTTGACATTGTTTTATTCCGGATTCATTCCGAAATGATGATTTTTCCGTTTTTGGGCAAATCGTCTCTTTTGTCTCAAAATTACGACTTTACCCCTGATGGGTAAAATCATGTCTAAATCATTCCTAAGCTTGATTGATAATTCTTTAGGCTAATAGAGCCTTATCAGGAGTGTCATGTTGATTTGATGTGTTTATTTTGCACATTTGGATTAATTGATTTGCGCATTCTATTATTGATTGTGATTGCTAGGATAGTCATTCCTATTTACATTCGTACCCTACTCATCTGCATGAAATCTTAAGTCAGAAAATTCAGTTAACTCAGGTACCGAAAGGGCGTCAACTCTGACAGTTGACGTAACTAAGTCCCTGTCGCGACCCTCTCGAGGTTGCATGTGGGCTCTCGAGGGCTAATGGGCCGTCCAGTCTAGTCGGACGCGGGCCTCTCCCAAGGCCCGTTACCCAAATCGCAACGGAGGTATGCGTAGTCGACCTTCAGTGTGGTCTGGTGACATGTGCTAAGTGTGCATGCCATGGAGTCGCCACCAATCATTTTTTGGATGGTATGATTGGACTACCCTATTGAATAGTCGGGAGTTTCTATTCAATTCTGCGATAACCAGAGAAATGGGTTCGGGGACTTAATTACGTCAACTGTCAGAGTTGACGCCCTTTCGGTACCTAAGTTGACTGAATTTTCTAACCTAAGATTTCATGCAGATGAGTGGAGTACGAATCCTAAATCTAGGAATTCATGCAAATAGGAATGACTATCCTAGCAATCACAATCAGTAATAAAATGCGCAAATCAATGAATCCAAATACGTAAAATAATCACACCAAATCAACATGACACTCCTAATAAGGCTCTATTAGCCTAAATAAGTATCAATCAAGCTTAGGAACGTTTTAGACATGATTTTACCCATCATGGGTAAAGTCGTAATTTTGAGACAAAAGGGACGATTTGCCTAAAAATGGAAAAATCGTCATTTCGGAATGAATCCGGAGTAAAACAATGTCAAAAATAGGTTTGGTCACTCAATTGACCAATTTCCTATTTTTTTTGCAATTTTCATGATTTTCTGGAATTTTAGAAACCGATTTACCATTCGAAGGGGTAAAATCGTCATTTTCTAAAAATGGGAATGAAATGTGGAAATCTTAGACATAAGGTTTAGCCACCTATCTGGCCCATCACCAAATTCTAAGCAATTTCCACAATTCATCGGAATATCAAAGACGATTTACCCTTTGAGGGGTAAAATCGCCATTTTGGATTAAATGGGAGAAAATCCAAAAAATGGAAACAAATCAATTTTTTTTTGTCATTTTCAGCCTTCAAAAATTTTTAGAATTTTTTTTAGGAATTTTCTGCAATTTTTCTCAATTTTTTTTTTGAATTTTTCCTTAATAATTCATTTTTTTGGAAATTTTTTTTATTCTGAAAATCACCTAATCACGACACGTGGCTCATCTGCAGACGTCCGATCTAGCATTTTTTTTGTTTTTGTTTTTATAGGACGCAACACAATGCAAAAAATAAAGAAGATATTAAGTCATTATACAACATAAACATAAGCAAAGGAGATGGGATCCGGTGAATTTTACGACGTCGGAGTCCGTCGGTGCTCGTGCAACAATGTGTGGGGGTATAAACCACCAGCAGGAGGCTCGGCCTTCCGATTCTGGGGTAGCACAATATGATTTACAGAAAATAAATAAATAAAACACCTTGGACACCAATAGGAGGCTTAGCCTTCCGATTCTGGGTCTTTTATGCGAAATATAGAAATGCTATGACATAAAGTAAATACACAGCAAATATTTAGACACCAACAGGAGGCTCGGCCTTCCGATTCTGGGTCTTTTATGCGAAATATAGAAATGCTATGACATAAAGTAAATACACAGCAAATATTTAGACACCAACAGGAGGCTCGGCCTTCCGATTCTGGGTCTTTTATGCGAAATATAGAAATGCTATGACATAAAGTAAATACACAGCAAATATTTAGACACCAACAGGAGGCTCGGCCTTCCGATTCTGGGTCTAATAGGTAAAATGTAAGGAGTGAAAGGTGGTCTTACCAAGATTGAACCCAAAACAAGCTCGGAAATCCAATTTGGCACTCGCGGACTCAAGTCTGATCAGTCTGACCTTTGCTACTTCAAACAGCTCTACGGGACAAATGGCTCGGCCAAATTGGACTCACGATATGTCATTAGAACGGCAAGAGAATAAGCTTTCTAACAGTATATGGCTCGTTCCCATACGATTCCTAACGAAAGAGTTATGGTCGAAAAACCGGACGGTTTTCAATCGCCCAATGACCAGAATCTGTCCCAGAAAACTCCTTCAATTCAACCATTAAAACCCATCCAAAACTCAACTAGACTACAATCTCAGCTTGCTAGATTCCTAATTGAGGTGCTAGAGACATTTTATCGAATATTGGAAGCAAGGCAAGCCCTTGAATCACTCACAATGTTCACGGCACCACCTTGACAGAACCGGTTCAGATTTTTCGAACAAAACAATAAGGGATCAGCCCTTAAATCCAAATATAATCCATCTTCAAACCATAAAACACAATAATATATGTCTTAACAAGGAGTGAGAGGTGGTCTTACCAAGATTGAACCCAAAACAAACCCGAAAATCCAATTTGGCACCCGCGGACTCAAGTCTGATCAGTCTGACCTTTGCTCCTTCAAACAGCTCTACGGGACAAACGGCTGGTCCAAATTGGGCTCACGATATGTCATTAGAACGGCAAGAGAATAAGCTTTCCAATGGTATATGGCTCGTTCGCATACGATGTCTAACGAAAGAGTTATGGCCGAAAAACCGGACGGTTTTTGATCTGGGCGGCGAGCTGAGCGAGAGGAAAAAACGAAAATGAAAGAGAGAGAGTTGAGGAGAAGAAGAAGAGGAGGAAGAAGAAAGCTGCGGAAGAAGAAAAGGGGGGAGAAGAGAGGGAGCGGCCGAAGAGAGAGGGCTCATCCTATCTCTCTCTCAATTGAGTGCACTCAAGTGCACTTGAGTGCACTTGAGTGCCTTCAAAAAGAGAGAGAGAGGAAAAGAGCAAAAGAGAGAGGGAGAGCGTGTGAGAAAGAGAGGGAGCGGGTGCGAGAGAGAAAGGGAAAGAAAAGAGGGACACATCGTGATGACGGTGGTCCCCTCTTCCAATCATCACGCTCCTTCTTTCGTCAATTTCGTCAGTTAGGTCGGTTGCCCAATTCGCACAATTGTACAGTCAGCGAACAATCGGACTAAGGTGCAACATAGAGCACTCAAATTGACTGCCAAGATTCGAAAACTGTAAGAACTGCAAATAAATAAATAAATAACTCAAATGGCATTTTTTTAGCCAAATTCAACTTCATATATTACGAAGGAACACATGCGATTGAACTTGATTTTTGACTTTTTATGAGGTCAAAATAAAAAATACAATCAAAATAAAATATTGACTATTTTTATAAATTTTTGAGAACTCAAATTCTATTTTTTTGATTTTTCATGTATTTTTATATTTTTCAAAAATAAAAATAAAAAAAATATGAAAAAAATATGAAAAATTATTTTTGTCAAAAACGGTTCCTTTAGCTTGGCCAAGGTTACCAAAATTGTTTTTTTTGTAATTTTTTAACTTTTTATAGATTTTTATGATTTTTTTAAAATAATAATAATAATAATAAACTAGAAAAGACTTATCAAAAATCAGGTGTCAACAGTTCCCGAACTCATTTCTCTGGTTATAGCGGAATTGAATAGAAACTCCCGACTATTCAATAGGGTGGTCCAATCATACCCTCCAAAAAATGATTGGTGGCGACTCCATGGCATGCACACTTAGCACATGTCACCAGACCAAACTGAAGGTCGACTACGCATACCTCCGTTGCGATTTGGGTAACGGGCCTTGGGAGAGGACCGCGTCCGACCAGACTGGACGGCCCATTAGCCCTCGAGAGCCCACGGCCAACCACGAGAGGGTCGCGACACCAGCCATTTTCTTCCTCTTCTTCTTCGTCCCTCAACTTCAGCCGAGAAGCTGCCACCCGACCAGACCAGACCGAGGACTTCACCGCCGTCGAGCGCCACTTCCGACGACCACCGCAGCTCACGCCGACTACCAGCACCTAGCTCTGCCTCTTACCGACCAGCTCCAATTGGAATTTCGACATTTGGCCACCTGAGGAGCTCCGGCCAACCTCTCTCTCGAAAGTCGACAGATTTCGTCGCAGCAAAGGGTAAGCCTTCTTTCAGTCTCCATAGGACCTCGAATCACTTCAAATTTTTGGTGGTAGTTTGTAGACATGTAGTACCCATGTATGCTGAGCTGTGGTGACAAGTTGAGTAGAATTTGATGGAGATTTGATGATGAAATGGTGCTGTGTTTGAGGAACAGAAAACTGCCCAGCTCGCCCAGTTCTGTCGTCCCGTTCGGTCCTTACGAACGACCCCTCCGATGAGATTTTGGCCAGCTGCCAACCATCATAGGTTAGTTTAAGATGTCCTTAACAAGCTCCAATTGGTTTTACGATTTTTGGAGGTCTTGTTAATTTATGGTGATTTTTGGAAGAAAATTGGGAAGGTTTTGAGCTAGATGAGATAGGGCCATGATTCAGCCCCTTAAAGACTTCAATTGGTTTCGAACGTTTTATGGGAGTTGCATGTCATGTAGTACTATGTTCACTGAGCTTGGGCCGCTGATTTGGCTAAGTTTCGATTAGGTTTCGATGGTTGAATCGATGTGGTTTTTAAGAGCAGAATCTCACCGCCGGTGCGACTAAGATGAAGTGAGCTGTTCAAAATTCTTAGGAGTGCTATTTAGCTTCGAAATTCATCGTGGGACTACATAACAAGTGGATTAAGGTTTTAACAAGTGAAATTGATGAGAAATTGGAACTCAAGGCTGATTTATGGGCTGTTTGTGCATATATGAGCATAACCGATTTTTGCCCTGTTTTGATTCTGAGTAACCGGTTCTGTTGAGGGGCTGTTGAGGTGACGCCGTGCTCTAAAATTGTTATTAGGACATATTAAAATGTCAATTGAGGTGTTATTGAGGTGCACGAGTGGTGGAGTAGAGATTGGAATAGATAATTGGCTTAATCGTTGGATTGTCGCTGAATTATATTGCTGCCCTGTTTTGGACAGCGGTGATCTTAAGTTGATTCGAGCTCGACGAGGTGTTTTCGGAGGACTTTTGGCTAGCTCGGACGGAGGTGAGTGATCCCTAACCCTTTATTAGGACATTTGGACGTGACTGGATGGTTTTTCCTTGGGAAATTCATAAATTGAATTGATTCTCATTGTTTGGTTGATGGAACGCCGAATGGCCGTGAGTAGGAAGGAGTCGTGAAGGCTAGTTTGCCATAGAACCGTGTCCTCGTGATTGAATTGATAACGTGCTTGTTAGTGTGTTCTGCTTGCCGATGTGGTGATACGATATACGATATACGATTCTTGAATTATGTTTTATGACAAAGCATGTCCATTCCTTTTTGGCAAGTAATTGATTTGTACTCTAATGCCTGAAAATTACTCGCCGTGGAAATGCGATTGAATATTTGCTATTATGAATCTTGGTTGATCGACTTGAGGAATTGGGCTTGTGAGCCATGAGAACATACGGACGGCGGCAATTATCTTGATGAAATGAGGGCTTAAAGCCGGTGGTACCCTAATGCGCCTCATAAGATGCGGGGTTGCGTATTAAGAATTACCCTAATGCGCCTGAGATGACGTGGGGATGAGAATTGAAAACACTCTAATGCGCCTATGATGACGCGGGGATTGCATGACAAAACACACCCTGAGGCGATCTAATCGTGGGGTTGAGAAATGAGGCACACCCTGAGGTGATGTGATCGCGGGGTTGTAATTCAAAGTACATCCTCTTCTGGAAATGTGAAGTGAAATGGAGTCACCTTTTATTTCGAAATGACAGAATTTATGCTAAGCTGGTTCGGGAGCTTGTTCACTTGATGCTTTGTGGAATGCATGCCTTGTTTTACCTAATGATTGCATGTTGATTGTTTAGTTCGGTGGGACGAATGGCCTAATTTTGGATTAGGACAGTCGATAAGATAGGGCTTAACTTTTCAGGTCCCAAGCGAAGAAAGCCCGAACTTTGAAAGGAGTGGCACTCGAGGAGTGGGTGATCTTAGAGATGATAGCCTGCATAGTTAGTTTTGACCATTGTGAAGATATTGAGGCGTACTATTTTCTGTCCTAAGTCATCTTGACTTTATTAGTGTACAAAGTAATTTTTCACTTTCGCCTGTTTACGACTGAAATGATGAGAGCCGAAGGATCCTGGACGGCACAGCTTGTTTAACGAGCAGTAGGATAGTTCGCGGGCTCGTTGGGTCGGGTCGGAGTGATCTATGTGCACGTATGGGAGACTAGAGAGGTAGATTGGATTAGATAGAGATAAGTACACTAAAAGTCCTAAAATTCGTCATGAAATTGTAATTAAGTTGCAGAACTCTTAAAAAGTGCAATCAAGTTCTATATATGCTAATTAGTACAATCAAATCTTTCTGTTAACTCCGTTCATTTTGATTAATGAAGATATTGATGTAGCTTTATATTATTATTATTTTCTCTATCATTTATGGCGCAGGTGTGGCTAAAACAAGACAATTTTGATTCAAATTTTGTCAACTTTAAAAAAATAAAAAAGCAAACTTTAAAAAAAAAGAAAGGGAATTTTTTTTTTAAAAAAAAAAGAAGAAGAAGGCAAAGGTAGGTGGCAGTTACCTCGCTTGAGTTTTCCTGAGATTTTTTCCAATTTAATATTAAAAAAAAATTATTTACAAATTTAGTTACTATTTAAACTTATTTACGTATTTGGGTCTCGCGCGCTGGTCAAAGTAGCGCGCGAGACCCGCACGCAGTGCGCAGTAGCGCGCAAACATTGCGCGCTGCAGTGGGCAGCGCACAAAGAGTTGCGCGCTGCTTGAAGCAGTGCGCAACTCTTTGGCTGCATGCCTTGTGCTTTTTTGCACAAGGCAATTTTTTTTTATTCAATTAATCAGTTTTTAAGTTTTTTTTTTCTCGTCGCTCTGCTGCCCCATCCCCTCGCTTGTTCATTCGCTCGCTCGATGAAGCGCCTCGATTCCGTGGTCCCATTGTCTCGCTCGCTCGTTCGTTCGCTTATTCAATTTGTTTTCAATAAATCATTTTTAAAAAAAAATTCTCGTCGCTCTGCTGCTCCATCGCCTCGCTCATTTGTTCGCTCGCTTGCTCGATGACGCGCCTCGATTCCGTGGCCCCGTTGTCTCGCTCGCTCGTTCGTTCGCTTATTCAATTTGTTTTCAATAAATCATTTTTAAAAAAAAATTCTCGTCGCTCTGCTGCTCCATCGCCTCGCTCATTTGTTCGCTCGCTTGCTCGTTGACGCGCCTCGATTCCGTGACCCCGTTGCCTCTCTTTTTCGCTCGTTTGTTTATCTTTTTCCTCGTCACTCCGCGGAACGAGCGAGTGAACGAACGAACGAACGAATGAACGAGCTAGACAACGGGGCCATGGAATCGAGGCGCGTCATCGAGCGAGCAAACGAACGAACGAGGCGATAGGACAGCACAGCGATGAGAAAAAAAAAATTAAAAATGATTAATTGAATAATAAAAAATTTAAAAGAATACAAGAAAAAAATGCCTTGTGCATATTATGAGGCCGCGTAGCTCGGGTTTGGTCGCACCTATTATGAGGCCGCCGTCTTTTAATTTTTTTATTATTCAATTTGTTTTCAATTAATCATTTTTTAATTTTTTTTCTTGTCGCTTTGCTGCCTCATCACCTCGCTCGTTCGTTCGATGACGAGCCTCGATTCCGTGGCCCCGTTGTCTCGTTCGTTCGCTCGTTCCGCGGAGTGACGAGGAAAAAGATAAACGAACGAGCGAGGCAACGAGGTCACGGAATCGAGGCGCGTCATCGAGCGAGCGAACAAACGAGCGAACGAGCGAGCGAGCGAGCGAGACAACGAGGCTATGGAATCGAGGCGCGTCATCGAACGAGCGAACGAACGAACGACCGAACGAGCGAGCGAGACAACGGAGCCACGAAATCGAGGCGCGTCATCGAGCGAGTGAACGAACGAGCGAGTGAGGCGATGGAGCAACAGAGCGATGAGAAAAAAAATTAAAAAATGATTAATTGAATAATAAAAAAATTAAAAGAATACAAAAAAAAAATTGCCTTGTGCATAAAGCACAAGGCAAGCAGCGCGCAGCTCTTTGTGCACTACCCATTGCAGTGCGCAGAGTTGCGCGCTGCTTTAAGTAGCGCGCTGCTAGAAATCGCGCGCGGGTCTCGCGCGCTACTTAGACTAGCGCGCGAGACCCAAATTCGTAAATAAGTTTGAATAGTAACTAAATTTGTAAATAATTTTTTTTTTATATTAAATTGGAAAAAAACCCAGTTTTCCTTCTTCTTTTTTCCTTTTTAGTATTTTTCGAAAGTTCACATATTTGTAATATAATTTAAATAGAATTTCTATTTAAAAACATATTTGGACCAAAAGCACATCGTTTTAGGCTTATATTTCATATTTTAGCCATGTCATCACTATATATGAAAGAGATCTTACAAAAAAAAGTTATGGCAGCATTTTCTATTAGCCAAGTTAGACAAAGATCTTATAAAAATAAAAAATAAAAAGTTAGACGAAGCTAATAAAGGACTGAATTGCATCAATTCCATAAGTTTCAAATTTTAATTGTACCTTTTATAGACTTGCATTTACAAATTGTATGACCTCGAGTACACTTGTCCCTATCAAATTAAGATGAGATAGAGATGACCTATGAAATTAGGATTCTTCATCTTGACCAATATTGATCTAATCTTGGATCTCAAACTCTGCTCAATGGAGTTGGTCAAGATAGGTCAACGCAGCGCCAACTAGGTTCCTCTTTTAGTCAAAGTCGAACGTGATCTTAGTTGGTATCAATCTTGAATTCAAATTGATTTAAACTTTACACCAATCTTGGAAACATAATCCACGTTGTCCAAATCAAGAATTACAACATCTTTTTGGTTTGCGTCCAATTCCCCCATCTTGAAGCTCCAAGAAAATTGGAAACTTGAATTTAAGCTCATTTCACACATCGAACCACCCATTGAATTGATGAAATCCGTTACCTAGCCCTCTTCTTACCGATATGACCCTTGCTCGCCCCAAATATGTTAATTCAGTTCATAATGCCGCTAATACCTAGGTTACGTTTGATAGTCAGAATAAAAATCAATTGTTCCATCCTGTGTTTGGCCTCGCCCAGGATGGGATAAAGTGGGATATAAGGGATATAGCCTGAATAAAATCATCACATGGGAAGGTGGGATAAAGGTGGATAGAAATTTTTTACGTTCATGATATAAAAGCTATTGAAAAAAAATGGTGTAAAAGCTATTTTTTCTCAAATAAAAATATATATTTTGGGTCATCTATAAGTAGATATGCACACACACAGAGTATTTATATCATTACATATTTTATTTATGACAATACAATATATTTAATTAATTTTTCATTAAGAAACGATGGAAGGGAATAAAGATGATGATGAAAAATAGACTTAAGAATAAAAATAAGTAAATAGAAATGAAGTAAAGGAACTCAGATTTTCAATGGACAAATTCAACCTGGAAAATGATCTTCTTAATTCCCGAAGTAGGTGGGGTAGCGAAATTTCTATAAAAATAAAAATAACATCTCCATCTCCTTCTCCTTTGTATCTCTATTTCATATTAAATTTCACGACTCATTTGTAGTTTTTTAGATCTTCTCAAAATTTTACGAAAACGACGAGAGAGTCGAAACTTCTTTTCCATCATATGTTTCTAATTAATGTCAAAAGTCAATGAAAGCATAAAGAGAGTTGAAACTTCTTCTCCTCCATAATATTGTGGCTCATGTCGAAGTTTAACAAAAGTAGCGAGGAGACAAAACTTTTCGTAATAGCAAAGGTAAATGATCATATTTTCTTTCCCTTACTAGATTTCGTAGTGAATTATGAGAGATCCTTGTAGTCTCCGTTTGTGCATCTTTTGCTTCATTTACATTGATATGCCGTATATACTAAATAATGAACATGATAGGATATGAACCTATTCAACTTTATTACAGCGATTACCTAATAGTGAATAGGATATGGCAAAATCCTTGGATCATATCCTATCAAATCCAATCATGTCTAAAAATTCGAACGACTAAATGCAGTTCTAGAGTGTCAAGGAATGTAATGGCATGGGGTAAATTATCCAGGCACTCCTCAACTTATTGTATACATGTCAATTTAGTCATAAAACCTTTCTTTGAAATTTCAATGTAGTCATTCTGACCAGCGTTTGCTGGAAAATCGCCAACGTGTTAATATGCCTTATAGGATGATTGGCGATGATTGGGCTGCCATGAGCTGTTTCCAGCGTAAATTGACCGAGAGCACTACATTCAAATTTCTATAAAGATTTATGAATAAATTGACAAATTAAAAAAAATAAGATTAAATTGGCATCCATACAACAGATTTATGATTGATTAGACAACTTTTCGGAATTCTTTCATATAGGGGTCGAGTTTAATCCCTTAATTTTTTGCATTATATGAATTAAAATACCCTTGAGAAGAAACTTATGTGGTCTTTAACACTTGAAGAGGTTTTTTTTTTTTTTTTTTTTGGAATTCTTTTCATACGGAACAGTATTTTAGTCATTTTCCGTGGGATTGACCGGCTATTAATAATGCAATGAAAATCATATATATATATATATATATATATATATATATATATGTATGTATTTTTTCACCTTTTCCTTTTTTCTGTAGAAACAGGGGTACCCTTGTCATAAAAAGGGATGGTGGTAAAGATGTTATGAACGGTATCAAGAATTCAACAATTTGTTACTCCTTTCAAGATGTTTTTCCATTTGAACATTTTCTCTTTTTTTGTCGCTTGAAGGTATATTCCTAGGTAGTTTCTTGGGAAGGGTCAACCAACGTCGACCCCCCCAAAAGCATTATCATCATGTTCCTAATTGGTTTAGCAATTTAACAAAGCGTGTTTCCCTCTTCAATTGGGTAAGACTTATGTAATAACTGGACAAACAAAAGATCGACTGGATATGCTGCGCGTTACTGAGCAAAGTAATCACTAATAATCAGTACATATCATATCAAATCACTAAGAAATAACATGAACAACCAATACAATCCACAGTACATCTCATAAAACATTAGACGCGCATGCAAGTAATTCTACAACAACGAAAGGGACGCTCCGACAAATTAAACATACACCGAGATGTAACTACACATGTTACTAAATCTCTCAAGGGCTGGTTGCTGGAGGTGGAGTGAGGAAAGGGATGGAAGGAATCTTAGGAAAAGAAGTGGGGATGCTCGGCATTGGCGGAAAGGCTAGCTTCGGGACAGTGGTCGGCACGGTAGGCATGCTCGGAAGCGGCGGCAGAGTGGCCGTGGGCAGCGTCGGCTGCGTGGTGGGCAACGTCGGGATGGCAGGCTGAGGCAGGGTGGTCGGGATGGCGGGCATAGGCGGCAACGCACCCGTCGGCAATGTCGGCATGGTTGGCAGCGGCAGAGATGTCGGGTTAGGCAAAGTCGGTATGGTGGGGAAAGATGGGATCGTTGGCAAAGTCGGTATGGTGGGGAAAGATGGGATCGTTGGCACAGTCGTTTGCAACAGATTGCGAGCTCCGAAGCTCACGTTCATGGTCGAGAAAATGAGAGCGACGACGAGAGCCAAGCACTTTGAGGAAGTCATATTGGCAAATGGAGAATGAATTTTATGTTGTGGTAGGCTCAAGGACTTGAAACTTGATGAGCTTAGAGGGAAGAGATTTGAGTTTTTATAAGGCAAGAGATGTCGTGATAACTTAGAAAGCAAACCAGATGTGTAGAATTTAGGGTTGTGTTGATAAGTAGGTGACTGGCCTTCGGGTATAGTTTGGAAAAAATAGAAGACGATCTCTTAATTGGTACTCAGGTAGCTCACCACCTCTGCTCAATCTCCCACCGGCAAAGGAAGAAGGTCGAAAATTGTTCTTTTATTCTTTGTTTTGATTGGTTAAGGTCAAAATTTGAGGTTCTGTCCTGCCAGATGGCAATGTGTTAATGTATAGGCTGCATGATGTGTTGGGATCCACGTGACACGTACGGGCAAATAAAAATTAGTAAACGCAGCGGAAGTAAATAACAACTCATACATATATCTCCAGAGGCGTATTTCGTGCATTTCAATCGAAAAATCACAAAGCATTAATGGGAGTAAATAGACTACCTCTTGTAGCGTGCTTGAAACGGAGGTGTCGGTTCGATGTTCTTCGATCTCAGCCCCACAAGTGTCGGGCCTCTAGTTCAGACACACCACCAATCGCGACGACGAACGGAAGAACGAACACGCATAAGACGTCACCTAAATTGTGCTAGCAATTCGTGGTGATATTTTTCTCACTTGTTGAACTTTTGGTCACCCGAAAGAGAGAGCATCAGAATGTTTCTCTCCTTGAAGAATTGCACACGCTCGTCATACAAGGGAATTTGAGAAAACCAATTTTCTGCTCTCCCTCTTCTTCTCAAGATCTCTATCTTGAAAAACACACGCACACTCCTCTCTCCTCTCACTTCAAGGGAATGGAGGTTTTTATTATAAAATGATCACCACCACTTTTTGCCAATTTCACACGGAACACTCCCCTAGCTCTCCCATAGATCTCATCATGGGAATGCTTTTTATTAAAAAAAAAAAATAAAGTGATCAATCATCACCCCTAATGATCAATCATCACCCCTAATCACAACACCCACAATCAGCAAAGGGAAAGCAGTTTCATTGAGAAGGGGAAAGCAAACGGCAAGTTTGATTGAGGGGATAGATAAATAATAACAACAATTGTTATTATTATAAAAGTAAAAAGGTACACTATTCTCACGTGTGCAATTTGGGCACATCAATATGTGTCCGAACAATACGTGTATATCATTATATGTACGTACGTTAATGACCAAAAAATAAAATTAAATTAAATCTCATTTAATCTAATTTCAGACTGACTATCTCGATAGTCATGATTGCAAACATATTTGCACTATGGCTACAGTGTAATTCAATCCCTCTGTCTTACCATATCCCGATCGAACAAAGACCATGGAATATTTGTCAAGCCACCAATTCGATCATATGTACAAATTCAATCGACATGCATTTAAACGAGACATAAACATTTTATTCTCGGTTACAACCCCGGCCGAGGATTTCAATGCATTGTCATGATTAAATCGCATAGGATATCAAACCTTGCATATAGCAAGGAGACAGATTCCATATTGCGTACACATGTGACTTCGTATGTGCCTGAGCTACGACCATCAAGTACAGAGACGAATCAATGACCCGCCAATATGCGCACTTGTGAACCATAGCCATTTATCACACAAGTCAACACTGTACCTCAGATCTAATGATTATTTACACAAGACCAAAGCATGAACGATTAGACATTGACCACGCTAAAAAGCTTCCATGTCGCTAATCATTCAATGTGTGTCACGTTCAGTGAACTTGTCCGATACAAGCACCTGTGTTCTAACTCGGATATCGCAATACCCAATGACTTGTGACTCGTCATTCTCTTAAGCATCCAATACTTTATTTGCGAAGTTAAGAACACACCGATCTCAACATGATTATTGATATCCATTTAATGATCCATCGATCGGGAACTGTTTAAAGATTCAGTCTAACTGTGAACCTGTCACACATATTCTTAACGTCTTAAGAATAGGTCCAGTCACAACTGATCTTATGGATTTTATTCATTTATGTATTTGGACAAATGAATAAAAACATCTTTGCCATTGCTAAGAAATCAGAATTACAACTAATATCCCAAATATGTAACTATTACATAATTGCTTTAGGACATATTTCTAACATGATGATCTTTGTCTTGATAGTAACTTTTGTTTTTTGTTTTTTTGTTTTTTTTTTTTTGGTCAGATCTTGATAGAAACTTGCTTCTGATGTAAAAGGGTGTCGGAGAATGTGAAAAATAACGACTAAATATCAAAGGACTGTCTTTATAGATAATTTCGCCTTTGCGGGTATGAAATTTGATGCAACAAACTCTAGCGTCTATCTCCTCTTACGCGTTATAACAGATCTTCATTTACACTCCGCACATAACATATAGAGGGAACATGAACAATAAAGTTATAAGTAAAACCCGCTTAATAAATGGAAAGAAAAGAGAGAATTTCTTATTTTTGATATCATGTTATTGCGATTTGTAGATTCAACAAAATAAATTATATCAAATGTGACAAATCCCTTACAAATTGATCACGGTCTTAATTTCCATTAAAGCTGTTCCGTTAAAATATCAAACAGGTTCTTGATTTAATTATTTTACTGGTAAGGAAAAAACAAGTTCCTTAGTGAAACAAACGTATCTTTATTCTCACTGATGTCTTTGGCTTTATGCCTAAAAAGTTTATCATTAAACAAAAAATATTGCCAATAGATATCATTCGGGCCCCATGACGAAAGAAGTACTTATAACAACGATTAAGAAAGCTGGGTGGGTCAGGCTATATAACTAGGCCCTTGTCCAAACTTGCCCAATAGTGCCTTCCAGCCCATGTGGGGGTGGGCTGGGCCTTGGCGAGCCCATGAGCTGTTAGGGCCATGATCAAGTTTATTGGAGAGTTTTTATATGCATACATTATATACGCATATGCATATATGTGTGTGTGTATAGATATATGTATATTTTAATGGAATAAGTGATTTGGAAATCCTAAAACTGATGATAAAAGTACGATTGAGTCATAAAACTTTGAAAAAAGTGTAATAAGTACTAAATTTTTTTGAGAAGTGCAATTAAGTCTTACAACTTTCGACAAGTGCCATAAGTCCTAAAACTTATAAAATTAGTTAAATCAAATCCATTTGTCGATTGCATCTTTTGAAATTTTTCTAACTTGATAGTGCTTTGACGACAAATTTGAGCACTCAATTACACTTTTTGAAAGTTTTATACTCAATTACATTTTTGTGACAAGTTTTATGTCTTTCAATGCACTTACATCCCTACATTAATCTAATGGAAGCCTAAATGATGGATATTTAATGGTTACATGATCCGTAGACAAAATTAAGTATTTTACGTGGATTGTTTCGATTGTAAGACTAAAGAAAATAGTACATACGAGATTAAATGCGATACATGTTGACTGTTCACAAAATTACAAAATAAATCATTTTTAAGTAACATTGAAATCAAGATCATCTCATGTTAGCTAATAGATAAGTCTGTTCAAAGCAATGTCAAGATCGACTTCCGGGGAAAAGAGAATTTGCTCACCATTACCATTTGTGGACTAGAAACTATGGATATATACTAGTAGAGGTCCACATGACCTATGTAGCACCGATACGATACGCGATACGGGACACGATACGATACGATACGCCGATACGTGGTTTCTCAAAAAATAAAGATTTTCGATACGCTGGGATACGTTATACATTAAATATATATTTTTATATATACATTTAAATTATTATTTTTATGAACTCTAAACATCACATATAGGTCTAAATGTCATAGCTATTTCATATTTGACGAAAAATGTTAGTGAAAAACTAAAAAAAAGTTCAAATACTTGTATTAACGAGCGAAATACGTCGTAAATTAGGCCCGAGAGATTGAGAGGGTTTTCTGGACTTGGGCCCGAATTACTTCAATTTATAATTTGGAACCCGAATTTGAACTCAACAAGCCCAAACACAATTTTGATTTCATGGGGATATGCTCTGACATGTTCGGACACGCTCCGACACGCATCGAACACGCGTGTCAGGGTCATTGACCTTTCGGACACGCGTTGATCGAGTGTCCGAGCGTGTCCGAGCGTATCCGATACGGCGGAGTATCCGATACGCAAAAATTTTTCAAATAGGAGTATCGGTGCTACATAGCACATGACACAACAAAGATTATATTGTGCATAAAAAATTTATTGGAGTGTGGTTCATACTCAACATCGACAGAAAGGCATGGGGTCACCCTCTCTAGTGAGTTGTCTTGTCTCAGCAGGAGTCGCAAGGGAACGACATCTCCTAAATGTTAGATGGCTTTTATTTATTAAGCTCATATTTTATTGATTGGACTTGGACCCATGAATAGCCATTGTTATAACTTATATATATAATCTATTTCTATGTAATTGAGAGCTATAACAAAGAAGCGGAATGTGTTAATTATAATTGAATCCTCTATTGGATGACCCCTAGCTTAAGAATGTATCAAGATAAGCTTGTATCTTGATTTCTCTATCGCTTTTACTATTTTACTTCATTGTGTTTGTGCGCTTAATCTTAACAAAATTATCAGATTTCTAACTATTTTGATATGTGAAGGAAAAAATCTATATTTCCTTACATAACTTGAGTAATTACAAGGTGGATATATATACAAGAAAAGAAGACCCGAATTAGGCAAGAAGCCTAATTTAGGTATTGACTTTACCTAAGTTAGGCAAGAGGCCTAATTTAGGTATAGACTCACCTAAGTTAGGTAAACCTACTTTAGGTATTAAAATACAGAATTCAAACATATTCCTACTAAAAAACATGATAATTCAACACTCCCCCTCAAGCTGAGGAATAGATGTCTTCCATTCCCAGCTTGGAAGTTATTTCGTAAAAGATTCCACCATTAAGTCCCTTGGTCAGCACATCTGCAAGTTGATTTCCAGAAGGTATGTAGGACATGCAGATCGACCCCTCTTCTAGCTTTTCTTTGATGAAGTGTCTGTCAATTTCAACATGCTTTGTCCTATCGTGCTGTACAGGATTATGAGCAATGTTGATTGCTGATTTATTGTCACAGTACAGCTTCATAGGACCCTCCCACTTGATTTTCAGATCTGTTAGGATGATTTTGAGCCATAATAGCTCGCATACTCCTTGGGCCATTGCCCGAAATTCTGATTCAGCACTTGATCTTGCAACTACGTTTTGTTTTTTACTTCTCCAAGACACTAAATTTCCACCAAGAAATATACAATAACCAGATGTTGACCTTCTATCCACCAACGATCCTGCATAGTTAGCATCGGTATAAGCTTCTAGCACAAGTTTTTGATTTCTTCTGAACATAACTCCTCTTCCAGGACTTCCTTTCAAGTATTGTAGCACTCGATTGACGGCTTGTAAGTGTGATTCTCTTGGGTCATGCATAAACTGACTAATCACGCTTACTGAGTAGGCAATATCGGGCCTAGTATGAGCCAAATAGATGAGTTTCCCAACCAATCTTTGGTACATTTCTCGATCTACAGCAGGTTCTTCCTTTGCCTCCCCAAGGTTTTTATTAGGCTCAATAGGTGTGGCTACTGGTTTACACCTAAGCTTTCCTGTTTCCTTTAAGAGATCGGTCACGTACTTTTGTTGAGAAAGAAAAATCCCTTGTCTAGAGTGAGCAACTTCAATCCCAAGGAAGTATTTGAGTCTTCCTAGCTCTTTTATTTCAAATTCTTTAATCAAACAACGTTTTAGCTCTTGTTTCTCCTCATCATCATCACCTGTGACAATAATATCATCAACGTACACTAGAAGTGCCGTCACTCTCCCTGTTGTCGAGTGCTTAATGAAGAGAGTATGATCGCCTTGGCTCTGTTTGTACCCCGAACCTTTCATAACTCTGGAAAATCTCCCAAACCAAGCTCTAGGCGATTGCTTGAGCCCATATAGTGCTTTCTGTAATCTACATGCTTTGTTTGTTGTCATCTTCCCTTCAAAACCCGGTGGAATACTCATGTAGATCTCATCTTCTAGGTCTCCATGTAAGAATGCATTTTTCACATCATACTGTTGAAGTTGCCAATTGAAGTGGGCAGCTATAGAAAGTAAAATTCTCACAGTGTTCATCTTTGCCACAGGAGCAAATGTCTCGTGATAATCTACTCCATAAGCATGAGTATATCCCTTTGCCACCAATCTTGCTTTATATCTCTCAAGAGAACCATCAGCTTTATATTTCAAGGAAAAAACCCATTTGCAGCCCACAAGATTTTTTTCCTTTGGTTTTTCGACAATCTCCCAGGTCTTGTTTTTTTCCAGTGCATCCATTTCTTCTCTCATTGCATTCCTCCATTCTTCTTTAGAAAATGCCTCAGATAAAGTATTTGGAATAGCAATGGTATTTAAACTCATAATGAAATTTCTATGAGATGGTGATAGGCGTTCAAGTGACACATAGTGAGATAGTGGATATAAAGGTCGCCTTGTGCACTCTCTTGTACCTTTTCTAACAGCAATGGGAAGGTAGGAGTCATCTTCTGGCATATTTTCTAGCATATCTATTGATTCTGCATGCAAAGGAAAGTCGGAACTTACCGGGAATTCATTTGCAGAATTCAGATGAGAATCTTGAACTTGTGTTTGGTTTGGAACAGCTTCCTGTCTTGAGTACACCTGAGGAAATCTCATAGAGTCATAAATACGGGTAGATGCAGGAGTGGAGAGTTGTTCTGGAATAGATTCGGATGTAGGGAGTGAGTTCGAATTTGAAGTAGTAGGAACTGATTCATCAAAAGGAGCTGATTGATCAGGAACAAGGTGATTAGAAGTGGAAGTTTGAGTTGGAAGATTATCTGGAGGTAAATCAAGATTAAGGTCTTCAAAGTCTTTATCTTCCACTAATGATTTCTCCCCCTGAAGATAAGACTCCGGAAAGTATGGTTTGTTTTCCACAAATGTAACATCGACTGATATATAGGTCTTCCTAGAGGGAGGATGATAACATTTGTATCCCTTTTGTGTAGATGAATAACCAAGAAAGACACATTTGATTGCTCTGGGATCTAGTTTTCCCCTGTGTTGATTATGAACATGTACGAACGAGGTGCAACCGAAGACTCTAGGTATGAGATTATTTGTTGTCCTGAAATGGGGATAAAAGCTAGAAAGAATAGACATGGGAGTTTTGAAATCTAATACTCTTGATGGTAGTCTATTAATCATGTATGCAGATGTAAGGACAGTCTCCCCCCAATATGACTTAGGGACATTCTCATGAAACAACAATGCTCTAGTAGTGTTAAGCAAATGACCACTTTTCCTTTCAGCAACCCCATTTTGTTGTGGTGTGCTTACACAAGATGACTCATGAATGATCCCTTCCTTTTGGAAATAGGTTGACAAGATCTGATTAAAGTAGTCTCGAGCATTATCTGACCTAAAGCATTTAATTTTGACTCCAAATTGGTTTTGAACCATGGAATGGAAGTTAGGAATAACACTACTTACATCGGATTTGTTTTTGAGTAAGAATATCCATGTGACCCTAGTGCAATCATCGATTAGAGAAACAAACCAACGAGCCCCTGAGATATTTGGAATTGTGGAAGGTCCCCAAATGTCACTGTGAATCAAATCAAAAGGAAGAGAACTTCTTTTGTTGTTAATAGGAAAAGATACACGAGTGTGCTTAGCAAATTCACATGTATCACACTGAAATTCAGTCATATCTAATCCTTTAAACAAAGAAGGAAACATGATTTTTAAGACTCGAAAAGATGGATGACCAAAACGAAAATGATGAAGCCAAATGACATCTTTGTTTGAAGCACTAAGAAATGACAAAGATGAATTATTCATGACTTTCTTCAAAGCCCTCGGCGTCTCAAGATAGTACAACCCATTCCTTTCCTTAGCAAGTCCAATCTTCCTCTCCAAATCCTGCTCAAGGAAAACACAGTATGTAAGGTAAAAGATTGCATAACAATTGAGATCTTTGGTGAGCTTTTGTATGGAGACAAGATTGGCTGATAGTTTCGGCACATGGAGAACACCTTTGAGAGTGAGATTGGGCGTAATATGGATATCACCAACTCCTGCAACAGTGGCTAGGGAACCATTTGCCACCACTACCTTTCTATTGCTTGGACATGGAGTATAGGTACTAAAGAAATGTGAAGTGTGAGTCATGTGATCAGTAGCACCTGAGTCTATTATCCAAGCTTCACTAGAAAGAGTTTCTGAGGCATTTTTACCAACGGAAAATAGAGGATTACCTGAGAGTCCTAAAGAACATGCACCAGAGGGCTTTTCAAGAGACGCTAAAAGGTCTCTAATTCTTTCTATCTCCTCACTGTTGAAGGATTCATTGTCCTGCCATTCATTATTACTGATCTGCTGGCTGGTTTGTTCAATTAGACGAGCTTTGGGCCTTGACCGTCCTCCTCTATTTCCCCACTCTCGTCTTGAGCTCGTTGGTTTGCCATTCAGTTTCCAGCAACGCTCTTTTGTATGCCTTGGCCTCTTACAGTGGGTACACCACATACTATCTCGGTTATCCCTCCATGTAGGCTTTGAAGCATCCATTCTTCCTCTTCACTTTAAAGGAACAACAAAACAGAAGCAACGAAGGCTTCAAGTGACTTGAAAATGCAGCAATGAAGGCTGCGAAAAACAGAACCAGCAATGAAGGCACGGCTGTGAAAATAATCCAGCAATGAAGGCTGTGATTGAAGGATTATTGCAGCAATGAAGGCTGCAAAAACAGAACCAGCAATGGAGGCTGGATAAGTCAGCAGTATAGCTGAGAATGCAGCAATGAAGGCTGCGAAAAACAGAACCAGCAATGAAGGCACGGCTGTGAAAATAATCCAGCAATGAAGGCTGTGATTGGAAGATTATTGCAGCGATGAAGGTTGCACTGCAACACTATCCCAGAAAAATGAGCCTAAAGCTCTGATACCATGAAGGAAAAAATCTATATTTCCTTACATAACTTGAGTAATTACAAGGTGGATATATATACAAGAAAAGAAGACCCGAATTAGGCAAGAAGCCTAATTTAGGTATTGACTTTACCTAAGTTAGGCAAGAGGCCTAATTTAGGTATAGACTCACCTAAGTTAGGTAAACCTACTTTAGGTATTAAAATACAGAATTCAAACATATTCCTACTAAAAAACATGATAATTCAACAATATGTAATCAACAGAAGGAACTCCACATGTTATCATGAATTTCTTATGAACGTAAGATACTTTTGCACATCAATTTGCCTTTAAGGGATTAAAAAAGGGGCCAAAAAAAAAAAGACAGTAGTCAGAAGAAATGCAATTGAGTTCCTAATTTGTTTCCCCTACTGATTCTTGGAACGCTTCATCCTCTTTTAATCTGCATAACCTCTCTTTCATAGGCCCTTGAATTGGGTTCTCTGAGGTTAAGCGTTTGGCTCGGACGCGACAAATCTCGCCTTCAAATACCAATTCCTCACCACTGAGAGTAAATTTTTTTTTAGCCACGCCCGCCATCGATAAGCCATCACTATCAGAATGAATCAACTTGTTCTGTCATAACAGTGCAGCTCAAAGTCTAAGGAATCTTCATTGCTTTCTCTAATGTGCCTAAAGTTTCATATATCAACCCCAACTGTGGATGCCCCGACAGCCCCGCAAGAAATTCGTGCACCACACCATCTATTTGGATCCAGCTATGTCCTGGATGCTTCTTGACCCCCCTGTCCCTCATGAACCACCTCAGAACTGAGACATCACCCCATTGCCTATCAGCTGCAAATGCATTAGCCAACATCACATAACCAGCAGAATTTTCAGGGTCGACATCCACGAGCTTTTTCGATACATGCTGAGCGAGTCCTCCCCGAGCATGGAGCAGGCAACCCCCAAGCAAAGCTCCCCACACAAAGTTATTAGGTTCAAAAGGCATAGAGGCAACAACTCCTAAAGCTTCTTCAATATGACCTAGACGTGAAAGGAGATCAATATAACAGGCATAGTGTTCCAAACCGGGAGAGACTGAAATCCTCATCCGCATCTCTGAAAAGATCCTCCGTCCCTCATCCAACAAACCTGAGTGGTTGCATGCACATAAGGCTGCGAGAAATGTGCTAGAATCAGGATGCAGACCTATATTTTGGATGCTGGAAAATAGCCGCAATGCCTCTTCTCCTTCACCATTCATTGCAAGACCCATGATCATAGCATTGAACGAGACAATATCTTTCCGTATCATCTGATCAAAAACTTCTTTAGCCCCCTCCAGCCTCCCGCATTTACAATACATGTCTATCAATGCGGTCGCAAGAACTTTGTTTGATTGAAGAATGCCTTTGCTGCCTTCTGACCTTAAATAATTGTGAACCCATTTGCCAAGATCCAAATCACCAACCTGAGCACAGGCAGAAAGGGCACTAACCATCGTAACTTCATTAGGCTTTCGGTTGCTATCGTCCATCATTTGGTGGAAAGTATGCAGGGCCTCCATAGGGCAACCATTTTGCACAAATGCAGTTATCATGAGATTCCAAGGAAGCAATTTTCCAATTCCATGATTAGTCATTTCATTGAATTTTTCCCTACACTTATCTATTCTCGTCAATTTTCCATACAAATGTATAAGAACAATATTGATTGAATCCCGTTTAATATCATCAAGATTCACATCTGCAACAAATTTTGACAGAATATTAACCCATCTCTCAAGATGTGCGACCTGAATAGTAGAACACGCTGATAAGACGCTTACAAGGATTTCATCTTCAATCCTCAAGTCCTCCCGGACAACGTCAACAAAAAGCTGCAACGCATCTTCAGCCCGGCCCGACTGTGCATAACCAGAAATCAAAGAAGTCCAAGAGACCAAATTCCTCTGGGGACTTTCATCAAACAGCTTACACGCGGAAACCAAATCCTTAACGGACTTTGCGTAAACAGAGAGAAGGCCGTTACACACGACAGGATCCTCACAAAAACCAGCTTTGAGCACATGGGTATGAATCTGGTTCACTTGAGCGACGCTCGCGCATCGGAAACACGCCTTGAGAAGGAACGAGAAAGTGAAATCACTAGGCGAGAGCTGGCGCTGCTTCAAGGCTCTGAACAGGGACCAAGCTTTTGGAAACAGGCCCTCCTCGGCGAAGACCCTTATGAGGGCGTTGAAGGGGAAGATGTTGGGGTTCTTCAGATGCTTGAAAACTTCGAACGCAATGTGAGATGGGTATTGGCCAATAAGACGGGTCGCCACCAGATTGTCCTGCTGGGCATCGAGTCTGAAGACGCGGGCGTGGATTTGAAGAAGATGGAGGCGGGGAACGCGGCCTCGTAAGAGAGCGGAAAGATCAGAAGCATGCACAAGCCGAGTTTCTGCTGCAGAGCGAGATGAGCGACCACTATTCGCTGGGGACTTCGGAATCCCAGAAAACATGTCGGAGACTACTTAAAAGTTCACATCTTTGAATCGAAACTCTAATGAGACTGGGTGTCTGCAATAGAGAAACATCAGATAACAACCAATGGACCATGGCATAGCTCAATATACATCTGGATTTTGGCAATAGTGTGACTAAAAAAAAAAAGCATTAATGGATATTATAATCATGATTAATAATATATTAACCGATATTCATATTTCATGTAATCACTTGAACGATATTTTAGTACTTTAATTCTATTTATTTTGAATTACATATATCGCTCGTGAAATCAATAACTATAGAAGATATAACAATATTTAAATCAAACGGCATAAAAAAATGATAACTCTATTCTGCAATCCGCCTCGCAGTCGATTTTGGCAAAGGCAGATCCGACACGAGTGGGGACCTTGCCTCATGGGGCACGAGAGATTCGCATTGTAATCCAACAAATCGAAAGCAACAAGAGTCAAATATTAGGATTGATAATCTTCAAAAGTAACGAAATATAGAAGCCCTAACTCTGTATGTTCAAGAATCAATAATCGAGTTGATACAATAATAATCTCCATACTTGCTAGGAAGCAAGTTATTTAGGCTACGCATGGTAACTATTTTGTTCTGGAAAACTGATTCTGATTAAAATGACTTTTTTATATTTCTATTCCTGGATTAGTTTTAAAGAATCAGTTCGATAACTATCAAAATTTCTATTCCTGAAATAGAAACGTGTTTGATATCTATACAAAATTTCTGTTTTGAAAAATTGTCTCTCTACCTTTTTTTTTCATTTAAGTTAAATAACTATGTAGTTACTTTGTAAAATTTTATCATAAATTGAAGACTAATTTTCAATGTACACTAAAATAATTTATAATATATTATTTTTTTAGCATGTCATAAATGAAACATAAATTTTAATACATGTTTGAAGTTCGATTGAAGCATGAGATAGTTCCCATAGTAAGAACTCATTTTTTCTTTAAATGTTGTTTTTTTTTTCAAAATACATACAAAGATAGTAGTTGAATAACCAAATTATCTCGGACAAAAAAAAAACCAAATTATCCACTGACAAAAAAATAAATTATCCTCCTTGATACGAAGTACAAGTCCTTCACTATTATTGTGCAGCTTCTGTCTTAAATTCAAGTGGGTGTTTGGCTCTAGCTCCACGTGCAGATGGTCACGTTTTGTGGCGCACGGCTACGAGTATATATGTTATCATTCGCATGTTGAATGCCCTCATCTTGGGCGACATTTTTCGCAAAAGAGTGAAATCTCTAAAATCTAGGAAATTTAGGCCCAAATTTATGAAAATGAGGTCAAACTAGCTTAATCTAAGCCTCTTCTATTTTTAGAAATTTTCTAAATTTTTTGTGATTTTTTAAAGAAATTTCAAATTTTTTCGAATTTTATTATTTTAGTTTATTAGGTTGAGGGAAAAGTGACGAGAGAACTGAAAAGGAAAAGTGAGAGATGTGAAACTTCATTCTATTTTGTGATTCTCAACGGTGATTCTTTTTTCTAGAACCAACTTTTTTTTGTTCTGGATTTTGCTCTAAAATTGATTCTGGGAATAGAATCAAAATCATTTACGTTACTAAGGGCCTGTTTGGTAACATTTCTATTCCTCTAAGTTTGTTTTTTAGAGCAAAAAAGAATCAGAAACATGTTCGGTAATGCAAATGATTCTGATTCTATTATGTTCTCGGAAACACTTTTGGACCAATTTTGAGAAAAAAAAATTATTTCTCAAGAAAAAGAACACTTTTGATGATGAAAAAGGCAATGACATCTTCTCCCACTTATATTGGATGCTCACGAGGCATGGGCCAAGTCAACCCAACTTGGTTCGGATTTTTTTTTAATAAAAAATAAAAAAAATCACAAAATGATTAAAAAATCTAAAAAAATGGTAAATTCATAAAAATTCTAAAAAAATTAGAAAAAATTCAGAAAAAAATTTCAAAAAAATCTCAAAAATTATGAGATGGGACATTTCAACTAGCCAATCTTTTTTTTTTTTATGATTTTGTTTTCTGATTTCTTATAAATAACGATTTTGCCACTCATGAATAAATCGTTCCAAAAAATCTAAAAAATTCCCAAAAAGTAGGAAATAAGTTATTCAACTGGTCCAATCCCGTTTTTGGTGATTTGTCCTTTCAATTTGTTTTAACCCTACCTAATTTATTGTTGGAGTACCATGCTTCATTAGTGACCATCCGCATTGTATCCAAAGATAAAACTAAGCCACCTATGTTGCAAAGATGGAATTTATTTATTCCGAGCAATAAAAGATAATTAGAATCACCTCTTGCATCCTTGGTGTATGCATAGCCTTGAGAGAAGCATGGGAAAATAATAATTTTAGTATATTATCCTTCCAATGAATAAATCAAAGCATCCCTAGTCACTTTTTTGGAACAAAAACGTTACCAAACAGGCCCTAAATAAGGTTCTCATCTTTTTTTTTTTTTTTCAGGGAACATAATCAGACTCATGCAGGCCCTTACTGTCATTCCCAAAAATTAAGTTGTCTGTTTAGTCACATTCCCTTAAGACAAAGATTCGACTGAAGATTTCAATTTATGAACGTAATGCCATCTGGCAGGACAAATTTGGGATGAGGAGGTGAAGTGACAAAAAGAACCAATCAAGATATAATCTTCAGTTTCTTTCCCAACAGAACCAAAAGCCAAAAGACTAGTCACCAACTTATCATCACAAACCCAAATTCTACCCAACATTTCTTGCTATATGAACCCCAATCCCCTTTTTTTTTTACCCAAAAAAAAACAAAAAAAAAAAAGAACTCCAATCCCCTTTTTATCGACCAAAAAAAGAAAAAAAGAAAAAAAGAAGAAGCTCCAATACCCTTCCTCTCAACTCATCAATTTCAAGTCCTTGAGCCTACCACAAACATAATATCTATTGCCAAATATGGCTTCTTCCTCAAAGAGCTTTGTACTCTCCGTTGCCCTAATTTTCTCTATACATGAGCTTCGGAGCTCGCCATCTGCTGCAAACAACTTTACCATCCATACCGACTTTTCCCACCATGCCGACTACACCGAACCTGGCATCAATGCTGACATTGCCGGTCATGCCTACATTGCCTAAGGTCGCTATTCCGCCTGTGCCCTGCCGTCCCGACTACCCTCCCTCAACCCACACTGCCAGCACTGCCTGCCAGCCAGCCGATGCTGCCCAAGACTACTCTGCCGCTGCTTCCGAGCTTGCCGACCGTACCAGCAACCTTGCCACCGATGCCGATCATCCCTACTTCTCTCCCTAAAGTCCCCTCTATTCCTTTCCTCACCCCACCTCCGGCCACAAGCCCCTGAAAGATTTTAAGACCATTGATCCTCTGGGTGTCTTAGCGTGTTTTCACCTAGAATTTATTAGCACGATTGTTGATCATGAGATGTCTCTTGAGATTCTGTTTGTTTATGTTTGTTGCCATGTATCTTCACTCCTCTATGATATGTACTGATTCACTTTGCTTGCGTTTTATCGTGTTCTCTTCGTTGGTGCCGCAACTCATCATCACGTCAACTATGTTGATGGACCTCATTCAATTGAAAACACGGGCGCATCTCTTTAAGTGACAAGTTCGTGAGAATGTATATTTCAGGAAAAAAAGTTTCAAATAGAAAAATTTAACTAGGATTTTATCATCATCACCCTATGTAGAATCATGAAACACATACAAAGGAGCAAGTGCTGCTCGTCTGCACAGTAACAAAACCACTTCTGCTGTAGCTCTGTTTCTGCGTTGCCCGTATGGTTCTGGATCCTATTTTACCATTTGGGCGAAGGAACAACAGTTCTATGTTTGGTTGCGTATCAAATGAGTACATAAAAGATTGAGTTACGTTAAGGTTTGACTCTACAACTGAATTTCATCAGGCTGGTAATTTCATAGTTCCGACCAAAGCAACTGTCGGGATCTCGCCGAGTCTTTCCTCCGCAATAACAACCAATTGACGTGCTCCAAAAATTCCTCCCTACATCATTCTTATCCTTTCCATGCTCCTCTAGTTATACATTTACACATGGTCCGAATGTTACGCATTTTGCCCATGCGTGAATATTTTTCCTGGCAGATAATACGTGGAGTACTTGAGCTCAAAACATATCATTCCACAGTTCACATATGTACTGTAGCTACGTATCGAATTCAGGATTATGCTCAAGTTTTCTTTCCCAATTGTACAAAATAACATATGCGTTTGCTTCGAATTTTTTGTGAGTAACATCTCCAAAAGTATCGACTGGAAGACACTGGCCTAGAATAGTAGTGCAAGGAAAAGAATAATTGACCAGCAGACCAGGACGTTCACCTTTTTTTGTACAACAGTGAAATACGGTAAGATTTGGCAAAAAGGAATGCAACAGCTTTGGTTCTTCTCATGCTTATAAGCTTTTCATGAACAGATTGGGAAAACTTATTATTGAGAATGACATAAACATATGTACTTACAGGAGGAGAATGTATTCATTCTATGGTGCTATGACAATTTGCAAACTGTCGAGACATAGCCCGTCTTGATCATAGGACAGGAAAGGTGAACAGTCACCGCGTCTCATTCATATAAATCGATTTCCCTTGTGATTTTATCCTGCATTAATGTACAGGATGAAGAAACAATGAAGAGGCACTTCTGACTCTTAAGAAACTTGTCCACTGCCAGGGGCGACGTTTTCAGTATCAACTGTCAGAGATAGAAGTTCCGCAAGCTCCAACCTATATTCAAGGCCTCTCAGATGGTGCCCTAACAACATGCACCTAGCGAAGCAAAGCGATGGATGAGAATAGCTAGCATTATTGTCAATTTCAACAATAAAACAGACTTCACTGAGTGCAAAACAGCGAAGGACAATAGTCATCTGTGATAATTTAGAGCGAGGACAATGGGATACTCAATTTCTAGCTTCAAAGTGTTTCTGCACGGAAAATATTGCCAGCCAGGTTGTCAGCTATCGAGTTCATCTGTATCTACTTTCTGTCATCGGGACAGGTAGAAAGTAAGATACTGATGAACTAGACTAAAGTGTAATACGACACTAAATGTGATTCCCAACATCAAAAACAGTAAGACTAGGTCTTGAGACGAAGATAAATTATGAAAGTTCAAGCAAGAAAGAATGCTATATCAAGAGTAAATCGGCAGAATTTGCTTAAACTGGACCATGTCAACAAGTTATTCCTTGATTTTTCGGACATGTTAAGCTCCCACTATCAGGCAAACAATAAAGAAATCTACTATCGCCTAATATAGACCACAGTGCTACACAAAAGATAGAAAGGAGCTCGACTAACCAGAAGAGGAGCCGTGCTAGATAGTCCCTAGTTAATGAGACAACTGGCTGGAACGGGAGTGACACATTCTCAACAAGTTCGGGGTGATCATCATCGCCAGAACATACTTCTTGATTTGATAAGCACTCCGATAAAGGAGGACCCTTAGAGTGCATTCTAGGAGACAGAGTAGCAAGAAGACCATGAACAACTGAGTGGATTGTTTCCCTCAATTCAGGCATGGAAGGTTCTGATAGCTCAGCCACCTGCTTACACAAACATCATTACTCTTATCTGTACAATGAAAGTAGCAAGCACTTCAAGAGAAGCTTTGAAGTAAGGAGGCTGCTACATGTCCTCATGAGAAAAATGAAGTTCACCAGTGAAGAGTTTCATCGATTAATAGGTTCATACAGTATGCTCGCATGAAGGAAGACAGAGAAAAATGATGGCGAATTGGCAACACTTTGAATCAAGTAGTGCAGATTGTGGCTATTCCAGCATGAAAATGAAAAATACAGAAAATTCATAATAAACAAAAATTAGATAGGTAACAAAATGGAAAGCCATATACCAAGAAGATTAGATAGGTAAATGACATGGAAGCCATGATGCCATGCTAAGCCATCACTTTTCAAAACCATAGTACCATGTAAGCTGCACATGCTATGTTAAAAACATCTCAAATTTATGTGCTGGATCTGGGTTGATAACGAAAGGATCAGGACTCAGGAGATGATATTTGTTGTCATATTATCACATCTAAACTTCTGTCATCAGCCAAGTCACGAAATCATTCTTAGATTGACTGGGAATGCGTAAAGACACGTTGAATTTCTCGCAATAATTTTCGGTCACATCAGAGAACATTCAAGTGGTAAAGGAGCATCGCTGCTTCAAATGTTTTTTATTCTACTTCATAAAGTTCAGCAGCTACTTTCGAAAAGGCAAATATAAGGAGTTATTTGTGAAGAATAGATGGAGGAAGACATTTTCCTAGTTAAATTAAAACTAAATGGGAATTACTCTGACACTCCTCTAGTATTGACCAAATTCTCTAACGTGCATTAAATTATCACAAATTAGTTTAAACCCATCCTGTTTTGCTCAAATTGCTTGTTCACCCTTGTATTTTCATGAACTACTCTGACACTCTCTCTGTATGTACAAAAACTATCTTGAGACCCCATCAATAGGTATTGAAAACAAAATAAGTACGACAATGATGAGGCATGTTTTGCCATTTTCTGTGATTTTATACTCTTTTAACTAAGTTTTAGTATTTTGCAAGTATTTCTAAACTAATTCATATCTTTTTAAATAGTTGGGAAAATGCCAAAAAAGGGTCCCAAGTGCACATGTTTTCTCAATTAAGGGCCCAAAGTGCAATTTGTGTCAAAGAAGGGCCTAGAGTGATTTTTGTGTTTCAATAAAGGGTCTGGCTTTTGTCTTTTTCTGTCTTTTGTTTTCTGTTATTCCTTTTTTCCTGCTCCCCTACTGTTCATCGTCTCCCTCAACGCTGGGCTTCGAGGAGGTGCTGCTCTGAGAAGGAGAAAGAAAGAAAGAAAATCTAAGCAGGTTGAGAGTGCTGTGGCATACGTCCATGCCAGACCCACACAACATCCTTCAAGGAAGGGTTCAAGTCATGGTCCCAGAACTCCATGTACTCCAACGTGTCCCCTGCTGTCTTCTTCACTTCCACAACTGAAAAGCTTGGCGTGACCTCGAAGAACTCCGCGTCTATGGCCAGCTGCCCTTTCCTCCCTTCCTTGTTCCCTTGCAGCTTCACCACCCTGTTATTCTTCTCGAACTTGAATTGCTCCGTCGACGCCAGCTGCTCGAACTTGGACATGATTGCCGACACCGGCTTCGTGCTTGTGAACCGCGCCTCGGGCCTCTGGTCCATGTATTTCTCGAACAGGTTGGACAGGTTGAATCCTTGTGAGAGGGATATGATGTCGAAGGCGTTGAAGCTGGCTGGCTTGAGCGGGCTCATGGGCAGTTTCACCGTCTCCGATTCGGGAACCGGATCCAACGGCTCGAATGCGGCCTGGATGTCCTTCATTGTTGCGCTGCTATCGACCCGAGGGTACGACGGGGGCTCGAACCGCTTGAACCCCTTCTTGAACCAAGTGTTGTTCATGATTTTGTCCACACTGATCCTCGCGCTGGGGTTGGGGTCAAGAATTTTGGAGAGCAGCTTCTTGACTTCATGAGGGAACCACCGAGGGCACCTGAAGTCCCCCTTGCTAATCTTCCTGTACATCTCCATGAGGTTGGCATCATGGAATGGAAGACACCCCGCCATGAGGACGAACAGCACGACCCCGCACGACCAGATGTCGGCCTTGGCCCCGTCGTAGCCCTTCTTGTTGATGACCTCCGGGGCCACGTATGCTGGGGTCCCGCATGTTGTGTGGAGCAGCCCGTCCTGCCTCCGGGAATCCCACAGAGCGCTCAGCCCGAAGTCAGTCACCTTCAGGTTGCCATTCTCATCTAGAAGGAGGTTCTTAGGCTTGAGGTCACGGTGGTAGATCACTCGGCTGTGGCAAAAGTCCACAGCCTCGATCAATTGCTGGAATTATTTCCGGGCCAGGTTCTCCTTGAGCTTCCCCTTGGCCACCTTGTTGAATAGCTTGCCGCCCTTGAAGTACTCCATCGCGAAGTAGATCTTGGTCTTGCTCGCCATGACCTTGTAGAGCTGTACAACGTTTGGGTGCCTCACAAGGCGCATCACGGAGATCTCGCGCTTGAGTGTGTAACTTTTGAAAGGGCTTCCGAGAGAGAGAGAATCATGAGGCCAAAAAGTGAAGTAGAGAGAAAAGAAGCGAAGCTGAAAGAAAACAGCAGCAGCAGCACCTCCTCGAAGCCCAGGCGTTGGGGGAGACGATGAACAGTAGGGGAGCAGGAAAAAAAGAATTAACAGAAAACAAAAATCAGAAAAAGACAAAAGCCAGACCCTTTATTGAAACACAAAAATCACCTTAGGCCCTTCTTTGACACAAGTTGCACTTTGGGCCCTTAATTAAAAAAACATGTGCACTTGAGGCCCTTTTTTGGCATTTTCCCTAAATAGTTTTAACGTTTTTACTGTTTCTATCTCATTTACCTACAGACAGTATATCATAGTAGATTTCCAAAATACAAGAGGGTGTCAGAACAATTAATGGAAATGCAGCAGTGTCAGAGTAGTTTGATTCAAATTGGAGGATGTTGGAGTGAAAAAACAAGGGTAACTCCAATTAATTTGTTAAAAAAGGGACAGTAGTCTACCCATATTATATACTGGACAGCCAATTGCAAAGCCATTGCTAATAACATAAGCCAAACATAGGGAGAGAGAGAAAAAAAAAACATGCACACGCGTATGTACAAATAATATTCTTATGTACATAGTGGCCTTTTGGAAAGAATCTAATTTTAGCATGCTGAAACCTTTTCGGGTTCTAGCGATCTCAAGTAGTCCAGCAAATCATTTTTTTCCTCCCCAACGAACTGTTGCATTTGGAGAGCAGCACTTTTCCTCTTGACTTCGTGTAGTTCCTTCAGAAAAGAAAAAGATGAATAAAATTTCTGCATTGTAACAGGGACCTTCCAACATCAACATCAACATGGACCTTCCAGTTAATACTAAATTCAACCATGCCTCAAAGCAACATATCTAGCCATTTCAGTGAGGACATAATATGACATAAGTGGATATTTAATTGCTTTAAAAACACTAGGCACCAGTTTCACAGCTCCATTATATGAAACATAATCTCTGGCCAACGCTTCTCTTCTATCACACTTCATCATCACCTTCAGCTACTTTAATCTCGTTAACACGGATTAAGCTTTGCCTTAGTCCAGTCAATATCAAACTTACAACTGTATAGTTTCCAGTTTCTTGATCTGATGACTAATAGTAGCCCAAAATATGGTGCTTCAGGATTAATAACAACAATTTGGTTACGCTATCGGAGACACAATTAAGCATATATGCAAAAGTCGGCTGCAAGGGAAAAAAATATGCAACTATATGTCATAACTTCTAAACAAAAAAGTTACTGATAAAAAATAAAACATTTAAGTAGAATGAGATGCAATGCACACCTTTTTGGCAGATGATAAACGAGATTGTAAATGGACAATATATTCCTCAGCTTCACGAGAAAGTTTGCCTAGACGTTTAATATCCTCAACTGTCTCTTCTCTAACTTTTTCATATTTGGGTGATACTGCAGTCTTTCCAGAAAAGTTGATTTTTCTAGCACTGTCTAGTAAAATTTCTGGCAAGCCACTTTGCGAGTGGTCTTCAGTCTGTTTTTCAAAGCTCTGTTCATGAGTATCAAGATTCCTTTCAAGGCAAAGCCTATATTCTGCATTTCTCAGTGTATAACTGCATCCAAGAGAAATACCATCATTAATGTATAAGAGGAGACAAAAATATGCGATTGAAGAAAAGAAATGGAATTCTCAGACGGTCTAGACGTAACTCATAAAGCAAACAAGTAGAGAAAAAATGAACCATGTTTTTAGAGTGACATTATATACTAGTTAATTCAAAAGAGCGAGCTCCACTAGTTTTTCACTTGAAGGCACTTATACCGACCTGGCATGCAAAATTACAAAGATATAAACTGCTTTGATGCCAATGCATATTATACAAGATAAGCATACCCTGTCATCATTGAGGAAACCAACAACTTTGAGAGTGGCTCCCACAAAGCTTCAATATATATTTGAAACTGATTCGATGGAAGCAAGCCCAACATTCCTGAGATAGTTCTCTTCATTGCATCAATAGTAGTTGGGGCCACGTCTTTCTGAATAAGGCTCACATCTAGTGGTTCTATCTCTTGTATCAAAGCCGAGAGAACTGATTTCTGGAAAGAGCAAAATCCCAACAGCATAGTGTCAACTTTGGCAGTTAGACGAGAGTTCAAATGCGCAATTCTAAAAGAGCATCTAATAAATGAAACAAAAACATGTAAGGAAAATAGATGCCCTGAATTGCTAAATGAATCTCGCTAAGGCAGAAACTTCCCACTCTTGAATGCTTTCAACTAGAAGTCACTAGCAACTAGACAAAATTTATCCTAATAACTTCTTCTGTCGCTGCCTTCACTCCCTTAATTATTCCTGAGATAGAATAGACACGTTCTTCAATAATTTATGTGGTTCAGTTCCATCCATTACACTCACGAATTCGAAAGCAATTGCTTGTAGTCTCCAACTCAATCTCTAAATCTCATGCTACAGACACCCTCGCTGAGCAAATTCCATTTTCTTCTGTAATCTACCTGAGCCACACGCTAAAAATCAACTAGATATCAAACACTTGTTATTACTGGAAACGAAGAACACCAAAAGTTACAACATTTTCGCAACGGTATGAGCAGCCGTCCTTCACTCCGACGCATCATTACCGAAAATCACACACTACTTAGGCAAATTACCCATCAACTAACGGAAACAAACACCAACCTGAGGCGAATTGACGGACCATCGATCATCTCCGGGGCCGAGGTCGTCGATTGACGAGCCACCTGCCGACGAAGAGGTGGCGATCAAGGCCCGGCCCTTCCTGGGGCTTATGGAGATGCGAACGGGAGGAACAGCGAAAGAGAGAGAGTCAACGCCGTGGCGATGGGGACCATGGTGGCGGTAGTGATGGTGAAGGCGAGGGATGGAGGGAGAAGAGGAGAGGAAGGAGGCTAGGGTTGCCATTGCGACAACAGCGACCGCCCCAACCCGTCGCCTTCTCTCTCTCTCTCTGTGGCGAGTTGGAGCTGAAGCTCTCGCCAACTGCAGCCACAATCGGCGGAGGAGACGACAAATCGGAGGGGAGAGGCCGACGTTGATCGCAAGCTTCGCAGAGTCCAATCTCAGACGGCCCGTCGGCTTTGGGCGTCAATTCTATTCTAATTTCTACCATTGTCATTCAATTTCTGTTACCGGCCACGGGGGCGAGTAACCGGCTATGTAGCACGGACACGTGCAAATTTGTTTTTTTCGCGTGTCGGACACGAATCGGACACGACACGCGCCGGACACGGTCCGACACGCGTTGACCACGTGTCGGACACGGTCAACACGAGTCCGAATTTCGGACACGCGAATGCCATGTTTCCGAGCAATTTGGGCTGTGCTAGCCAACTGGGCTTTTTTCATGGCCCATGAAAGCCGTCCACGTCCGACTGCTACTGCTACTTTATAATGGCTTTCCCTCTCTTTTTGTGGGCTTTCTGTCCAATGTGGGACACAAAAAACAAGAGGAAAAGCTAAGGCCAGTTTCTTGCTGAGGTAATACAATGATGTCTCCTTTTTCTCTTCATCCAAATCCTGCAACACATCTAGTGTGCGGGATATAACCAAGATTTCTAACTTTCTCAATCAGTTCTTCCAGCAGAGAGCATCAACAATATGCGTTTCCCTCTCTATCCAGGGAGCTTATTTATTTATTTATAAAATTATAAAAATAATAATTTATCGCGTATATATAAAAATATATTTAATATATAACGTGTCCCAACGTATCGGAATTCTCTATTTTTTTAGAAATTACGTGTCGGCGTATCGTGTCGTGTCGTGTCCCGTGTCTCGTGTCGTGTTGGTGCTACATAGGTAACCGGACCGTTTCGCAAAGAAATCGATCCGGTTCAAATCCTGACCGGTTCGTGACCAATTCGATTCTCGTGTTTTATATCCTGAGCCGGCTGCGGTAACCTGAAACAAAATCGGCCTGCGCCGATATTAAGGGGGTGCATGATTCAACTTCTATTTCCCTGTTTTTTAGTTTTTTTGTTCCAGGAAATAGCTTTGGACAAGAAATTCGTTTGACAACGCGTTTCTATTTTTCTATTCCCCGGCCAAACTTTTGGCTTAGAAATAGGTTTGGACGAGAAATGAGAAGTTAAAAAAAGTTACTTTTTTGTTTCAGAAATAAAAACTCGAAACAATTTTCTCATTTTTCGTCGCTCCTCTCTTATCGCCGCGGGCCGCCACCACCGGTCGCCGACCACCGCCGCCGTTGCCGCCGGCCACCGGTCGCCGGTAGCCGACCGCCGCCGGTCGCCGGCCGCCGTTTGCCCGGCGGCTAGCCGGCCGCCACCGGTCGCCGGCCGCTGCCGCCCACTGCCGCCGGTCGTCGGTCGCCGGTGGCCGCCGCCGGTCTCCGTTGGCCGGTCGCCGCCGACCGTCCGCCGCCGCGGTCGTCGCCGGAAATAGGGTTAGGGAAGAGAAATTTTATGCTATTATCAAACGAATTTCTGTTTCGAAAATAGAAAAATTATATCGTTATCAAACATGATTTTTGGTTGAGAAATTCGTCTAGAAAATAGAAATGGAAAAACCTATTTCTTGCCAGAAATGAAGTCCTGGAAGAGAAGTTGAATCATGCACCCCAATACATCTGGCATATTACCATTGAGCAGAGATAACCATATTCATATTTAACACATGAATGTTCTGTATATAATATTACTGGAAACAAACAAAAGTCTTGAATAGTTCGATTCCAAGTCAGTTCTGGTATGAACACGATCGATCCTCGAATTTAAAAACTGGAAACAAGATGGAGTCCAGAACCTACCAACCAACCAACTCTAAAATGGATAAATCCTGGTGCAAACTGCATACTTATGAAGTGGAACTAATTTCTAATTAGTATGTATTTTATGCGAATATAGTACTCGTGTATTGTGCGATAGCGGGCCCCATTTGCTTGGGTCGGGCTCCAATTTCGACGAAGCCCGGCCCGGAAGGCCCACTTAAGCCCCAGGCCTTCGCTTTCGGTTTTTCCCTTCGGACCCCCGGAGAAGTTGAGTGCGCGTGACGGTGGGAGTGAGAGAGAGAGAGAGAGAGGGAGATCTTCCCCGCTCCTTTCTGTCGCCGGTGCGAACTCTCGCGAACGCACAATCGGCCACCGCCTTCATCTTCTTCATCTCTACCTCTCTCTCTCTCTCCCTCTCTCTCTCTCGCGCGCTTTCTTTTCGCGCTCGCTGCATGTATGTTTGTACTGCGTTGTTGTACGAATTTGTAATGATTTTGCTGTATCATTTGGTTTTGATTAGGGAGGGGAATGCTTCTTCAAGTGCCCGCAAGAGGTGAGTTGCCTTTCTTTTTCTGCCCCGTTCTAATTTTTCGCTGCCGTGTTTCGTTGATGCTGTGGATGAGATGTGCCGTCGCGGTTTGGTTGTTCCGTATTCGGGCGAAACGCTAACCTCAGCTGTACTGGTTGGTTGGAAACAGCACGAGGCGTAACGTTCTGACTAGGGAATCGGATTGGGTTGTCGTCATTTCCGGTTTCGATTAGCTGAGTTGTTGCCGAAATGGGACTTTGAATTTGTGAAATTTGTTTAGGATGACATGCGGCCTTGGTGGGTTCTGAGTGCTGGAGGTGCTCTTTAATAAACAAAGGCAGTTGCTTTTGTATCAACGGGGGTGTTCTTAGATAGAAGTTGTCGGGTTTTTAGCATGCATGCCTCTGTATCTTTTGAAGCTTCCTTGACGGGTTTTCTGTTAGACTTGATATTTGAAATATACTGACCTGGCCACATATAGATGTTTCTGACAAGTTGAGTGCCTGTTGGGTTTTTGGGGACTGGATGCTTGACATCCGTACTCTCCTGCCACCGAGTACCATGCATGTCGATGTGCATTCCCGTTTGATAGTTATTTTCATCATGAACAACGACAACATGAAAACCTTTCTTAGATGGGCCACTTAAATTTTTTTGTGAGCAGGCCGGAGCGTGTTTTGTCTAACTATAGTTGTACTGTAGTTGTGCTATAGCTGTAACTTTTGTTTCTGGTTACACCTTAAGATTAGGTGAGACAATCTCCTAAAAGATGTTAATCGCTGCAGCTTTGGAGATACTGCAGTTATGAGGTGTTTGTCAAACATTTTATAAAACCTGCTACATTTCTTTTCACAATTGAAGCTTCTCTGAGAAATCTGTAGCAAACGGGCTGTTAGTGATATAGTTGCTGTTATGCCCTTGCACCATGTGTTGGAGGCTTGGAGCGCATCTACCAAGTTCCAAGCAATTTCTTGCCTAATGCCCATGTTATTTTCCCCTATCCTTAAACTAGTAAGTTCCATCGCACCATGAAATGACATCTTTTTACTAGAGTAGGAATACTTTGCATAGATTCTGAGAAGTAGGATGATTTGAAGAAACCATATTTATGTGTCCCTTAATCATCATCATGATATCGTTATCGTTTGTCTGTCTTTTCTTTCCTATTGCTTTTATTCTTCATAAGGTATCTTTTATATTTTCCGGTAATAAAGAAATCCAGATGTAACTAGGGTCATGATATCGAATAATGCTTACTATTAGCTTTTCATAGTACCTCATAGCTATGTATTGGGTTGACATTCATTTGAAGATGCCATTGTCACCAATTTCAGTTGCAATTGCCATTGCTGTTGCTTCACTAGTCTTGTGTCTCTCTTACTATATCATTACTGATGTCATACATAGAAGAGTATGAAAAACAAGAATCCAACCTTTATCTTCTAAGTTGGGTTGGCCGTATGATCCTATCATGCTCACTATCTATTACATTCTCTGATGCTTCATATCTTTCCTTATAATCTTCTTCCAGTTTCTTCTAGGTCTTTCCCTGCCCCTTTTAACGAGTATATCGGTCCTGTTGATCACATATCTTCATTGGGTGCATTTGAATTTCCTCATTTCATGTAAGGGTGAGCACTGGTCTCGGTTCAACCTGAACCAGGCCGAACTGGCTTGGATCGACCGGTTTAAGGACAGTTCTAGAGAGAACCGATTCAGTTCCTGATTCCAAAAATCTAGAGCCGGCTAGAATTGATTCAGTTTTTGGTTCCAAGACTAGAACCGCCAATTCTACCCTGGTAGAATTGGTTTTTCACTGAAAATACAAGTATCAACACACTCAGAAAGAATAGTAACAATCATCCTTCAGAATGGCTAGGCCGAAGGAGAAGCCAATTGAGGTGGAGTCTTGAGCAAGCAGATCGACGACCTGTCCCGAATGCTTGCTCTTCCGTCTGCTTCCCTGCCTGTGCTCATTCCCTCTTATGAGCACCCCACCGTTGCATCGCCATCGAGGTCTCTAGGCCCTTGAGCTATCTAAGTAAGACCTAGCCTTAGCTTGCAATTGGAAGCACCAGAACATCCTCCTCCATATAGTCACTATATTGGCGGCACCGATTTCAGGAAAATTGTGAATCTCCTTGATGGCGACACTTCCATCAGGGATCTGAACACAAATCACTTTTCAGCTTTTAGGGCGGGATGTAAAAGCAACTTTGCCCTTCTTTCTGCCCGTCTTTCTCTCTCGTTCTGTTTTCTTTTCATTCCTGCTAAAAAAAGTTCCATCCATGATCCCTCAACCTTCAAGAAGAAGGTAGTTTCTTTTCCTTATTGGCTTCTCATTTTTTTCTTTTGGTCGTTTATTGACTTCTCATTTAAAGTGAGAAAAAAAGTTTCTTTTTTTCAATAAAAAGGCACTCTTGTTTGGTCAAGGCGAATCCTTTCATGCAAAGTATCCTAGAGAGTTGTGGGCGCGATGTCACTGTACATTCCCATTTACTTTGCACATTTTTCAGATCTCTACTTTGAGGTAGACCTGGGAACCAAAACTGATACGTGCGGTTGCCGGCTTCAAAATATATTTGAACCAGGAATCACAAGTTTGTTTCCTGGTTTTAGGTTGGGAACCTGCCCACCTTGGAACTGATCACCTCTAATTCCATGCTACCAAACCATCTTAATTCTCACATTGATTTCTCTCATCTTATCCTTGATTTCAGCCACAGCTATTTTTTTTTTTCAATCTCTCAGATAGATTCGTTTCTCATCTTTTAACAAAGCATTCTCATCTATGCCACACTCATTTTGTGCAGATTTTGTTGTATAACTATCCAGAACTCCATTCTATAGGGCATGTCTGGCGCTGAACGTAATTGACATTTGGTCATTGCTCAAAATAATAGGCACATTTCTCCACTTTATCCATTCCACCTGAACTATGTCGGGGAGTTCTCTATTGATCTCTCCTTCTTTGGGTACAAGTTTTGCCGAGATGCGTTTGAACATATATCCTTGTTAAACTTACACAACAAAACGTCAGAAATAGGAGAGTCGTCACGTGAAATCCCTTTGAAGTTGGTATATTTATTAAGGAATAAGAAAATTATTGAAGGGAGAACAACGTTATAGTAAGTTGTTGAGAACTACATGTACATGATATTCCCTAAGCTTTGCAAGTTTAATGGCGCAAGAGTGTAATTCACCCTCTTCAGAAGAATCTTGTTTGAGATTTTCTTGCCAAAATTTTCCTTTATTATCTACTCCATCACGCCATCAAGTTTTTAGTATTGCTTTTCCATTAAAATCATTATCATAGAAGCTTTCTAATCCTGTAGATGAGGTAAGTGAAAGTTTACTTCCATGAATCTCTTTAAGTTAGTAGAGTGCATTATCTTTTACAAACTGCTGAAGAGACAACACTTTGTGCTTACAAGAACATATAATCCCTGTGTGCATGTTTATCCTTGTCAATAATGGGTGACCTCCTTCTATTGATTACTGTTCTCCTGTCCTTTTGGCAGGTTTTTGGAGGGCAGGTAGGCGGCATCATTGCTGTTTTTGGGGCAGATTTGCAGATTCATTCTGCATAAAAAATCATTGTATTTGTTCTTGAGGCTGCTTTACATAGTAGATGAGTGAAGTCTTCCACATTAAATTGCTTGAAGGATCCAATAAAGCTGTCTTTTAGTGAGCTTTATTAAGTGAGCATCCCTAACCCGCCTAATAGGCATCAATTATATGGTGGATTGATCCTTGATTATGGCTGAGGATAAGCAGATGGAGTATTTTTCTGCACAAGAGATTACAAAAAGTAGTAAAGCTTATGGACTGGAGGAGAGTATTCTGAAAAAGAGACAGGGTCTTGTTTCAGAAGGTTTACAGGTTGGGCTTGTGGATATGGGGAGTCAATCTTGCGCAGACATTGTGGATGATGAAGCGCATCTTTCTAAGACTTCTGAAATGAAGAGGTTGGGAATGCCTTCTGAAGATCCATCCCAGGTGAAGAATACTGCAATATCTCCTGAAAATGTGATAGATAATACAAAGAACACTGAAATTGGAAGTGCTGGAGAAGATATTGGGGAAAGCGTTTATAAGTTCTATTCAGAATGTATAGATGGTGCACATTCCCTCCAAGAAAAGATGTGTCAACCTGGTGTTGAAGGATCAACAAATATGCCTTCTAGCCATGCCTTATCTGAGAATCTGGTGAATCAGGAAGATACTTATGAAACGACACATCATTTTGGTTCCAGATGTTCAGTTGGTCAAGAAGAAAGAAGGCACACACTTGGAATTAAAAAAACTAGTAGTCCATCGTGCAGCTATATGACTGAGCAATCGCATGAACCTTTTTACGAGAATTCAAGTTTTGAACACAGGATGCTGCCCTCTCCAAACGTAAGAATGAGCGATGAAGCTGGAAGTGGTCTGTGCTCTAAACATCTTGAATCACATGACACCCATTGTGGATCTGGTACTGTAACCAATCAATTAACTGGCCTTGACCATGTTGAAAATGTACCAGTTCAGGTGAGCACTATCGTGTCTGATAGACTTGAAACTGAAAGTACTGGATTGCAATCTAATCTGGAGATTGGTTCTACTGTTTTAGAACATATTGAATTTAATGGAGATTCTGTTTTTAATGAGCAGTTGCAAGTCCACATTGAGGAACTGGCCAATGGCTTTAGTTGTGATCCATCAGAGTTGCAACAGGAGAATCTTACGAGGAACTCCAAAGGGTCAGACCAAAGGGACAAAAGAACTTCTAAGAGATTGAAAGATATATGCACATTGAGGTCGTCACTTGACAGCAACAGAGTGCTTCGCTCGAGATCAAAGGATAATTCTAAGGCTGAGTCTAATGATGATGTCGTAAAGCCATATAGAGTTCTTCGCTCGAGAACAAAGGATAATTCTAAAGCTGAGTCTAATGACGAAGTCATAAAGCCATATACTGGTGAAGAAGTAAAAAGAAAGAAGAGAAAGGAGACGCGAGCAAGGGAAGCTATTGCTGACGAATTTTCTAGAATTAGGAAAAACCTAAGCTATATGTTAAACAGAATTAGCTATGAGAGAAGCTTGATTGATGCTTATTCTGGTGAAGGGTGGAAAGGGCTAAGGTATGTGGTTGTCAGATTGCTTCATAAAATTCTATTCTGCTGATTATGTGCAGCAACACGTCATTTTTTGTGAATTAGATAGCCAGTGACTTAATAGCACGTGTGGTTGCAGAAATGAAATAAGGTTTAATGTAATGTTTATTAGCTAATTCGGTTCAGTTATTACCCTGACACTCATTTCATGAATGACATATGTAATAAGAAAACAATAGCATCAAACTATCCAAAATAGCCCTGAAGTCAGAATTAGATTGAATGATAGTGAATCACTTTATTGCAGATCAGGGCCACTAGGGGAATTTTTTTCATTGCTCCACACCCCACCCCCCCCAAACCAAAATAAAAAACTACATGCATATTGATTACTATGACTTTGTTTTTCTCGTATGAACAAAACCTATGTTGCTTAATATGGGAGAAGAACCTCTTCTCCACAACAACTTTGGTTACATCATCTAAACTGACCAATGTACAACATATTTGGATAGCACACTTCCATCAAGATATACTAGTACTATGTATAGTTATTATGTTGTATAAATTCGTTACATTTTAAATAATGTTATTGATACAATGCTGTCAAACATTTCAATATCCAAACTAAAAGAAACGTATTTGTTTGCACTAGATAATGTGTTATGGTATAATGACGTGTCCTCATATATGCGTCTGTTTTTCTGGATCCTTTTAGATGAGTCCTCGAGTCTATGGTTTTCTCAAATGGTGAGTTAGAACACAGCCAATTCCACTTTCAAGTCAAGGTGACATACGTTGTTAAGTGGCGTAATTAAGTCCATGGATTATGGCTATGAATAACCTATAGCTACTTTTCCAGTTTTCCTTTGTCCAGCCTGGAAGGGTTTTAACATGATGCGTCACTTGGCTGAATGAACCTTGGACAATAGATTGTCATGTTGGTAAAAAGAAATCCAAACGCTAGCCTTGAGCTTCTGAAAATGGACATGGTTCTGGCAAGTTGATTCATTTTACATATAGGTTCGACAATATGCAGGTAGTGCTTCACGTTGACAATGTATTTCAGTTCCTTTTGAACATTCATTATTTTAGTTGGGCTGCATAGGGTTTGGTTATCACTGGAATCTTGTCATTTTTTCTTAGAATGGGGGATTAGGAAGCTTTGAGACTATTTTACATTATTAGAATATTAAGTAAACCACTTCTTTATTTAACAGTTTAAGCTTTTAGAATAGTTGGCAGTGGTCTCACAAAATTTCACATGATATCAAAGCAAGAGATTCTGAGTTCAAATTTTTTCAGGCCCCATTTGCCTCCCTAGTTAAATGTTTCACGCTTAGTACTAGGCAAAAAGACTAGACTAAGCGTGAGGGGGAGTGTTAAAATATTAAGTAAATCATGTCTTCATCTAATAGCTTAAGCTTTTAGAATAGTTGGCAGTGATCCCACAAAAAAAAGATCTGAAAAATACAAGAATAAGCCCACAAATTTAAGGGGCCAATCCCACAAATTAAGGGATGCTTAGAAATCATTTCCTAACTAATCATTTAAAGCTATTAGCTGTTTCCTAATAATGAGGACCCAAAAAATCAGGATAATTCAACACTCCCCCTTAAGCTGAGGAATAGATTTTCATTCCCAACTTGGAAATTATTTTGTGAAAGATTCCAACATTAAGTCCTTCAGTCAACACATCTGCCAACTGATTTCCAGAAGGTATGTAGGACATGCAGATCAACCCCTCTTCTAGCTTTTCTTTGATGAAGTATTTATCAATTTCAATATGCTTCGTCTCATCATGCTGTACAAGGTTATGGGCAATGTTAATTGCTGATTTATTATCACAATGCAGCTTCATTAGGACCCTTTCACTGGATTTTCAAATCTTCTACCTTGATTTGAGCCATAATAGCTCACATATTCGTTGGGCCATTACTTGAAATTCTGATTCAGCACTTGATCTTGCAACTATATTCTGTTTTTTACTCCTCCAAGTCACTAAATTTCCACCAAGAAATGTGCAATCACCAGATGTTGACCTTCTGTCGACTAAGGATCCTGCATAGTCAGCATTGGTATAAGCTAGTGACATCGGTTTTGATTTCTTCTGAATAAAACTCCTTTTTCGGGACTTCGTTTCAAGTAACGTAGCACTCGATTGACGGCTTGCAAGTGTGATTCTCTTGGATAATGCATAAACTGACTAATCACACTCACTGAATAGGCAATTCGGGCCTAGTATGAGCCAGATAGATGAGTTTCCCAACCAATCTTTGATACATTTCTCGATTTACGGCAGGTTCTTCCTTCGCCTCCCCAACTTTATATTAGGCTCAATAGGTGTAGCTACTGGTTTACAATCAAGTTTTCTAGTTTTCTTCAAGAGATTGGTCACATACTTTTGTTGTGAGACAAAAATAATTAAAAACTTCAATGCCAAGGAAGTATTTGTCTTCCTAGCTCCTTTATTTCAAACTCTTTACAGTGTTTTAGATCCTGTTTCTCCTTATCATCGGTACTCATGACAATAATATCATCGACGTACACTAGAAGTGCTGTCACTCTCCCTATTGCCAAATGCTTAATGAGGAGGGTCTGATCTCATTGGCTTTGTTTGTAGCCCGAAGCTTCCATGACTCTGGAAAATCTCTCACACTAGACTCTAGGCGATTGCTTGAGCCCATATAGTGCTTTCCGCTTTCTCCTTCAAAGCCCGGTGAAATACGCATGTAGATCTCCTCTTTTAGGTATCCATGTAAGAATGCATTTTTCACATCATACTGTTGAAGTTGCCAATTAAAATTGGCTGCTGAAGAAAGTAAGATTCTCCCAGTGCTCATCTTTGCCACCGGAGCAAATATCTCATGATAGTCTAGTCCATAAGTCCGAGTATAACCCTTTGCCATAGAGAACCATCAGCTTTATATTTCAAGATAAAAAACCATTTGCAGCCCACAATATTTTTTTTCCCTTTGGTTTTTCGACAATCTACGAAGTCTTGCTTTTTTCTAGTGCATCCATTTCTTCTCTCGTTGCATTCCTCCATTCTTCTTTAGACAATGCCTCAGATAAAGTATTTGGAATAGCAATAGTGTTATAGACTCACAATGAAATTTTCATGAGGTGGTAAATAGGCGTTCAAATGCCACATAGTGAGTGGATATAAGGGTTCCTTTGTGCGCTCTCTTGTACCTTTTCTAAAAGCAATGGGAAGGTGCGAGTCATTTTTTGGCATATCAATTGATTGTTCATGCAAAGGAGAGTTGGAACTTACCGGAAATTCATTTGCAAAACTTGGATGGGAATCTTGAACTTGTGTTCGGTTTGTAACAGCTGTCTTTCTTGAGTCTCTTGAGAGGCATCGAGAAGGAATTAGAATGTAATAATATTGATTCAAACCTATGGGACTTAGGAATGATGGAAGGGAATAAAAAGAGAAATAAAAAAAGAAAAGAAATAAGAAAGAGGAAAAATAATCAACAAACGAGTAAATAACACTTGAGGTAATCTCGTAGTCATAAATACGGGCAGATATAGGAGTGGACACTTGTTCCAGAATAGACTCTGACATAGGGAGTGAGTTCGGGATTGAAGTAGTAGGAACTAATTCATCATAAATTGATTGGTCAGGAGCTAATTGATTAGGGACTGGTTGATCAGAAGTGGGAGCTCGAATTGGAAAATTATTAGGAGGTAAGTCAAGATTAAGGTATTCAAAGTCTTTTATCTTTCACTAATGATTTCTCCCCCTGAAGATAAGACTGGAAATTGACGGTTGTTTTCTACAAATGTAACATCAGCTGATATGTAGGTCTTTTTAGGAGGAGGATGATAACATTTATATCCCTTTTGTGTAGAGGAATAACCAAGAAAGACACTTGGTTGCTCTGGGATCTAGTTTTCCCCTTTGTTGTTTATGAACATGTACGAATGAGGTGCAACCGAAGACTCTAGGTGTGAGATTATTTGTTGTCCTGAAATGAGGATAAGAGCTGGAAAGAATTGCCATAAAAGTTTTGAAATCTAATACTCTTGATGGCAGTTTTTTAATCATGTATGTAGATCTATGAGCAGCTTCCCCCCAATATGATCTGGGGGCATTCCCATGAAACAACAATGCTCGGGTAGTGTTGAGCAAATGACCATTTTTCCTAGCAACCCCATTTTGCTGTGATGTGTCATACAAGATGACTCATGAATGATCCCTTCCTGTTGGAAATAGGGTGACAAGATCTGATTAAAGTAGTCTCGGGCATTATTTGACCTAAAGCTCTAATTTTGACTCCAAATTGGTTTTTTCCCAGTTTGTACTTAAAATAGTCCTATAAATAGCTTTGTAATTGTGGTACAAGATGAAATGAGAATTATCACGGTTCTTTTCTCTAAATTTTTCATGGTACCAGAACAGGAGGTTCTGAGTTCAAGTCTTGCCAAGCCCCATTTGCCTTCCTAGTTAAATATTTCACGCTTAGTACTAGGCAAAAAGACTAGACTAAGCGTGAGGAGTGTTAGAATATTAAGTAAACCACACGTTCATATAATAGCTTAAGCTTTTAGAACAAATTGGCAGTGGTCCCACAAAACTTCACGCACATATCTATGCATACTAATATCACTCAAATAACATCAACATCAACAACACCTTTATCCCAAATTAGTTGGGGTCGGCGGTCGATGAACCCCAAAGATTCATAAAATAAAAGCAGGACCGATCGAGGACTAATATCACTCAAAACAAAAGATTTTTGCAAATAATTTTTAAAAAAAAAATTGCAATAAATTAGATGGTGTTAAAAGTCTTGTGGATTATGATTTACATTCTGGATAGCCAGCTTTCTTAATATCTCATTTCTGTTTATAGTTGTGTGGAGTTCCCACTTATTTTTTACCTAACAAATAAATTCAGCAAATTTCAGAAATCAGTGAACTTGCCTATTTTGTTGTGGTAATTTTTCCTTGGTTGGTCTGACAATGACCAGCCTTTAAGTTTGCATCTGCTATTCATTATGACTGTTAGAAGGCCTAGATAAAAATTTGTAGTTGTAGCTGCTCATGGCTAATGTTTTGTGGCAGCTTGGAAAAGATAAAGCCAGAGAAGGAACTTCAGCGGGCCACATCAGAAATTGTAAAACGCAAGCTGAGAATAAGGGATCTATTTCAGCGGATCGATTCATTATGTACAGAAGGAAAGCTGCCAGAAGCTCTATTTGATTCAGAAGGAATGATTGACAGTGAGGATGTACGGAAGAAGCTTGATTAAAATGGCTTTTGTCCAATATTTAAAATGGGGCCTGTTAATAAGTGCCTCTGGGCACTTGCTAAGTATACTTAATTTGGAGTTATTCAATTTTTAAAGTATTGGTTGCGTAGCATGATGAAATTGGTGCATTGGGAAATTGCAAAGGTTCCTTAACTGGTTGCTTAACAAGTGTCTGTTGGGAATTCGTTAAAACATGTATAAAAAATTACTTAGTGTTGTTTCTTTTCAATAACAGTAATTTTGGTAATGCTGTAACATGGGATGCTTTCCTGGCAGATATTCTGTGCGAAGTGTGGCTCGAAAGATTTGACTGCTGACAACGATATAATTCTGTGCGATGGTGCTTGTGATCGTGGGTTCCATCAATACTGTCTGGAACCACCGTTGCAAAAAGAACACAGTAATTTCCTTTCAATAAGCTTGGTCGTGTTTCTTGATAATTGGCATCTTTCATACCTAATAGTTTGGTTATTGCACAGTTCCTCCTGCCGACCAGGGTTGGTTATGCCCTGGGTGTGATTGTAAAGTTGATTGCATGGACTTGTTGAACGAATCACAAGGAACAAATCTTTCTATTACTGACAGCTGGGAGGTCAGAAATGGAAACTTTAGTCGTTCCATTTGCGGTTTTAACTAGTTCTCACTGTTCCACTCTACTTTGATTCTCTTACCATTCTTCTTCACAATGCAGAAAGTTTATCCTGAGGTTGCAATAGCTGAAAATGCTGAGGACCCAAACTTAGGTCTCCCTTCTGATGACTCGGATGATGCTGATTATGACCCAGATGCGCCTCAGGTTGATGAAGATCAGGGAGATGAATCTGGTTCTGATGAATCTGGATGTAGTGTTGCATCTGATAAATTGGGGGATGCTTTAAAAGATGATCACTTGGGTCTGCCTTCTGAGGATTCGGAAGATGATGATTTTGATCCTGATGCTTCGGACAGTGAGAAGGTTGAGGAGGAAAGTTCCAGTTCTGATTTTACCTCTGATTCTGAGGATCTTGCAGCCACCGTAGGAGGTGTGGTGGATGAGGTTAATTACTACGGAGGTGGTGGTAGAATAAGCTCCATAAACAGTTTTGAAAACAAGGAAATCATGAAGGGTGAACTGCAATCTTTGCTGGAGGGAGATGCTGACAAAGATGTCTCCATCCATATGCCTGGGAAAAGACATGTTGAGAGGCTGGACTACAAAAAGCTCTATGATGTGAGTCTTTGCAGTTGTTTCAGTATAATGATCCTTGAATTTACAATTACCATATTCCCAGTATGAACTAATTAATAGAAAGAGCAAGGTGGTTGCTAGTGCAAGTGTCGCATTGTGATCCACAGAACCACAATAGTAGAATTAGTCTCTTTGTGGATTTAAGTTGTTTCTTTGGGCTTCCATTGGGAAATATTAAGAAAATATCTCTGCTTGCCTTTTTAGGACATCGGCTGGATCCTTCCATATGATTCGTTTGGAAGATGACAGCAGCCTTTCTTCTGCATTTTCTAATGCTTGTTTGTTGACTAATAGTCCTGAGAGTAGAAGTGGAATGGCAAGGCAATAGAAACTAGTATTACTTCTCTCCCTTTTATTATGCTAGGATGTGATTAGTTGCCATGAGTGGACCAGGGGAATGCCAAGAAAATTGAAGATTATACTGGAGGGTGGAAGATGACATTATTGAAGACCATTGGCCCATTGAGCTAAGAGACAGCTAGTTTAAGCGTTCTCTTTTTTATCTTGTTCTAGAAGTGAATCAATGCTTAAGGTGTTGCAAATGTCTGACATTCAGATGCATTGAGCTGGCATGGGGCTGACTAAATTCTTGACCTCTTGACAATATCATGTTATCTGTTTCATTCAAAGGCTGGAGATGCACTGAAATCACAAGTTCAGCATTTTTTTTAATGATTTAGTAATATCAGAAGTGCACATTTACTCGGAAAAAAAGAGTTACATAGTGTTTATTGAATATTCAGCCAACCCCTCTCTGTTGAGGCATGTGTAGTCTCTGCAGTCCTTTTACTGTTCATATTCATATTAATACCTCTTTTGCCCGTCTTGTATTGGAAACCATAGAAGTCTTAATTGATTTGGCAAGTACTAAGGTGGTGGTGCTGGATATTGCTAATAGAAACCTGAAGGAAACTAAAAGATTATGGATGGACGGAGTAATGAAATCAACATATGAAATGACGTGTAAAATTTTATCGTATAGTAGGTGTCCTAGTACCTGCAGTGAGTTATTACTTTCCCCTCATTAATAGTACTGTTATGTGCCTTTGCAACCTAGAGATGGGTTGATCGTACCATGCAAGATGAATGCTGAGTTGGGAGATTCTGAGGGTGCGGATGCATTTAGAGAGGACCACCCCTCCTTTTTTTTTTTTTTTTTTTGGTTTTTGTTTTTTTGACTTGTATTTTCATAGTACATGTTTTTGTTTTTGGTGAACAATTAGATTGACGGATTTTGGCAGTCAAGAAGCAGTTGTTTAACTTGTAACTTATATTTCATTTCTTGTTTACAGTTGCATCTTTTACACGTCATTTTATCACACCATGCCATACTAAAAGTGTTGCAAAATAGAGATTAAATTGTTTCAATTCTGCTATTTTTCTTGCTCAGAACTTTTACAACCAATATATACACAGTTACTATCTACAAAGTAGGAAACTTCCTAGAATAAATCCCTTGATTTATGGGATTTCAAACTTCACAGAAATCAGAACTAGAATTAAGGAGATTGACTATTCCTAGAATTAAGGATCAACTTAATTACAAGAAATCCTCCTAATTCTATGGTTTTCCACACTCCCCCTCAAGCTGGTGAATAGGCATTCTCCATGCCCAGCTTGGATATGCAATTCTGAAATGCTGAGCTGCTTAGTCCTTTAGTGAGTACATCAGCGAGTTGACCATGTGTTGATACATATGGTGTACAAATCAGCCCACTGTCCAGCTTCTCTTTGATGAAGTGTCTGTCTATTTCAATGTGCTTGGTTCGGTCATGTTGAACTGGGTTGTGTGCTATGCTGATTGCTGATTTGTTGTCACAATAGAGTCTCATTGGTCCATCCCATTTAATCTTCAAGTCCTCTAGGATAATCTTCAACCAAAGTAATTCACATATTCCTTGAGCCATTGCGCGGAACTCGGCTTCTGCACTTGACCGCGCCACAACATTCTGTTTCTTGCTCCTCCATGTCACAAGATTGCCACCAAGAAAGGTGCAATATCCTGTGGTTGACCTTCTATCTACCACTGACCCTGCATAATCAGCATCGGTGTATGCTTCTAGTATCATTCCATCATTCCTTCTGAATACAATGCCTCTCCCCGGTGTCCCTTTTAAATATTGTAGCAAACGATGAGCTGCATGCAAGTGGACTTCCTTTGGACTGTGCATGAATTGGCTTATCACACTGACTGCATGTGCTATGTCTGGTCTTGTATGAGACAAGTAGATTAGTCTTCCTACTAGTTTTTGATACATCTCTCGATCTACAGCAACATCTTCTTCTGCATTCCCGAGTTTACTATTGGGATCTATTGGAGTGCTTGCTGGTTTACACGCGGCCATTCCCGTTTCTTTAAGGAGATCCGTGACATATTTCTGTTGAGAGATGAAAATGCCTTGTTGAGAGTGAGCAACTTCAATGCCGAGGAAGTATTTTAATCTTCCTAAAGCTTTGATCTCAAATTCCTTGGCCAAGCACTGACTCAAATGTTGTTTCTCTTTTTCTTCATTTCCGGTCACTATTATATCATCAACATAGACTAGTAGTGCCGTGACTCCCCCTGACGATGAGTGCTTGATAAACAATGTATGGTCTCCTTGACTTTGTTTGTAACCCATACCAATCATGACTCTCGCAAATCTGCCAAACCATGCCCGTGGTGACTGTTTGAGTCCATATAAGGCCCTTTTTAACTTGCATACGGTATTAGTAGCTAAAACCTTCCCATAACCAGGTGGGACCTCCATATAAATTTCTTCTTCTAGTTCACCATGTAGGAATGCATTTTTAACGTCAAACTGTTGTAAGTCCCAGCCATAATTTGCAGCCAAAGATAGCAAGATTCTGACAGTATTCATTTTGGCATCCGGAGCAAATGTCTCTAGATAGTCAATCCCGTAAGTCTGGGTGTAGCCCTTGGCAACCAACCTTGCCTTGTACCTTTCTAAAGACCCATCTGCTCGATACTTCACTGTATAGACCCATTTGCACCCCACAGGTTTCTTCCCTTTTGGTAACCTCACAAGTTCCCAAGTTCCATTCTTTTCTAATGCCTCCATCTCCATATTCATAGCTTGTTTCCACTCTTTATTGGATAAAGCCTCTGATAAGGTGTTAGGAATGGTAATGGTGTTTAAACTCACAAGGAAGGCTCTATGAGATGGGGAAAAGTGTTTGAACGACAAGAATTGTGCAAGGGGGTACACGGGTTTCTTTGTGCATTCTCTAGTTCCTTTCCTAATTGCAATAGGAAGTTCTAGATCATTACTTTCTATGGGCACATCAGATACGATTAGTGAAGGATTAGTCATTTGTACCTCATTTCCAGAACTTAGGTTGGAGTCTTGGACTTGCACTGATTCCGGAACAAGATTCTTCTTCCTTGAGTACACCTTTTCTTTGCCAAATCTCACATGCTCAAGATCAGAAACAGATTCTTCTAAAACAGGCTCTTCAATTCCAGAGGTTGACACAGGCTTAGGTTGTTCAGAGGTTGACACAGGCTCAGGCTGTTCAGAGTTTGACACAGGTGACACAGGTAAGTGTTTGAGAGTGGACTCTAGGTCTAGTAAGAAATTCCCATTCCCATCCTTATCTTCCATAATTGAATTCTCCCCCTGAAGATAAGGTGTGGAAAAATAAGACTTATGTTCATGAAAAGTGACATCAATGGACACATAGAACCTTTTTGAAGGGGGATGATAGCACTTATAACCCTTTTGAGTAGAGGAATATCCTACAAATAGACATTTGAGTGCTCTAGGATCTAATTTACCCCGAGATGGTCCATGAATATGAACAAATGACACACACCCGAAAATTCGAGGAACAAGATTATTTGTGGTTTGTAAGTTTGGGTAGAATTGGGAAAGGATATCCATTGGACTCTTGAATCCTAAGACTCTAGAAGGTAGCCGATTTATGAGATGAGTTGCTGTAAGGACTGCTTCTCCCCAAAACGAATTAGGCACATTGTATTGGAATAGGGAGGCTCTAGTTACATCAAGAAGATGGCCATTTTTCCGTTCGGCTACCCCGTTTTGTTGTGGAGTGTGAACACACGATGACTCATGTATGATTCCTTCCCTTTGAAAGAATGGGGTTAGTATTTGATTAAAATAGTCTCTAGCATTATCAGATCTGAATCTTTTGATACTAACTCCAAATTGATTTTTAACCATGGAAAGGAAGTTGGGAAGAACAGTGCTAACGTCTGATTTATTCTTAAGTAGAAAAATCCATGTGACACGAGTGCAGTCATCAATGAATGACACAAACCACCTAGCCCCAGACACATTAGGAACATTAGAAGGACCCCAAATATCACTATGAATGAGATAAAAGGGGATGGGACTTCTATTATTGCTTAAAGGAAATGGTACACGCTTGTGTTTAGCAAGCTCACACACCTCACAATGAAACTCTTCAACACATATGCCTTGAAACAAAGAAGGAAACAAAAGACTGATTACTCTAAAGGAAGGATGTCCAAGTCGGCGATGGTAAAGCAGTACTTTTTCTTTATTGGTTTGAGAAAGACTGCCATTGGTAGCATGTGATTGGCTCGGTGCCTCAAGGTAGTAGAGTCCATCCCTTTCTCTAGCATGTCCAATCGTCCTCCCCGAATCCTTGTCCTGAAATACACAATGACTATGGTGAAATATTACATTACAATGTAAATCTTGCGTGAGGTTTTTCACAGAAACAAGGTTTGTAGATAGTCTAGGAACATGTAGGACATCTTTTAAGGTTAAGGATGGGGTGAGCTCAATATTGCCAGTTCCAGCCATAGTGATTAAGGAGCCATCAGCAGTAGCTATCTTCCTACTACTTGGACAGGGAGAATATGTGGTGAACAGATTTGGTGAATGTGTCATGTGGTCAGTTGCACCTGAATCTATGATCCAAGGGCTTGGAAGGAAATTACCAGAGACATTTAACCCAATAGAAAGTGGAAACTCACCTGAATATGCCAAAGAACAAGTACCTGATTTTTTGTCAAGGCTGCTCCAAAGAGTTTGTACCCGCTCTATATCCTCCCGATTAAGGCTAGTGACCTCTTTATTAGTGGTTTCAGGTTGCTGTGCAGATGTAACATGTGCCTGACCATTATTTCTGGATTGCTCTTCTTTCTGCCCCCACTCTCGGCTAGGAGGTTTACCATGAAGTTTCGAGCATTTTTCTCGTGTATGACGAGCCTTCTTGCAGTGGGTACACCATAGGTTGTCTCGGTTCTGTGGTTTGAACTGCCCAATTCTTCCATTTTCAGCAGCAAATGCCCTGTTCACTGTCGGGATTAAATGTTGTCCACCTTGAAATACCATTGCTGAACTATCAATCCTTGGAAGCTCTAACATCAATCCTCTTCTGCTCTCTTCCCCTCGAACCAATGCCACAACTTCATTGAAACATGGCACCTCTAGTTTCCCGAGAATCTGAACCCTTATCTGGTCAAACTCAGGATTTAATCCTACCAAAAAATCATAAACTCTGTCTTGCTCAATATACTCCTTTACTATTGCAGCATCTTCAGAGCACCTTGTCTTGATGACTCGGTAGTGATCCAATTCCTGCCATAAAGCTTTCAGCTGGTTGGCATATTCCGTAACCGTCTTGTTTCCTTGTTTGGCTGCTAATGTTTTAACCTTGACCTCATAGACTTGGGCTGCATCTCTCGCCTTAGAATATGTCTGTTGGATAGCCTCCCAAATATCTTTGGCCGTAGCCAAGAACATGCATGTATCACTGATTTCGGGAATCATAGAGTTCCACATCCATGCCATAATCATAGAATCTTCTTCGTCCCATGCTTCGTATTTCGGATCTCCTGGTTTTGGTCCGTTTCCAATCAGGTGGCTCAGCTTTCCTTTGCCCTTCAGAATGGTCCGAATGAGTTGAGACCATTTCAAATAATTTTTTCCGTCGAGCCTATAGGCAGAATGAATATTCTGTAGTTCTCCGTTCTGCGGATATTTCATTGCCTGATCGGATAAAATCTTGGAAGTGACCTCTTCTGTTTCAGACATTCTCTACGATGAGTGATGTGGTTTCTAGCAGATGAGAACGGCAATGAAGGCCAGAAGAAAAGGGGTCTCTGTGTGGCGAAAACACCAGAGATTAAAGGCAATGAAGGCTTGAAAGTTAGATAGCAGTCCCAGGATTGGTCTGCTCTGATACCATGTCGCAAAATAGAGATTAAATTGTTTCAATTCTGCTATTTTTCTTGCTCAGAACTTTTACAACCAATATATACACAGTTACTATCTACAAAGTAGGAAACTTCCTAGAATAAATCCCTTGATTTATGGGATTTCAAACTTCACAGAAATCAGAACTAGAATTAAGGAGATTGACTATTCCTAGAATTAAGGATCAACTTAATTACAAGAAATCCTCCTAATTCTATGGTTTTCCACAAAAAGTAATTGACCATTTTTAGTAATTGAAAATGTTCTTCATATTGGTTGGGGTGTTGCATTTAGTTCTTCATATATTGGGGAGGAGAAAGTCGAGGCAATTGAAGTGATATTTAAGAAGACTAAACCATTAGAGAAAATGAAATGGTTGAATATGCAACAGGTCTATAATATTTTCTGTTTTCTATATGTAGAACAGGAAACAGTTTTCAAGGACAAATCCCTTTAAGGCCTTTCTTTATATTGCTATTACTTTTGTATTTTCGTAATTGACACGATTTCTTTTCATGTATTGTTCCCAAAGGAGGAATTTGGAGCAGATAAATCTTCCAATTCAAGTGATGATGAAGAGTGGAGTGATCAATTTGGAGGAGATAAATCTTCTGATTCAAGTGATGATGAAGATTGGAGTGATACTGTTGCACCAAGGAAAAGGAAGAGAGGTGCTGATAAGGCTGCTTCAGCATCAAAGGAAGGAAATTTTACCAGTGGAGATAATATAAAGCACAACAAAAACGGGACTGAATTGACTCCAAGGAGAAGGACAAGTAACAGGATGGATTACCTGCGTGAAAGCTCTTCAACACCTGGATCGACTGGTGGAAGAGCTCGATCATCAACTAATAGAAGACTTGGAGAAGCTATAACTCAGGTGATCTAGCACTGCTGATTCATTTCTAAAGTTCCTTGTCAGGATATAACAAGATCTCTCTCTCTCTCTCTCTCTCTCTCTCTCTCGTGCGTGCGCACAAATCTAGTGAAGTAGGATGCAAGATGATTGAAACGATGAATATTCCATCTGGATTGATGCCAATCCTAAAGCAGTTTAAGTCAAATGCATATATACTTCTGCAAATCGTCGGAAGGTGTTTGTCTGTGAATAAGGATTAGCGTGTAGTGGGGAAAAGTATAATTTTAATGCCAAAAGTTGTGTACGGAGATTACTTTGGTGCCAAAAGCTTCAATCGGATCACTTTGATGCCAAGTTTTTTGAAAAACGATCACTTTGGTGGCAAGTTCTATTCGCTCCGTCGGAATTCTGGCATGCTATTTTTTTATTAATATTTGCGGCTAATGTGGCTCGCTGATGGTCCACCGTGGCATTATTTTTAAAAATTTTAATTTTTTATTTAATATAATTTGATAAATAAGCAGAATTTTTTTAAAAAAAGATAAAAATTCAAAAAAATTAAAAAAAAAAAAAAACATTGCAGGCGGTGAGGGTTGTTGTAACCCTCGCCGCCGCCGCCCCGCCATTGCCGGTGATGGTCGACGAGGGTGGGGCATGGCCGGAGGGTGCAGACCCTCGCCCAGATCTGGGTGGCCCGGGCACGGCGGGTCACGACTCGGGCACAATTGGGTCTCTGTTCTAAGGGGTTTCGGGTCCAAAGGGGGTTCGGCCTAAGTTGGGATGGCGACGAGGAATGGTGTCGAGGCTCGAGATGGTTGTGGGGTAGTTGGATGACGACGATGGAGGGCCGACAGTGGTCAAGCGAAGCTTGGCGGAGCAACGATGACGATGGGTCACGGACGAGAGAGGATCGGGGGTCAGGGGCGTTGGGCTCGGATAGGGGGCTTAGTTTGGCATTGGGGGCTGAGCTTGTGGCAGGGGGCTCTGGTTGACGAGGCTCTGGGCCGGTCTCGTGGTTGGATCAAGCTCAGCGGCCGACGGCGAGGGGTGGTGCGAGGCTCGATCGCAGGGTGCTCGGGCGATGAGGCTAGACATTTTCAAACGGGGTTGCGACGGGCTTGAGCCTCGGCTGGTGGTGGCTGGTGTCATCGAGGTGGTGGCGCAATGGTCGGATTGACGGATTGTGGCTGGGCCGGGGGTGAGAGCCACGACTGGGTTCTCAGTGCAGTGGAGATTTTAGGGCGGCGGTGGCTAGATGGAACGTGAATCGAGCGTCAGGTGGGGGTGGCTAGTTCGATGGCGGAGGCGGTGGGAACGAGCGGTGGCTGTGGTGTCCGGCGAATGGGGGATTGCAGCCATGAGCAAAGGAAAGAAGAAGGTGGGAACGAAGAAAGATGAAGCAGAAGAAGAGGAGGGGGATGCGTCGCAAAGCAGCAGAGAGGGAAAAGCGGTGGAGAGAGAAAAAGAACAGAGAGGAAAAGAAAAAGAGAAATAAAGAGAGTTAGTTTTTCTTTTTTATTTCTTTTATTTTATTATTTTTATTTTTTTATGAACTTTGAAGTCCACATGGAACCAACGTGGACTTCATTTTTTTTAATAAAAATGTCAATTAAAATTAAAAAAATAATTAAAAATGCCACATGGCGATTTTGGCCGGAATTTTTGGCCGAAAGCACTAAAGTGATCCTTTTTTCTCCGATTTGACATTAAAGTGATTCGATTGAAACTTTTGGCACCAAAGTGATACTTTTGGCACTAAAAGTGTATTTTTTGCTGCGTGTAATGTAATCTCAGGTTATAGACAAAGGGTTGTTGGATAAGCCTTTTTATCAAAGAACCTTGGATAAGCTAATAACTTGAGCCAACCCAAAGTGCTTCCAGACCATTCACACATGACTTGACTCATATCTAGTGTTCTTATTATCGGTTGTACATGCTTTGCATATTTGACTATCTTAACTTCGGAGAAATTATTCCAATTTATCCTTCCCCGGGTATTATGATGGTTCGAAGCATTCATGTTCCTTCCTCCGCCTTCTCCTTCCAATACTGTATGTACCAAATTGCAGTTTCGGTTTTGTGGCTACTCCATTTTTCACAATCTCTGTGTCGCTTCTTTAAGAAGAGTCTAGTTCATGGGTCACTTTTGCAATTGAAAGAGATCTGATTTCAGTGATTGCATTTGTACCTTGATTCTTTTGGATGTTAGACTCTTAGGAATAGGGGAAACTATTACACTTTTCCTGCTCAATTTTCCTTTAAATATCATTCCTGGCCTGAAGTTTATTTTGTTTCATATATCCATCGTACCGACAAATTTTTTATGGTTACACACAAGCACGTGATACATTGGTGTCAAAATGGTGCCAAGGTTCCAATGTTTCATACCAAATTTTCATAGATAATGCATTCCTATTGGGTAATACATTTGCTATGATAAAAGGGATAACCCTCATTCTTACCACAATTGTCCTGCTTTTTGTGTCACATGCTTTTCTCTGGACAACTATTCACCAGCAGCAGAGCTTCTGGCAAATTGATACAGGTTTTGTAAAAGTAGTGGATAAAGTAAGACAGAATACATTTTAGGCCACAAAATGATCCGAGTGTCATCCAAGTGTCGTAAAAGAACTGAGGAGATAGCGCAGTGTGAGGAATACAATATTTTTTATCGGAAAACCATTTTTTTTTACAGAGACTCCAAGAAGCCTTCAAGGAAAATCATTATCCAGAACGAGCTGCATCAGAGAAGTTAGCAGAGGAGCTAGGAATTACTACTCTTCAGGTAAGCCTCTCTTTTACTCGCAATATTGTTTATTTTTAATTTCCTTGTAAGTTTTGGCCACTAAAATCATCTAAAGTGCTTTCTGCCTACGGATTTGGTTACAGGTGAGGAAGTGGTTCGGCAATGCTCGTTGGTCCTTTAACCACCCGAGTGGTAGGAAAGTGAGAGTCTCTGCTAAAGATATGAAAATGGAGAGCCCCATGCCTCAATCCAGTACTGGACCGCGTGGCTCAGCTCCAGAAATGATTACAGATGATGCCCCTAGTAATGGAATGCCAACTGCTGAACCTAGTGGAGTCGCTTCCATTCCGGAGTGCATTTACAAGGATGTGAAGGACAGCGAAGTGGGAAGTCCACCGACGAATAGGAAAAGCTACAACAGTTCACATCTTCGAAAAAGAAAGGAAAAGGGAGATAACGTGGTGTCAGGTTCGGATCAAGTAAATCAAGCACAGACCATTGAAGATGATTCAGCTAAAGCGTCAAAGCCTCAGGCTAGCAGCAGAAAACAGACCAGAAGCAAATCAAAGGCTTGACAAATTGCAAATTTTTTGAGCCTCTGGAGTTCTTCCGGTTGAAATGCTGGGAAAGACGCCCCCATTCAAGAGTCCGGCATGCAAAAATGACTTTCTCCATGAGGGTAAACTGTCTTGGTTTTCCGGTTTAGGATTCGGAATAGCTCCTTCAGTCACCATTAACTGTTGTCTCAGGAGTCCTTAGGTTTTCTGATCCTCAGTCCTTTGACCGTCATTGTCTGAGCTGCTGATTTTCATCGTGGCAATTGCTTTGTTCAATGGGCGGGATAAGGCGAGATTGTGGCCAACTGACGTTTTCTTTGAGGATCTTATCGGTTCAATTACCCCATTGTAGGTGCCTGCTTGTTTCTTGCGAGAAAACTAAATCCCATAGGTGGATGACGCATGTCTGATGTACAACCAGGGAGAGCTATCAGAGTCTTGGACCGAGAAGAATCCGTCCTCTTACGATGAGCTTGTAAGTTGTAACATAGCGATACCGCCTAATGTCACATTGTAATCCTTCACATTGTACTCCATGGACCACCTGAGGATTTTACATCTATTGCATTCAAATTATGCAGTTGTCGTTCGTTGGCTAGAATGCTTACTTTCAGTTAGCTCATGATTCTTGTCAAGTGCAGTTCATTTCCGGGATTTTGGATAGGCACTCGTTAGATTTTGCTCTCTGAATCCTGTCCACAGCATTAAAACAAGTTGAAAAATCCAACGTCCCCGTCATCTCCGAGGAAAGCTAATCCAACTTGTTAGATTGATACGCACCCTCTCTGGGTTCGGCAATTTCCTGCACCTTTGATCATGGTTGTCCATGGCCGAGCCATGCGGATGCTTCAATTAGTTTTAGCTTGTTTAATTAGGGCCTAGGAAAAAGATATTTGAGGGAAAGGTCGAATTTTCCGATGAACCGGTGGATCCGGGACCTCCCACATCCTCGTGGACACTAAATTCTTTGTGGGGTAGAAGATTGTAAAGCTACAATTCCTCTAATCTGAAGTGAGAAATTGGAGGGTTTTAAATTTTAGGGGTTGATTTTCAACAGTATCCAAGGGTTCAGGTAAAATTTTAAAGAAGAGCCCTAAAAAGGGGTTTGAAGTGGATCTTGTGGATCTTGTTTTTGAAATGCTTAAATAGTTTAAAATGAGGCTAAAAAAAGCCTCATTGAAGGGCATTTTCGTCCTTTTATTTTTTATTTTTCCTCATTTTCTTTAATAATAATAATAATAATAATAATAATAATAATAATAATAATAGTTCACAGAATCCATGGCGGCCAGTGCATATTCAGGCTCTCACACTCCTCTCCACAGACGACGTCGAACCTTGGCCATTGCAGGCGATGATACAGGCGAAGAAGGAGATCAGCAGCAGCAAAGAGAGGAAGATGATCACATAAGCCTTTTGCCAGATTACATCATCCACCACATCTTCTCCTCCTTGCCCACGAGGGACGTGTTCAAGACCCGCACCCTGTCGACCAGGTGGAGCGCGCTCCGCGACACTGTCCCGACCCTCGCTCTCTCTCTCTCCCCAGGAATGTGCCGCTTTTGTCGTCGTACGATATGGTCCTTGACCTCTGCTCCTCGACCCACGTCGCAAAATTCCACCGTGATCTCCCCCACCTCTCTTCCAATGTGGAGTCCAAGCTCGAGTCTTGGCTTTTGTTCACCGCCGCATGCTGTGTCAAGGACCTGTGACTCAAGCTCGCGTGCTCTAAACAACTCTTTCCGGTGCTACGAGGCCTCCGCGATTGCCCTTCGCTGATGGAGTTCCGATTGTGTGGCGGTCGAATGGGGTTCGAGTTATGATGCGGCAACATCAATTGGGCCTCTCTCAGGGTTCTGTCTATTGCGTACTCGATGACGAGATCAGGGCGGTTTTCGCGGGTAGTCCCATGCTCGAGTCCCTCGAGCTGAAGTGTTGTGGCGGCACAGCCTGAATCGAGTTCTCTCTAGGAGGATGAGAGAATTGGTGATTGATGGGCAGGCTTACTTGTCCTCCGGAGGATCCATGCCGGAGGTTTCAGCTCCTCATTTGCAGACGCTGCGTCTCCGGATTAACTTTACCCAGGATGGCATTGAGATTGGCCGAGGCCGAGCTGAATTTCTCCATGAGGGAGATGGCATGGGAGGGGAGGGGAGGGAAAAATAAAGAAGAAAAAGAAAAAGTAAAAAAATAAAAAAGTACAAAATATATATATAAAGTACGTAAATGCCTTTTGATCAGGTCCTTTTTTGAAACGATTTAAGTACTTCAGGCTTTTATTTGAAATAAGATTCATGCCTTTATTTAAGAAAATGAGGACACTTAAGTACTTATTTGACAATTTTCCCAAGGATTCAATCCATAACTTTTTACGAAATGCGAAAAGACTTTTGGAGCGAAAAAACTTGATTGCCAACGTCCATGAAGCCCTAGGGGCTCTCTGATTATAATTCCATCTTTCTTATATTTTAAAATCTTTCTTACTTTAAATCAACCTTTTTTTTTGTCGAAACTTAACATCAATTTTAAGTTTATATTTTTTTGACAAAAAAATTATAATTTATTAAAATGGAAAATTGCAACAATAGTCCTCCATGCTTTAGGCACTATGAAATTAAATACTAAAAAACTAGGTGCAATTCAATCCTTTCGCTGGCTAAATCGCCCCCGATTAATAAATGGAAGGACTAATTGCACCAGCTAATATCGTTTAGGACTATACTGCATGTCGGGCCAAACAAATAAGATTATTTGTGCATTTTCCCCTTTTCTAAATAAACCAGCACTTAAATATTATTCTGAGCTCAACATTTATGGTTTCAAGCACAGCATAAGAACTATGAGCTCAACATTTATGGTTTCAACTTTCAAGCATAGCATAAGAACTTACAACAAATTGAAATTATGTTTTCGATTTGGGTTATGAACTTGTTGATTTATCTTGGGTGTAGGCTGAAATTTTTCCTAATCGAAGTATTTCCAGAGCAAACTGATATGTGCCGTGAGTACATAGTAGTAGGGGTGTGCATGGTCCGGGCCGGTCCGGTCCCGGCATGAACCCGAGGACCAGACCAATAGTCCGGTCCCCATATTTTCGGGACCATGGACCGGACCGGGACCGAACAGGACCAGGACCGTCGGTCCGGTCCGGTCCCGGTCCCGGCCCAACCGCTACAAAGCCTATTACTACATTTTTATTCTTCCTCCAGCTGACCGCCAAGCCCAGCGATCAACCAGAGGTGGGGGCGAGCTTCGTTGGCCCTCATCTTGGCTAGAAGAAGATGAAAATAAAAGAACAAAGAGACAAAAAAAGGAAAACAAATCCCAGAAAATATTAAAATATATTAAACGACTATTGTATTCCACATTGAGGCTCAACAACTTGAGTTACCGAATGCCAAAACACCACCAGGATAGCATACTAAATGACATATGAATGATGGGCCGGTCCGGATCCTTCTTACTCTTAAGAGATTTCGTTTTGTTTTCAATTTCTTTTGTAATTATATATATTTATATATAAAAATAATTATATATTATTCTCGGTCCGGTCCGGGCCGGGCCGGTCCGGTCCCAACACAAGAACCCGAGGACCGGACCGCCCATTCACCGGTCCTATTTATTGAGACCGGGGACCAACCCATCCACCTCAAGGACCGGACCAACCCGCCCGGTCCGGGCCGGTCCAGGCCGGTCCGGTCCAGTTTGCACACCCCTACATAGTAGTCGAATAAAATTGAGAAATGGAACAATTCAACTCAAACCAAACTCAAATTTTTCGAATCTTAATTGAGCCCAAATCAAACCAATGAAAATTACAGGCCCAATTAAACAATAGTTTGACATCAAGCCCATGTATGAATAAAAACTCAAATATTCACAGAAAACCACCCAAAGATAAAAGGGATAATGACTTAAATGGTCCATGAACTTTGACGTAATGTGTATTACGGTCCTTGAACTTTAAATTCGTTCAATATGGTCCTTTAATTTCTGTCTAATGTTTCAATATGATCCATGAACTTTTAGTTTGTTCAATGTGGTCTATGTTTAATATAATTCCTGAACTATATGAAAATATTCAATGTAGTCATTCAATTAATTTAAGGTCAGGGACAATAAAGAAAATTTCTATATGATCCAAAGGCTAAATTGAACATGTATTAAAAGTTCAGGGACTACATTGAACAAGTAAAAAATTTAGGCATTGAATTACACATTGGGCTAAAGTTCAGGTATTACATTGAACAAATTAAAAATTTAGAGACCACATTGTATATTAGGCTAAAGTTCAAGGACTATTTGTGTCATTTTTTCAAGATAAAATACATGACTATAGATACCATTAGTTCTAACTACTATTATACAATTGATTATCTACCACTCTCTAGGTTTTTGCCCATTAATCGTTTAGAATTGCTCTATACCATACATTCTAACATCCATGCAAGAGATATAGTTTTTAAATCTACATTTTGAGGATAAAACATCACCTGATTAATGGTAAAATTGTTCAAAAAGTCTTAGACCCACATTTGTCAATTTTGTCCTAAACTTCAATTTGCCTACTGACTCCTAAGCCTTTTGAAAATTTGTCAATGGCGCGAAGGTCCTTGCCTACGACAGGCAGGGTCACAAAAGCCCTTGCCCCATGGTCATGGCCTTGCCTAGGTTCCACAGCCTTGCCAATAGCCGGTGTGGGTCGAAAAAAGAGAGAAAAAATAAAATAAGAAAAAAATAAAAATCTAAAAAATAATAAAAATTTAAAAAAAATTAAAAGAATTACTCGCATCAACGCTAGCTGTGCCATATAGGATGACTGACATTTATGTCAGAAATTTCCAGCCAATAGGACTTAATTGACAATTTGTTAAAAAGCTCAGGATTCAATTAACAAAATTGAAAAGTTTAGAACTGAATTGACTAAAGTGCAATAGGTTTAGGACACTAGCAATTTTTTCCTCTAATCGATTGCACTAACCCTTTAATTATCGAAAATATGTAGACTACTAGCAAGAGTGGTCATAATGTGTGATTGGGTCAACGTACCACATCTAAAACAATTTATAATAAGCTCTAATATATCTAAATAATATAGCCATATGGAATTCAACTCTCCAAATTACTAAATGGGAGCTGCTCGCCTGATAGTCTAACAGTACTTGTCATTATTTCTGACTCAATGATTTTTCAATTAATGAGTGCTTATAAAAAATGCAAAACATTTTGTGATAGTGTATGGATCTAAGCTCAGAGATAACTGATAGTACTGTTAGACTGTCAAGAATGTATTTCCCTTACTAAATAGATTTTTCCTTTCCATATTTCCCATAAGATTTCAAATACATTATTGGGTATGTACTACATTTACCACAAAGCTAGCTATAAATAATAATCCACCCATACATATATGAATTTACATATGGACTATACTAAACCCTAAATTTACATTTTACTATGCCGCTTTGCTAGGAATGAGAGGCAAGTCAATCTCATCACACCACTCCACAACCCTAGTCTCAAAGTACGAGCTCTTTACGTCGTTGGCCAAGTAGCTCAGCCACACCTGTCCTCCAATCCTCCACTTCAGCACACTCCCTTCCATCTCCCTACTCAGCCTCCACCCCACGCTCTCTCCGTACTCATCTCCGGCGAATACTAACCCTCCGGACTTCGTGAACGGCCGGTTCGCGGTGGCGTACCTCCTCCAGAACCCGTCGCTGCCACCGCCGGGCAGATGCCACGTGGCGACTTCCTGACCTGTAGTGTTGTCGCACAGGACTGCGTCGAACACTGCGGCGTTGCCTTCCGTGTCCTGGTCCCACCTCCAGTTCCTCAGCCTCACCCTCGTCGACGTCTTCCCGGCGGCCTTCACCTCCGGCGCCTTGGATTTCCCGAAGGTGCTCTTCATGACCCTCTGCGTATCCAGCTCTCTCTCCCCGTTGCTCGTGGACTGGCCCAGGCTGAGCCCGCCCACGTACGTCGCCCCGACCTCCGGCCCGACCCAGACGCGGGCCCTGGAAGGGAAGTGCCTCTCGCCGGCGAACGCCAAGTCATCGCCACCGCTCTCCTTGCCAAACCCGAGATTCACCACATGGAGGCGTATGTTGTCGACGTGGGCATTGACCTGGATATACCCGTCACAGAACTTGACCGAATATTCCAACTGGACAACGGCCTCCAGTTGCTGGTGCGCCAGCACGTACTTCAGTATCGAATCTTTCGCTTCTCTGACCGGAAACTTCTTCATCTGATCATTCGAGCATGTGAGCTTCATGGCCGCCACCGGCGAGTATCCCTTCAAGATCCAAAGCCCGTGAGCCTCCGTCGCGTAGGAGAACGAGAGTCCCTGAACGGGCAAAGGTGTTAGGGTTTTTAATCCTACTCCCACCTCCCTCAAGATGAGCCACTTCGCTAGCATGTACCCGAGGGTGCGCATGAAGCACAACTCCGCGTCGACGCCAATCGACCACAAGAAGGTTCGCAGCACGGTCGCGTGCTCGCACGACAGGGCTTCCAGGTTCGGGGCCAGCAAGGACTCAAAGTAGAAGGACCCGATCTCGCTCGGCGCGTCGAACGAGCACGTCCAGAACATGCGCGTGAGGAACACCAGGTTGAAGAAGCTCGACAGGGATTCAGGCGAGTGGGAGTCCATGATCCAGGAGACCGGGTCGGGACGGAGCTTCTGGAGCTGGGAGCGCGGGCATGAGCTCTCCCGCGCGGCGGTCGGCGACCGCGAGATTGTCTCTCGGAGAAGCTGGAGCAGCAGTGGGAGGAATGGCTTGTCCGAGGAGAGAGGGCACGCGTCGGACACCCAGAGGGTCCTCTCCTCGCCAGATTCTTGAAACCCGCAAGCGCGGACCGCCAAGGTCACCGACGGTTCCGAACCAGGTCTCGACGTCCGGTCAGCTCTAATCTGGATCGACCGAGCCGCTCCACCACGACCCGTCTTGGAACTTGCGAGCTCAAAGACCTGCATCGAGCCCGAGCCCGGCCCCGTCTCGTCCCATGTGGCCGAGTCAGGCAACTCGCATATCCACGACCAGACGTCCAACATCTTTGCCGAACCGATTCCGCCTCTCCGAGCCGAGTGAGTGAAGAGGAAGACTATGGGCATCGGGCGGCGAGGGATTTAAGGAGAGAACGAGTGACGACCGAGCTGCCAACATGGGAGTAACGGGAGCCACGCAAAGAGAGCTAACGAACTGGTGGTGGCAGATTTCCAAGTCTTTCTCAGGTCACGCACTGCATTAAATGCTGCAGATTTTCTTCCTTTTCTTCCTTCCTTTTCGGCTTCGTTCCTCGTTATCCAAAGCTGTTTCCGCCGTCGGACCAGAACAACTACGGTCGAGATTGAGATTTTTGTGGACGTGGAGAGAATGTTTTTGCATGGACGAGAGGAATTAGGAGAGAAGTGCGACGAGACAAAGCTCTCGTACTCGGGGGACGTGGACAATTCGGCTCACGATCTATCTTCTTCTTCTTCTTCTTCTTCTTTGGGGTCTGCTGAGCTCCACGTGTTGTGGCCACACGCTGCGTCCTTGTCCCCCATGTGCATCACACGAAAAACCAAGATAGAGAAACGGAAATAGAACGGATAATTCTGCGTAATCAACAGAGTTTTGGTTGTTTCTTTCGCCCAAGAAGAAAAATTGGTCTAATTTTTTTTTTAGGTTACCATTACGAAAATGCATAAATTTATATGGAGAATGCTTCTCTGTCAGTACAATTATATTCTGACCATAGATCCACTCACAATCAGTGCGTGTTTTGCATAAAACACTCATTAATTGAAAAATCGTGGGGTCATACTGTCATGCTAGCGGCTTCCAATTTATATCTATGTCACATGAGTATGCTACGGCTTCCAATTTATATCGTGGAGTCGAAAATTCTCAATTTTTAGCGTTGTGCTTGTTGTGCGGAACCGAGGGATCGAACGATAAAAAAGACAGAATGAGTAAAGTAAATCGAATACCAGATGTACGTGGTTCGGTCGTAGAAACCTACGTCCACGGGGAGAGCTGCAACGAATTCCACTATAGAACGAGCGATACACAGAGATTACAGATCACACTCGAGTTACAAAAACACACTTTTGGTGTTTCCCAACCCCAATTACATTCAAGAACGCACACAATATTTAGCCCCCAATTTTTAGCGAAATAATCTCTCAATCTCGCAAAGGAATTAAAAACACAAATCTAACCTCAAGATTTAATCGGCTTTGACACTTGGATTCTTGATGTAATTCCGCGAACAAACGAAGACCTAATGCCAAGCACCTACTCATAAAACAACGCTTCAAGAAGTCCCTCTACCAAGCACTCGAACGGTGTCGGCGCTTCGACGATCTTCTTTTTGGATCAACTCTCTGTCTTCGTAAAGCACTTCGGTTACGAACAGCCCCAATTACATCCAAGAACGCACACAATATTTAGCCCACAATTTTTAGCGAAATAATCTCTCAATCTCGCAAAGGAATTGTTGACACCTGATTTTTGATCAGTCTTTCATAGTTTATTTTTTAAAAATTCATAAAAAATCTATAAAAAGTTAAAAAAATTAAAAAATCATCTTTGGTAGCCTTGACCAAGCTAAAGGAACCATTTTTGATAAAAAAAAATAATTTGTCATATTTTTTAATATTTTCCAAAAATAGAAAAATACATGAAAAATGAAGAAAAATAGCGTTCGTTGTCGTAAAAATATAGAAAAATAATCAATATTTTTATTTTAATTTCCTTTTCATTTTGAACTCATAAATAGTCAAAATTCAAGTTCAATTGCATGTATTTCTTCACGACGCATAGAGTTGAATTTGGCAAAAAAATGTCATTCGAGTATTTTAATTTGTAAATTTCTACATATTTTTTTAGTCTTGACGTCCAATTAGATCGACCACCATCTACAATAAATTCCCCTTGCTGAATATTTTCGTTTTTGTTTCACATGATTTCATGATGTAAAACGCCGAGTGGATCCCTAAATATAATCGGGTCGGCATGAGCTCGATAGCTCGTCCAAGACCAAATCAGGGCACGGCGAACCCCATGTGAGTACTCTCGAACTCCTTCGATGCTTCCTAATGCTTTTCTTAGGTTAGATCGTGTGTAGAATGGCTAGGACAGCTAAATCATTCTTGAGCTGTGATTGATAAATAGGGCCTTACTAGGAATGTCATGTGATTTATTTGCATATCTAGATTCCTTGAGTTGCGCATTTTATTACTGATTGTGATTGCTAGGATAATCACTCCTATCTGCATGAATTTTTAGATTTAGGGTTCATACCTTACTCATCCGCATGAATCTCAGGTTAGAAAATTCAGTCAACTTAGGTACCGAAAGGGCGTCAACTCTGACAGTTGGTGTAACTAAGTCCCCGAAACCATTTCTCTGGTTCTCGCAGAATTGAATAGAAACTCCCAACTATTCGATTGGGTGGTCCAATCACACTCTAAAAAAAATGATTGGTGGCGACTCCATGGCATGCACACTTAGCACATGTCACTAGACCACACTGAAAGTCGATCACGCATACCTCCGTTGCGATTTGGGTAATGGGCCTTGGGAGAGGCCCGCGTCCGACCAGACAGGACGGCCCATTAGCCCTCGAGAGCCCGACAACCTCAAGAGGGTCGCGACAGACTGGCGACTCTGCTGGGGACTGGTTCTTAACCATTTAGTGGACTTGAGCCGATTAAAAAGTTGATTGATTCTTCTAACCTAATTTTATGCAGATGCTCTCGAAAGTGAGGTGTATATGCTAACGAATGTGTTAGATGTTTTTGTAGATGGGAGAAATAAGGGGTGAAGTGCTTGTTAACTTTGTTTTATGCAGGTAGGAGTTTTGGATGTATGATTGTGTGGATGTTTATATTGAAGCGGTGATTGTTAAATAAAATGCATGTCTATTGCTTTAGCACGACACAATGAATACACACAATTGCGCCTAAAACCCCAGGCGCCCTCTTTAGGAACACAATAGAAGGAATTGAAAATGGAATCTCCGTGAGGAAAAACATGGGGTAATCCACTTTTCAATTCCGCTCACTTCGAACTATGGATTGAGTCCCAATGCAACGATAGTTGTGCAATGGAATCGGCTCTTCCCAGAATTCGAGGTGAGAACCTTGGCTTTAGGTACCAAGCCCTATCTTTTGATTTTTAGGAGTTTTCCCTCACTTGTCTCAAGCGTTTGTCTATGGAAGGTTAGTATACCTAACACTGCAAAAAATACAGAGAAGCTTGATTTTCTCTTAAGTTTGGTTGGTAAGACTTTTCTATCCCTCGAACTTGTTACAGCTCTTAATCATTATATTCATTGCATAATTCCGGTGATTGGATTAAATGCCATTTTGAGGATAGATATGTGTGTTTTCCTCCCAATGTTCTTGATGGAAGATGAAGATGGTGTCATCCCATTACGAGCGCCAAGTGGACAAGAAGAGCCTAAGTATTAAGATCACATTCCTTTGTTTTATTTTTCATTTCTAGCCTTCTTGTATAGGATTTATTTTGCTGAGATCCTCTCTATCTGATCCCTTAGATTGACTGTATTAGGCATCTATTTGTGTTTATATACATTCAGATTGAAATTTGTTGTATTTCTATTGACTTGTCATTGGAATGTGATAGTGGCATTTCTTCTAATCACTCGAATACTCCAAAATCAATTTTATAATTCCTTTGGATGAAATTGAAATTGGAAGTCTTATACAACCTTTTGGCCGTATAGGGCAATACAATCCCAATTTCGCCAGAAGGAACTATAAACCTGAATTGGTTCATGCAAGTTTTGCATCATTGGTAATCCACAATAATTGATCAAGAGTATTCGTGTTTTTCAAATTTAATGAAAAGATAGATATCCAAATTACTCTCGTTCTTAGCAAACAGCTTTAATTTGGATACCGTATCTTCAATTGAATTTAAAACACATCGTAATTGTGTACTTTTGAACATTTCATTGATTTTCTTGGAATTGATCAAAGGCGATTATCGTGAATTACATTTCTTTCAATGATATGCTTTCCTTTGAGGAATATTGATAAAAGCTTTTACACAAGGCCAAAACCCTTGTAAAAGCTCTTATCCCTATTAATCACAAGTAAGCATAAAATTGAAAGGATTTATGCTTTATTTTTCAAATTCTTTCTTCTGATTCTGCCTTTTCATTTGAAACAGGTTAAAAACAAGTAGAGAAGAGAAGTCTTTTTGTGGATAATCGCGGTGGGAGGTTCCTTTATCCGATCATAAGCAAGATTAAAAAATCAAGATGTACACGCTCGAATCATCAATGTCAAAGCGCAGCTTGCCTAGGTTGAGAGTGGTCAGGTGTTCGAGAAAGTCAGCCATACAGAAGTTGAGACACACACATTAGAGCTTTCATTCATTTCGCTCAATCGAGGGACCTTAAAAGCAGATCATACAAATCATCGGGGTGGAAACATAAAACCGCAATGAGCCCTAATTAGCATCACAAAGGAACCTAGTTGGCCCTCCATATTATTGATGATTTGCTTATACTCACCACCTCGAGACTCGAGATCTGCAAGCTTAAGAAGAAGGCGTTTACATTCCCATTTAAGATCGGCAACCTTGGTCCCGTGATCTTCGGCGGCTATTTCCAGGTCCCGAACTAGTCCTCTCCCATGGGCTATATCCGCGGTAATGCTGTCAAGCCTTTCTTCCTGCCACTCACATTGAAACTTCAACACGACATTACGACGGTCGTGCTCATAGGTGGTCAGGGATAAGGCCAAGCGCTCCACCAAATTTCCCCTCTCGCGAAGCAACATCGAGACTCGCTTGTTGGCGAACTCAACAGCCTTTCTGTGACTATCGGCCACAAGGTTGGCCAACACCAAGCAGTTGGACCGATCCTCATAGCGAGCTCGCAAAACGTGAGCCACGGTAGCTTTTCGATGAGCGACACGGTAAGTCTCTAAAAAGTTTATAAAGAGGGTTGGGAAGATTCTATATTCCCTCTCTAAATTAGTGCCCTCGATGGAGGTGGTGTCTATTTCCACGAGCAAAATACGGATTTCATCTTCAGTTTCTGGGTGATCGGCTATATGAGCATAGCCTCGACCGAGGAGGTTATAGAGTTTTTCCCACTGGGCCAAAATTTCGGCCGAGAAAGCGCGAATAGGAGAAGAGGTCATTTTCGTTGGAGTGAGGGAGAAGAAGATGAGTGTGGTAGAGTGATTAAAATACGAAAAGACAATTATGTAAGAGTGTTAATCTTCTCTGCATTAACTCCTCCTTTTATAGCAACTCGAGAATGAAGAAAGGCATAGCAATAATGCTCGTGGAGCCAAGTTAATTGGGTAAAGCAATGGTGGCTCTTTCGGTGAACCATCAGATCTATCCCAGTCCGCGATTTCAGGCTTGATAAACCTAAAAAAGTTGTAAAAAGATATGTCGGTGTCACCATATTAAAATTGAACGGGAGTTAAGCGCAACTATCGAAAAAAGTTGCGAAAGGATTTGGCGGTCCCATCATATTAAAAAACTGAGCGGGAGGCGAGCGTAGTTCCACCTTTTTGAAAATAAGTGGGAGACAGACATGGATATCGAGAAAAGGAAATCGATTTGGTGTCCCTCCACGTTGAAAAGAAGAAAGAAGACGACAAAGCAGGAAATACGAAATCTTGGGAGCAACGCTTGCCTGATGATCTTCATCCATGTTTAAAGAACGTTTCATGGGCATACAGAACCACTCAAAAGAAAATTTAGAGAGAGTGAGCATACATGAGAGAGTAGAGAACCCTGAGCGAGCAAAAATTGATCGAACATTTTTCGATCCAACATGTTTGAGGGTTACCATCAGTTGCTAGAGGCGACTGATCCAAAAATCTCAGAAAATGAACTACTGAGAGATCTCGAAGATTCTAGGATGGCGTCTGGTACCAGAACCACAGAACCCAACCCTTTCGGCAACGAAGTTCAGGATCTCAGCAGCGACGACAACAGCAGCAGCGATGGTCAATCCCGGAAAAGGAAACGTCGCCAGTGCCACACTCAGAATGAAATCCAAGAGCTTGAAGCTTTCTTTAGTGAATGCCCTCTCCCGAACATGAAACAAAGAAATGAATTGGGCCAGAAGCTAGGGATGAAACCTTTGAGGGTCAAGTTTTGGTTTCAAAATAAGCGAGCCAAATTGAGGGCTCAACACAGACGTCAAGAACTTGCGATTCTAAAGGAGGAAAACGAAAAGCTTCGAGCGGAGAACATGAGGTATAAGAAAGCTCCCAGCACTATCGCTTGCCTTAATTGCGGTGGCCCTATCACTCTCGGCGAAATGTTCCTTGATAAGCCTTATATGAGGATTGAAAATGCTCATTCACCACCCCACTCCCTCGAACCATCTTCGAAACAATCGGATTTTGTTGGAGATATGCATGAACAAATCAATTCTACGAAGTCAATACCGATGCCTTCTAAAGGATGTGATATGCGTCACCATGATTGGAGTTTCCTTAACGATGAGCTTACTATCACGACCGACCAATCCAAAGCTGATGAATTCCCTCCACAACAATTTCCGGCTCGATCAAATCCTACTGGAAATAGGCCAGAGAGCAATAGCCAAGTTGTCAACACTGTTCCGGGTCGCAAGAAGACGAGGGTCAATTGGTCCCCCGAGCTTCATCTCAAGTTCCTTAGTGCGGTTCAGCAACTAGGGATCAACTCAGCATATCCAACGCGCATACTTGAGATCATGAACATACCAGGACTCACTAAAGATGGAGTCGCGAGTCACCTCAAGAGCTACAGAAGGGCGCTAAGACAGCGCCACACAGCACTGAACCTGAAAGAATTCAACTTGTGCCTAAACACTAGGCATGGCTATAACTACAATGCCCCTGAAGTAAGAAATACCCTGCCGAATCTAGGCACCGACCAAGCTGGTAGCAGCACCATTGACTACTTGGGCGCTAATCAGAATATTCCCCTGAATCATCTCAGCACCCCTCAAGAGTATATGCCACAAGTGCAGCAGGTACGAACTCCTTGGTTTGAGCAGCAACTTTTCGCTAGTGCTCTTCCTATCCCCGATCAACATATTGCGCCTAGTGTTCAAAGATCTGCCCGGCTTGGGCATATGATTTCGGAAGATCAAGCGGGCGGATGCTCTGAGGATTTTTGTTTCTTCCATTCCCAAATGGAAGGTGCTTTTGATAGTGAACCGATCAATCATCCTCTTATAATCTCGAGCAACGACGAAGGTTCTAGCTCGAAGAATCAGATCGCTCACAACAGAAACATGAATCCTTCAACGCCAAGCGATGATGGTCAACCCGAATATCAGTTGCTCGAAGAATCAAAAGATTTCCTTGATGAGGAGCTCCATATCTGGATCGATCAGTTTAAAACTGATGGACTTATGAAGTTATGATCCAAAATGACGATTATATGTCTGATTCATGGTGTAACTGGCTGATCACCGAGAATCCTCAAGGGAACTAGGCACATGTGACTGGATGTATCATTAATCTTTCTGTCATAAAGTCTTCCATGCAAGATAATCTTCCTTAATGCCTAGAGTTAATCTGGGGCAGCGATCAGTACTACCTGCGAGCATCATCATGCTTGAGTGCGACAATCCCTTGTTAGATTAGAGTCGAGGCGAATCAATTGAACGCCACGAAGAAAAACATTTAAAGGCTTCACATAGGAAAATGCGAGCAAAAGCCCGAGCGAGCTCAAAGACGGTTAGCTCTGTATCGTTCTAAGGGACCTTTAGTCGTTATGAACTCTAAATTGAGCTTGTTTCATTCTCGATGGGGGTCGCTAACTGCTTCAAGAATTTTATAACAAAAAACGAACCAGTTAGGGACGCCAATAGTGCTGTGTCCTGGTAGTCAGTGAAATGGAAGTGGTACGAAACGTCAGGAGTTCGATCTCGGGATTGAAAAATCATTTTATCAGTTGGTCTATCACCCGATGAAGTTCAAAGAGATTCGACGCAGATGACTATAGAACTTGGGGCAATTCGAAAATCATCGATTCATTTTCATCAAGCGGCGAAGTTGGTATTGTAAAATGTGAAGCATACAAATGACAAATCCGAAGCAGAAGGAGATGAATCATGATTCGCTTATCCAAGGTCGGGATTTCAACCTTCGACTAAAGCCAAATCTAGGATGAGTTTTTGATGTTGCCCACTCGACAAAACCCATCTCCACTGAAAATGGGGGCAAACCATTCCTACATCCGGAAAGCATGTCGAAGCCGAAGACATCAAATTCATCGTTTAATCCGTGGGGCAAGTCCTTGAAGCGATAGTTATCATCCGCAGAGCGTAATGGAATCCATCCTTTCAATGTAAAACGCATTTGGCCGCGGAGCCACCCATTTGGTAAAAAGAACGTATCGTTCCTAAATGATTTTCAATCAGATGCGGGGATAATGTTCTCTCATTTTCCTCTCAGGTGATGAAAAGAGACGAGGCACCCAAGAAGCCATGCATTCAAATAACATAACAGTGCATGAAACACGCCCAAAAAGATGAATGAATCTCCTCCGACGTAAATCCTCGAGGTGGATTCGTTGCCCAACCAGACGAAGAAATCATGGCCACAAGCTTGAGGGCCGGCTTCTACAATCTGCACATTGGCATGCAGAATGGAATTCAAATCAAGAGTAAAGTAGTATCGTCCCAATTTGTTTTGAATTTGGAAACCCAAAATAATGCTTAATATTTATCCTTGGCAGGAGCTCGCCATCAGGGCAGACATATTTTCACAACCCTTGTACACTCGTTGGAGCATATGACCAAGGGTAAGATGTATCGTTCCAATTTTTGTAAATTTTTAGAATATACGATGACATATCCCTTTTATATTTCCAGGATCTCCAGCCTCGATGGGCAGGTAAGTATCCCTTTTCCCAATTCATTGGAGATTAAAAACTTTCAGAATTAATTCGATTCTCACATCTAAAAAGACATAGAATTCTTACTTCATTGACATTCATGTTTTAAAACATGAGATTGTCTGAACATGAATTACACATGTATGGTGCATCACAAAATCCCTTTGAAGGATAAATCTTGATGAAATGAAATGAATTTTTCCAACAAGAGTCGTTTGAACTGTTCAAAAGGGTATTTTCTCATAAGAGAAGCGAGCCTAATCCAAACACGTCCCATACACACTTGAGAGATGAGGAGATTGGAAATCATAGCGAAACCTTAACCTATGGATATAAGGGTCATTCGCAACGATTACATAGATCGAGATGACAGAGGCATTTATTTCTTCATTCCAAACACTACAGATGCCCATTGAGAACCCCATTGAACGGCGATTTTCATTCTCAACCCTGTCAAGAACCACCCCACATTGGGGCAAATGAAGGTTAGTCCAACAGTATCAGAAAGTAAACGGTTTGAAATTTTCTTGCTCGGACTAACATAAATCTTTGTGTGTTGTTTATATGATAATCCAAGTGTCATAGGATGACGAGAATAATTCATTTCTCTATCCTACACACTGTTATCCTTTGCACGACCAAGTTGAGCCAGCAAATTCATTTCATCAACCTATTGGTGATCATTGCATATTCCAAAGCAAAGGCAACATCACTTTAGGAATGGAAGCGTGCCAAAGTTTAAGTTGCATATCTAGCATGATTGCCGAAAATCCAAGCTCCAAAAGAAAAGAAAAACACGGGATTAAAAAGAGGGGGAAAAGAAAAATCCCTAGACATCAAGAAAAAGCAAAGTGCCTGGTAAAAAGCAAGGCTGATGTCTATTCAAAATATCCCTAGTAAAGTCTAGATATACGATGAAAAGACCCTGCAAAGGAGTCAGATCAAGATGACTACTCTCCAAATGATGTCGTGCTCAAATTGCAAACACACAAACAGACGGTCTCTTAATGTAACAAGAGACGCTTTTAAACATCCTTGTGCGCTCTAAAAGAGGAGTGTACACTTCAAGAAATGGAGATGTTCTTCGAAGGACATGTGGCAAATTTGCAATGATCACCAATGCCAAACCCTTCACAATTTCTGGGCAAAAAATAAGCCTTTTTCGGTCCCCAATCCTTCCAATGTTACAACCCCGAAGCAGTCTTATCTGACTAAGACACTTGGGTTAATGTATAACTTAGCTCAAAGAAGTACGAGTAAGACTATTTCTTTCTCATTTTACAGGGTTCTTGACTTGTAAACCCGGAGCAGATAGTGAAAAATTTCGTTCAACGGCCTTGACTCAAAAGTGAGTCCCCCTTGGAAACCGATATCCAAGCCTAACACTACGGTCCAGTGAAAGACCTCCTGATCGGTCGAAATGTATGCGTTGCGAATGATCCTGAAACCCAGGCACAGGTCGGTAGGAAATTGAGCACTTTCCCTATTAAAGATCATTATCACAGAGCAGTGAGGAGCCTTCTTGGATGAGAAATACTCCAATGGATGTTTTGAGCAAACTCTTTTTGAAATTTTCAAATTGTTTGATCTATAGTTTCCGTGCAAGGAATTTATGATCACATATGTATATGGTAGGAATGTTTTGGATAACCTCCAGCAATCAAAATGCACATTTCATGACTAAAACTTAAGTTGTAGAATTTTGTCAGTTAGACAATTATTGTCTTCCCAAAGATTACTAATATCTTCTTGGCGAGGAAAATTTTTTCAGGTCTAAGCTTTCTGCAGGACTTTTGGCCGCCCCAAAGACTGGGTGCGTCATCCTTAGGTGAAGCCTTTTAGTAGGCAAATCTTTTCTAAGACCGATCCACAGAATGATCGAGTCTCCGACTAGCCCCAAAGAGCGGGTACGTCATCCTTTGATTCATATCAATTTGGAATCTCATAAATGGTAGAAACCGCCTGAAGGGTCAACTCAATGGTAGAAACCGCCTGAAGGGTCAATCAATGGTAGAAACCGCCTGAAGGGTCAACACAATGGTAGAAACCGCCTGAAGGGTCAATGTATGGTAGAAACCGCCTGAAGGGTCAACCAATGGTAGAAACCGCCTGAAGGGTCAAAACAATGGTAGAAACCGCCTGAAGGGTCAATGTATGGTAGAAACCGCCTTAAGGGTCAACCAATGGTAGAAACCGCCTGAAGGGTCAAAGGACTGGTAGAGACCGCCTGAAGGATCAACCCAATGGTCCGATCCACCATACGGATCAAAACCTTGATGAATCCCGAACGCGGGAGGATTCGTTTTCCCTAATAAGCCTTACATTAGGCAAGCCATTTCTAGTTTAGTCCACCACACGGATCAAAACCCTTGGCAAATTCCCAAATGTGGGATGCGTCTTCCTTAGGTTCCTATCAGTTAGGAATCCCATTATGGTTTGACCTACCATACAGGTCAGAGCTTAACATCCCTAGGACACTCCGATGACAAGTCCTTAGGAATCTACTTGAACCCATCAGACACAGAAAATGCCGCAAGCATTCGACAAGTAAGGGGCAGGGAAGTCTATCTACTCCTTAACTTTCTTACATCATATCAGGGAATTGAACGAGCACATCTCTTTTTAAGGAAAAGCACACATTGATGGACATGAAAATTGGATGTCATGATTTCTTTTCTTTTCCCAGTCGAGTCGATCGGAACACAGGTGTCACCTTGTCTTTGAGAGAAATCTCTGACGAAATTCCTCTCAAAGAGGGGCAGCTGTTGACACCTGATTTTTGATCAGTCTTTCATAGTTTATTTTTTAAAAATTCATAAAAAATCTATAAAAAGTTAAAAAAATTAAAAAATCATCTTTGGTAGCCTTGACCAAGCTAAAGGAACCATTTTTGATAAAAAAAATAATTTGTCATATTTTTTAATATTTTCCAAAAATAGAAAAATACATGAAAAATGAAGAAAAATAGCGTTCGATGTCGTAAAAATATAGAAAAATAATCAATATTTTTATTTTAATTTCCTTTTCATTTTGAACTCATAAATAGTCAAAATTCAAGTTCAATTGCATGTATTTCTTCACGACGCATAGAGTTGAATTTGGCAAAAAAAATGTCATTCGAGTATTTTAATTTGTAAATTTCTACATATTTTTTAGTCTTGACGTCCAATTAGATCGACCACCATCTACAATAAATTCCCCTTGCTGAATATTTTCGTTTTTGTTTCACATGATTTCATGATGTAAAACGCCGAGTGGATCCCTAAATATAATCGGGTCGGCATGAGCTCGATAGCTCGTCCAAGACCAAATCAGGGCACGGCGAACCCCATGTGAGTACTCTCGAACTCCTTCGATGCTTCCTAATGCTTTTCTTAGGTTAGATCGTGTGTAGAATGGCTAGGACAGCTAAATCATTCTTGAGCTGTGATTGATAAATAGGGCCTTACTAGGAATGTCATGTGATTTATTTGCATATCTAGATTCCTTGAGTTGCGCATTTTATTACTGATTGTGATTGCTAGGATAATCACTCCTATCTGCATGAATTTTTAGATTTAGGGTTCATACCTTACTCATCCGCATGAATCTCAGGTTAGAAAATTCAGTCAACTTAGGTACCGAAAGGGCGTCAACTCTGACAGTTGGTGTAACTAAGTCCCCGAAACCATTTCTCTGGTTCTCGCAGAATTGAATAGAAACTCCCAACTATTCGATTGGGTGGTCCAATCACACTCTAAAAAAAATGATTGGTGGCGACTCCATGGCATGCACACTTAGCACATGTCACTAGACCACACTGAAAGTCGATCACGCATACCTCCGTTGCGATTTGGGTAATGGGCCTTGGGAGAGGCCCGCGTCCGACCAGACAGGACGGCCCATTAGCCCTCGAGAGCCCGACAACCTCAAGAGGGTCGCGACAGGAATTAAAAACACAAATCTAACATCAAGATTTAATCGGCTTTGACACTTGAATTCTTGATGTAATTCCGCGAACAAACGAAGACCTAATGCCAAGCACTCACTCATAAAACGACGCTTCAAGAAGTCCCTCTACCAAGCACTCGAACGGTGTCGGCGCTTCGACGATCTTCTTTTTGGATCAACTCTCTGTCTTCGTAAAGCACTTCGGTTACGAACAGCCCCCACCAAGTCATCTATATATATATATATATATATATATATATATATATATATATATATATGTGTGTGTGTGTGTGTGTGTGTGTGTACACATCAAAGACAAAAAAAACTCCATGAAGAATCCCATGAATTCGATCCACAATTCACTTTCCTTTTTGGTTTGACTTGCGTTGCACGAAGTCACCCAAAAACAGAATCCACTTTGGTTAAGTGTCTTTCCTTTTTCTTTCTTTATCGTTTTATTTTATATCCTTTCCTTACACGTCTGCACATCTTTCTTTTACGTGCCGACCAATTTACTTCAAGTCGAGTTCGTTCTATGGGCTTAAACTCGAGATATATTTATAACAATCTCCACATTGGCTCGATGTTTGAGCCATATCACAATCGCTTCGCTAAAATCCGAACTTCATCTACTATTCTTTCAACAGCCCCAATGGGCTCAACCGCCATAGACATTATCCAAGTCCAAGTTGCGCTTGCGCTTGAACTTCGCCATAACCGTGGACCTCATCAGAACACCAACTGAACATGCACCTTTAACTGTACCACAAGGACTTTCAGATATAAGCTCCTCAATCACAGATAAAACAAAACCATCATTGCATCCATATCTGTCAGGAGATCGAATACATACTTTGTCAATATCAGCAGTTACAGCAACCGTTGACTCTATGGGTTCCATCTCGCTACAAGCACCATCTGTGTCGATTACCACGCCAGTACCTGCTACCTCAGGAGTTTCTAATTGCAACTCCACCTCAAGCTGAACACCGACCAGATCCGTATGAACACTACCACAATCACTCATAGCCAGAAGTACTGGAGACTCGTCAAAGGTAACTTCTCTGCTACAAACAGATGAATTTATAATCTGGCACCACAACTGATCACCACACTCACCTCGTGCATAGCCATGAAATATGCACATTACCCTCACATCGAGTTTACCATCACTTACTCGATAATAACAATGGCAACTAGACATACTAAAAATAGAATCATCAGCAACATTACCTGACTACACTTCTTCGGGAGTCCGAAATCTAATCCAGTCGATGGGGATCTATTCATCAGGTAGCTCGCCATCGTAAACTTATCCGCTGGAATTCTCCTAGCCATACCAGCACTAGAGATCCTTTTACGGGACGTCTCTAGTAATGTTTTGCTCATCAATTTTGCAAATTGTTATGATTTACTAGCACTAGTGATGTGTTTCACTATGCTATTTTTCATGCAGAATTCAATTACCAGATTTGAGCAGGACTCCATGCTACTATCAGATCGCACATGCTTGATCAACTTACCAGTTTTCGTTCCGATCAAAGCTCTCAACCGCGTATTCCTGACAACAACATCAATCTTGTGCATCGGCACAACCACCCAGGCCTTCCTCGAGTAGCCATTAGACTCTCGAACAGATGTCAACGTCTCCGGAGCGAAACTTATCAATGTCTCACCTTGAAGTTTATACAGGCCACCATGCAAGATTCCCTTCATTATCACCAAGGCACCTCGAACAATCTTTAGAGCTCTACCTCGTGAAGAATACCTGTATCCAGCTGAATTTAGGGCACCCAAGGAAATTAAGTTCTTTTTCAATTCTGGAGCATGTCTTACCCTAGTCAATGTCCTCACAATTCCATCGTGCATTTTGATTTTACCATCACCAATACCCACAACATCGCATTCAGCGTTGTTTCCCAACTGCACTTTACTACTATCTGTGCACTGATAAGTAGCAAACCAGTTCTTGTTTGGTGTAGGATGAAAAGAACAACCAGAATCCATAGTCCATCCGTCAAACGATGAACCCTCAGTGACAAACAAGACACTATCGACACCATCAGAATTTTTAGCTACAACTGCAATATCATCCATAGATTCAACTCTAATTCCCTTAGTCGTTTCGTTTTTCAGCTTAAAACAATTCCTTCTAAGATGCCTCCTCTTGCTACAGTTCCAACAGACATCACCGCCAGTCCTAGACTGACTGTGTCTATTCATGTTCATACCACTTCTGCTAACACAAGTAATAGCTTTTCCTCTTTCATCTACTAAAGCTGCAGATATAGATTCGTCAGATTCTCTTCTACGGATATCCTCATTTAGAATTAAATTTCGAATTCCATCAAACATCAAACTAGTTGACCTAGAAGAATTACTAACAACAGTAACAATAGTATTCCAACTATCAGGCAATGAGGATAATAGAATCAAAGTACGTACCTCATCTTCAAAGTCAATCTCAACTGAACTCAATTGACTAACGATCACATTGAATTTATTGATATGATTAGCAACTGATGTACCTTCGCTCATCTTCAAGTTAAACAGACGTCGCATCTAATAGACCTTGTTGATCGTAGAGGGCTTCTTGTACATGTCCGACAAGGCTTTCATCAAACCCGCATTGGTCTTCTCCTTGACGATATTAAACGCGACGTTACGAGCTAACGTTAGCCGAATAACACCCATCGCTCGTCTATCCAGCAATTCCCAATTGGCTTGCTTCATCGTTTCTGGTTTCTTCTCAGACAGGGGCTCGTGCAGCTTCATTTGATATAAATAATCTTTTATCTGCATCTTTCAAAAACCAAAGTCCTTCCCCTCAAATTTGTCGATTTTCCCTTTAGCTTCTTCTATCGCCATCGAATCGCTTCAACTCAAGCAACCCTAGCTCTGATACCAATTGTTGCGCGGAACCAAGCGATTGAACGATAAAATAGACAGAACGAGCAAAGTAAATCGAACACCAGATGTATGTGGTTCGGTTGTAGAGACCTACGTCCACGGGGAGAGCAGCAACGAATTACACTATAGAATGAGCGATACACGGAGATTACAGATCACACTCGAGTTATACAAATACACTCTTGGTGTTTCCCGGCCTCAATTACATCAAAGAACGCACACAGTGTTTAGCCCCCAATTTTTAGCCAAATAATTTCTCAATCTCGCAAATGAATTAAAAACACAAATCTAACCTCAAGATTTAATCGGCTTTGACACTTGAATTCTTGATGTAATTCCGCGAACAAACGAAGACCCAATGCCAAGCACTCGCTCATAAAACGGTGCTTCAAGAAGTCCCTCTACCAAGCACTCGAACGGTGTCGGCGCTTCAACGATCTTCTTTTTGGATCAACTCTCTGTCTTCGTAAAACACTTCGGTTACGAACAACCCCCCACCAAAGTCATCTATTCACTGACCTATATATATATACACACACACACGTCAAAGAGAAAAGAAAACTCCATGAAGAATCCCATGAATTCGGTCCACAATTCACTTTCCTTTTTGGTCTGACTTGCGTTGCACGAAGTCACCCAAAAACAAAATCCACTTTGGTTAAGTGTCTTTCCTTTTTCTTTCTTTATCGCTTTATTTTATATCCTTTCCTTACACGTCTGCACATCTTTCTTTTACGTGCCGAGCAATTTACTTCGAGTCGAGTTCGTTCAATGAGCTTCAACTGGAGACATATTTATAACAGTGCCAATTTAGTCCTTTCGTCCAAATTAATCCAAAAAGAACTATTGTTTTATCATCTTTCTGCCCTTCACACCCTTAAATATTTGCAGAACTATGGTCAAGGCTATATTTTCTCGAAAATGGACATAATTGCTGGGGTGTGGTTCATTCCTTATTGACAGTGTTAAGGGGCTCTCAAGGTATAGGGGGAGCAGAGTTCCGGAAAGCTAGAGGGCTTTTATAGTTTGACCCTTTTTTTTTTTTGGTCAGATAGTTTGACCCTATAATTTATTGGTAATTTGTATTTGAGTCCATGAATAGCTACTGAGTTTACATATAATGTTACTTTAGCCTCACCTTGCTATCGACATACGAGTCAAACTGGATGGACAAACTTCTTGTAGCTAATAATGCATTCTAGAGAGACTAGATTAGGAGAGAGCATGGTTCCCACCCTAAAATCATGAACTGCCCATGAAGAGTCGGTTCTAGAAAATTGAAATTGGAAACCGCCTATTGGTTCCATGGATCCACTCGAGAAACGGACTGGTTCGGTTTGGTTCTCGAGTGGATCCATGAAATCGGTCCCACCAAGCAAATGGAGGTGATGAACGGCCGGAGGCGTAGCCCTGAGTCGATGAGAGTTGAGAATTGAGGCTGTGAGTCGATGGGAGTCAAGGCCACGAGTCGAGATACGAAGATGGAGAGACCAAGGTGGGAGTGAGAGTTAAGATGAGAAAGTTTCAAATTATAGATTTAAAATATTTTATTAAATAAAATAACAATATATTATATATTATTGATCCGATCCGGATGGACAGGTGGACAGTTCCACACTTGATACAGGGAACCGGGTGGCTACCCTTAGGAACCACTAGCTTCAAGCAAGTCCGGTCTGGTTTCGAGTGGTTCACGGTTCATGATTCCTTTGCCTACTTCTACCCGAAGTTAATAAATCGCACTGTAAATAACTTAGCACTAATCACACACTTATTCTCTCGTAAAATCTCAAATTACAAAGAGTAAAAACTCTCAATAGAGTAAATTACAAGTCACTTAAATCACAATCTAGTTATTGCATCCTTCCCGAGGATGAACCACCCAAAAGAGCACTAATGGTTTACTAAGCCAAAAAGACTTAGCTTGGGCTATCCCAAACCCATACCAATTAGCAACTTTCGAGGCAATTAACATGCAAAATCTATTTCAACTATTCAGTTTTTGGTGAATGGATTAGATACCTAAGTAAAGTATGTAAGAGTACTTTACTTATACGAACTAGAGATTAAATGGGTTCGGGGACTTCATCCTACTAACTATTCAACTATCGCCCTTTCAGTATGTAAACTTGATCATTTATTTCCTAAAATATCTTTTTGTCAATTATGACTCCTAAAGTTCTCATCTGCTAAGGTGTCCATGCAAACGGTTTTGGGTTTGTTTTGTCCTAACCATGCTAAAAAGGAAAATAAAAATTTATGTATTGAAATTGCCCAATCAAGTAATATCAAAATGGAAATGCGCAAACAACGACTTAGCATTTGTCTCTAAGAACATCCAAACCCCTATTGTAAAGCCTTAAGAGTTTATTTCATTTCATATGTAATTTACATCCAAAGATTTTTGAATTTTTGTACTAAGCCTAAAAAAGCCTAAATTAATGTGAATTCTAATCTAGGAAAATCTAATGTAATTCTAAACTAGAATTAATGCCTGAATCTGGCAAAACTAATCAAAATCTAATTTTCTAATCTCTTTGTACTTTTTTTTATTTCATTATCAATCAATATCTAGGAAAAAAACTGACTAAAATCTCGTTTCTTTAAAATTTTTCTAATCATTTGGAATTTTTATTATAGAATTTTGTAGTTATTTTTTATTTGTAATGTAAGCAAATGATTCGGATCGGGCCAGAGGACCCAGCCCACTCTACTGGCAATTCATACATTGCCCTTTTCCAAATCTATAACTCTCGAAACTCTCAGAATTCTCAAATGTCAATACTTTATTCATATATGATTTACACGTAATTTCATGAAATTCCAATAATATCTAAATTTGACTGGAAAGCAACAGCAAAGCTTTTTCCTCGAAATGTAAGGAATCAGGCCCAGAGATTCTTCAATAATTAAAAAAATAATAGACTTAAGAAAAAATTAATGTTGCTAAACTTTTGAAAAGAATATTTTCAATTAAAGAATAAAGTGACAATCACCCGAAATCGGACCGGACCGCCTGAAAAATAGTTTTAGAAACTGGTCCAATTCTCGATTTCTAAATTTTGAATCCGGTTCAATTTTGGATTTTGAGTGAAGAATCATTCGAGAACCGAAACAGTTTTTATAAGATAAAAGTAAAAACATTAATTTCTATTTCTAAAGTCATGTCCTCGTGGATCTCACTCCTCATTCCTGATGGGATTTATCTCACACTGAATCAGAACGATCACACAAAGAAGCAAGAAAAATAGATGACGCATAGTTTACCTAGGTTCACCCCAGAATATGGCTACGTCCTGCAAAGAGATCTCACTATGATGTTTAGGTTTACAGCCACACCTCGTTACAATGATCAGAAAAAAAACGAGCAAAATATATATGCCCCAAACGGGCCCAAAACATAAATCTATGCGAAACCTCTATTAAGTCTACAATACACGGGTTAACTTAAAAAAAATCCAAACCCGTTGAGGTTCGCCCGCTCACCGGCGAGCGGAAGCCCCGCCCGCTGATTGGGCAGGGGGACACCGGTGTCGGGGGCGCTGCCCCCGAACCCCCGTATCCCGCGCGCATGGCTTACATGTCGTCGGATAACACTTTGGTTTCCCTAAGCTCACGTGGGCGTATCCAGTATGAGAAATAAGGGTCCCCGAAGTATTCGCCAACTCCAACAATTCCTCCACTCTTGTCGTCTTTCCTCTTCATCGCACAGCGGCCCCCTCGCCAATCACTAGGAGTGTCAAACATACCCGCGCCGGGCAGCCCGGCCCGGCCCGGCCTAAAAATTTGCTTGAATATTCGGGCCTTTTCGGGCCGAGTCAGCTCGGGCCGGCCTGCTGCCCGACTTTTTTTAACACCCATTTTTTCTTTTTAATTTAATTTATTTTTATATTATTTTTATATTTTTTCATTTGATGAGTTTGTTAATTGATTTTGATTTTAATAAAATAAAAAAATGAAAGAAAAAGGGAATTCGGCCCGCGTTAGGCCATTCCGAGCTCAGTACTGCTTAGTTTTAGTTGACACCCCTACCAGTCACCGCCATCCGCCTGTCAGTCTTCTCTCGGTCTCCGACTCCCCCACTTCTGCTCCCCGCCGCAGCAACCCAACCCAGGCCGAAGTCACCATAGTCACCCGTCAGTACTGTCTTTCTTTAGTGGCTTGGCGACTCTGATTTGCTTTCCGTCTTTGCCGTCGACGTATATAAGATAGCCATTCAAGATTTCGCTAGGTTGTGTGGAAAAAAGAGGCATGATTTTCTCGAAGATTCACGAGGCCGAGTTACTCGCAATCACAAGGAACACACGCTATCGTTGGAACTTCTTGTTTTCACTTGCTTTAATTCCTCGTCTTAATCTGTCGGTGAGCACTATCTGCGAATCTTTGCGCGCTGGCTCTCTTGCAACGGTGGTGCGAGACTCGTTTTTTATTTTTATTTAGGGTGCATTTGTTTTGGGGAAAGTATTTTCAGGAAAAGTGTTTTCTGGACTTTCGTCTGTTTGGTTCGCGTAAAATGATTTGGCCAATGGAAAGTACTTTCCAGTCAATAAAAATTTTATTCATTAAAATAGGAAAATGAATTTCCCAAAATAAAAAGGTGAAAACACTTTCTCAAATTTGAGTCTCTTACTTTATTTGAAAACGGGACTGAGGCCGATCCTGGGACCGATCTCGGGACCGAGGCCGGGGCCGAGGCCTTGGACATGGGACTGGGGCCGAGGCAGGGGCCGGGACCAAGACCGGAGCCTGGCCGGGTCAGTTCACGTCAGCTCTCTCGACCATCTGCGTCTCATCAATATCAATGACAGTCCATTTGATGAGATTGAAATCGTTTTCCAAATGAGAACCAAACACCAAAAAATATTTTCGGTAATATCCGAGAAAGTGGTTTTCAGGAAACCACTTTCCAAAAAACGAATTCCTAAAAACCACTTTCCTTGAAACAAATATACGGGGTCTGGTCCCAGCACCGACCTGTTCCTGAAAACCACTTTCCCCTGTCCCTGGCCCGGCCCCGGTCCTCGCCTGGCCCCGGCCCCGATCCCGGCACCGACCATAGTCTCCGGTCCCAAGGCCGTCCCCGGCCACAGTCCCCGGTCCCGGTGCCCAACCCGGCCCGGGTCCCCGGTCCTAGTCCCGGCCCCGGCCCGGGCTAGGCCCCTGTCCCGACCCGGGTTGCCGTCCCCGGCCCCGACCCCGGTTCCCGCCCGGCCCCTGCCCAGGCCCCGGCCCCGGCCCCGGCCATGGCCCGGTCCCTGGTCCCCTGTCTCTGGTCCCAACCCCGGCCCCGGGTCCCTAGTCCCGGTCCCGGCCCAGGCCCCAATCCGAGTCCCCGGTCCCGGCCCCAGTCCCTGGCCCCGGCCCCAGGTCCCCGGCCCCGGCCCCAGCCAGGTCGCCGGCCTCGACCCCGGGATCGGCCTCAGTCATGTTTTCAAAGAAAGTGAGAGACTCAAATTTGGGAAAGTATTTTCACCTTTTTATTTTGGGGAATTCACTTTCCTATTTTAATGAATAAAATCTTTGTTGACTGGAAAGTACTTTCTGTTGACCAAATCATTTTCCGCGAACCAAACAGACGAAAATCTAGAAAATACTTTCCCTGAAAATATTTTCCCCAAAACAAACGCACCCACAGTGTGTGTTTTTGTGTCTGTGCTGGTGCCATCTGTGATGGTGGCAAGTGATAAGAAAGAATGATTAAGAGAGAATGGTATTGTTCTCTAATAATGGTGTGTCAAACAATGTACATGAGAAGCCCTTATATAGGCTTAGAAGAGGTAAAGAGCTTAGTGCTCTTCCTATGTGGGACTAAAGAGAAAGAAGGAATGTAAGAGAAAGCTATAAGACTACAAGGCTATACAAGTATGTCTAACACCCCCCCTCAAACTCAAGGTGGATCAAACAACGAGAGTTTGGAAAGAAGAAATTTAAAGCGTTGTGATGTAAGAGCCTTCGTAAAACAATCTGCAAGTTGATTCTCAGTTCCAACAAAAGGAAGAGAAATAGTGCGAGCTTGAAGATGATGACGAGTCAGATGACAATCGATCTCAATATGTTATGTACGCTCATGAAAGACTGGATTTGCACCAATATGGATGGCACTCTTGTTGTCACAGTGTAGAGGAGTGGGATCCGGAAGTGAAACACCCATGTCAGCAAGTAAGCGGCGAAGCCAAACAATCTCAACGGTAGTGTCAGCCATAGCACGATACTCGGACTCTGTAGAGGAGCGTGAGACAATTTGTTGTTTCTTGGCACGCCAGGAAATAAGAGAATCGCCAAGAAAAATGCAATAGCTAGTGATAGATTTGCGATCAGACACATTGGAAGCCCAATCAGCATCAGAATAGGCACGCAACTTGAGAGTAGAAGAAGATGGCAGAAATAAGGAACGCGATAAAGTGCCTCGGAGATATCGCAAGATCCTCAGAACAGCAGCATAATGAACTGTGCGAGGAGCAGCAACAAACTGACTGACAACATGAACAGCATAAGCAATGTCGGGTCGGGAGATAGTAAGATATACAAGGCTGCCAACCAAAGTTCGATAGCGGGTCACATCAGAAAGAGGCTCCCCGTCATCCGAGCAGAGCTTCTGATTCAGCTCAATAGGAGTAGCAGCAGTACGTGCATCCGAGAGAGCAGCCCTAGAGAGAATATCAGCAGTATATTTTTGTTGAGAAATAAGGATACCACGTGAACTGCGAGCAATTTCAAGCCCAAGAAAGTAGCGCAGTGGTCCAAGATCCTTCATGGCAAAATGTTGCTGAAGGTGCCGCTTGGTATGTTCAATATGGTCGCGATCATCTCCAGTGATAACCATATCATCAACGTAAAGAAGAAGAATAGTGCAACCAGCAGAAGAGGTATGAACAAACATAGCATGATCAGCCTCGCTTTGAGTAAAACCAGCAGATCGAATAGCATCACTGAACTTCTCAAACCAAGCACGAGGAGCCTGTTTAAGACCATAAATAGCCCGTCGCAAGCGGCAAACCTGTCCAGAAATATGACCAAGACCAGGTGGAGGTTGCATGAAGATATCCTCTTGAAGATCCCCATGAAGAAAAGCATTCTTGACATCAAGCTGAAAGAGGGGCCAATTACGAATTGAAGCAATAGCTAGTAAAGCTCGGACATATGTCATCTTTGCTACGGGAGCAAACGTCTCCTCATAATCAATGCCATACTCCTGCGAGAAACCTCTGGCAACCAGACGTGCTTTGTAACGTTCAATACTGCCATCAGAACGGGTTTTAATCTTATATATCCATCGGCATGATACCAAGGAGCGACCTGGAGGGAGAGACACAAGCTCCCAAGTACCAGTACTTTCCAATGCCCTGAGCTCCTCAGACATAGCTTGACGCCACTCAGTATGCTGAACTGCCTCACGATAACTAGTGGGTTCTTGTACAGCATGAACAGCAGCCAAAAAAGAGCTAAACTCAGTAGAATAAGAAGTAGAAGCAACATACCGTGTAGGCGGACGTCGATCCCGAGGAGGATTACGGCGTGGCTCTAGAACTGCAGAATCGTCGAGGGCAAGTAGAGTAGGAGGTACAGCAGAACGGGTAGGAGAAGATGGGGACGGTGGTGATATATCTGGTTCCGAGGTGAAAGCAGACTAAGGAGGATCAGGAAAAGGATCAACAGGGAAATCCATAAATGGAACATGGGTCGAGACAGGATGTGTTACATTTGTAGGGAAGAAGGGAACGTGTTCATGAAAGGTAACATTGCGAGAAATACGTATACGTCGCGCATTTGGGACATAACAGCGATAACCCTTGTGCTCGGTGCTGTAACCCAATAATGCACACGAGATGGAGCGAGCGGTGAGCTTCGTACGTTCGGTGGGTGGAAGAATGACAAAACAAGTACACCCAAAAACTCGAAGATGATTATAGCTGGGAGATCGAGAATAGAGACGCTGGAAAGGGGTGTCTTGATGAAGAACAGACGAGGGTAGGCGGTTAATTAGATGAACAGCTGTGAGAAGTGCCTCAGCCCAGAACTCAGTAGGAACAGATGTCCCAAGTAAGAGAGCGCGAGTGGTATCTAAAATATGACGGTGCTTGCGTTCAGCAACCCCATTCTGAGCTGGAATCCCAGGACAAGATAGTTGAGGAAGTGTACCATCGCTGGCCAAGAGGGAACGAAAAACAGTAGAAAGATATTCTCCTCCCGAGTCTGAACGAAAAACTTTGATTTTTGTATTAAATTGGGTGGAAATCATGGTAGTAAAAGACTGATAGATGGAAAAGAAATCACTGCGTTGACGCATAAGATAGACCCATGTGTAACGAGAGTAATCATCAATAAAAGAGACATAATATTTGAAACCACTCTTTGAACAAAGTGGGGCAGGACCCCATACATCAGAATGAATAAGATCGAAAATTGCACTAGATCTAGAGTTACTAATAGGAAAAGGCTTAGCAGATTGTTTGGCCAAGGGACATACAGAACATGGAGGAAGATTACCAGAAGAAACAGGACCTAAAGCACCTCGTTGATGAAGGACGGTGAGACGAGAAGAAGGAATATGTCTGAGACGTTGATGCCATCGGGCAAGATCAATGGTAGCCAACACAGGAGAAGGAAGAGAAGAAGTTGGAAGGTGGAGATGCTGCATAATATAGAGTCCGTCCCGTCTACTACCTCTCCCAATCATCCGACCACTCAAACGATCCTGCACAAAGCAAGAGCTATTTGTAAAGCTTACAGTACATCCAGCATCAGTAAGTTGTCCAACGGATAATAAATTGAGAGCTAGAGATGGAACATGTAACACGTTAGGGACATTGAAATCTTGAGAGATGGTGAGAGTACCCCGCCGGGTAGCTAGGAGAGGAGAGCCATCAGCAGTAAAGAAATGTGCTGGATGCTTGAGCTCAGAGAGCTGAGTGAGACAAGCAGCGGAACTAGACATATGTCTAGCAGCTCCTGAGTCAAGTATCCAGGTAATAGAAGTGTCACCTGAAGATGGAGTGGCTGCAGCAGTGTTTCCTGTAGATGAAGAAGTTGTAGGAGTGCTGGAATAGGGAAAAGACCCAAGCAAAGAAGGGTTCAATCGAGCAAGCTGTGCTTCAAGGGCAGCAATCCGATTATCCCTAGAAGAAGAAACCAGAGTAATAGGTCGAGAGTGTGGAGATGTCACAGAATACTGAATAGAACGCGGTGTTGCTGAAGGGCGTGAAGCTTCCTTCTTCTTTTGCCAACAGTGTGGCTCCTCATGTCCAAGACGGTGACAATAAGTACATAAAAGGCGGCGAGAGCCACGTGCAGAGGGAGGTCGTGGTGAAGCAGCCAAAACAGCAGGCGGAGCACGTGGTGGAGCAGGTAAAACAGCAGCGGAATCAGCAACTGCAGAGGAGGAAAGTAGACCCAGACGAGTTTCCTCAGACTGCAATTCTTTGATAGCGTCGAGGAGGGACGGTCTAGGAGAGCGATGGAGAAGCTGGCTGCGAACACCTTCATAAGGAGAGCCAAGCTTCATAAGGAAAGTATGTAGACGGTGTCTATCTTGAGTTTGAAGCCGAGTAGATGGACACCTAGTACAGTTCAAGCATATCGAGCAAAGAACAGGAGCAAGAATATCTAATTGACTCCAAAGGGAATGCATATAATTGTAAAAGTCTCGAATAGAGCGAGACCCTTGCGTAGCACAGTAAATTTCTTGCTCCAACTGATAAACCCGAATGTCCCCGGTCTGAGTAAACATCTCGGCGAGCTGATCCCACAAACATTTCGCTCCAACAATATGAGAAAATTGTGGGCGAAGAGCAGGATCAATAGAGCCAAAAAGAATAGCCCATGCCTTCCGATCAGCAACTGTCCATGCTCGAATTTCAGCGGTACGCTTTACAACCGCCTCAGATGAGGCACTTTCCTTAAGAGCATCAGGACATAGACGGAAACCTTTAACATGCTCAAATAAATCGCGGTAAACAAGAGCCGCCATTGCCGATGGTTTCCAAAGTGAATAGTTTGAACCATCAAGCTGTGCGGTCACTAGAATCGCCCATGACAACAGAAAAATCACTAGCGAAGCTAGAAAAGTGGGTTGAGGTGGGAAAGCTGATCAAAAGGATCGAGAGACACAAATTAGAGACGCTAGCAAAGCTGGGTGACGGCTCAATAGCCCAAAACTCATTATCTTAATTTCTGATGCGGAAGATCCAATTTATGGCAACCGCAGAGCATACTTTTAAAAATAATGAGCTCATTATCTTAATTTCTGATGCGGAAGATCCAATTTGTGGCAACCGCAGAGCATACTTTTCAAGACAATGATCTTGGCTCTGATACCATGATAAGAAAGAATGATTAAGAGAGAATGGTATTGTTATCTAATAATGGTGTGTCAAACAATGTACATGAGAAGCCCTTATATAGGCTTAGAAGAGGTAAAGAGCTTAGTGCTCTTCCTATGTGGGACTAAAGAGAAAGAAGGAATGTAAGAGAAAGCTATAAGACTACAAGGCTATACAAGTATGTCTAACAGCAAGAACTGAAAGGAAAAAAGGCTGAAGTAAAACTAGAATACTGAAGAGAGCAATAACCCCTTAACAATCACAGAGAAATCCATGGGCAGGCAGCATCAAATTGATAAATGATACAGAATAACTCGTTTCCTCGCAGTGCTTGTTCACAATACCCGAGGATGTCATTAGATTGAAAATGTCGGCGAGGGTCCATAGGATCTTCCTATATGGGAAAACGATGGACTTTGGCAGACGTAGGGGCACCTACCATTCATGCTGATATTCTGATCACAAATATCGACATACAAATAGGTAGACAGATGATGGCGAATGAAATTCATCGGACTCAGCAGCGGAGTTTAAGATGAAAGAGCACCAAAAGAATGAGCGATGTTAGGATCGGCACACAATCGCAATAAAGTAAAAAGTCGAGAGAAAGAGAAATCGAGACACGAGATTTATCTTGGTTCACCCTTAAACTAGGGCTACGTCCAGTAGAGGATTTCACTATGTCAGCACCTCACACCTCTCGTTACATCACTCAATTACAAGCGAACAAGAGTATATATATTAGTAGTTATTCATGAGCCCAAGTCCAAACTACTAATGAAAATTTATGGGCTTAAATCATAAAAGCTCTCTGGTGTCCAGCGGGACCCACGTGCTTTCCTGTCGCAGGGAAATATGAACCACACCCCAACAAAGGTCACCTCAGGATTTCCTCTCACATACATAGCTGCAATGTTCTCTTTCCTGGCTAGAGTAATGAGCAATAGTTCTCCTAACTCTTCATCATGCGAACAGATATGAGATGAAACATCTCGTGGCTTTATGATCGATCATGTACAGTGGATCCCTAACATTCAAGTTGCACAGCGATCTCTGTTCCACAGAGATTCATCAGTAGCATAGTGAATGAAAGCAGACAACCGCTTCCATTGCGTCGTCCTCATTTTTTTTTTTTGGTCGTTCGTTAAACCAATGTACGCTTCTCAACATTTGAGTAATACTAGGTACATCAAGACTAATTTGCCAAACTTAGTATGTTAAAGTGATGCAGGTGACAGGCTCCTATTGAGTCTCGAGTATGGCCGACTTAGGTCGATGAAAACTTGCAAATCAAGTACAATACTTAGCGTATCAATTTTGAATACCAGTATTAGTATCCCTAGCATTGGTTTGTAACAAGTGATCTAATGGCACAAGGAGGATTTCTCACATGATACGAACAAGCCAAGAGCGATGAAAGCTGCATTCCAGATTAAATATTCTTTGATAGAATACTTTAAGAACTGCTCTCAACATGACTTCAATGCACGTAATTTTTACTGACTCCAGTTGGCGATGCAATCGGGGGAGAGATAAACCAAAAATGGGTATTCAATTCTTTATTTCGTTTTCCCCACCATGGGTTGATTAGCCCAGAGAGAGTATGGTTTGAGTCCACGGTTAGAGAGTAAAAATTCCATGGGCCCTACTGTCGGAGCATAATGCTGAAACAAGCAAACCGGCCCATACTGCCCCGCGTCCCGTTGGCTAGAAGACTGCCTTGCGGGCTGAAAATTCGTGGCCTCGTGTCCAATTGGGCCGACGTCCCAACTGGACCTTCCATAATTAAGCTCACTTGGGCCGAGTCCTTAGTAAGCTGTCGAGCCCGAATCCCGGCCACTCGATCGACGATCCCCTTTTCGGTCACAGCGGCCGTGTACCTCGGCTAGAACAAAAACAGAAAAGAAGAAGAGAAGGAGATTCAAGAAGAGAAGGGGGGTTGAGTCGGCTGAAGAGAGAGGGAGAGAGAGATAATGTGAGATGATAATTTTTGACTTTAAGTAGAGAAGGGGGGTTGAGTCGGCATAAAATAAATGAAAGCTCCGTTTGGAAGTTTGCGTAAGTATACACAACTATCATATTAGCTTTTTTTGGTGTTTGGGTTCATTTATTTTCTATTATATGTTAATGACATGTTGATTGCAGCAAAAATATAAGTATGACATACAGAATTTGAAAGCACAATTAAGCGCTAAATTTATGATAAAGGATTTAGGTCCAAAGACTAAAATCTTAGGCATGGAAATTCGTCAAGATTAAAAATGGAAAATTTTTATCTTTCCCAAAAAAGCTACATTGAGAATATGTTAGATCGTTTTTGGCATGAAAGATGCAAAATCAGTTAGTACTCCTCTTGTTGCTTATTTTATATTATCAGCTAGTTTATGCATGTCATACTTGAGTGCAGTTGGTAGCCATATGTATGCTATAGTTTGCACTCAACCTGAAATTCATTGGCAAGCGATAATGTGAATTTTGAAATATTTTAACCATACTTCAAACATGATTTCGAGTTTTGGGAAAATTGGTGACACTCTTACAAGTTATGTTGATCTGAGTTGGTGACCTTTATAAAAGGAGATTTTTGACTGGATACGTCTTTACTATTGGAGGTTTTGTAGCAAGTTGGAAAGCTACTATTGCTTTGTCTACTATAGAGGTAGGGTATATGACTATTATAAAGGCAGTTAAAGATGCCATATGGTTAAGAGCTTATTTGGAGAGCTCAATATGTATCGCGATGTAACTATAATTTGTTGTGACAGACAGAGTGCTATACATCTTACCAAAGATAAGATGTATCATGAGAGGACAAAGTATATATTCGAGACATTCTTATCGATGACTGTATTAAGGTCTTGAAATTGGTACACAAAATAATCTACCTGAAATGTTGACAAAGCCCTTGCCTATTGCCAAATTCAGGCATTGCTTGGATTTGGTTAATGCTTGTTGTAGCTGAGTTTTATTCTCGTGGGAGGAGAAAATTATTTATTGCTTATGTCTATTTGAGAAATTCAAGCTAAGGTAGAGGTTTGTTGAGTATGTCTTGAATTCTTTATGAGCTTGGGACAACGTTAGAGCTTGAGGGTAGCACAAATATTCTTTTTCTCAAGTTATTAGGTTAAGAAGCCGAGACGGAAAGAGTCTTTAGTTTTTTGAGCCGCTTTTTATAATCCTTGTATTTCCATGGTGATTTTCTTTCTCCTCTCCACATAAATTTGTGTGTTCAGTTAAGAAGCGGAGACATAAAGAGGTTTTTCCTGTGAGGATTTTCCACATAAATTTGTGTGTTCGTTTATTCTTCTCAATTTTAATTTCGTCGTACTTTCCACATTGGTCATAGCACAAGCCATCTGGGAAAGGAAAGTCAGAAGCAAATAATCCGAATGCAATAGCCAAAGAGATCCAAGAACTGTTCACAGATGATGCTAGTGTATCTTCCATACATAACAGATTGCCAACTGGACACAATTTATACTGAAATTTCTTGTTGAATGCATCCACATTTGGCAATCATCCCCGATTCGTAACAGCTTAGACCTACACATTAAACAACGCTCCCTCAAGTTTCTCAAAGCTTTTTCATACTTGATTCATCTAAAAAACAATTCGAGCTTCTCAATGCTCTGAAGAAAATACGAAAGGAGTTCATACGTAGATGCCAAGACTTCTAAAGAAAAGGCAATAACTCTGCATTTCGACCCTCTCACCGGGGTGAGTATCACTTCCTTCCCACTTCCTACATCTGACTCCTCGACAGGCATGGACGACTGGATGCACTGTGCCATCAGAACTCTGGACTTTAACGCATTGAACAATCTTACGGTCCGTCAGATTAACAACTCCAACGACCCTTGGTCGGACGGTTATTTAATTAGCAATAGGGGTTCGTTTGTTTATAGAAATGGAATAAGTTAGGATGTAATAGCTATAACATTGTAATGTGGTAGAGCTGTCTTATCTATTGCGATGTTTATTTTAAGTAAATACTACTTACACTGTTTTATTTTATGAATGACATGTGCAACAAGGGAAAAATAGTATCGGAATTTTCAGAACTACCCCCGAAATCACAATTAGATGGGAAAAGTACACTACAAGTGCCTTAACTTTCGTACGGCGTGCACTTAAGTGCTTTAATTTTCAAAGTGTTCACTTGAGTGCTAACTTTTTTTCAACTCGTGCACTTAAGTGCCTTAACTTTCAAAGTGTTCACTTAAGTGCCTAAACTTTTAAAAAGCGTTCACTTAAGTACCAACTTCTTTTAAAATCGTTCACTTTAATGCCAATTCCGATGAGCCATGTCGGCACAAATAATAATTAAAAATGCCACGTGTCGAATTTTCGATGAGGCACGTCAGATTTGGCATTGAAGTGAACGATTTTAAAAGAAGTTGGTATTCAAGTGAATGCTTTTTAAAAGTTTAGGCACTCAAGTGAACACTTTGAAAGTTAAGGCACTTAAATGCACACCGTACGAAAGTTAAGGCACTTGCAATGTACTTTTGCCCAATTAGACCGAAGACAATAATCACACTTTAATAATCATTGACCTAATTTGTGAATTTAGCACCACATATATATGGGAAAATTTTAAATAAGGACTCAAAATGCTTTTATTTTCTCAAATAAAGGTCTAAAGTGAACGTTGTTTCAAATTAGAGCTTGGTGTGGCATAGTAGTTTCAAATAAGGGCCTGCAGTGGTCATATAATCTCAAAAAAGGGCATGGCCTAAAGGGAATTTTCATCGATGTTTTCCTTTTTTTTATTTTCTTTTTTATTTTCTGTTTTTTTAATTGAAGAAACAGTCGCCCCACCACTGGTTCTCTCTCTCTCTCTCTCTCTCTCTCTCTCTCTCTCTCCTTCTCCATTTTTTTTTTTTTTATCGTTTTAGGCCCTGCTCTTTGATACTCCTCACCGGTTCTTGATTTTCCCCCTCTAGAATTCTTACTAGCGTCTACCAGGAATCTCTTCTTGACTAAGGATTTAGCTGAATCATCTGTTCTGTGCATCATTGGAACTATACGGCTGCAAAACAATTGGGTTTTGGTGAGGAAAGTGGCGATCTTTAGCAAATCTTTTAGGGTCACTTTTTTTTTCCCCTTTCAGCCGCAAAGCTTAAAAGGGAAGTTTAGAAGATTTCGGAGAAGTCTTTGAGCTGAAAGCACTTGATGGGTAGAAACAGAGGTGGGTTCTGATTGGTTGGATTCATGTGTAAACATGATGTCGTGGTTATGATCCAAAGAAATAAAGCGCCGCAATTGCAAACCGACAATGGGCTAGAGATGGAGTTCTTTCTATGGTGAAGTTCTCTACGGTCCGTTGGGGAAGCCAACTTGAAAGGAGCTTCAGAATAGAAGTTGGTGAAGTTAATTGGTGTCCGAGGTGCCGGCGACCCTGCTGGCCTTCACCGACGCCTCACTGGCGGGACCTCCCGCTTCTGTGTGTGCCTCTTTCTTTTCTTTTCTTTTTTTCTTTTTTTAAAAGAAACAGAAAAAGGAAAAAAAAAAGGTGAAATGACAAAAATTCCCTTGAATCGGACCCTTTTTTTTAGACTTCATGGTCACTCCGGATAACAACGAGTACTGCATGTCCTTTGGGGAGAGATGGAGATTGTTACGGCCGTGCGAAATGCAATGAGGTGATTTCTCTTTCAGATTGCAACACATGCTTGAATGAAGCTTGGACTTGGATATATTCAGACTGTAAATATAGCATAGGGGCTCAAGTTCAGTTAAAAGATTGCAGAGTCCGTTATGAAAATTATCCATTTGGCGAGTAGCCGTATCTACTTCTTTGTACAAAGCTTGGAGCTCCTCTTACCAAGTTTTCATCCTCACGTGTGTGGTCTACTGTCTCCTCCCTTTGAAACAAGTGATAAGCACTTTAGTGTAGCTGTATAGAGAAAGTAGGACTAAGCTGCTGAGCTGCGGAGAGTTCGACGCTGTTGGCATGAGTTGTCAACAAGGGATAATTGACGAAATTGTAGGGGTGATTAGTTGCTAACTGTGTATCGTATAATGTCCTTATTTTGAGGAGCAACTAGATTCTTAGCCTAAAACAGTGCATGGTCTAGAATAGCTTTGGTAGTTCCTTCTCTGTACAACCGTATATGTTTTTGTATTTCCTCGTAAACGAAAGTGAGGAGATAGAAACAATTTTGTTCATCATGATATCAGAGCAGAGATCCTAGCGTATTGTGCTATGATCAGACCTCGACCCAAAAATTAGAAAAGGAAAGAACGAGACCTGATTAGAAATTATGACAGAACCAATTGATTTAGTGTTGCACCAGCAACACCACGAGAGGTCTTCCACAACTGCCATCCTTGATGACTTAACGACCGGAATGACACATGTCTTGATCCAGAAACCCAGGCACCAAAGGATGATTCTTCCGCTGCACAGATTGGCATTAAGTTGGATGGCGCCATCTATTCCCTACGCTCCCAAGTTGTTGAGATGTATGTCTCTGCAAAGACAAATTCGGATTTTTCAATGGAGACTTTTCACAAGCTGAATTGATAAGTCCAACCTTCAGAAAATGAGAATGCGAAAATGTGAATGTGGACGGATGGTTGAATAATTGCATGGATCCGGTCCTAATAAGCAATTTTATTTATTTTCCAATGGCAAAGATTGTATGGTGCCACAATTTATTTGTTTACGGAAATGATATCTTTTAAGTGTATGATTTGAAAAAACGTGTAACTAGAACGTGACAACTTAGAGGGCCCATGGAAACATATTAGAATGGTCTTCAATGCTTATGGAGACAAATTGACTTTAGTTGCCCTAACCTGATTGAGTGTCCCACATATGTAGGGAGGTATAACTCCGCTTTACAGGAAGATAGAGTCTATATATTTTTTTGATGGGTCAGATAATTGTCTAGACAAGATACGGGTTGATAACTTGATGTGCTTCAGATTTGACAAATGAACAAGCCTATGCTCATGTCAGAAAGAAAGATGCAAGACAAGCAGTTATGATGTCAGCACTGAACCTACACATGTCGCCACCATGGCCTCTAAAGGAGTCGAGACGTAACCATAACAACCATCGACGCTTCAGATGTCCTTGGTTCTTACTCTTTGGGAGGTGGCAAGATCAATACAACCTCAAAGGCCAAGGCACAATTAGGAGGAGGCTATACTCAATGTGGGAACAAGAAGCATACTCACGAAATTAAAGAATTCAAGGCACTGAAACAACATGAATCTGATGCTAATAGCGAATTGGGACGACAACGGACAAGCTTACTTACCTCGAAGCAAAGCAATCCGCAGGAATGTTAATTAAAGACTCATATTCAATCTATATATGGTTGGACTAATTCCCTAAAAAAACATTAACTTTAGGTCTAATGACGATTCTAACCTAATTTTTTTTTGTCTCATAAAAAAACACCGGCTTTAGGTCTAATGACGATTATGGCCCGAACTTTTTTTCATCTCATGAAAAAAGCACAAACTTTAACTCGAATCCCAAAATTAACTCCCTTAATTTGAAACCATTAATTATCCAACATAACAATTTCACGTCATCAGTGGATCCACATGACTTACTGATGTGGATTTTAGGCATTATTCATCGTCTTCTCATCACAGAATTTAAAGTTATTCATCTGCTTCACCTCTAGCACAACTTGAAGAACGACAGTTAACCTATTCATCGTCTCCTCCACTTCACCCGCACGTATCAGCTGTCTAACTAGAATTCGAAACTATGTACTACCACCCATAGAGAGATGCCATGGACAAGATCCGCCTAGCAACGATTAGAGCATTCTTTTTTTAACAAGCCCAGCCCTACCCCTCCTTGAAGCAGATGAACAACTTCATATTCCGTGCCAAGAAGAGGATGAATACTATCTTAAATCCACGTCAACAATCCAGTGGATTTATTGATGATGTGGAATGGCCATGTTAGACAATTAATGGTTCCAAATTAAGGGGGCCAGATTTGAGACTTGAGTTAAATTTTGTGCTTTTTCATGGGATGTAAAAAAAGTTATGGCCATAATCGTCATTGGATCTAAAGTTGGTGCTTTTTTGTGAGACAAAAAAAGTTCGGATTAGAGTCGTCATTAGACTTGAAGTAGATGCTTTTTTTAGGGAATTAGCCCTATATGGTTTTTAATCATCACACAATTTCAATCCATTCATTTTGGGATTTCCTTTATTATAACTAACATGCAAATTATATGACATGCGTATGATATTTTCGGTATTTTCTTTACAATTAGGAAAATGCCATGCAATCTTATCCCTAACTTGTCAAGGAAAATCTCATCTAGAGTCTTTCATAAACATGCAAGATTACCAAGGAGTATCTATTCTAATCTTTTCCTAATTTATTAGAAAATGTTGCCTAATATCTATGCTAGTTCTATCTAATATTTATTGTACTTTTCGAACAAGGAAACAAATCAAGCGGAAATAACCATTCATAGCAAGAGATAGACATCCATCATAAGAGATTTAATCAAATATTGCAAATAAACTGACAATGACATTCTACAACATGAGGATAGGATTGGCCGAGAGTCATATCTCATCGAATTGTCAATTATGCGCACGTTGTCAAATTATTGAATGTGCCAAGCATCTCAATATATTAATGTTAGATAATAATATTGAAAAATGTAGAAGTAATATCAAATATTCAAATTTAGGTATTGTGACAGCTCGAATTTTTGCCAATTAGATTAACGAGTGGATTGGTTATTTGAGGCTAAGTTATTTGAGATTATGAATTGAAATTTAATAAATGGTGGTGCAGTGGATTATTTAAAGTAACGAATTGTATACAACGAGGTTAGTCGGACCATTTGTGTTTGATTGATAGTTTTGAATTCGAGTATACGGTCTGACGCGAAACTGGCTTGGGATTTAGTCGCGAAACCCCCATAAACCGACCCAACTCCACTCCTTCTATAGAAAGGCCCTCTCTCTCTCTCTCTCTCTCTCTCTCTCTCTCTCTCTCTCTATTTATCTATCTATCTATCTATCTATCTATCTATTCCGTTAATTCCCCTCATTCTCGTGAAAGCCCCCATCCCAAACTCAGTCTCTCTCTCGGATTTCTACGCGCTCCCAAGAAGAAAATGTACATTTGAGCCCGTTTGGAAGGCGAATCGAGCTTCGTTTTTGCCTTCACGACCGTAAGATCATGAAAAATATGGATCTAAGGGCTGATCATCCAGAACATTGAGGAAATCCCATGAATTTGAGCTAAACTGAAGCTAGTGGAGGAGACCCGCGATTTGTCCTGCGCGATTCGAGCTTCGATCTTCTTCATACGCATTCCTAAGGCAGATAGCTCTTGTACCCTAACCAATAGCCTTTTCAAATATCGTTGTTTGAGATGATTTTTGTGGTTTTGAAAGTGGGTATGAACTGAGAGAGATTTGTGTGCATGGAAGGGTGAACGCCGTAAGACGAATGATTTGTCGCTTGAGATCTCATCCTTGGGTCATGGGTAGTGCAAATATGAGGATAGGTTATCCTCATTTCTCGTTCGGAAGAATTGAAGTGGAATTGCTCAAGGGGTACTCGGCCACATGGGTGGTGGAAGGGATTTGTGAGGTTTTCATGCTTGCGTTGGCATCTTGGAGTTATTGACACCTAGTTTTTGATCAGTCATTTCTAGCTCATTTCTTGAAAAATTCATAAAAAGTCAAAATATTTCAAAATCAACTTTGGTAACCTTGGCCAAGCCTATGGAATCATTTTTGAACAAAAAATAATTTTTCATATTTTTTTAATATTTTTCGAAAATAGAAAAATACTTGAAAAATCAAGAAAAATAGTGCTCAAGGTCAGAGAAATATACCAAAATAGTTAATATTTTTATTTTGATTCTATTTTCATATTAACCTCATAAAAACCTAAAAAATCAAGTTCAAATTTGTCCAAAAATTGTCATTTGAGTCTGTTAATTTGTGATCTTTGCATTTTTAGAGTCATGACTTTCAATTTTAATACTCTGCATTTCAATTTGGTTCAATTGATTGATCAATTGCGTGAATTGCAAGTATTGGGAAAAATTGCACAATTTATTACAATTTAGTCATTGGGTTTCAATCAAATTGAAATTAATCAAAATTTAGGGACTACCTGTAGCGAACCCGAACCTCCTTTCTTCTCACTCCAATACCGACCCAAAATGCCATATCTGGAAAAAAAAAATCCCACAACGTGGGTTAGCACGAGGCTAGCAAGAAAAACGTCCAATCGAATCGTTCCTAACCTATATCCACATTACTACATTCATTGAACTAAAATAATAACATGGACAAGGCTGAATGACAAATTCTAATTAAATTAACACATATTCGAAACATAACATGTGATCGGACATTATAAATTGATTCACATAACAATTTATCTCATGCAAGAATCCACACACAAGTGTGCATGTATGATTTATATGCCAACAATATATGCTTGAAATGTCATCCATAAATGCACAAATCTCCATCAACCCGCGGTTGATCTTTCATTTGCGACACTCCGATTTTCATCCTGTACTTCGAGGCTCCATTCACATGCTACCCTCTCCTCCGAGGCTCCCCTGGATATCCGTATAGCATTTTCCCGCACTCAATCATGAGTACCTCATGATGCACATCCATCACGTGAATGATTCCATTTGCGATGCTATGCAATATTTAAATAAGGATAGTTCACCGCAACATTATCTTGCCCTCGATGTCACTCAACACAAACAGCACATCAAGTATCATGCAATCGTGGAATACAGATTGTGAAATAGGCACAACATTTTGTTTATATATGTCCTTCGTTCCACTATGTCAAATATACTATAATCCAGCCCTTCTTTCGGTTGCCATTACTACCCTTGAATTCACTGTCCACGATAATTCATCTAGATAGTCTTCATATGCATCACATGCGTAGTTCAATTGTAAGAAACTCCTAAACTTGTGTACGTTTTACTAGATAAAACCATATTGCTCATCAATCATTCAAAATTATGCTAATTATATTCACTAAGGCCACCGAACAGATATAAACAGACCATTCTTCCCTTTCTCAAGTCTCAAGGATTCCATTTTGCTACAAATCACACCTCCAATGAGGCCTCTTCCTTCTTGCTCTATTATCGTTACTTTAAACCAAGGTTACTAGTCATTACAAGACCCTAACTTCCATCTAGTCCACCATTATCTCATACTCTCACCCGAACCTATGGCATTCTAGTTTCTTCCTTACTCACCAGATTTATTTACTTTGAAATACTCTAACCTCTCGGCCCTTTTCGTCTATAGCTTACCCTAACAGGTTTCCTTCACTTTACCCCATTCTTGTTCGTCTTTCTTCTACAAGCCTATCACATGCGTTTTCGAGTATCAATCTATTTAACAGCTTCACTGTACTCAGATTTCATTCACATATTCCTTCGGCTTGTGCTACAATGGGTCTAAACCCTAATCCAACTCTTTTAATTTAGGAGTACTAACATTACACGGGACGATCAGGGGAAATTCTTGCCTTAATTGACTTTGCAGGCATGTAGGGATAAAGGACAGCCACTGGAGCTCAATCTTCCTCCCGATCAGCCGCTAATTTGCCGGCAATCTGCACTTCGAGCTGCTGGTCCTTGCATCAAGTTGTTGTACACTGAAGGGAAAGGGAAAATAGCGAAGATGAGAAGAACGAAAAGCCTCTCTTCAGTCTCATGTACGTCCTTATGTAGAGCTGGGGTAAGAGAGTGGATGTGACTTACGGCCAATAGGTGGTAACTTGATCCCCAAGTACACCAATCAGAAAAAAGCCATATTTCAAGTTTTCTTAAGAATATGTTCTGGCTGTTAAATTGCGCCTCGAATTTGAGCCTTCGTGTGAAACTGATTTGGAATTGGCTGATGCAAATCGGAACTATAAATTGGATTTTTGTTTTGTTGAAGAATTGCTATTGTGATTTTATCAAAGACTTGCGGTGGACATCCCTCCAAATGCCTAGGTGGGCCCTGGTCAAAGTTTCTTTCTCAGATTTGCTTTGACAATAAAATAAAGCAAGTGGGTCCAGGAGGCTGCAGAGAAAAAATGTACAAAATAAATAAAAAAAAGGTTTGTTTTTAGGGTTCTTCTCACACGAACAAAAAAGAAGCACAGACGGAAAAGTCCATCAAGGAGCCACTCCAAGAACGTCGCGCATAGAGGACAGTGTACGTACCAGACATTCTTGAGTTCAACCGTACGAAGTGCTTTAGAGACAGTCGAGGTTTTGTGCTTCGTGAGGCTTTATTCTTTATATCCAATTTAATTGTTTATTTGTAAACACTAGGTTTGGGTATAATCTATGTGTAAGAAACACGAGAATCTTGAGTGATTGTAAATTCGATTCTCCAATTATAGTAGATTTCTGTTGCCGGTTCTCTCCGTGGATGTAGGAACCGGTATTCGGACCGAACCACGTTATATCTAGTGTCCTTTATTGTTCATCGTTATTTTCTCTGGATTTTCGCATTGACTTATTTGCAAGATTCTGGTAGTTTTCGCGTTAGTATTTCAACAATTGGTATCAGAGCTTGGATTAGATATTCTGGATTGTGATTTGGGATTTTTGCTTGTCTGATTATTATCTGGATATTTGTGATTGCAATTATGTCTAGAGTGAAAGCTGAAATTGACAAGTTTAACGGGAGGAACAACTTTGGGTTATGAAGTCTCAAGATGGAGGCGTTATTGACAACTCAGGATTTGGCAGAAGCATTGAAGGGCAAGGCTAAGTTGCCTGAGTCGATGAAAGATGCTGAAAAGGATGTGTTGATGAGGAAGCTAGGAGTCTAATTCTGTTGAATTTATCCGATGAAGTGCTAATAGAGGTAGGTGAGGAGAAGGATGTGTCGTGACCCGTCCGAAAGGCGGACGCGGCTAATGGATTACCGATCGCGGGCCTTCCCCCGCACAAGGGTGCAGATCGCGGGCTTTGGATCGGCGCGGGCCCTCCCAGGCCCATACCAAATCGCGGCGGGAGTATTTTTCAAAGGGATTCGACGATAACAGTCGATCGCTTTCGACCTTAGTGTGGTCGTGGTGGCATGTGCAACTTGTGCATGCATTTGGAGTCGCCACCGGTCTTTCTTGGAAGGTAGACCGGAAACCTTATTGACTGATTGGGAGAGATCGATCAATTCTACGGAACCAGAGATTTTGGATTCGGGGACTTGGTTACGTTGATGTCATTACCAACGCCCTTTCGGTACCCAACGCGAGTGATTTTCCTAGCCAAGAGCTCATGCATGCGCAAGTTCGGGTGAGGTAAGTTTAATTCAGGGTTTCATGCAGATTGGAAGACTATTCCTATCAATCACAATCAATTTGAATGAAAACGCAGTCAAGTGCATAAATAAATCACATCAATGCACGTCAATTCACATCACATGGCCTCCTAGTATAGTCATAAGGGCTTAGGGAAGGCGTGATTTAGGACCGAGGTAAAATGGGAAGATTTGGAGGCGATTTAGCCTGGAGGGCAAAATCGTCAATTTTTGGAAGACGATTCGCCCAAAGGGCGAAATCGTCATTTTTAAGAATGATCGGGTTCAAAACACCCGGGATGAGCCTTGGTCAATTGACTGTGGCCATTTCCTATTTTTTTGATATTTTCCTGGATTTTTTAGAATTTTTTTTTTTGAAGACGGTTTGCCGGAAGGGCAAAACCGTCATTTCTGGAAAGATCGGGGGTCAAAAGACCCGAAACAGGTCGTGACCGGTTGAATGTGGCCATTTCCCATTTTCTGGAATTTTTTAGAATTTTTCTGAATTTTCCGAATTTTTTTGAATTTTTTTTATGATTTTTTTATTATTTATTTATTTTTTGAGTTTTTTTATTATTATTTTTATTAATATCCGAAAACCCCGGATCGGGTGGCTCAGGACGCGCCACGTGGCCTCCTCCAGCGCGTCCGATCTTCGGTCAGATCGGACGCTCCTCAGAGTGCCACTTGGCGCGATATCGACCGTCCGATCAAAATATTTTTATTATTTTCGAAAATCATTTATTAATTTGAAAATCATTTTTAATTTCCAAAAAATCCCAGATCGCGACACGTGGCACATTGTCCACCGTCGGATCTGGGTTTTAAAACTCAACGGTCCGGTCCCACCACGCTGACGTGGCTGCCGACGTGGCATGCCACGTCAGCGCTGACCGTTGACCAGTCTTCCCCCTCGTCGGGGAAGACAACCGGCGCCGGCATTCCCTCGCCGGCGCCTCGTCGGAGGGCGATATCTCAGCCCTCCGACGTCCAAATCGCGCGAAATCGACGGCATTAGACTCGTATGGACTTCACCTACAACATACCAGAAGCTAAACACAGCAGCATATCAAACGATCAACGTGCCATCTCCGACCGAAACTGGATCACCGGCGAAGCTTGGTTCTGGCTATTCTACACGTTACACTGTTGACACCTAAATTTTGATCAACTTTTTTTTATTTTTATTTTTTTTGAAAATTCATAGAAAATCCATAAAAAGTTGAAAATTGAAAAAATCAATTTTGGTGACCTTAGCCAAGCTAAATGAACCATTTTGACCAAAAAAATAATTTTCATAATTTTCATTTTTTAATATATTTTCGAAAAATACAAAAAAAAAAGAGAAAAAAAGAAAATCAAGAAAATCAAGAAAAGTAGTATTCGAGGTCACAAAAATATAGAAAAATAGTCAGTATTTTTATTTCTAACCTCATAAAATAGTAAAATTCATGTTCGATTTTGGGTGTTTTCTGATCACCATAAAATTGAATTTGGCAAAAATATTAGTAATGATTAAAAGGAAAAGGAGTGAAAACATCATCATTCAAAAGAAAAGTAAAAGAGAAAAGAAAAGTTTGAGTAATGATGGGGAATAAAAAAAAATAATAAAATCTCTCTCTCTCTCCCTCTCTTTTTCCTCTTCTCACGCTCTCTTCTTCCTTTTTGATCATTCGGCCGGCTACCTTCTCCCTCAACTCTCTCTCTTTCATTTTCGTTTTTCCTCTCGCTCAGCTCGCCGCCCAGATAAAAAACCGTCCGGTTTTTCGGCCATAACTCTTTCGTTAGACATCGTATGCGAACGAGCCATATACCATTGGAAAGCTTATTCTCTTGCCGTTCTAATGACATATCGTGAGCCCAATTTGGACCAGCCGTTTGTCCCGTAGAGCTGTTTGAAGGAGCAAAGGTCAGACTGATCAGACTTGAGTCCGCGGGTGCCAAATTGGATTTTCGGGTTTGTTTTGGGTTCAATCTTGGTAAGACCACCTCTCACTCCTTGTTAAGACATATATTATTGTGTTTTATGGTTTGAAGATGGATTATATTTGGATTTAAGGGCTGATCCCTTATTGTTTTGTTCGAAAAATCTGAACCGGTTCTGTCAAGGTGGTGCCGTGAACATTGTGAGTGATTCAAGGGCTTGCCTTGCTTCCAATATTCGATAAGATGTCTCTAGCACCTAAATTAGGAATCTAGCAAGCTGAGATTGTAGTCTAGTTGAGTTTTGGATGGGTTTTAATGGTTGAATTGAAGGAGTTTTCTGGGACAGATTCTGGTCATTGGGCGATTGAAAACCGTCCGGTTTTTCGGCCATAACTCTTTCGTTAGGAATCGTATGGGAACGAGCCATATACTGTTAGAAAGCTTATTCTTTTGCCGTTCTAATGACATATCGTGAGTCCAATTTGGCCAAGCCATTTGTCCCGTAGAGCTGTTTGAAGGAGCAAAGGTCAGACTGATCAGACTTGAGTCCGCGAGTGCCAAATTGGATTTCCGAGCTTGTTTTGGGTTCAATCTTGGTAAGACCACCTTTCACTCCTTACATTTTACCTATTAGACCCAGAATCGGAAGGCCGAGCCTCCTGTTGGTGTCTAAATATTTGCTGTGTATTTACTTTATGTCATAGCATTTCTATATTTCGCATAAAAGACCCAGAATCGGAAGGCCGAGCCTCCTGTTGGTGTCTAAATATTTGCTGTGTATTTATTTTATGTCATATCATTTCTATATTTCGCATAAAAGACCCAGAATCGGAAGGCCGAGCCTCCTGTTGGTGTCTAAATATTTGTTGTGTATTTACTTTATGTCATAGCATTTCTATATTTCGCATAAAAGACCCAGAATCGGAAGGCTAAGCCTCCTATTGGCGTCCAAGGTGTTTTATTTATTTATTTTCTGTAAATTATATTGTGCTACCCCAGAATCGGAAGGCCGAGCCTCCTGCTGGTGGTTTATACCCCCCACACATTGTTGCACGAGCACCGACGGACTCCGACGTCGTAAAATTCACCGGATCCCATCTCCTTTGCTTATGTTTATGTTGTATAATGACTTAATATCTTCTTTATTTTTTGCATTGTGTTGCGTCCTATAAAAACAAAAACAAAAAAATGCTAGATCGGACGTCTGCAGATGAGCCACGTGTCGTGATTAGGTGATTTTCAGAATAAAAAAAAATCCAAAAAAATAAATTATTAAGGAAAAATTCAAAAAAAAATTGAGAAAAATTGCAGAAAATTCCTAAAAAAATTCTAAAAATTTTTGAAGGCTGAAAATGACAAAAAAAAAATTGATTTGTTTCCATTTTTTGGATTTTCTCCCATTTAATCCAAAATGGCGATTTTACCCCTCAAAGGGTAAATCGTCTTTGATATTCCGATGAATTGTGGAAATTGCTTAGAATTTGGTGATGGGCCAGATAGGTGGCTAAACCTTATGTCTAAGATTTCCACATTTCATTCCCATTTTTAGAAAATGACGATTTTACCCCTTCGAGTGGTAAATCGATTTCTAAAATTCCAGAAAATCATGAAAATTGCAAAAAAAAATAGGAAATGGGTCAATTGAGTGACCAAACCTATTTTTGACATTGTTTTACTCCGGATTCATTCCGAAATGACGATTTTTCCCTTTTTAGGCAAATCGTCCCTTTTGTCTCAAAATTACGACTTTACCCCTGATGGGTAAAATCATGTCTAAATCATTCCTAAGCTTGATTGATACTTATTTAGGCTAATAGAGCCTTATTAGGAGTGTCATGTTGATTTGATGTGTTTATTTTGCATATTTGGATTCATTGATTTGCGCCTTTTATTATTGATTGTGATTGCTAGGATAGTCATTCCTATTTGCATGAATTCCTAGATTTAGGATTCGTACTCCACTCATCTGCATGAAATCTTAGGTCAGAAAATTCAGTCAACTTAGGTACCGAAAGGGCGTCAACTCTGACAGTTGACGTAACTAAGTCCCCGAACCCATTTCTCTGGTTATTGCAGAATTGAATGGAAACTCCCGACTATTCAATAGGGTGGTCCAATCATACCCTCCAAAAAAATGATTGGTGGCGACTCCATGGCATGCACACTTAACACATGTCACTAGACCACACTGAAGGTCGACTACGTATACCTCCGTTGCGATTTGGGTAACGGGCCTTGGGAGAGGCCCGCGTCCGACCAGACTGGACGGCCCATTAGCCCTCGAAAGCCCACGGCGAATCTCGAGAGGGTCGCGACAGACTGGCGACTCCGCTGGGGACTTAGAGAACTTGAGCCGATTAAAAAGTTGATTGATTTTTCTGACATGTTTTATGCAGATGCTCTTCAAGTTGAGGTACGTACTTTAACCCTTGAGGTGTTAAATGTTTTTGCAGATTCGAGAAATAAGGGGTGAAGTGTTCATTAACTCTGTCTTATGCAGGTAGGAGTTTAGGATGTATGATTGTGTGGATGTTTATATTGAAGCGGTGTTTGCTAAATGAAATGCATGTTTATTGCTTTAGCACGACACAATGAACACACACAGCCGCGCCTAAAACCTCGGGCGCCCTCTTTAGGAAAATAATAGAAGGAATTGAAAATGGAATCTCCGTGAGGAAAAACACGGGGTAATCCATTTTTAATTCTGCTCATTTCGAACTATGGATTGGGTCCCAATGCAACGATAGTTGTGCAATGGAATCTACCCTTTCTAGAACTCGAAGTGGGAGCCTTGGCCTTAGGTTCCAAACCATATTTTGATTCTTAGAAGTCAAACCTCACTGGTCTCATGCGCATGTATGTGAATGATTGGTACACCTCGAAACCAAAAGGTCATTCAGCGCCGCTTATGAATCAAAATCCAAAGACTTGTGTGAAGAATCAGTCGCGAGTTTAAACGAACCAGGATGGCATGGAAAAGCGCTAGACCACCCTGGAGAGTCAACTGATGAGGGCAAATGCCTTTTGACCGGGGCAGCCGGGTCAAGTGTAAAGACGTGTCGTTCCTAATTGATTTTCAATCAGATACCGGCATAATATTTCCTATCTTTTCCTCTCAGGTGAAAAACAGGTACAGAAGGAAAATCCATTTGTGGATAGACACGAGGGACATGTTTTACATGGCATACATTTGTCAAAAATGTCCTCATCCGATCACATGCAAGATGATCATGGAACGATGGTGAAACTGTAATCGTTCCAATAAGCCCTTCGAATATTATACCTGACGGGGACCTTTATGTCTTTTGTCTACAGGATAGGATGGTCAAAGACAAACGAAGGAAAATTTATTTTCCCTATAAGACGAAAAGAAATGTGCCTTCAGCAGATGTCACCCATTGTGATTGCAATGACAAATTGAATCAAATTATGAAGAGGGAGCAACCTAATTAGGATTGGCTCTCCCTAAATCGGAAAAGTTGTATCCGTTCCAAATCGGATTGACTGGTTCACGAGTTGATATGGTTCCTCATTCTTGCAGGTGATGACGAGAATGAACGGGCCCATTGAAAAATTTCCAGCATCTTGGATGCCAGAAGTGACCAGAGCGGGGATAGTAAATCCGTAATCGTTTCAATTAAAGCTCCTTACGCGGTGATTGACTCTTTCACTCCTTTCATCGCGCAGGTTGTTGAAGTACTCAATCACGAGTAAACCCATTTTTGCGGATGTCAAATAGCCTGAATGCGTCAATGCGGCAGGATCAAATTGCCTACGACTAAATCAGCCAGCCCCAGACAAAGCATCCAGTGGCTGGGGACAAATCGCTCCGCTACCCGAAAAAGAGAAACATCAAATACTTCAAATGGCAACGATGATCGAGAGAATCACAAAACCGTCACACGAAAAATCCCAAGACCGTCAAGCCATCTAGATATGGATAAAAATAATTGAAGATTCTGACAATTGAGATAGAAGATCAGAATCGGCGAAACCCATGGGAGTGAGTTCTCCCATTTTCTTTGAAGAGGCCAAACCGGGGGCAAACTCTCATGATCCCCCATAAAGACGCATCGGACCAAGGTTATTAAATCCAGAGATAACAAACATCAAGACAAGCCTTACCAAGGCAAAATACTTGAAGAACACTGTCCCTTCAAATGTTGGAAACCCCGAAGGGAGTATCTCTTTCCTGAAATTTCAAATGAAGTCAAAACCTACACCTGTTTCTTCATGTGCAGGTGCATGGACGTTGTCAAAATTGAATTGAAAATTGCCAACAAACACAGAAAGTGCTAAGGCATGTTGCCAGGACAAACGTCGCCCAACTGGGGCAGAACGGCCGTTAATCTCACGAACAACACCCATAAATACAGACGAGAGAAGGCATTCCCAAAGTGGATGATGATTGCAGCAAAATGCAGGAATGAATTTAGTTGGGGCAGGCATGAAAAACCATGCCTAACTGGGGCAAGTGAATCATTTGTACGCCGAACGTTTCTTCTCTGGCAAAATCCAGGGACGCAATGACATAGTCGTCCGCATTAGAAGTAAACCCCAAGATACAAATTTGGGTGAACGGTAACTTTGTATCGTTCCAATTTGATCTCCAAAGATCCCACATGTAACATGAGTTTTTCCTCATTTAGCAGGAAGGCGTTGGCGCCGAAAGCCACAAAAGAAAAGAACTCACTAATTGGGGAGCGAACAAAATTATCGGCCTTGGAAGTCATGCACTCCAAGAAATGGTCTTTGATTATAAGATCGAGTGGAGGGTAAAAAGTATCGCTTCCACACATCATGCTTTGACATGCATTCCGATAACAATTTCCTTTTTCCTTGAATAAAAGGAACTTTGAAGAATGGCGCTGGAATGCGCCCAAAAACACAAATGGATCTCCTCTGGAGCAAATCCTTGAGAATGATTCATCGCCAACCAAACGGAGGGATCGTGGCCACAATATAGTTGGCCAATTTCTGCAAGCCGCGCGTTTGTGTTCAAATGAAAACGCCAAGCAAGAACAAGGCGGTATCGTTCCAATTTGTCTTGAATTTTGGAACGCAAACTGACACTTATTGTTTGTTTTTTACAGGGGCTCGCCATCAAGGCAAAACGGGTTTTCACATCCTATGTATTACCCGTTGGAATACATGACCAAGGGTAAATTGTATCGTTCTAATTTTTTGAAAAATTCGTGAACGTACAATAACATGTTTCTTCCGCATTTTCAGGGATCTCCAGCCGCGGGGGACAGGTAAGTATCCCTTTCCCCAATCCATTGAAGATGTTAAATAAAAAAGAAAAGCTTTCAGAATCTAATGTCTAGAAAAGACATAGAATTCAAACCTCATTGGCATTCATGTTTTAAGACAGGAGGTTGTCTGAACATGGATAAGAACATGCATGGTGCATCGTAAAATCCCCTTGACGGGTAAAATTTTTGGAGAAAATGAAAGAGATTTTTTCCAATCAAAAGTTCAAAACTTTCAAAAGGACGTTTTCTCAAAAGACGAGAGGCAAAGCCTAATTCAAACACGTCCTATACACACTTGAGAGAGAAATGGAGCGGATCAGATAGTAAAATCTGGACCTACGGAAGTAGGGATTATTCGCAGCAATTACATAGATTGGGATGACGGAGGCATTCGTTTCATATCCCCAAACACTACAGGTGACCATTGCCAACCCATTCGAACGGCGGTTTTCATTCTCAACCCTGGCAAGAACCACCCCACGTCGGGGCAAAATGGAGGTGAGTCCAGCAGCATCAGGAGAAAATGGTTAGAAATTTTCTTGCTCGAACTAACATTAATCTTTGTGTGTTGTTTATATGGTAATCCAAGTGCCATAGGATGACGAGAAGCATTCATTTCTCTATCCCACACACCATATCCTTTGCACAGCCAAGTTGAGCCTGCAAATTCATTTCATAAACCCATGTTGGTGATCATGGCATGTTTCAAGATGGAAACTGCATCACTCCAAGAACGGAAGAATCCAAGAGATGGGATTTATAGAAAGATTTCATATCGGCGTTCAAGTGTGCTATGATTCAAGGTGTATATCTAGCACAATTTTCTGAACATCGTAGTTCCAAAGGAAAAGAAAAGGCGGGATTTCGACAAAAGATAAAAATCCCCGGCATCAAGAAAAAGCAAAGTGCCTGGTAAAAGCAGGGCCGATGCTCGTGTAAGTTGTTTGATTGATCCACAATGAAGCCGGATGGGAAAAGAAGAAATCCCTGAAGGAGCCAAATCCAAAAGGGCTGCTCCCCAAATGGTGCCAAGCGCAGAACAAAGACATAGAGAGAGTCGCTCTCTGAACGCAACAAGAGACGCTCTCTAAAGAGTTTGTGCACACCTCAAAAGCGGTTGCACGCCTCAAAAATTGAAGATGCAGAATGGAAAAGACAGGTGATAAATTTGCAATGATCACCAATGTCAAACCCTTCGTAATTTCTGGGCCAAAAACAAGCCTTTTTCGGTCCCCAATCCTACCAATGTCACAACCCTGAAACAGTCTTCTCTGACTAAGACACTTGGGTTAACATATTGCTTAGCTCGAAGAAGTACGAGCAAGACTATTTCTTTCTCATTTTGCAGGGTTCTTGACTTGTAAACCCGGAGCAGATGGTGAAGACTTTCATTCAATGGCCCCGACTCAAAAGTGAGTCCCCCCTTTGAAAACCAATATCCAAGCCCAACATTACGGTCCCGTGGAAGACCTCCCGACCGATCAAAATGTATGCGCTGCGAATGAGCCTAAAACCTAGGCACAGGTCAGTAGGGAATTGAGTACATCCCCTATAAAAATCATTACCTCAAAACAGATGAGATGGCCTCCTTGTCGAGAAATATTCCAATTGATGTTTTGAACAAACTCTTTTTGGAATTTTCAAACTGTTGATCCGAATTTTCCATGCAAGGAATTTGTGATCACATTTGCATGTTGTAAGAATGCTTTGGATAACCTCCAGCATCAAAATGCACATTTCATGACTAAAACTTAAGTCATAAAATTTTGTCAATTGGACAATTATTGTCTTCCCAAAGATTATTAACATTTTCTTGGTGAAGAAAAATCTTTCAGGTTTGAACTTTCTGCAGGATACCTGGAGAACCCAGCTCTCAGAATGTCGGCTCAGCAAACTCAAGTGAAGCTTTGTCAAAATAAAATCTTTCACTGCTTCAAAATTGAATTCCCGACAAACTTCGGGATCTCTAAAAAAAGGGGGAAGAAAAACCCTTTTAAAAGAAACAGTCTCATCGGACGTGGAGAACCCTCGTCATGAGACCCATTTTCAAAAATCAGGCAGTCTCATCGGACGTGGAGAACCCTCGTCATGAGACCCATTTTCAAAAATCAGGCAGTCTCATCGGACGTGGAGAACCCTTGTCATGAGACCCCTTTTCAAAAATCAGGCAGTCTCATCGGACGTGGAGAACCCTCGTCATGAGACCCATTTTCAAAAATATCAAACAGTCTCATCGGACGTGGAGAACCCTCGTCATGAGACCCATTTTCAAAAATATCAAACAGTCTCATCGGACGTGGAGAACCCTTGTCATGAGACCCCTTTTCAAAAACCAGGCAGTCTCATTGGACGTGGAGAACCCTCGTCATGAGACCCCTTTTCAAAGCAAAACAAAGGTAGATACCGCCTGAAGGGTCAAACAAAGGTAGAAACCGCCTGAAGGGTCGACTAAAGGTAGAAACCGCCTGAAGGGTCAAACCAAAGGTAGAAACCGCCTGAAGGGTCAAATCAAAGGTAGATACCGCCTAAAGGGTCAAAACAAAGGTAGATACCGCCTGAAGGGTCAAACAAAGGTAGAAACCGCCTGAAGGGTCGACTAAAGGTAGAAACCGCCTGAAGGGTCAAACCAAAGGTAGAAACCGCCTGAAGGGTCAAATCAAAGGTAGATACCGCCTAAAGGGTCAAAACAAAGGTAGAAACCGCCTAAAAGGGTCAAACAATGGTAGAAACCGCCTGAAGGGTCAATTCAAGGTAGATACCGCCTGAAGGGTCAAACAAAGGTAGAAACCGCCTGAAGGGTCGACTAAAGGTAGAAACCGCCTGAAGGGTCAAACCAAAGGTAGAAACCGCCTGAAGGGTCAAAATAATGGTAGAAACCGCCTGAATGGTCAATCAAAGGTAGAAACCGCCTGAAGGGTCAATCCAATAGTGAAAATCACTTAAATGGTCAACTCAATGGTCCAATCCACCATACGGATCAAAATCATTGGCAAATCTCAAATGGGACGCGTCTTCCTTAGATTCCTATCAGTTAGGAATCCCATTATGGTTTGACCTACCATACGGGTCAGGGCTTAACCTCTCTAGGATACTCTAGTAACGAGTTCCTAGAAATTCTCTTGAATCCATCAAACACCGCGAAAATCGCACAAACATCGAACAGGTAAGTGGCAGGTATGTCTCTCTATTATCTCACTCTCTCATGTCACATGAACATTTCCCCCTTCAAGAAAGAGCATACATGGACAAGCATGAAGATTGGATGTCATGACTCCTTTTCCTTTAGTTTCCCGAGTCGAGTCGATCAGGATTCAGGTGTCACCTTATCTTTGAGAGAAACCTCTAACGAGATTCCTCTCAAAGAGGGGCAGCTGTTGACACCTAAATTTTGATCAACTTTTTTTTATTTTTATTTTTTTTGAAAATTCATAGAAAATCCATAAAAAGTTGAAAATTGAAAAAATCAATTTTGGTGACCTTAGCCAAGCTAAATGAACCATTTTGACCAAAAAAATAATTTTCATAATTTTCATTTTTTAATATATTTTCGAAAAATACAAAAAAAAAAGAGAAAAAAAGAAAATCAAGAAAATCAAGAAAAGTAGTATTCGAGGTCACAAAAATATAGAAAAATAGTCAGTATTTTTATTTCTAACCTCATAAAATAGTAAAATTCATGTTCGATTTTGGGTGTTTTCTGATCACCATAAAATTGAATTTGGCAAAAATATTAGTAATGATTAAAAGGAAAAGGAGTGAAAACATCATCATTCAAAAGAAAAGTAAAAGAGAAAAGAAAAGTTTGAGTAATGATGGGGAATAAAAAAAAATAATAAAATCTCTCTCTCTCTCCCTCTCTTTTTCCTCTTCTCACGCTCTCTTCTTCCTTTTTGATCATTCGGCCGGCTACCTTCTCCCTCAACTCTCTCTCTTTCATTTTCGTTTTTCCTCTCGCTCAGCTCGCCGCCCAGATAAAAAACCGTCCGGTTTTTCGGCCATAACTCTTTCGTTAGACATCGTATGCGAACGAGCCATATACCATTGGAAAGCTTATTCTCTTGCCGTTCTAATGACATATCGTGAGCCCAATTTGGACCAGCCGTTTGTCCCGTAGAGCTGTTTGAAGGAGCAAAGGTCAGACTGATCAGACTTGAGTCCGCGGGTGCCAAATTGGATTTTCGGGTTTGTTTTGGGTTCAATCTTGGTAAGACCACCTCTCACTCCTTGTTAAGACATATATTATTGTGTTTTATGGTTTGAAGATGGATTATATTTGGATTTAAGGGCTGATCCCTTATTGTTTTGTTCGAAAAATCTGAACCGGTTCTGTCAAGGTGGTGCCGTGAACATTGTGAGTGATTCAAGGGCTTGCCTTGCTTCCAATATTCGATAAGATGTCTCTAGCACCTAAATTAGGAATCTAGCAAGCTGAGATTGTAGTCTAGTTGAGTTTTGGATGGGTTTTAATGGTTGAATTGAAGGAGTTTTCTGGGACAGATTCTGGTCATTGGGCGATTGAAAACCGTCCGGTTTTTCGGCCATAACTCTTTCGTTAGGAATCGTATGGGAACGAGCCATATACTGTTAGAAAGCTTATTCTTTTGCCGTTCTAATGACATATCGTGAGTCCAATTTGGCCAAGCCATTTGTCCCGTAGAGCTGTTTGAAGGAGCAAAGGTCAGACTGATCAGACTTGAGTCCGCGAGTGCCAAATTGGATTTCCGAGCTTGTTTTGGGTTCAATCTTGGTAAGACCACCTTTCACTCCTTACATTTTACCTATTAGACCCAGAATCGGAAGGCCGAGCCTCCTGTTGGTGTCTAAATATTTGCTGTGTATTTACTTTATGTCATAGCATTTCTATATTTCGCATAAAAGACCCAGAATCGGAAGGCCGAGCCTCCTGTTGGTGTCTAAATATTTGCTGTGTATTTATTTTATGTCATATCATTTCTATATTTCGCATAAAAGACCCAGAATCGGAAGGCCGAGCCTCCTGTTGGTGTCTAAATATTTGTTGTGTATTTACTTTATGTCATAGCATTTCTATATTTCGCATAAAAGACCCAGAATCGGAAGGCTAAGCCTCCTATTGGCGTCCAAGGTGTTTTATTTATTTATTTTCTGTAAATTATATTGTGCTACCCCAGAATCGGAAGGCCGAGCCTCCTGCTGGTGGTTTATACCCCCCACACATTGTTGCACGAGCACCGACGGACTCCGACGTCGTAAAATTCACCGGATCCCATCTCCTTTGCTTATGTTTATGTTGTATAATGACTTAATATCTTCTTTATTTTTTGCATTGTGTTGCGTCCTATAAAAACAAAAACAAAAAAATGCTAGATCGGACGTCTGCAGATGAGCCACGTGTCGTGATTAGGTGATTTTCAGAATAAAAAAAAATCCAAAAAAATAAATTATTAAGGAAAAATTCAAAAAAAAATTGAGAAAAATTGCAGAAAATTCCTAAAAAAATTCTAAAAATTTTTGAAGGCTGAAAATGACAAAAAAAAAATTGATTTGTTTCCATTTTTTGGATTTTCTCCCATTTAATCCAAAATGGCGATTTTACCCCTCAAAGGGTAAATCGTCTTTGATATTCCGATGAATTGTGGAAATTGCTTAGAATTTGGTGATGGGCCAGATAGGTGGCTAAACCTTATGTCTAAGATTTCCACATTTCATTCCCATTTTTAGAAAATGACGATTTTACCCCTTCGAGTGGTAAATCGATTTCTAAAATTCCAGAAAATCATGAAAATTGCAAAAAAAAATAGGAAATGGGTCAATTGAGTGACCAAACCTATTTTTGACATTGTTTTACTCCGGATTCATTCCGAAATGACGATTTTTCCCTTTTTAGGCAAATCGTCCCTTTTGTCTCAAAATTACGACTTTACCCCTGATGGGTAAAATCATGTCTAAATCATTCCTAAGCTTGATTGATACTTATTTAGGCTAATAGAGCCTTATTAGGAGTGTCATGTTGATTTGATGTGTTTATTTTGCATATTTGGATTCATTGATTTGCGCCTTTTATTATTGATTGTGATTGCTAGGATAGTCATTCCTATTTGCATGAATTCCTAGATTTAGGATTCGTACTCCACTCATCTGCATGAAATCTTAGGTCAGAAAATTCAGTCAACTTAGGTACCGAAAGGGCGTCAACTCTGACAGTTGACGTAACTAAGTCCCCGAACCCATTTCTCTGGTTATTGCAGAATTGAATGGAAACTCCCGACTATTCAATAGGGTGGTCCAATCATACCCTCCAAAAAAATGATTGGTGGCGACTCCATGGCATGCACACTTAACACATGTCACTAGACCACACTGAAGGTCGACTACGTATACCTCCGTTGCGATTTGGGTAACGGGCCTTGGGAGAGGCCCGCGTCCGACCAGACTGGACGGCCCATTAGCCCTCGAAAGCCCACGGCGAATCTCGAGAGGGTCGCGACATACACGACTGATTTAATTTATTGGGAAGCATTCTAGGAGTTCCAGCGGACTTACCTGAGCTACATGGAACTTCGGTTTAGCATGGAACGGCTTGTGGAGCTCGTGGCCGGTCGGAGGATGTCGGAGGTCAACTCGAGCATTTATCCCATGAAATCATATGCAATCAAAAGCGAAAATGATCATGAGGGTATAGGGAGCGATTCTAGATTAATAAATCTCAAAACCAATCCGTGAGACGCGAGATGCCATTAAAGGCCGAGGAGGAGCTCGAACGCGCATCTCACCTTTTCGGCGGTCTGCGGCCGGTTGAATGGGCTTAACAGCTTCCCTGGAGTTCAGGGAAGTCAAAGATGCCCATCAACAGCTTCGGTTTTCATCGTGGATGATCGGACGAACCTCCGACGTTTTGGTGAGGTCGGGCTTCCAACGCTCATTCTCTCTCTATTTTGGGCTGCTGCCGCGGCGTCGACGGGGTGGCGGAGGAGTCCTCGGTGAAGGCGTGCAGTGATGGTCGTCGCGTAAAGAAACAGAGGTGGCTGGAGGAGGTATGGTTCGGCCGTCTTCAAACGAGGAAGAAAGAGAGAACTCAAGAGCTGAGATGCTGGCGAACGTCGATCGAAACGAATGCAATCGGACGACAATGAGGTGTCAAGGTTGCTGAAGCTACTCTCGGTGGCCGGTCCGATGACCCAACGACATGTGATGGTGGCTCTACGATGAGCTGGAGTCGCAGATACGGCTAGTGGGGGTTCACAAAAAGGATCGTCGCCCTCCTGCACGACGGCTGACGACGGTCAGAGCTGGTCCTGGTGGTCGGAGAGGTGATGGCGAAGAGGTTGATGGTGGTCGGAAGCGGCCATAAGGGCCATTGAAGCTCGGACAAACCGGGTCGTGCAGATTCGTCGAAAAACAGAGCAAAAGAGACAGAGGAGAAACTGGTGGCTTCCGGGACTGTTCAGGCGGACGGCGACGGCTAAAGCTGGCTGAAGGATGTCAGGAGGATGTGGTTGATGATGGTGAAGGGCAGCGGCGATGGCTAGAGCGTCGCGAGTGGCGCGCCAGCTACGAACAGTAGCTCGGCGTGAAAACAAGGGATGTGAGCTAAAACAGAGGCAGTCGACTTCGGGGCTATTCGAGCTGGCTCGCGGCGATCTGCGGCTGTCGGTGGAGGGAACGACGGTGGCGTGCGGATGGAGGGGCTGTTGTCGCGCGTGGAAGAAGGACAAAGACGTTCGCCTCTCGTCCTCTCGGCCGTCCGTAGAGAAAAAAAAAATGCAGAGAGGGGGGGACCAAAAAAAATGAGAGAGAGAAATCCCAACAAGAATAAAATATAAGTAAAATAATTATAAAAAATAAAAAGGCACAAACACAATTATGGGTCAAACATTCCTTTTCCACTTTAAATACTACTAACTTTTTTTGCCAAATTCGATTTTATGATGATCCAAAGAACACATGAAATCGAACATGAATTTTACTATTTATGAGGTTAGAACATAGATAAAAAATAAAAAATAAAAATAATAATAATAATAAAATATCGGCTATTTTTTATATTTTTGGGATCTCGAATACTATTTTTCTGATTTTTTTTGGGGTATTTTTAATAATTAAATAAATTCGAAAAATATTTGAAAATACAAAAATTATTTTTTTGTTCAAAATTGGTTCCTAAGGCCAGGCCAAGGCTTCCAAAGTTGATTTTGTGATTTTATGACCTTTTTTGATATTTTTAATTAATTTTAAAGAATAAAAATCACAATAATAAATGGTCAAAAATCAGGTGTCAACAGCTGCCCCTCTTTGAGAGGAATCTCGTTAGAGGTTTCTCTCAAAGATAAGGTGGCACCTGATTCCTAACCGACTCAACTGGAAAAATGAAGGAAGAAATGCTATGACATCGGATCTTTAAGCCCCCTTTTTTTTATGAACGCTCAAATTAATCACCGGTTTACTCTTGCAATTCGAACATGGGCTGGAGTGAGAGAGGCTTACCTGAAGCTCGCCTGTCGGATGCTGCCGGTTGCGATAACTTTCAAGAAGATACCTAGGACTCGTCATTGAGAATATCCTAGGGAAATTAAGCTCTGACCCGTATGGTAGGTCATACCATTATTGGATTCCTAACTGGCAGGAACCCTAGGAAGGCGCATCCCATTTGGGATTTGCTAAGGATTTTGATCCGTATGGTGGATCAGACCATTGAGTTGACCATTTAAGTGATTTTCACTATTGGATTGACCCTTCAGGCGGTTTCTACCATCATTTTGACACTTAAGGCGGTATCTACCATATTTTGACCCTTCAGGCGGTATCTACCTTGATTTGACCCTTCAGGCGGTATCTACCTTCATTTGACCCTTCAGGCGGTATCTACCTTTAGTTTGCTTTGAAAAGGGGTCTCATGACGAGGGTTCTCCACGTCTGCTGGGACAGTTTGCCGATTTCTTTTGAAGAAGGGTTCTATCCTCACCCCTTCTTATGAAAGATCCCGAAATTTGCCGGGAATTCAATTTTTGAAGCAGTGAAAGATTTTATCTTGACAAAGCTTCACTTGGGTCTGTTGAGGCGACATTCTGGGAGCTGGGTTCTCCAGGTATCCTGCAGAAGTTTGAGCCTGGAAGATTTTTTTTTTTTTTTTTTTTACCAAGCAAACGTTAGTAATCCTTAGGAAGGCCACGGCTATCCATTTGACAAAACCGTATGATTTAAGTTTTAATCATGAAATGTGCATTTTGATGCTGGAGGTTATCCAAAGCATTCTTGCAACATGCGGATGTGATCACAAATCCCTTGCACGGAAAATCTGGATCAACAGTTTGAAAATTCCAAAAAGAGTTTGTTCAAAACATCAATTGGAATATTTCTCGACAATGAGGTTTTCTCACCTGTTTTGCGATAGTGGTTTTATAGGGGATGCACTCAATTCCCCACTGACCTGTGCCTAGGTTTTAGGCTCATTCGCAGCGCATACATTTTGATCGGTCGGGAGGTCTTCCACGGGACCGTAATGTTGGGCTTGGATATTGGTTTTCAAAGGGAGACCCGCTTTGGAGTCGAGGCCATTGAATGAAAGTGTTCAACATCTGCTCCGGGTTTACAAGTCAAGAACCCTGCAAAATGAGAAAGAAATAGTCTTGCTCGTACTTCTTCGAGCTAAGCTATATGTTAACCCCAGTGTCTTAGTCAGAGAAGACTGTTTCAGGGTTATGATGTTGGTAGGAATGGGGACCGAAAAAGGCTTGTTTTTTGGCCCAGAATTCATGAGGGGTTTGACATTGGTGATCATCGCAGATTTACCACCTGCCATTTCCTCTCTGTATCTTCGATTTTTGAGGCGCGCAACAGCTTTTGAGGTGCGCACGAATTCTTTAGAGAGCGTCTCTGGTTGCATTAAGGGATTGACAACTCTGTCTGCGTCTTTCTTCCACGCTTGACATCATTTGGAGGAGCGGTCTTTTTTATCTGACTCCTTTAGAAATTTTCTCTTCCCAACTAGGTTTCATTGGGGATCACTCAAACAGTTTATGCGAGCATCGGCCTTGCTTTTACCAGGCACTTTGCTTTTTCTTTTCTGATGCTGGGATTTTTTATTCATTTTTGAAATCCCACTTTTTTTCATCTTCATGGGATCATGTTAGACATATAATCTAAACATGTTTTAAATATCAGTCCGGGAATTCTCTTCGTAATCCCTGAGTCTTGAACTCTTCTGTTTCTGAAGTGATGCTGCATCCATCTTGAAATGTGCAATGATCACCAACGGGTTCATGAAACGAATTTGCAGGCTCAACTTGGCTGTGCAAAGGATATGGTGTGTGGGATAGAGAAATGAATGCTTCTCGTCATCCTATGGCATTTGGATTACCATAAAAGCAACACACAAAGATTAATGTTAGTCCGAGCAAGAAAATTTCTAACCATTTTCTCCTGATGTTGCTGGACTCACCTCCATTTTGCCCCGGTGTGGGGTGGTTCTTGACAGGGTTAAGAATGAAAACCGCCGTTCAAAGGGGTTATCAACGGTCACCTGTAGTGTTTGGGGGATATGAAACGAATGCTTCCGTCGTCCCAACCCATGTAATCGCTGCGAATGGTCCCTACTTCCGTAGGTCCAGATTTTGCTATCTGATCCGCTCCACTCCTCTCTCAAGTGTGTATAGGACGTGTTTGGATTTAGGCTTTGTCTCTCGTCTTTTGAGGAAACGCCCTTTTGATTGTTTTGAACAATTTTTTATTGGAAAAATCTCTTTCATTTTCTCCAAAAGTTTTACCCGGCAAAGGGGATTTTATGATGCACAATGCATGTTCTTATTCATGTTTAGACAACCTCCTGTTTCAAAACATGAATGCTAATGAAGTTAGAATTCTATCAGATTCTGAAAGCCTTTCTTTTCTTCTCAGTTTTTAATTCAACATTTTCAATGAATTGAGGAAAGGGATACTTACCTGTCCCCCGCGGCTGGAGATCCCTGAAAATGTAAAAGAAGCATATCATTGTATGTTCACGAATTTTTTTGAAAATTGAAACGATACATCCTACCCTCATGTACCCTAACAGGTAGTATGTGGGATGTAAAAACTCATTCGTCTCCAAGGCGATTCCCCTGTCAAGGGTAGACAACGAGTATCAATTCATATTCTCGAATTCAAGACAAATTGGGACGATACAACTTTACTCTTGGTTCCCATCCCGTTCTGATGTTGCGTATTGATATGAACCACGTCTATCAAATCCGCCTATCCATGCTTGGAGTGGTTGCAACATCGATGGTTTCTTTGCCCCCAGCTGGGCAGCGTCTATTCTGTTATTTGAACGCATGACTCCTTGAGTGATTTATCCATGTTTATCATCTGAGAAGGAAAAGAAAGAAGACATTACTTCGGTATCCGATTGGAGATCGTTTAGGAACGATACATCGTTTTACCAAATGGGTGGCTTCGCGGCCAAACGCATTTTGTATTGAAGGGGTAGATCCCATTATGTTCCGCAGGCGATTGTCATTGTTCGGAGAACTTGCTCCACGGATTAAGCGACTAATCCTCAGCCTTCGGCTTGAAGATGCTCAAAGGGTGATGTTGACACTCACGCGCAATTAGTTCTAGATATTAATGAAAGATGTTCCCGTGGGAACCTTACAGTGCGATCAACAACATATGCAATAGGAGTATTCAACCCCTTTTCTCGAAGCATTTTTCATCGAGTAGCCATGCCTTGCATCAGACGTTTGGTCACCTGCCTTGCGTCACCACTGCGATGGCCCTCCGGCTCCAAATTGATCGAGCCAAAGATTGAACTCATCGCCAAGGAAATTGCTCGGGTCTTCGAGCCATTGATGTTCAAGTTGGGTATCAACAATTGTTGGGGGCAGATTTCCTTCATCGCCTTCATTGTGAGGAACTGGAGTCTTTGAGCTGGAACCTTCATCATTGCCCTGTTGGGGTCGAGACATACATTCCTGAAGAGTATTGATCCAAGTGTCCAGCTCCTCCTCACGAAAATCACCTGTTCTTTCTAGCCCTTGGTGCCCAGATTGGGTGTCGTCGACTGCAGGCGAAGGATTCCTCTCTTTGCTCTTGCCGTGAGCAATTTGACCCCTCGAATTGGAACTTCCTCCAATGACCGGCAGGTTCATATGTACACTCTCTACCAATGCCAGATCCGCTTCAAGGACAGCATTAATGACCGATTCGCGCTCAAACTGAGGAATCTCTATGTGCTGGAACTGTGGCATATACTCTTGAGGAGTATTGTGATAGCTCGGCGGAGCATTCTGAATTGGGTCAGAGGAGTCGCTGACACGGCTGCCGGTCCCGTCATTGCTGAAACACGATTGGGTACTCTTGGCTCTCCAATCATCATGGTTGTAGCTCTGCCCAGCACTTGAGCTCCAACTGGCTTTATGATGGTTTAACGCTATCCTTCCATCCCTTAGCAATCTCCTATAGTACTTGAGGTGAGACTCAACGTTAATTCTAGAGAGCCCCGGCACATTCATAATCTCGAGTAAGCGTAGTGGGCTAGCCGAATCAACTCCCAGCTCTCGAATTGCATCAACAAATTTGGTGTGAAGTTCATAGGTCCAGTAAAACCTTGTTCTCTTATCACCCAAAATATCGTCAATACTTCGGTAGTTATTCTCTACGGGATCTAGTCGTTTCAAAAGTTGTCCAGGGAGGGACTCACCGACTTTGGATTGGCTGGCTGCGACAGCGAGTTCGTCATTGAGAGAACTCCCCCTGTGATGATTCATATCCCATTTTTCAGAGGATGTTGGTGTTGATCCTATGGTGTTGACTTGCTCATGCAGATCTCCGGCGGTATCTGGCTGTGTCGGAAAATGCTGTGGAGAATACGGTAACAGCTGAGCGTTATTCGTCAACAGGGATGGTTCATCGAGGAACACCTCGCCGAGGACAACAGGATTTCCACAATTAAGGCAGGTGGCCTTGGTCAGAGCTTCCTTATATCTTGTGCTTTCAGCTTGAAGCTTCTCATTCTCCTCCTTCAGGACCAGTAACTCCTGGTCTGCGTATTGCTGTTTCACCCGGGTTCGTTTGTTGGCGAACCAAAACTTGACCTTCGAAAGCTGCAATCCTATCTTTCGGCTCAGCTCCATTTTCTGTTGTTTGCTTGGAGTGGGGCATTCATTAAAGAAAGCTTCGAGCTCTCGGATTTGGCCTGGAGTGTGGCGTTGTAGTTGCTTCCTTTTCCGACTCCGGTCATCATTGTATACTCCTTCTTCGTAGCTGAAACCTAGAATTTCATCGCTAGAGGAGTCAGTCTCCATGGCTTTCGAGCAGTATTCAGCTCTAGGATCTTCAAGGTCTCCCAGCAGTTCGTGCTCAGAAATGTCCAGGTCGGGCGTTTCTAGCAGATGGGAATAGCTTTTAAACATGATGGATCGAAGTATCTCGGGCTGATCTAGTTCACTCAGCTTTCTCTATTCGCTCTTACGTGTTTGCTCACTCTAGAAATTTTCTCAAGTGATTGTGCGTGTCCTAGAACCATCCTTCAGGCTGCATATGAAGGCCAGCAAGCAAGCGCTCCTCCCGAGACCCTGTAATTACTCATCGTCTGTATTCCCCTTTCTTTTTCCTCGTGATTGGATCACAAACTCTTTTGCATTGATTCGGTTTCGTCGAGTGTTGCGCTCGTCCCCTAGTTCGGTCTTCAAAGTGGTGGGTCTACAATCTTTCGGCGCCTTTTATGATTTGCTAGGCCCGAGAACGTGGGGAGCAGCGGTGGACCCGCAATTAATGACTCCGTTTAATTCATTTAGCTCCATTAACGCTATGATCTTCTCTCAACCCCTTTTCATCGTTCAAACGAAAGTGGCATTTTCCCTGTGCATGCTGTTACTCTTCATTTCAGCATCCCGGGCGCTTGGTGAGGAATGAGTTCGTGGCCACTCAAAATTTTAAGGACCGTCTCTGGTTTCAGACTTAATCTAACAAGGGATCATCACAACTGAGCGTGACGATGTTCGTCGATAGCGTTGGTTTTAATATAGAATTAACTATAGTCATTAAAGAAAAATGTTCCCGTAGGAACTTTACAACGGATAAAATGAGTGATCTACTCGTGAACATGTTCTTCTTTCTATGGGTGTTCGTGGTGACCGACCCCTCGTGCCCCGAGTCAAGTGCTAGATCATGGCTGTCCAAGCATGCCAGCTTCCCACTGATTGAACAAGGCATCGAGCCCCTCATCAAAGAAATCGTCTGTCGTGGGTTGACTAGCGGCAGGCAGAGCACCAACCGACTGCTGCTCGAGTGGAGGAGTGCGCACTTGCTGTACTTGTGATACGCGATCTTGAGAAGTGTTGAAATGGCCCGGGAGGACATTCTGATCAGCTTTCAGTTTGCCGGTGGTCGGGTTGCTAGCTTGATTGACGCTTAGATTTGGCCGGGTATCTCTTGATGCCTGAGCATTACAATGGCGGTCGCCCCTTGCTTTTGAGCTCGAGACGGATTCCTCCCGGTTTAGCTCCGCTCGACGTTGTTTTAATAGCTTTCTGTAGGCAGCAAGGTGATTCCTGACCAGCTCCTTACTAAGCCCCGGTACATTCATGGCCTTAAATATGCGCGTCGGAGTTGCTGAGTCGATCCCCATTTGGTGAACCACGTCTAGGAATCTGGAATGCAGTTCAGGGGGCCAAGCGAACCTCCTCTTATCGTGGCCCAAAAGTGCATCGATGGCTTGACGACTGATTAACTCATCTCCAGCAAGACCCGACCCTATCGAAAATTGTTGTGCATGAGGCTGATATGCTTTGAGCTGGTCGGCGGTAACGTCCAGCTCCTTGAAACTATAACTCCAATCAAAGCGATGCAAATCCCATCCCCCAGGAGGCATTTGTATCATCTTTGTAGGATCATCCTGCTCATGCGTGACTCCGGCAAAATCTGGTTGAGCAAGAGATGCCCCGAGGGAGTAGGGTGGTAAATGAACGTCTTCAATCATCGCGTGAGGCTTATCGGGGAATATCTTACCGAGGGCGACGAGGTTATCGCAATGAGGGCAAACGGTAATATTGAGAGCTTTTTCATACCTCATGTTTTCTGTTCGCAGCTTTTGGTTTTCTTCCTTTAAAATCTCGACCACCTGACGTTTGCGTTGAGCCCTCGATTTGGATCTCCTATTTTGAAACCAAAACTGGATCCTCGACTGATTAATCCCCAACTCCCGACTCAATTCAATTCTCCACTTCTTTTTCATGTAATGGCTTTTACTGAAAAGGGTTTCCAGCATTTGGGTTTCCTCCTGAGAGTATTGGTGAGGACGTCTTCTTTTCCCGAGTTGAGCATTGCGGATGTCGTTGTCGTCGTCGCTGTGATCTTGATTTCTGTTGCCAGAAGTGTTGGGCTCCATGGTTTTGGCGTTAGACTTGATCTTGGAATCTTCGAGATCCCTCTGTGGTTCAATTTCTGAGATTTTTGAGTCAGTCGCCTCTAGCAGCTGACAGTAACCTCTTAAATATGTTGGATTGAGAAATGTTTGATTGGTTCTTGCCCACTCAGATCTCTACTCTTTCCTGTATGCTCACTCCCTATAAAGTTTTCTTCGAGTGACTTTGCATGTTCAGGAGACGCTCCTCAAGCATCATTAGGCAAACGTTCCCCCTCAAGATCTTGAATTTCTCGTTTAGCTTTTCAACGTGATGGGACTGCCAAACCCTGTTAGGGCTCTCTTCGATAGTTGCGCTTTCCTCCCACCTAACTCTAATAATGGTGATCCCGACAAATCTTTTGCATCTTTTAATTGATGAGCCGAAAATCGCGGACCGAAACGAATCCAATGGTTCTCGTGAGGGGACCTCCTGCTTTACCCCCTAACTGGGCTCCACCAGCATTATTACTGAGACCCTTCATCATCCTCGAGTCGCTATAAAATGAGGAATTAATGTATGGAAGGTTAACGTTTTTCGCATAATCAGCTTCTTCCTTCTAATCTCTCTGTTAAACTCGTCTTATTCTCAAGCCAACCCAACGCAAATGGCCTCCTCTCCTGTACGCACTTTTTCAACTGATGTCTTGGCCCAGTGGGAAAAGCTTTATAACATACTGGGTCGCGGTTACGCGCACATAACCGATCATTCTGCAACCGCGGATGAAATCTGTGTCCTGCTCGAGGACTTAGATACCACTTCCCTCGAAGGTACTACGCTGGGGAGGGAATATAGAACTTTCCCGACCCTCTTTGCACACTCCTTAGAGGCCTACCGTGTTGCTGATCGGGAGGTTCTCGTGGCTCGCGTCTTGCGGGCTCGTTACCAGGATCGGTCTGATCATTTGGTGCTGACCAACTATTTGGCCGATAGTCACAAAAAGGCCGTCGAGTTTGCCAATGAGAGGGTCGCGACGTTGCTTCGCGAGAGGAGAAAACTGGTGGATCAATTGGCCCTATCCCTGACCGCTGGCGAGCACGACCGCCACAATGTCCTATTGAGGCTGCAAAGCGACTGGCAGGAAGAACGGCTTGACAAAATAACCGCAGACATAGCTCACGGGAATGGATTAGTTCGGGACTTGGAAATAATCACCGAAGAACATGAGGTCAAGGTCACTGAGGTTAAGGGAGAATGCAGAAACCTTTTCCTCAAGCTCGCGGACCAGGACATGCGGAGTCGTGAGTACGGGCAGAGCATTAACAACATGGAGGGTCAGTTGGGCTCCTTTGTGTCGTTAATTAGGGCTCACTTTGGCTTTACTTTTCCGCCCCGAATTGTATGACCTGCTTCTGAAAACCCTCCGCTGAGCAAAATAAATGAAAGTTCTTGTGTGTGTGTTTTAACTTCTGTATGGTTCATTTCTTCGAGCATCCGAACATCTTCGACTTGGGTGAGCCGAACCATATTATCAATAAGCCGAGCAAATATGTCCTGATTTTATAACTCGCTCATGATCAGATGAGATAATAGCCTTAGACTTGTCCAGGAAAAGATTTCTCTCTATTACCTATTTTTTACCTGCAAATAAAAAGACAGAATCAGAAGGGATAATTTGAAAAAGAAATCAAAAACCCATTTCAATCCTATGCTTGCCCATGATTAATAAGGACAAGAACTTTTACAAGGGTTTTAATCTTGCGCGAAAAGTTTCTATCAATATTCCTCGAAAGAAAGCATACTATTGAAAGGAATGTAATTCACAATAATCGCTTTTGATCAGTTTCGAGAGGAACGAATTACTCAAAAGTGCGAGGCATAATAACGTGTTTTAAATTTAATTGAAGATACGGCATCCAAATCAAGGCCGTTTTGTTAAGAACGAGAGTAATTTGGACATCTATCTCGTCATTAAATTCAAAACAACGCCGATGTTCTCGATCAATTATAGTGGATTACCAGCGACGTAAAACATGCATGGACCAATTCAAGTGTATAATTCCTTCTAGCGAAATTGGGGTTGGATTACCCTATACGACCAAAAAGGTCGTGCAGGATTTCCAATTTTAATTTCCTCTAAAGGAATTATAAACTTGACTTGGGAGTATTCAGATGATTAGAGAAAATGCCACTATCACATTCCCATGACCTGTCAAAAGAAAAGCGACCAAGTTCCATCTAAATGTATACACCAATAGATCCCTAATACAATCACTCTAAGGGGTGAGATAGAGAAAGCCTCGATAAAAATAAACCCTATACAAGAGGACTAGTAATGGAAAATTAAACAAAGGAATGTGATCCTAACGTTTAAGGATGCCCCAAGCTCGATCTGTGACTTCCGGATCACTTGCCCCAACTCGTCATCTTCATTGGACGATATCTCAATAATGTCCATAGTAGGCTCCTTTGTTGCTCACTCGGTGCTTGTCATGGGATATCATCCTCTTCGTCTTCTATCAAGGACGTTTGGGAAAAACACACACATCTATCCTTGAAATGGCATTTAATCTAATCACCAGAATGCAATGAATGAAATGCCTATATTTATATGAACTGTAATAGATTCGAGGTATAGATAGTCTTACCGACCAAACTCGTCGACTTATGTGCGGTTTTAGGTGTACCAACCGCCCAAAGACATGCGCATGAGACAAGTTATGGTGAACTTCTAAAAATCAGAGGGTTTGGCACCTAAGGTTAAGGTTCCCACTTCGAGTTCTAGAAAGAGCCGATTCCATTGCACAGCTATCGTTGCATTGGGACTCGATCCATAGTTCGAAGCGAGCGGAATTGAAAAGTGGATTACCCCGCGTTTTTCCTCACGGAGATTCCATTTTCAATTCCTTCTATTGTGTTCCTATAGGCGACGCCCGGGGTTTTAGGCGCGGTTGTGTGTGTCCACGTGTTGTGATCATCACAATGCAATTCATGCATAGCAGTTTATCAATCAGCACTTCGAATCATCCACACAACATACATTCCTACGCCCAACCTGCATAAGACAATGTTAATCACGGACTACACCCCTTATTTCTCCAATCTGCAAAAACATATAACCCCTATCATGAGCGGACTTACCTCACCTTCAAGAGCGCCTGCAAGGTTAGAAAAATCACTCAACGTTTTAATTACGGCCTAAGTCCACTCGAGGTCTAGAACCATAGGTTCTAGAACAAAGGTCCCCAGCGGAGTCGCCAGCTGTCGCGACCCGTCCGAAAGGCGGACGCGGCTAATGGATTACCGATCGCGGGCCTTCCCCCGCACAAGGGTGCAGATCGCGGGCTTTGGATCGGCGCGGGCCCTCCCAGGCCCATACCAAATCGCGGCGGGAGTATTTTTCAAAGGGATTCGACGATAACAGTCGATCGCTTTCGACCTTAGTGTGGTCGTGGTGGCATGTGCAACTTGTGCATGCATTTGGAGTCGCCACCGGTCTTTCTTGGAAGGTAGACCGGAAACCTTATTGACCGATTGGGAGAGATCGATCAATTCTACGGAACCAGAGATTTTGGATTCGGGGACTTGGTTACGTTGATGTCATTACCAACGCCCTTTCGGTACCCAACGCGAGTGATTTTCCTAGCCAAGAGCTCATGCATGCGCAAGTTCGGGTGAGGTAAGTTTAATTCAGGGTTTCATGCAGATTGGAAGACTATTCCTATCAATCACAATCAATTTGAATGAAAACGCAGTCAAGTGCATAAATAAATCACATCAATGCACGTCAATTCACATCACATGGCCTCCTAGTATAGTCATAAGGGCTTAGGGAAGGCGTGATTTAGGACCGAGGTAAAATGGGAAGATTTGGAGGCGATTTAGCCTGGAGGGCAAAATCGTCATTTTTAAGAATGATCGGGTTCAAAACACCCGGGATGAGCCTTGGTCAATTGACTGTGGCCATTTCCTATTTTTTTGATATTTTCCTGGATTTTTTTAGAATTTTTTTTTTTGAAGACGGTTTGCCGGAAGGGCAAAACCGTCATTTCTGGAAAGATCGGGGGTCAAAAGACCCGAAACAGGTCGTGACCGGTTGAATGTGGCCATTTCCCATTTTCTGAAATTTTTTAGAATTTTTCTGAATTTTCCGAATTTTTTTGAATTTTTTTTATGATTTTTTTATTATTTATTTATTTTTTGAGTTTTTTTATTATTATTTTTATTAATATCCGAAAACCCCGGATCGGGTGGCTCAGGACGCGCCACGTGGCCTCCTCCAGCGCGTCCGATCTTCGGTCAGATCGGACGCTCCTCAGAGTGCCACTTGGCGCGATATCGACCGTCCGATCAAAATATTTTTATTATTTTCGAAAATCATTTATTAATTTGAAAATCATTTTTAATTTCCAAAAAATCCCAGATCGCGACACGTGGCACATTGTCCACCGTCGGATCTGGGTTTTAAAACTCAACGGTCCGGTCCCACCACGCTGACGTGGCTGCCGACGTGGCATGCCACGTCAGCGCTGACCGTTGACCAGTCTTCCCCCTCGTCGGGGAAGACAACCGGCGCCGGCATTCCCTCGCCGGCGCCTCGTCGGAGGGCGATATCTCAGCCCTCCGACGTCCAAATCGCGCGAAATCGACGGCATTAGACTCGTATGGACTTCACCTACAACATACCAGAAGCTAAACACAGCAGCATATCAAACGATCAACGTGCCATCTCCGACCGAAACTGGATCACCGGCGAAGCTTGGTTCTGGCTATTCTACACGTTACACGACTGATTTAATTTATTGGGAAGCATTCTAGGAGTTCCAGCGGACTTACCTGAGCTACATGGAACTTCGGTTTAGCATGGAACGGCTTGTGGAGCTCGTGGCCGGTCGGAGGATGTCGGAGGTCAACTCGAGCATTTATCCCATGAAATCATATGCAATCAAAAGCGAAAATGATCATGAGGGTATAGGGAGCGATTCTAGATTAATAAATCTCAAAACCAATCCGTGAGACGCGAGATGCCATTAAAGGCCGAGGAGGAGCTCGAACGCGCATCTCACCTTTTCGGCGGTCTGCGGCCGGTTGAATGGGCTTAACAGCTTCCCTGGAGTTCAGGGAAGTCAAAGATGCCCATCGCCAGCTTCGGTTTTCATCGTGGATGATCGGACGAACCTCCGACGTTTTGGTGAGGTCGGGCTTCCAACGCTCATTCTCTCTCTATTTTGGGCTGCTGCCGCGGCGTCGACGGGGTGGCGGAGGAGTCCTCGGTGAAGGCGTGCAGTGATGGTCGTCGCGTAAAGAAACAGAGGTGGCTGGATGAGGTATGGTTCGGCCGTCTTCAAACGAGGAAGAAAGAGAGAGCTCAAGAGCTGAGATGCTGGCGAACGTCGATCGAAACGAATGCAATCGGACGACAATGAGGTGTCAAGGTTGCTGAAGCTACTCTCGGTGGCCGGTCCGATGACCCAACGACATGTGATGGTGGCTCTACGATGAGCTGGAGTCGCAGATACGGCTAGTGGGGGTTCACAAAAAGGATCGTCGCCCTCCTGCACGACGGCTGACGACGGTCAGAGCTGGTCCTGGTGGTCGGAGAGGTGATGGCGAAGAGGTTGATGGTGGTCGGAAGCGGCCATAAGGGCCATTGAAGCTCGGACAAACCGGGTCGTGCAGATTCGTCGAAAAACAGAGCAAAAGAGACAGAGGAGAAACTGGTGGCTTCCGGGACTGTTCAGGCGGACGGCGACGGCTAAAGCTGGCTGAAGGATGTCAGGAGGATGTGGTTGATGATGGTGAAGGGCAGCGGCGATGGCTAGAGCGTCGCGAGTGGCGCGCCAGCTACGAACAGTAGCTCGGCGTGAAAACAAGGGATGTGAGCTAAAACAGAGGCAGTCGACTTCGGGGCTATTCGAGCTGGCTCGCGGCGATCTGCGGCTGTCGGTGGAGGGAACGACGGTGGCGTGCGGATGGAGGGGCTGTTGTCGCGCGTGGAAGAAGGACAAAGACGTTCGCCTCTCGTCCTCTCGGCCGTCCGTAGAGAAAAAAAAATGCAGAGAGGGGGGGACAAAAAAAAATGAGAGAGAGAAATCCCAACAAGAATAAAATATAAGTAAAATAATTATAAAAAATAAAAAGGCACAAACACAATTATGGGTCAAACATTCCTTTTCCACTTTAAATACTACTAACTTTTTTTTGCCAAATTCGATTTTATGATGATCCAAAGAACACATGAAATCGAACATGAATTTTACTATTTATGAGGTTAGAACATAGATAAAAAATAAAAAATAAAAATAATAATAATAATAAAATATCGGCTATTTTTTATATTTTTGGGATCTCGAATACTATTTTTCTGATTTTTTTTTGGGTATTTTTAATAATTAAATAAATTCGAAAAATATTTGAAAATACAAAAATTATTTTTTTGTTCAAAATTGGTTCCTAAGGCCAGGCCAAGGCTTCCAAAGTTGATTTTGTGATTTTATGACCTTTTTTGATATTTTTAATTAATTTTAAAGAATAAAAATCACAATAATAAATGGTCAAAAATCAGGTGTCAACAGGATGCCGCACTGTTGTGGGCAAAACTTCAAGCGCTCTATATAACGAAGGGCTTGAACAATCGCTTGTACATGTTGAAGATGATGTTCCAGTTCAGATATACTGAAGGTGCGTCTATCAAAACCCACCTAGATAAATTTAATAAACTCATGATGGATTTGAAAAACGTCGGTAAGACTCATGAATATGAAGAACATGGCATGATGATGTTAGCTTCTTTACCAGAATCATGGGAGCACTTTACTGATTCACTGTTACAGGGGCGTACTACGATTACTTCAGAGGAGGTAAAGTCCACTTTGTTTTCTAAAGAGCGACAAAGAAAGTTGCGAGATGACAGTCTAGCACAGGATACAGCGAGGACTAGTGATTCGAGGTAGAGAGCAACATCGGAGGTCCAGTAGCAGCAGAGGTAGAAGAAGGTCTATGTCATGCCATAGAAAGTCCAAGGGACGCGTGAAGTGCTTTGAATGTCATGAGGAGGGACAAATCAGGAGAGATTGTCCTAAGCTGAGAAACAGATGTGATAAGTAGAATGCCACAAATAGTGTGGCGAACATTGCTGAGGAGAGCACTAGTGATGTAGATGTTGTTTTGTGTGTGACTACAGGTTCGTCAGGAGACGAATAGGTGCTAGATTCGGGGTGTTCTCATCATATGACACCTCATAGGAACTGGTTTACTACTTACCAAACTGCAGATGGTGGTAGAGTTCTGTTGGGGATTAGTGCAGCTTGCAAGGTTGTGGGGATAAGGACAGTTCGTATTCAGATGCATGATGGTGTAGTTCGCACATTGACAGACGTGAGGCATGTACCAAAGCTCAAGAAGAACCTTATTTCTCTGGGGACACTCGATGATATATGGTGTAAGTACACCGCTGAAGGTGGAGTGCTAAAGATCTCTCGGGGTGCCATGATAGTGATGAAAGGGAAGAAAGTGAATTCTTTCTATCATCTACTAGAAGAGATCGTGAGAAGAGCTGCTGCAGTTTCATTAGGTGAGTCAGATTCTGACTTGACTCGGTTATGGCATATGCATTTAGGGCACATGAGTGAGGCAGGTATGACAATGCTGAGTGATAGGGGTTGTTAAAGGGTAAGAAGACAAGTAAGTTAGACTTATGTGAGCACTGTATCTTTAGGAAGAAGCGTAGGATTAAGTTTACTACATATATTCATTCGACCAAGCAATCAATTAAGTATATTCATTCAGATGTCTGGGGCCCGTCTACGGTTCCTTCGAAATGAGGTATATGCTGACCTTTATTGCCGACTATTGCAGGAAGGTATGGGTGTACTTTCTGAAGCACAAATATGTTGTGTTTGATTGGTTCAAGAAATTTAAGGCATTGATTGAGAAGTAATCAGATAAACAGATCAAGTCCCTGAGAACCGATAACGGCATGGAGTTCTGTGGTAAAGATTTTATCGAATTTTGCGATAGAGAAGGTATTGTTAGACACCGCTGTTGACACCTGATTTTTTTTACCATTTATTATTGTGATTTTTATTCTTTAAAATTAATTAAAAATATCAAAAAAGATCATAAAATCACAAAATCAACTTTGGAAGCCTTGGTTTAACCTTAGGAACCAATTTTGAACAAAAAATATTTTTCGGTATTTTTAATATTTTTCGAGTTTATTTAATTATAAAAATACCCAAAAAATCAGAAAAATACCATTCGTGGTCAGAAAAATACCCAAAAATATTCGATAATTTTGTTTTAATTTCCTCTTCAAGTGTGTCACTTTAAATCTAAAAAATTCGGCTCGGGTCACTATGTTCCTTCACAAACATAAACCCGAACCGAGCCTAAAAAAATCATTTTCGAGTCTTTTAGTTTTCAATTCTCACTTTTTATAAGCTATGACATTGGATTCTAAAGTCTTAAAGTGCAATTAGGTCAATTTGCCCTCCAATTTAATCAATTTTTACCAAAAGGGCTTAATTGCACATTTTTCTTTCAATTAGTCCCCGGTTTCACGGATGTATACGTATGCTTTACGTATTTATACGTCATACGTATTTATACGTTATGCATATTTGTACTGTTTGGTAACATCTTTAACTCTTGTAATAATAATAATGGTTATTATTTTTAACACCTTTGTTAGTGCCTTTTTTTTAGCATTTTTGTATTGTGAGTGCTATTGCTAGTGCTATTTTTAAATAGCATTTTTTGTATTATAAATTGTGAGTGCTATTGTTAGTGCTATTTTTAAATGTCATTTATTTGTGAGTGCTATTTTTAGATAGAATTTATAATTGTTAGTGCTATTTTTAAATACAATTTATTGGAAGGTATTTTTGGCTATAAAAGGATGGCAAGAGTTTTGAGGTTGAGGGGGAGAGACATTTTGTAGAGTGTGCAAATTTTTGAGAGCTTAGAGAGAAGAACACAAACACTCTCTATATTCTCATAATCTTGAGTGAGCAAAATATACTAAGTTCGGAATATTGATTCCGCATATTGCTAGCACAATTGTTGTGGAGTTATTAGTCGTCTCCCCGTTCGTCAATTGGTGGTGCGTCCGAACTAGATGCCTAACACTTGTGGAGGCTGAGATCGAAGAACATCGAACCGACACCTCCGTTCAAGCACGCTACGAGAGGTAATCTATTTACTCCCTTTGAGGCTTTGTGATTTTTTTCGATTGAAATGCACGAAGTACGCCTCTGGAGATACATGTAGGGGTTGTTATTTATTTCCGCTACGTGTTACGTGGATCCCAATAGTGGTATCAGAGCCAATCCTTAGGTGTTTTCGTGCATTTAATTGATTTTTGCAATTTTTGCAATACTATGGCCAATATGTATTAACGAATTGTTCGTCTTACATGGCTAATGGAGGTTGATTATTTTATATGATAAATTAATCAACGTAGCAAAAATTGAGACTAAATCAATTTTGAATCGAAAATTTATGGCTATCTTATTTTACGTAAAAATTCTGATTATGATTCAACGTAGAATTTTTATTGTGCCTTCCTAAGTTTTAAATTGTGAATTTATTACTTACGTGGAAGGGTGGTGATCATGGAAAAATCCCTAATCAATGTGATTGATGTATATATGAATGTATGGTGATTATTTATATATTTGGGGTTGTAATTATTAAATGGAGGCTGCGTACTCCTTTTATTTTTCATGTAATCTTTATTTTTAGCATAGTCAATTGTTAATGTAAATGCTACGAGGATTACGTGGATGAGCCTTTTAAGTCGGCGAGCTCTTAGGGGCCCAATTCTTGAAGAGGTCAAGAAACCAAGAAGAAGCGAAGAGCGGCTCTCCGTTATTAAAATATTAAAATGATTAAATGTGGTCTCATTGGCTCGAGACCCATTAAATCATAATTCCATGATCACCACGTAGGATAGATGTTTATGTGATTGACATCTATTTATTTGTTATGATTACGTGAGCATGTTAAACTGGTTAATATGCAAAGTCAGACTTACCTCACCCAAAATTGCGCCTGCATGAAATCCTAGTTAGGAAAATCACTCGCGTTAGGTACCGAAAGGGCGTTGGTAATGACATCAACGTAACCAAGTCTCCGAACCCAAAATCTCTGGTTCCGCAGAATTGATCGATCTCTCCCAATCGGTCAATAAGGTTTCCGGTCTACCCTCCAATAAAGACCGGTGGCGACTCCAAATGCATGCACAAGTTGCACATGCCACCACGACCACACTAAGGTCGAAAGCGATCGACTGTTATCGTCGAATCCCTTTGAAAAATACTCCCGCCGCGATTTGGTATGGGCCTGGGAGGGCCCGCGCTGATCCAAAGCCTGCGATCCGCACCCTTGTGCGGGGGAAGGCCCGCGATCGGTAATCCATTAGCCGCGTCCGCTTTCGGACGGGTCGCGACAACCGCACAGTACCTGAACACCACAACAGAATGGCGTGGCAGAAAGGAAGAACAGAACTTTACTTGAGCGGGCTCGGAGCTTGTTATCGCATGTTGGAATTGGTAAGGAATTTTGGGCCGAAGCAGTGAACATGGCATGTTACCTGATTAATAGATCTTCATCATTTGCTATTGAGTGGAAGACTCCAGAGGAAGTATGGTAAGTGAAAACTGTTGATTACTCTGGATTACGAGTATTCGGATGTCCTGCGTATGCTCATGCCAGTGATGGTAAGCTTGAGCCAAGGTCAAAGAAATGCATATTTCTGGGTTATGCACATGGGGTGAAGGCTACCGGCTGTGGTGCATCGATCCCAGATCACCCGGTTTTCTAATCAGCAGAGACGTGATCTTCGACGAGACTGCAATGCTTCGACAGAGGAGTCCTGAGACACTACCAGTAGATCAGAAAGATCATGGTGTCAGTAGTGAGGTGGAGCTTCAGGTGGAGACTCCGGAGACCTCAGAGGTAACATATGTTGACACTGCAAATGAGGCAGCAATTCCTGAAGTCGGTGATAGTGAACAACCAGTACAATCGCAGCACATTCTAGCTAAAGGTAGACAGCGAAGGCAAATAAAACCACCGGTACGTTATGTTTATACAGATATTGCTTATGCTTTGATTGTAGGTGACGAGGTGGAGACAGATGAGCCTTCGTCTTACTCTGAGGCAATGGCTAGTTCTGAGTCATCGTAGTGGTTATGAGCTATGAGTGAAGAGATGGAGTCACTCCATCAAAATCAGACATGAGAACTAGTTAAAGTATCCAAGAGCCAAAAGATGGTCGGTAGTAAATGGGTCTACAACGAAAAGAGGGCATTCCCGGTGTCGAGGCAACGAGGTATAAAGCGAGACTTGAAGCGAAGGGGTATACTCAGCGGGAGGGCATTGACTACAACGAGGTGTTCTCTCCTGTGGTAAGGCATACTTCTATTCGTATTTTACTTACCATAGTTGCTGCACAAGATCTCGAGTTAGAGCAGCTTGATGTGAAAACGGCATTTCTTCATGGTGAGTTGGAGGAGCAGATTTACATGAGGCAGCCAGAGGGATTTGCTATTCCGGGTAAGGAAGACCATGTTTGCTTGTTAAAGAAATCTTTATTTGGGCTGAAACAGTCTCCTAGGTAGTGGTATAAGCGTTTTGATGCTTTCATGGCTAGTCAGGACTATTCTAAAAGTCAGATGGATAGTTGTGTTTATTTTATGAGACTGGATGATGGATCTTTGATATATATGCTGTTATATGTTGATGATATGCTGATAACAGCTAAGAATATGTCTGATATTGATGTGCTGAAGAGGCAGTTGAGTGCAGAGTTTGAGATGAAAGATTAGGTGCTGCAAAGAAAATATTGGGTATAGAGATTTTGCGTGATAGGACTGTAGGGTTATTATGTCTGTCTCGAAAGAAATATATTGAGAAGATTGTCGTATCTTTTAATATGCAATCAGCGAAGTCTGTGAGTACTCCATTGGGGAAGCACTTTAAACTTTCAATTAAGTTATCACCACAGACTGAGGGGGAGGAGGAGGAGTATATGTCTCGTGTTCCATATTCTAGTGCAGTGGGTAGTATTATGTATGCTATGGTATGCACTAGGGCTGATATTTCACAAGCTGTCAGTGTAGTCAGTCGTTATATGAAGCGTCATGGTAAAACTCATTGGGAAGTTGTGAAATGGGTCCCCAGATATTTGAAGGGGACAACAGACATTGGTATAAAATATATGAAGAACAGTAATGGCACTGAGACCACAGGTTTTGTGGATTCTGATCATGCAGGTGACTTGGATGAGTGCAGGTCTTTAGCAGGGTACTTGTTTAAGCTTGCAGGTGGTGCAGTTAGTTGGAAGGCATCCTTACAGGATCACATGGCCTTGTCGTCGATTGAGGCGGAGTACATGGTACTGACCTTTGTAACGAAAGAGGCGATACGGTCACAGAGCTTGCTCTTAGACTTTGGCTTGGATCAGAAAAGTGTTGACATACACTGTGACAACCAAGGTGCGATATTTCTGACAAGCGGACGAAACATATCAATATTAGGAACACTTCATCCGAGATGTCTTCGAGAAGGGTAATATTGTTGTGAAAAAGAGTGCGACAGTGGAGAACCCGACGGACATGATGACTAAGCCTGTTCCTTTGGCGAAACTCAAGCTCTGCTTGAGCACTATTGGCGTCTATGGAGAGTGATCGCCTTTCGAGGCGATGGGAGAATAACATGGATAATTAGCACTATTGACTTGGCTTCAAGTATCGAGTCAAGGTGGAGAATTGTTAAATTGTGCCTCGAATTTGAGCCTTCGTGTGAAACTGATTTGGAATTGGCTGATGCAAATTGGAACTATAAATTGGATCTTTTGTTTTGTTGAAGAATTGCTATTGTGATTTTATCAAAGACTTGCGGTGGACATACCTCCAAATGCCAAGGTGGGCCCTGGTCAAAGTTTCTTTATCAGATTTGCTTTGACAATAAAATAAAGCAAGTGGGCCCAGGAGGCTGCAGAGAAAAGAATGTACAAAATAAATAAAAAAGGTTAGTTTTTAAGGTTATTCTCACACGAACGAAAAAGAAGCACGGACAGAAAAGTCCATCAAGGAGCCGCTCCAAGAACGTCGCACATAGAGGACAGTGTACGTACCAGACGTTCTTGAGTTCAGTCGCACGAAGTGCTTCAGAGACAGTCGAGGTTTTGTGCTTCGTGAGGCTTTATTCTTTATATCTAATTTAGTTGTTTATTTGTAAACACTGGGTTAGGGTATAATCTAGGTGCGAAAAACACGAGAGTATTGAGTGATTGTAAATCTGATTATCCGATTATAGTGGATTCTTCTTGCTGGCTCTCCCCGTGGATGTAGGTACCGACATTCAGACCAAACCACGTTATATCTGGTGTCCTTTATCATTCATCGTTATTTTCTTTGGGTTTTCGCATTGACGTATATGCAAGATCCTGGTAGTTTTCGCGTTAGTATTTCAACACTAGCCTCTATGTCCACGCCACTTGACTACCAAAGAACGCCACTTGGGTAGAGGCTAGCGACACTTGTGGAACATGCAATGATTGGATTTCCATTTGGCAAGAGGAGATGGAGAGGAACGACACTTGGCTTGCAGGCAACGGTGAGCTGTCCTTTGAATCTCATACACACTCAGTTCAGATTTGTTCCCTTCAAACCTGACAAATTTTCATCCATTTTATTGATAATCAAACCTCAGATTCAGATTCTTCATGATCTTACGGTCACGTAGAAAAAAAAGGAGCTGAATTCAGCATCTGGACAAGCTCAAACGAGTCGTTTTACTTTCGGCGCGCGCTGAAAATCGAGAATACGAGGTTCTTGGGTCGTGGGACGTTTTTGTGCAATTTCACCTTATATTGAAGTCCAACTAAGTTCCGGTGACTAATCACATATAATCCAAGATTGTGATGACCTTTCACCATTTCTTATGTTATGAGTTATTTTATTAGTTTTTTTATTATTCATTATCATGTGTGGAAATACCCATCGTATTACTATGTACCCTCTTTATTATTATAAATAGGAGAGCATACTAACCTAGAGGGTTAGACGATTCATTCATATCATTCTCCTCTTTTCTTCTTCTTCTTCAGACATGGTATCAGAGCCAACCCTAGCCGCTCCAACCTAAACCATATCCAACACCCACCATCAGCGCCATCGCCATCACCATCACCACTATCTAGCAATTGCTTCAATCTCTCTCGGCCACGTCCTAGGCTCTCGGCCAGATTGGCCGGCCACGTCCCAGGTCTCTCGGCCATCTTGACCGGCCACGTCCCAGGTCTCTCGGCCAGATTGGCCGACCACGTCCCAAGGCTCGCGGCCAACTTGGTCGGCCATGGCCCAGAACTCTCGGCCAGCTTGGCCGGACATGTCCGAAGCCGTTCGGATTTGATTTACATGTCGAGGTCTGATTAGATCTAATCAGAACTCTCGGCCAGTTTGATATTGCTCGATCACAAATTCTTTCAGATGCTCGAGTACCTTCTCTTGGAGAAGTTCATCGTCGTGTTCTTCGTACCGAAAGTCGTGAGGAAGTTAGATCTGGCCCTTCAGAAGTTGGTGAACAGGCTGCTGCTCTATATATGAATAGAGGAGGTGGCCGTGGTGGCGGAGGCCGTGACCGAGGGGGAGGTCGTGGTAGCATTGCTGGTCGTGGTCGGGAGACTCGTACTTGCAATTACTGTGGTATTGTTGGACATCTTCGCAGCTATTGCCGGAAGTTACAAGCTGTACAGGCAGCTTCTGGTTCACGGACCACACCTGCTCATGTTGCATATGAGATTGTGCCTATGGACCAGAAAGTAATCACAATGAGTCCAGAGGAGTATACTCGCTACTTGGAGTTTCAGACCTCAGGGCATGGAATTACATCTGCCTCTATTGCGAAACTACATAAATCATCTGATTATTCCTCTACCTCAGCATGTGCAGCTCTTCCTTCCGCTGATTGGATTATTGATTCCGGTGTAGGTGCTCACATGACGGGTAATAGAGATATTCTTACTGCATATAAGTCCTCGTCTCCGTTACGCCATATTACTATTGCAAATGGGTCATCCGTGATCGTTCAGGGACACGGAGCTGCAGGACCTTCCAACAAGATCTCCTTATCTTCTGTTTTATATACTCCTGGCATGCCATTTAATTTGTTGTCTGTTGGTCGTATCACAAGGGATTTGAATTGCTCCGTTACTTTCTATCCTGATTATTGTGTTCTGCATGATCTCTCGACGCGGAAGACTATCAGTAAGGGAAGCGTCAATGGTGGGATCTACCAACTGGATGGTACTTCCATTCTAGCTGCACTAGTGAAAGAGACTGATGTTTTAGACATTCACTATCGTCTAGGCCATCCCTCTTTGTTTATGTTGCAGTCATTATTTCCTCGTTTTCGTTTGGTGTCTACAATAAATTGTGAGTCATGTCAGCTTGCAAAGCATAGTCGTGTTTCTTTACCACTAAGTGTATCTCAACGAGCAACTGCTCCATTTGCCTTGGTCCATTCTGATGTGTGGGGACCTAGTCCTATTGTGTCAGCTTTTGGTTATCGTTACTACGTTCTCTTTGTCGATGATTTCACAAGAATGTCATTTGTTTACTTAATAAAAGAACGTTTTGAGTTATTTTCTGTGTTTCGTGAGTTTTATTCTTCTGTCTCAATCAACTCCATCAATTTCTTCGTTCTCATGGCATTCACCATCGTCTTTCATGTGCTCGCACACCTCAACAGAATGGTGTTGCTGAGCGGAAGAATCGCCATCTTATGGATACTACTCATGCTCTCCTTATACATATGCATGTTCCACAGAAATTTTGGGGGGATGCTGTCCTTACAGCATGCTATCTCATTAATCGCATGCCCCTTTCTTCTCTTGGGGGCAATACACCTCATGGGCTCATCTTTCCTGAACGCGGTCCCTTTCCTCTTTCTCCTAAAGTGTTTGGGTGTACTTGTTTTGTCCATGATGATCGTCCAAGTGTATCAAAACTAGATCCTCGTGCACTCAAATGTGTTTTTCTTGGTTACTCACGAGTGTCAAAGGGTTATCGTTGCTATTCTCCTACCTTAGGAAGAACGCTCACCTCTCGTCATGTTACCTTTATAGAGTCTCAACCTTTCTTTTCTGCATGTGGCTCTAGTTCATCTTATCCAATCCCGCAATTGTATGAATCCACATCTTCTGACCCTGTCCTTGTTTATTCTCCACCAACGGTCTCTCATCCAATTATCTCTCCAGCATCTTCACTAGACAATGCCCCCATCGACAATTCTCTTTCTGTGCCAGTCTCTCCCGTGGAGGATCCTCCTGCTGAGATAGTCTCTTCTGTTGCTGACCCATTTGAGACTGATACTATTGAGCAACCTATTGCTCTTCGTAAGAGCTACCGTGCCTGCAGGGATCGCCCTCTTTATACACATTCCTATAAAGGTTTATCAGTAAGTTTGTCAGCTTTTGTGGCCAATATCGATGCTATTTCTCTACCTTCTTTGGTTTCCGAGGCTCTTCAGCATGCAGGTTGGCGCTTAGCCATTGAGGAGGAAATGAGCGCCCTCCAACGCAATCAGACTTGGTCCTTGGTTAATCTTCCTTCTGGTGCTCAGGTTATTGGTTGTCGTTGGGTGTTTGCCGTGAAGGTCAATCATGATGGAACTGTTGCTCTTCTGAAAGCTCGGTTGGTTGCCAAGGGTTATGCTCAAACTCATGGTCTTGATTACTTGGAGACATTTTCTCCGGTTACAAAAATGGCCTCCATTCGCCTCTTCTTATCCCTTGCAGCTGTGCATTCTTGGTCTCTCCATCAGTTGGATATCAAGAATGCTTTCCTTCACGGTGATCTTGCCGAGGATATTTACATGGAGCAGCCCCCAGGGTTTGCTACTCAGGGAGGGAAAGTCTGTAAGCTTCGTCGCTCTTTGTATGGTTTGAAGCAATCTCATTGAGCATGGTTTGATAAATTTAGCTCAGCTGTTCGGAGTTTTGGTTTGCTTCATGTTGACACCTAAATTTTGATTTCTTATTTAATCATTTATTGCATAAAAATTAGGGACTAAACTTAGTCCCTAAAAAAAAAAATCAGTTTTCATATTCACTTAGATTAATTAAATCTTAGTTGCATTACATATTTGATCGGATCGGTGATGGATGCACTAGGCTTAACCAATCTGGTTAAGCTTAGTAAATCAAGAAATTAGACCTAACTCGAGAACCATTCGCAATATCTAGCTGGATGAAATTTGAAAAGAAATGAGAGGAGGTTAAGGTCCGCCAACGCTACTTGATGAAAATCTCGTAGATTAAGGCTAGCCAATCTTGCTTTAAATTGCAAAGTGTCGAAGATTGAGGTCTGTCATCGTTGCTTTGATTTGCAAATTTTGGAGATTAAGGAATCAGTTTTTTTGTCATATATAGACATGCACGCAGATCAACATGGGTCTACTGGGGGAATCTTGGAGATTAAAAAGGCAACGTGAGAAGAGTAGAAGGGGAAGGAAGGAAATGAAAAGGAAAAAGAGAAAATGGATGCGCCTATGGTGGGAATGAATCTGGCCATAGAAGGAAGAGATGTTCATGAAGCCTTGTGCGAAGGAAATCTTTCATACACCAATTCACGGCCAATTCTCACCGGCAATTCTGACCTAAAATTCAGTAATTGACTCCATGTATCAAGACTTGCCAAAGGAAGAGCGAGCGATATTTACTATAAAGAGTAGGCTCCATTCACCGCCAGGACATTCAGAAAAATTGAGAAAATCTCACGTTCAGCCTTTCTTTTGGGGGGAAAAATTGAGAAATCTCACGGGGAGCTTTTCTTTTGGTGAGATTTTTTTTAGAGAAAAGAGAGAACAAGCGAGAGAGAAGCACACACTCGAGAAATCGACGTCACTTCTAAGAACCGAACGGAGGGATCTCTTGACGCGATCTCCTCAGCCAAAGCTTTCCGAAGATCAAACCGATATTCCTCGCAAATCAGCCATTGTACCACACAATTCTGGGTTTATCTTGCTGCCTTCCAGTCACGATTAATCTTGTTTGTCACTTGAACAGTTCACCAAGTGCATTCGCCGTTACAGTCCAAGCTGCAACCACCGACCAGTCAATTTGCAGTGCTGTCCAGCTTTGGTTCAAGGTGCATTATCCTTTGATTTTCCATTATTTAAGGATCTAATTCTGGTGCTACGTGTGATAGAGCTTCCGAGGCAATCCCTGGTGGTTTGTGCTTCAAAAAACGTAGATTTGGGGTGGAATTTGTCAAGCACGCTAGTAGAAATTTGGTCCGGAAAAGGTAAAATTTTCAATGCTTGATTGCTAATCCATGCTCGCTAACTTGGTAACGTGCATGTGCGTTCGTGAACATATTTTGATTTGCAATTAAAGTTGGAAAATTGGGAATAGCTTGATCTTTGATAAGCAATATCAGTTCTTTTTTTAAGAACCGAAGGTTTGATTTTGTGGAACAAATTTTTGGTGCAAGTTCAATTGACTCACGAGATTGATGGACACTATTTGGAATTGATGAACAAAATTGGAATTATTATTTTTCCTTATAGTAACAAGCTGTCCAGCAGATTTTTGGGTAAATTTGAAATTAAAAATTGGAGAAATTGTGAACCTTTGGCATATCCCTTCATAGCCGAGAATTCCATGTCAATTGTCTTTGAACTCACATGCATTTTTTTTGCAAGTGGAATATGATCATGGTTTATCACTTTCGTTGGCCAAAAGTATGTTTCGTAGATGATTTCCACGATTGATGGTTTCTGCAGCATGTCGGTTTGAATGACACATCACCTTTAGTTGTTTAACTTCTTCATAATATGGATGAATTTTCGATTTACTGTGGAAAGACTTTTGCATCCCAATTATATCTTTAACCTACGGGTTCAGTTGGATGGCGTGCTTTGTTGGTCCATATCCGATTAAAGATAGAATTCGGAAGATTGAATTCATATATTTTTTTTTAGAATTATCAAAAATAATTTTTCCGATACTCAATGATAATTTCTCAAATTAAACTTCGATCATTCTTTTAATGAGGAAATGTGGATCCTACTTTCATATACCCCTCTTGGATTCCGAATTCAAAGCTCAATTGACTCTTTTTATTTTATTTCTATCGTGGTTGATGGTTTTGATTGTTTATAAAGTTTGCACAATCTTAAACAATCTTGCCCATAACACATGCTCTCAATTGTGCCTTGTCCCTCGGAAAATGTACATTAAAGGCAAAATATGACTTCGATCTCGAAGTACGATCGGGCCCGTACGTGTGAATTGGACATCAAATCCTCAATCTTGAGGAGCGGATTGCTAATTCCTGAATAGAATTTTAAGGTTTGCCCTATGTATATAGGGACGACGGTTAATCTATAATATATTCACTTGCTAACCCTAATCTCGGGGGATGTTGTGAATAAAATCGGATTTTCGGATTTCAAGGTGTTTTATGGGCAATATTGTTTATTTTTGTTCAAATTTTCTGTGTTTTCATGCTTAGATAAATTCCTAAAAAAATCCCAAAAAATCCCATGCTTTTCTTAAGTTAAATTATATTTCTCTTGACTTTAGGGTGGCTTTTTCACTTCATTTTTCATAAATCCGAAAATACATAGAAAATACCAAAAAAAATGTCATTTGCATTGCCATATCGTATAATTTAGCTTGCATATCATTTTGCCACGTCATGCATATTTGCCATGTCATTATGTCCTGTCATGCATTTTGCCACGTCATTATGCCATATCATGCATTTTGCCACGTCATGTATATTTACCACGTCATTATGCCATGTCATGCATTTTTCCACATCATGCATTTTGCCACGTCATGCATGTTTGCCACGTCATTTTGCCATGTCATTTCACATGTCATATAGTTAAATTGCATTAGCATTGCTTTTAATAAAAGAAAACCCAAAAAAAAGATCAATTCATCAAACTAAGGACTTTTCATGAAAATTGGGTACCGAAAGGGCATTAATTTCTAATTAATGTAACCAAGTCCCCGAACTCATTTTTCTCTGGTTCGTAGAGATAAAATAGTTCTCCCGCTATTTTATATAGGTTTCTAATCAACCTACCATAAACGATTAGTGGCGGCTCCAATTGAATATTTTTTATAAACAAACCTAAGTTGCGATTTGGTAGGACTTGGGAGGGTCCGAGTTAGGTTAGTTAATTTAATTGACCTAATAATCCATTAGCCTATTTTTTTTAGGTCGCGACAGCTTGGCGACTCCGCTGGGGACTTTATTAATTTTTTATTTGAGAAAATTAATGGGAGAGCTGAATTGTCAAATTTTTGAGAATTAAGACTTCATTGACCCTTTTTATTTTCGAAAAAAAAATTTAAAATTTCGTGGACTTAGGCCTGAGTGATTTTCATGTTGATTGTCCTTGATTGATGATTTGGATTTCCATTTTTTTTCCTTCAATTTTATTTTCCATGCTTGATTTTCTGACTATCTAACCTTTGTCTTTGGATGGTTGATAATTAAGTTACATTGCAATTTAATTTCTTGGGTGACATAAACTCTTCTGCATGAATTTTTATTTTTGCACTACACCATTTTCAAAACTTTAGTAAAATCTAGGATGGTATCAGGATCGGGAATTTCCCTGGCCTCGATCTCGAGGAGTGGGTGACCCCGTCTTCGATCCCGAGTTTTGGTATCGAGGATTACCAAACCTGGCTATGATCTCGTAGCATGGAATAGACCCTCGGCCTAAATGAAACTCTTAAAGGCTAAAAATTGACCAATTTAATTTGGTACGGTTTGTCTTTAAGATTTCAAATTTTTTTCAAATTCATTAATGGGCACACACTTTGCACTTGTTATTCGCATGTCTCTGCATCGTTGTAATGCTTGTGGGTAAGCTCATCATCTCTTTCATGCAATTTACTTATGTTATCTCGATCGGTCCATGGCATTAGGTTTGGGCGTGTCTCGATTTACTACTTCATGGAGCAAGTAGAGTGCAAGAACATCCGAACCGTTCCAATGCCTAAAAAGGGACTGGGCACATGGCTTACTCAGCTGGACAGCATAGCTCGCGATTATGTGGAACACAGATTGGGGCGCTTGGTGCACTTTTGTGAGATACGAGTCCGTACCGGTCTTATCCAGGCTATCGCTCATTTTTGGTGCCCTGAGACCTCGACATTTATATTCGGTAAGCATGAGCTTACTCCTACTCTAGAGGAATATAGCATGCTCATTGGAAAACCCCTAGATCCGGAACCTATTAGTCCATACATTAGTGCTGATCGTCCACTCTTACTAGCCGAATTTTTGAACATGGGGATAGCTGAAGTTCGAAAGGATTTAAAAGCTAATTATGGGAATTGTTCATTCTCATTTTTGACTAAATGTTTTGATAAAGCTGTTTCGTTACAAAAGGGAAAATTTTTCTTGCTGGCCTTCTTTGGATTAGTAATCTTCCCCCATTGTAAAAATTCGATTAATCCAGAGATAGCTTACTTGGTTCAACAGGTTTGTGAGGAGAAAAATTTCGTCAACGCCATTTTGGCAGAAACCTTCATGTCTTTGAACAAGTATAAGCGAAATAAATCCGGTACTTTTAAAGGTTCGGCTGAGCTTTTACAAATATGGTTCCTTTCCCATATTAAAGGATGTCAAAATCTTGTAAATGTTGAAAAGCTCAGAAAATTTTCCCCTCCGATCATGGTTTTTAAAGAGAAACAAGATAAAATTCCAGATCACCATTTTTGTGAGTGGATAGGATTGCTAGAGGATCCGGAACCTAGGGGTTTTCTATGGCAGGCTAGTTGGTTCAAAGTAGCTGTGGCGCGACTTGCTAGTGCTGGTGCGAAGCCGATCCCTTTGCTCGGATTCACTGGAGCCACGAAGTATCATCCGCTTCGGGTGGCCCGCCAATATGGAGTTGTTCAGACCTTACCACCACCTTTGGAGGCCCAAGGCGTTCAGCTCGACTTCACCGTAAAACTCCCGGAGCGTGAACAATCAGTCATTACCATCCGCTCGTTATGGAGGTTTTGCCAACCGTGTAAGCTCAAATTACCGAGGAAGGAGTTGTTGGGCGATGAAAAGATATATCATGCTACCCCTCAGTACATCAAGAAGCATTTCATTCCTAAAGCACTGCGACCGGTAATCCCCGAAGTACGACCCACGGCTACTCTTCGTGCCCAAGTGGAAGACCTCACGGAAAAGTTAGAGCGAGCAAAGAGGAAGGCGGCAGAAGCAACTAGGGCGCTAAAACGGTCGAAGGACAAGCATGCCCTCCAGAAGTAGTAAATCGAGATCGTCATGTCGTTGAGTCGTTTGATTCCTAGTCTTGTGTTGCTCTCTCGTCATGTTTTTGGGCTTCTATTTAGTGAACTTTCATCGAATATTAGGCTTGTCATCTTTTATTACACTTTCAGTCAGCGATTCAATTCAGTTTTCATTCTGACCTCTCAGTATTGTCTGAATTTTATCACATCTTTCGAGTTGGATTCAGCTCCCAAACTCCAAATGAAAAATTTTCGTAAGATTCAGAACTATCATAAGAAAAAGTTTAACGCCAATCCGATGCGTTTTCCATTTAACGCGGAATTAATGGCCATAGTGGAGCAGGCTGAAATTTTTCTCATTTTTCAGACTCCAGAACATTTTGCAGAATACCCCTAATAAACGACTTCCGTTGCTAAATCTCCAAACTTGAAAGTTGTAAGTCGACGTCTGAACTAGTAACCTGCAAAATTCCAGACCTTAATTCACCTTTTAAAGGGGTCATTCACTCTCTTAATGAAATTCGGACGAAACAGTTTTATGAACAAAAACTTTCATGAAGACGCATTAAACTGTATTTATTGGTCCATTTTCAGCCTCAAGTCCGAACATGAAAGTTGTTCATCACTGTGTTCCGTATCAGTTCATAAAATTTAGGAATTTTTCGATCAACGTACGAATTATGGACAATTTTATCGTAAAGGTCGACGAAACTGAAAAAAAAACTGTCTGATTCTACCTTTTGCGCATATATGTCTTGTTGAGTCTAGAGAGTTGTCATGGACCGGCTCATTAATCTCGCTCATCATACTAATCTTTGATTTGTCATTGTTGCAAGGTAACTTACCACGGATCATCCACACATCACCAGGTCGGTCGCAAAGAAAATGGCTGACAAAGCTGAAATGAACGCTGCGATCCAAGAAGCCCTACAGGAACATATAGACGCCCTCAACAACAAAATGGATAACATGGTCTCCCAGATGGCGAAAAAAATGCTGGCAAGTCTCATGGCTAAGATGCAGCCACCTGGCCAGACCCCCCCAACCAATGGCACCTCCGCCTCCTGCAGCTGATGATCCAACCAAGAATCAGGGGCAGTTCCTGTCACTAGAGGACATGTACGTCCCAGGCTCTAGTATGATTGCTCCGCCGGTGGCTCCCGTTCACCAAGCCAGCCTTGTGACGCCAGAGCAGACTAACGATACAGCAAAGCTGATGGCTCAGATAGAGCAACAGATGGAGCAAAAGATGGAGCAGAAGATGGAGGAAAGGCTCCGGGAAATTCAGGGAACACACAGTATCCCCCACATCGACTTTTCTGCCTTCACAAAAGTCGATGTGCCAGAGAAGTTCAAAGTACCCGATTTTGAGAAATACGACGGTACGTCCGATCCTGTGCAGCATGTTCAGATGTACCAAGCGAGAATGAATAAATATGCTGACAACGGCCATCTACTAGTTCAGACTTTTCAGGCCAGTCTGAAAGAGGCAGCCATGCGATGGTATATTGACCATGAAGTATACAGCATGACGAATTGGAAACAGGCGGCGACTGCTTTTATCAAGCACTTCAGTTTCAACATAGACGTCCTCGTCTCTAGAGAGGACCTGGAACAAGCTGAAATAAAGAAAGGCGAGACGGTCAAACAGTACGCTACCAGGTGGAGGAACATTGCGTCCCAACTTAAACCTGTTCCCCCTGAGAGGGAGCTCATGAAGCTGTTTGTCTCCACCCTTCCACAAACTATGCGGAAACGGGTCCTTGGCATCTCTGCAATATCATTTGCTCACCTTATAGCAATGGCCGAGGAAGTGGAAGGCGGCATGAAGAAAGGCTGGTACGGAGATGCTGGCACATCCGCAAAACGATTTGGAATAAAGAAGGACAAGGAGGTCGCTCCCCAAATCAACATGGCGAGTTCCGCACCGGCTGTACAAGTTCCTGTCAAGCAGCAAGGGAACTTTGGCGAGCAGAAACAGAGAAGAAATTCACGCCCATCCCGTCAATACACACCTCTACCTGGAACACTTTCTCAAGTCTTGGCTGTCCTCCGCAAGAAGGACCTGTTGTCAACTGAACCTCTAAGGCCGAATTATACGTCATATGCGGGTTAAGACCAGTCCAAGAAATGCGATTACCATTGCGGTGAAGTTGGCCATGACACAAACAATTGCGTTGTGCTTAAAAATCAAATCCAGGACTTACTCGATTCAAATGCGTTTTCATTCCATGGAAACACCCAGCCAAATATCCAGAATAATCCCTTGCCCGACCATTCTGGTAAAATTAATGCTGTGTTTGGCTGCAGTACCCAACAAACGGGCATTTTCAAAGTCCAGTTAGCAGATGTTCTTGATGCTCTGGTTAGAGCAGGATATTACCAAACCGGAGAGCTGGTGTCCTTGGACCAGTTAAAGAAGATGATTGTGACCCTAGTGAGGAATGGGTTGATAGTTAAGGTCAATTATGCGGAAATAATTGCCACTATATCTCAGATAGTCATTGATTGGGACCAGGAATTCGCCGCTCTGACCATGACTCAGTCTGAACATCTTCCAGGAATGGAAGTAGCAGCAGCCAATGTAGCGAGTCTGGTCGAAGCTGATCTGGATTTGGATGACATGCCCCCCCTGGAAGATGCATTTGGCGATGAGTTAGGGATTGTCATACCTGAAGCCTTGGTGATCACTTCACCCCAACCGTTCCCTTACACAGATGATAGGGTTGTTCCTTGGTCGTATGACCTGGCCTTGGTAACGAGATTCGGCTGCACTTACAATGAGGATCAACCGACCAAATTGGTCATGGACAAAGATGCAAAAGAATTCCTTGCTGTGATCAAAACAAGCGAGTATAACATCGTCGACCAACTGCGAAAGTTGCCAGCTCAAGTTTCTTTGCTCGAACTTTTGCAGTCGTCAGAAAAGCATCGGGACTCCTTGATGAAGGTACTGGGGCAGGTCCACGTCCCAGAAAATATTGACCAGGACGAGCTGGAGAATATTGTCGGGACCATCCTTTTAAAAGATCAAGTGATGTTTGCTGATGATGAGATTCCTGTTGAGGGTCGTGGTCACAACAAAGCCCTGCACATAACAGTAAAGCACAAGCAAACGTTGGTAGCACGGGTACTCGTCGACAATGGGTCGGAACTAAACATCTGTCCTTTGGCCACTCTAAATCGGCTAGGGGTAGATCTGGCTAGAATGCAAGCTGCCAAGACCTCAGTCAGAGCTTTCGATGGCGTGAAGAAAGATGTCATGGGATATATCAATCTAGACATCCTGATTGGGCCTTCTGTGTTCGATGTGTCGTTCCAGGTGTTGGATATTCCATCGGCTTTCAACTTCCTACTGGGTCGTCCGTGGATTCACAATGCGGGAGTTGTGCCGTCAAGTCTTCATCAGAAGATCAAGTTCGTCGTTGAGGGAAAGCTAGTGATCGTTCATGGTGAAGAAGATCATCGGATCTTCAATGAAACGGCTATTCCTTACATTGAGCCGGCTCACAATGAAGAAGACTCGTATCATGCTTTTGAGTTAGTGCAAACCATTCATGCGTCACCAGAAAGTCCTCCGCCAGTTCCTGAGGTATCAAACGCTTCCGTCATGGTGGCAAAAGTAATGGTGGGCAATGGATTTCATCCTGGCACAGGCTTAGGCCGGCAGGGTCAAGGGATCCGTACCCCAATCGAGCTTAATGGACAATCTCATACAGCCGGTCTGGGACACCGAGGGCGTGGCCAGTCTAGACGAGGTAGACAGCATGGGATAGGCCGTAGAAGGTCGGAATCTAGCCCTCTACCACCTCCTCTTTACACTACTTTTCGATCAGCTGGAGTGGTCGGCGGGTATAATGAACCGACCCGATTCGAGGATGACTTAGGGATTATATTCCCCGACTCGCCAAAAGACCGAAATTTTTTGGCTGAGCCGATGGCGATAGACGAACATGCAGCTGATGACAGATTCCTGGATCTTATTGGTTGTTTTGATGACCTCATTATTGGAGCCATATCTGAGGATCCCATACAGGATGATAAAGCACTTGAAGAGGAGCTTTGCATGGCGTCTGGATCCCTGAGCCCGTCTGTTGAAGCCATGGTCGACGATCCAATGGGGGGATCAGAGTAACACTTTCAAAATTCTGCAATCCCCCGCGTAGGATCTTTCCGGTTTTCTTTAGTTTCTAGGCTGCACTAAGATTCTTTTCAATTCATGTCGCACATTAGGATTTCATTTCAGTTCAATGTTGCATTTCCATTCAATAAGATGTAATTCATTGGTTTTCACATCAATAAAATTATAGATGTTTCTAATTTAGTTTTGGAATCTTGATGAGGTATCCCAAACTGATCCGATGACGATGACCAACGATCGAACAAAATTGTCATCTATGGTGAGTACTGAGGATTGGGCTTCCTCGAGAATTCTCGTCCCGTGGTCTTCAAAAAGAAAATTTTTTGAAACACACACTGATTTTCGAAAATTACAAAGCATGCATGATTAAACCCTGTTTGTTTCTCTGACTCTCCCACTTTATGTTTCAGGGGAAGATACGAGGAGGGTGATCCATTGGATTCTGGAGTATATAACTTGGACGAATTCACTCCCGATTATGAAGAAATACGTCAAGACTTTGGACGGCATGAAATGATTAAGCCTCTGACTGGCGACGAGACGATATCAGTCAATTTAGGCAATGAAGAAAATCCAAGAGAAGTGAAAATCGGAGCGAACTTGTCCACTGAAATGGCAGAACGACTTACCAAACTCTTAAAGGATTACCAGGATATCTTTGCCTGGTCCTATGCAGACATGCCTGGTCTTGATCGATCAATCGTTGAACATTGCTTACCGACCAATCCCTCAATCAAGCCAGTAGTACAGGGTGTGCGAAGGGCTAGGCCAGAGCTAGCAAAGAAAATCAAAGAAGAGGTCATGAAGCTTCTCGATGTCGGATTTATTGAGGCTACCCAATATTCTGATTGGGTCGCCAATATTGTCCCAGTACTAAAGAAAGACGGCCGAATTCGAGTCTGTATCGACTACCGTGATCTGAACAGGGCTAGTCCTAAGGATGATTTTCCACTCCCACACATTGATGTGCTTGTAGACAGCACGGCTGGGTTCGAAATGTTTTCGTTCATGGATGGTTTCTCAGGCTATAATCAAATCCTGATGAACGTGGATGATAAATTGAAGACCACGTTCACCACTTCGTGGGGGATGTTTCATTATAAGGTGATGCCCTTTGGCCTCAGGAATGCTGGTGCGACTTATCAACGGGCCATGGTCACTCTGTTCCACGATATGATGCATAATGAAATCGAGGTTTATGTCGATGACATGATCGCGAAGACAAGGCACGGGGAAGATCATATCGAAACCTTGACGAAGCTGTTTGACAGACTCAGGAAATTCAGGTTACGCCTTAATCCAGCTAAGTGCGTTTTCGGTACTAGTTCCGGCAAGTTACTTGGTTTCATTGTCAGTAACAAGGGTATTGAGATAGACCCGTCCAAGGTGCAAGCCATATGCGAACTCAGGCCGCCGACAACAGTCAACGAAGTTCGAAGCCTCATGGGCAGATTGAATTATATTGCCCGATTCATTTCTCAGCCGTCGGAAACCGCTAAGCTTTTCTTCAAGTTGTTAAAGAAGAATGCGCTGGTTGAATGGGATGATGTTTGTGATGAAGCTTTTGAGAAAATAAAACAGCACCTCATAAACCCGCCAGTGCTTGTTCCGCCAGTGCCGAGGCAACCTTTGATCCTCTATCTCACCATCCATAGTGAGTCTCTAGGTGCTATGTTTGCGCAAATAAGAGAAGATGATGGGAAAGAACGAGCCATTTATTATCTGAGCAAGAAGTTCACAGCTTCTGAAATGAACTACTCTGAAACTGAGAAGACATGTGCGGCACTAGTTTGGGTGCTACATCGATTGCGACAATACACTTTGCATTACCGAATTCTTTTGGTGACAGAGTGCGATCCCATCAAGTACCTATTAAATCAACCTGCCTTGATCGGTAGGTTTGCCAAATGGTAGATCCTCATTTATGAGTTCGATGTGCAATATCTGTCCCAAAAGTCAGTAAAGGGACGAGCCATAGCCGATATCTTGGCCGAAAATCCGGGACAAGATGAAGACCTTTATCAACCTGAAGATCGGGTCATGGTGGTGGGTGATTACATCTGGACCATGTATTTCGACGGAGCTGTGAATTTATCTGGATCAGGTACAGGGGCAGTCTTGATATCCCCAGCCGGTCAGCACTATCCAGTAGCGGCAAAATTAGTGTTCCCTTGTACTAATAATGTTGCAGAATATGAAGCATGCATTCTGGGCCTACAGGCCGCAATTGAAATGGGTGTAACCCGACTCAAGGTATTTGGAGACTCAGCCCTAATCATCCTTCAGACTGTCGGAAAATGGAAGACGCGAGATGCTAAGTTGCTACCATACCATGAGTACCTGGATGAGTTGGTGAAGGAATTTGACGATATTTCGTTTGAATATTTATCCAGAACTCATAATCAGTTCGCCGATGCATTGGCTACTCTGTCTTTGATGTTGCAAGCTACTAATGGGCTAGAGGTCGAGCCATTGAAAATTGAGGTATTGATAAAGCCAACCTATTGCATGGCCATAACTGATGAACTCGATGGCAAGCCTTGGTATCATGACATCAGGACGTACATTCAAGAGCAGAAATTTCCCGAGAAGAGTACTGCGTCTGACCAAAGGTACATAAGAAAGATGGCCTCAAAATTCTTTCTCAGCGGCGAAAATCTTTACAAAAGATCCTTTGATTCAGTTCTTCTGAGATGCATTGATTCCACCGAAGCTATCCGTCTGATGATGGAGGTACACGAAGGAATCTGTGGTCCACATATGAACGGCCACATACTAGCCAAGAAGATCATGAGATTAGGTTATTATTGGCTTACTCTTGAAAGCGATTGCATTCAGCACGTTCGAAGCTGTCACAAGTGTCAGATTCATGGCGACAAGATCAATGTTCCTCCGAACGAGCTTCACCAATTATCTGAACCATGGCCTTTCTCTATGTGGGGTATTGATGTAATTGGCCCAATTAACCCGAAAGCATCAAATGGACATCGTTTCATCCTATTCGCCATTGATTATTTTTCTAAATGGATCGAAGCGGCATCTTATCTGGCAGTTACGGCACGAAACGTCGTGAAATTCATCAGTCGAGACATCATCGCTCGATATGGTTCACCTGAAGTCATAATCACCGACAACGGCTCGAACTTGAATAACAAGCTGATTGATGATTTGTTCAAGAAATTCAAGATCAAGCATTTGAACTCTTCCCCGTACCGTCCTCAGATGAATGGAGCAGTGGAAGCGGCCAACAAAAACATCAAGAAAATCTTAGCCAAAACTGCTGAGAATTATCGAGATTGGCATGAGAGATTGCCATTTGCGCTTATGGCTTATCGAACTTCAATCCGGACATCTACTGGGACAACCCCATTTTCTCTTGTATATGGAATGGAAGCGGTATTACCCGTTGAAGTGGAAATCCCTTCCTTACGCATACTATCTCAAGTCAAGCTGACCAAAGCCGATTGGATCCAGCAGAGGATGGACCAGTTGAACTTGATCGATGAAAAGCGACTTAAGGCTTTATGCAATGGCCAGTGCTACCAACAGAGGGTTGCCAGATCATTTAACAAGAAAGTCCGTCCTCGACATTTTCAGGTAGGAGACCTTTTTCTGAGAAACTTATTGCCTATTATACCCCTTTCAGAAGGGAAGTTTGCTCCAAACTATGGCGGTCCATATGTTGTGAAGAAAGTGCTCCCAGGCGGTGCTTTAATCTTGGCGGAGATGGATGGTCGTGTTTTGACTAATCCTGTTAACTCTGATGCTGTAAAGAAATACTACATTTGAGTTGCCCTGACACTTTTTCTGATCAAATTATATCCATTTGATGATCATTCATGCTCATTTGATGATCTGTCATGCTCTATTTGTCTGATGTTTTGCTTACATTATAAATTTCCATTGTAAGATAATTTCAATCAGGAAATCTATCTGATCTATTTGGATAGACCATTTTGAATGAGGAGTCTCAGGACGACGAAAGACAAGCCATTTCCATACACGTCCTATATCACAACCCCAGTGAGGAATGTGAGAATTTCCATGCTTACAAGGTAAAGGGTTATCTCGCAAACAGTATGATAACCAAAATTATGTGAGGCATTCATTTCTTCTATCCAAACACTACAGGTTGCCCATTGCTTAACCCCTTTGAACGGTGGTTTCATTCCTTAACCCTGTCAGGAACAACCCCACATTGGGGAAAATCTCAGAAATTCAAAGAATGAGTGAGATTTTCTTGCTTTCACTTGCATCAATCTTCGAGTGTATTTGTTGCATGCGAATTCTGTGTTAGCTCAAGTGCCTTAGACATGACGAAGAGCATTTCATTTCTACACCATATATACCGATACTTTGCTTAACCCAATTTGAGCGGCGAATTCATTTCTCTAAACCCATCTGGTGATGGTGATCATCCTGAAAAGGAAATTGTTTCGAATCATTCGAGAGGTAAAGTGCCTCGGGGCAAGCTGAAACTTGAAAAATATGCCAGTACAATATGCGGACAATTCAGATAAGACGCTTCCTTCCTTAAAAAAAAAAGGGGGGGGGGGAGCTCGCTGTGTGGAAATAAGGAAAAGGCTTGCCATGCAAAAAGGGGCAAAAGCGCCCACTCTCATAAAAAAAAAAAGAGAAAAGAAAAGAGCTCTCTCAAGAAATTTTCGGAAGGAATGGAGGTCTTACCTGAATTGGTTCAATGAATGAAAGATCATTTGTGAGTGACAAAGACGGATGATTACCAATTTTCTCATCTTCATGCACCCTTTGTTGAAAATAAACCTTTCATTTCCAAGCCCACCCTGAACCTACATTACAACCCTCACTAAAAGTCTCTTCAGATTAGGGCACTTGACTTAATGTAGGGTTTCAAATGCTTATGAATATCGCTCGAAGAAGTGCGATCAAGATCATTTTACCTCATTTCGCAGGGTTCCTGACTTGTAAGCCCGATGCAACTGATGAAAATTTTCATTTCATGGCCTGACGACTCACATGAGTCCCCCTTGAATAAGCCTTTGACTAAGCTTGAATTACGATCCTTATAAAAGACCTCATGGATTGGTTTGGTCATACTGATTGCGAGAATACCCAGACCCTTATCAAGCATGATGATGATAGTTCTGAGTGATTCTCTCACCCACATTAATGGTCGGCTCTCAAAAAGCCTTTTTCATGAGAGAGAGTGAAAAGTCCTTTCTGACTGAAATTCCTCATTCAACTTGATTAGAATTATCAAAAGGGTCAGATAGGCTTCCTTATTGACCAAATTCCCCAGTGGAGCTTTATAATGCAAGCAAAAACTCGCATATCATCATCATTTTGAGTTTATGCTTATCATCATCATTTTGAGAAAATGGACAGGTATGATACAGCCTAGCCATCATGCACTCATTGCTAAGAAAATCCAGGTAGGTTTTCTGATTCTAAAGTCAACCCTAGTCGTACTCCCGCTGATGCCTGCACTAACGATTTTTCAGGCGTAACACCATTTTGTATTCATACTAATTCGATTCAGATGATACATCACCTCTTGTCTTGATACGGTGAGACCTACTTGAGAAGGTCGCGAGAGATTATCTTACTGACTCATGCCGACCCGTTGAGGTGGTCGCAAGAGACATTTTACCGCATCATGGTGACCCCTTGAGAAGGTCCCAAGAGGCAACTCTCGTCTTGATACGGTGAGACCTTCCTGAGAAGGTTGCGAGAGATTATTTTTACCGACTCATACTGACCTGTTGAGGTGGTCGTAAGAGACAGTTTACCGACTCATGCTGACCTGTTGAGGTGGTCGCAAGAGACATTTTACCGTCTCATGTTGACCCATTGAAGAGGTCCCAAGAGGCATCTCTCGTCTTGATACGATGAGACCTGCTTGAGAAGGTCGCGAGAGATTATCTTACCAACTCATGCTGACCCGTTGAGAAGGTCGCAAGAGTTATCCTATCGACTCATGGTGACCTGTTGAGAGGGTCCCCAAGAGACAAAGATTTTGCGCCATTTCGCGTCAAAAAGAAATTTTTGGCAACAGAGGGGCTCGGTACCTTGAAACCCTGGCATCCACAAAGAGGAAGTCTGGAGATTAAGGGAACCATCAGCATATAAAGTATCTGGTAAAACATGTATTTTCATATGCGATCCGTGTGCAGGTTTCCCCAATGTGGCAATGAGAGAAATTCTGACACATATTATTTATGGCATTGCATGTCATGCATCATTCCCTTTTGCATCAGAAAATGGGATTTAAACTTAAAAAAAAAATCATCATCATCATTTGTAATTGCAAAATTTAGATTTCAATTTAGTCTTTGAGCGAAACCTCTGCGAGTTTCCACTCAAAGAGGGGCAGCTGTTGACACCTAAATTTTGATTTCTTATTTAATCATTTATTGCATAAAAATTAGGGACTAAACTTAGTCCCTAAAAAAAAAAATCAGTTTTCATATTCACTTAGATTAATTAAATCTTAGTTGCATTACATATTTGATCGGATCGGCGATGGATGCACTAGGCTTAATCAATCTGGTTAAGCTTAGTAAATCAAGAAATTAGACCTAACTCGAGAACCATTCGCAATATCTAGCTGGATGAAATTTGAAAAGAAATGAGAGGAGGTTAAGGTTCGCCAACGCTACTTGATGAAAATCTCGTAGATTAAGGCCAGCCAATCTTGCTTTAAATTGCAAAGTGTCGAAGATTGAGGTCTGTCATCGTTGCTTTGATTTGCAAATTTTGGAGATTAAGGAATCAGTTTTTTTTGTCATATATAGACATGCACGCAGATCAACATGGGTCCACTGGGGGAATCTTGGAGATTAAAAAGGCAACGTGAGAAGAGTAGAAGGGGAAGGAAGGAAATGAAAAGGAAAAAGAGAAAATGGATGCACCTATGGTGGGAATGAATCTGGCCATAGAAGGAAGAGATGTTCATGAAGCCTTGTGCGAAGGAAATCTTTCATGCACCAATTCACGGCCAATTCTCACCGGCAATTCTGACCTAAAATTCAGTAATTGACTCCATGTATCAAGACTTGCCAAAGGAAGAGCGAGCGATATTTACTATAAAGAGTAGGCTCCATTCACCGCTAGGACGTTTAGAAAAATTGAGAAAATCTCATGTTCAACCTTTCTTTTGGGGGGAAAAATTGAGAAATCTCACGGGGAGCTTTTCTTTTGGTGAGATTTTTTTTAGAGAAAAGAGAGAACAAGCGAGAGAGAAGCACACACTCGAGAAATCGACGTCACTTCTAAGAACCGAACGGAGGGATCTCTTGACGCGATCTCCTCAGCCAAAGCTTTCCGAAGATCAAACCGATATTCCTCGCAAATCAGCCATTGTACCACACAATTCTGGGTTTATCTTGCTGCCTTCCAGTCACGATTAATCTTGTTTGTCACTTGAACAGTTCACCAAGTGCATTCGCCGTTACAGTCCAAGCTGCAACCACCGACCAGTCAATTTGCAGTGCTGTCCAGCTTTGGTTCAAGGTGCATTATCCTTTGATTTTCCATTATTTAAGGATCTAATTCTGGTGCTACGTGTGATAGAGCTTCCGAGGCAATCCCTGGTGGTTTGTGCTTCAAAAAACGTAGATTTGGGGTGGAATTTGTCAAGCACGCTAGTAGAAATTTGGTCCGGAAAAGGTAAAATTTTCAATGCTTGATTGCTAATCCATGCTCGCTAACTTGGTAACGTGCATGTGCGTTCGTGAACATATTTTGATTTGCAATTAAAGTTGGAAAATTGGGAATAGCTTGATCTTTGATAAGCAATATCAGTTCTTTTTTTAAGAACCGAAGGTTTGATTTTGTGGAACAAATTTTTGGTGCAAGTTCAATTGACTCACGAGATTGATGGACACTATTTGGAATTGATGAACAAAATTGGAATTATTATTTTTCCTTATAGTAACAAGCTGTCCAGCAGATTTTTGGGTAAATTTGAAATTAAAAATTGGAGAAATTGTGAACCTTTGGCATATCCCTTCATAGTCGAGAATTCCATGTCAATTGTCTTTGAACTCACATGCATTTTTTTTGCAAGTGGAATATGATGTTCATGGTTTATCACTTTCGTTGGCCAAAAGTATGTTTCGTAGATGATTTCCACGATTGATGGTTTCTGCAGCATGTCGGTTTGAATGACACATCACCTTTAGTTGTTTAACTTCTTCATAATATGGATGAATTTTCGATTTACTGTGGAAAGACTTTTGCATCCCAATTATATCTTTAACCTACGGGTTCAGTTGGATGGCGTGCTTTGTTGGTCCATATCCGATTAGAGATAGAATTCGGAAGATTGAATTCATATATTTTTTTTAGAATTATCAAAAATAATTTTTCCGATACTCAATGATAATTTCTCAAATTAAACTTCGATCATTCTTTTAATGAGGAAATGTGGATCCTACTTTCATATACCCCTCTTGGATTCCGAATTCAAAGCTCAATTGACTCTTTTTATTTTATTTCTGTCGTGGTTGATGGTTTTGATTGTTTATAAAGTTTGCACAATCTTAAACAATCTTGCCCATAACACATGCTCTCAATTGTGCCTTGTCCCTCGGAAAACGTACATTAAAGGCAAAATATGACTTCGATCTCGAAGTACGATCGGGCCCGTACGTGTGAATTGGACATCAAATCCTCAATCTTGAGGAGCGGATTGCTAATTCCTGAATAGAATTTCAAGGTTTGCCCTATGTATATAGGGACGACGGTTAATCTATAATATATTCACTTGCTAACCCTAATCTCGGGGGATGTTGTGAATAAAATCGGATTTTCGGATTTCAAGGTGTTTTATGGGCAATATTGTTTATTTTTGTTAAATTTTCTGTGTTTTCATGCTTAGATAAATTCCTAAAAAAATCCCAAAAAATCCCATGCTTTTCTTAAGTTAAATTATATTTCTCTTGACTTTAGGGTGGCTTTTTCACTTCATTTTTCATAAATCCGAAAATACATAGAAAATACCAAAAAAAATGTCATTTGCATTGCCATATCGTATAATTTAGCTTGCATATCATTTTGCCACGTCATGCATATTTGCCACGTCATTATGTCATGTGATGCATTTTGCCACGTCATTATGCCATATCATGCATTTTGCCACGTCATGTATATTTACCACGTCATTATGCCATGTCATGCATTTTGCCACGTCATGCATGTTTGCCATGTCATTTTGCCACGTCATTTCACATGTCATATAGTTAAATTGCATTAGCATTGCTTTTAATAAAAGAAAATTCAAAAAAAAGATCAATTCATCAAACTAAGGACTTTTCATGAAAATTGGGTACCGAAAGGGCATTAATTTCTAATTAATGTAACCAAGTCACCGAACCCATTTTTCTCTGGTTCGTAGAGATAAAATAGTTCTCTCGCTATTTTATATAGGTTTCTAATCAACCTACCATAAACGATTAGTGGCGGCTCCAATTGAACATTTTTTATAAACAAACCTAAGTTGCGATTTGGTAGGACTTGGGAGGGTCCGAGTTAGGTTAGTTAATTTAATTGACCTAATAATCCATTAGCCTATTTTTTTTAGGTCGCGACACTTCAGTCTCAAAAGGATCATGCAGTATTCTATCGATGTGCTACTACTGGGTGTATCTTTCTAGTTTTATATGTGGATGATATTGTCTTGACAAGGGATGACGAGGATGGTATTGCTGAATTGAAAAGATATTTGTATACTCATTTTGAGACGAAGGACCTCGGCGATTTGAGATACTTTCTTGGGATCGAGGTGGCCCGGAAGAAAGAAAGTATCTCTTTGTCACAGCGTAAGTATGTTATGGATATCTTAACTGAATTTAACATGCAGCAATCTCGGCCTGCAGAGTCGCCTATGGAACCAGGATTAAAGCTTCTTCCTGATCAGGGTAACTTGTTTGAACATCTTGAAAGATACCGGCGTGTTGTTGGTAAACTAAACTATCTCACTACGATGACTAGGCCTGATCTTGCATATTCGGTTAGTGTGGTTAGTCAGTTTATGGCAACATCTAGACAACCGCATTGGGATGCTGTTTTGAGGATTCTAAGATATCTTCGAGGTAGTCCTGGCAAGGGAATTATTTTTGCTGCTCATGCTCATGCTCGCATGGAGTGTTATACTGATGTTGATTGGGCTGGTTGCCTTATTGATAGGCGGTCTATCTCTGGATATGCTTTGTATGTTGGGGGTAATTTAGTTTCTTGGAAGAGTAAGAAACAAGATATTGTAGTGAGGAGTAGTACTGAAGCAGAGTATCGAGCCATTGCTACAGCTACTGCAGAGATTATGTGGACTAGACATCTTCTGAATGAGATTGGATATAGATCGAGTGGTCCCACTTCGTTATGGTGTGATAGTAGTTCAGCAATTCACATTGCTTCAAATCCCGTCTTTCATGAAAGAACAAAACATATCGAGATTGATTGTCATTTTGTTCGACAAGAGATTACACGTGGTAGTCTCACTCTCTCACACATTCGCACTGGAGATCAGCTAGCAGATGTGTTTACTAAACCTTTAGCTGGGCAACGGGTTCGCTTTATATGTAACAAGCTAGGCATGGTCGATATCTATGCCTCAGCTTGAGGGAGGGTGTTATGAGTTATTTTATTAGTTATTTTATTATTCATTATCATGTGTGGAAATACCCATCGTATTACTATGTATCCTATTTATTATTATAAATATGAGAGCATGCTAACCTAGAGGGTTAGACGATTTATTCATATCATTCTCCTATTTTCTTCTTCTTCAGACATCTTAATCCTCTTGAATACGAAGTTTAGCCAGCAGTCCACATATTGTTAATAAACTCCAAGTCAATCATCTTCTATCCCACAAAATTGATTTGAGTCTTAATTTAGCTCCTTGAACTTATGTCAACGGTATGAATTCTTCCTCATGACTTAGCTTTCCAATCCATTTCGGCTTTCCTCTACCACTCAGGGGTTACTGAAATTGGGTTGTCACACTACCATACAAAGGTAAGATCCTTCCACTATGTTTTTCAATGTTTTGAATCGATTGGTAGGGGTGGTTTGCGTCGATTTGGCCATTTGAGCCCACAATTTGATAATTTCAATCTCGAAAAAAATTATAAAAATGATTCGCATTCATTCATTTTCATATCTAAAACTGAATATCTTTTAAAAATAGAATAATGTAGATAACTGCACATATAATACCTTTTTAGATTAGATCACATTTTAGGATAAAAATTGAATGTTTAAATAGGATCTCATGTTTAAAATAGTTCATCTTTAATAAATTAGGGTTTAGGTCAATTTAAACTCTAAAATATGTAAGATAAACATTGTTTTGACATAGTTCTATTTTAGGAAATAAATTCATTCGGAAAAAAGAAAGTCATCCTTGCCATTCATCTTTGCTATGTCATCCTTGTCATTCATCTTTGCCATGTCATCATGCATTACATGTCATATTTGCCATGTCATTTAGGATCATATGTTTAGGTTAAATTAATTCATCTATAGATTGTATCTTAGGGTTTATTTTAATTAAATTGCATGTCATTAGGAAATGCATGTATTCAACTAAATCAATTTCATATACTTGTTTAGAATAGTCTTGCATTCAATTTAATTCATTTGCATCTTAGATTAAATTCATTGCATTGCATATAGGTTAGTCTTTTTCCCTAAAAAAACATTGAAAAAATAAAAAAGGAAACAATGTTTTATGTGGTGCATGCTCCCTTGATTATATTGAATTCTGAATGTTCAATTGATTGATTGTGTACCCGCATGATAACTTTTATTAGTGACTTAGGTTAAAATCAATTAATGTTGCATTCTTAAATCATTTTTCATGAAATAAAATGATACCGAATGGCCGTTAGAGTAATCTAGCGTAATCAAATCCCCGAACTCTTAATCTCTGGTTCGTAGAAGTAATTTAATTCTCCCGCTAATTTACTTACATTTTCTAATTGACCTACAAAAAACGATTAGTGACGACTCCATTTTAAAATCATCACATGCTTATCAATTGAACATTAAGTTGCGATTTGGTATGGACTTGGGAGAGTCCGAGTTATATTAATTAAGTTAATTAAAGTAATTAACCTAATAATATAGTAGCTTGGATTTTTTTTTTTGAATTTTTAGGTTGCGACACGCAAGTTTTTTCGTTGCCAAAAGGCTAACGCAGCAAACTTTCCTCGACAAAATTTTGAAACCTTTGGGGACGAATTTCTCTTTTTCCTTAGACCATTTATTTTAGGGTTACTACCATGAAAAATCCTAAACTGGTACATCTGTCACAAATTTACCCCAAATTATTTTTTTGACCACAAAAAACCTTAAATTGGTACTTCTGTGATAAATTTGCCCCAAACTATTTTTTTTTACTAGAAAAAATCATAAACTGGTACTATTGACAAATTTACCATACACTAATTTTTTTGACCAATAAAAATCCCAAGCTGATACACCTGTGACAAATTTTCCTCCATTAAAATGGATTAATAACACGAAAAATTTTAAATTGATAAACATGTGATAAAAAGAGGATAAAAATCTTAAATTGGTACACGCGTGAACAACCATATGCTATCCAAATTAGCAATTTGTCGGTTAGAATTAATGAAAACTAGCAAAGGGTAAATTTGATACATGTGTACTTGTTTAGGGTAAATTTGTCACAAGCATACTAGTTTTGGATTTTTGGTGGTCAAAGAAATAATTTGTAGTAAATTTATCACAGTTGTACCTGTTTAGGATTTTCTGTGGTATTAACCATTTATTTTATGGCATATGTTTCCTAATTTGACTCAGGAAGTCATATAAGAACATATAGAAATAAAATTTTCAGCCATTACACATCAAAGCAAATAAGATGAGTGTCGGGGTTTTCTCTCCAGGATTTTTCTATGTGATTTAGTAAAACCGTGGGTTTGCTTTGCTTGTAATCTAGTGCTACGAAATACTTGAGCAATTGAACGATTGTAACTTTGTAATTATAATTATATTTAATGGATTTCTATGCGGGCGGCTCTCTTTGTGCATTGACAATAGATACTCAAACCGAACAACATAAATCTCTAGTAGTCTTTATCATCATTGTTGATTTCTCTGGTAATTCATTCTTCTTACAATGGACTTGAATTACAACATCAGTCAACTTTTGCGTTTATTTTTTCATAATATGATTACAATTGAGCAACTATAAGAGATGTGATAAAATTCAAACATAAATTTTTATGCTTATATAGTATATCGAATAATGAGATCACTATAACCTTATCTACATATAAAGTTGTAAATTTAGAAATCCAAACTTTCCGCCAAGGTTTCCCCAATATGCACCATTGAAATTCTGGCTACATGAATGACAGAAGGTAAAAGATGTTAACATGTTACCCATGTGACTTAAAGTGAAATGAAAAATAATGTCGTTTGGTTGGAAAATCATTTGATGGAATCTTGATGGTGGGTAAATGTGTAATATGGGTACAAGTTTGAGATTTTTGATGTGGTGGGAAAAAAATTGAGGTAAATGTATTATAACTGGCATAATTTGGGGCTTTTGACGACTATTTCTTTTTATTTTTTCCTCCTGCCATTGTAGACGCGTCTCACGACCAATCCCTACATATCATTTATTTGCTGAAGTCAATTAATATGAGCCACATGATAGCTGTTGATGTTACAACCACTGAGAGGCATTATAATTCTAATATATTTACCGCTACATTGAAAATGAATCCAATCCCTAAAAATCGCCACGAATATATGATGCAGTCTTCTCAGCTTGATTAACAGAATAAAAGGGTTAGATACGCTAATTTGGATGACGTGAGCATGATGAAATGTCCAGATCTTGTTACATGGATCATCGTTGACCGAACACCCCAAAGTTTAGTGGGATGAGTGCTGGGCCAACGTATTTATCCTTACAAAAGCATTTTGGTCAATAGGACGTAAACAATCATGTGAAAAACAGTAAATTACATTCCAATCAAGCTATTAGAACACACATGTACCGACAATTTTCCTGCTGCAAAAAGTTTTATAGGACAAAACATTGAGAGTGAGTCCTTGGCAAAAGGAATCTCTTATGACAATTTTTGTCCTTTGGTTTCGCATGACTTTTCTTGATGTAAACAATCATGCCATTTTTTTTTTTACATGATTTGGCGAAAAGTGGAATATCATAATCAGTGAACCAGTACTTCACTTACATAATCCTCTAAAAAACACAACTAATGAAATGTCCAAAATAAGAGGAAAAAAAAACAAAAATAGTCAAAAGCTATGAAAGGAAAAACACATCTCGTGTGATGCTGCAAGCATATTCCATTATCATCGTGGTGTTCAGCAAAACCAGTTCACCTCCTTCTCTTGTGGATGTGTTGGAGTTCTTCTTAAAGCCCTCTTCACACCGGGGTTCCATCGCCACAAAATGAGAAAAATCGGATAGAGCATCTCCTTCTTGCGGGAAACCGAGAAAAGTAGCCTCTGATCATCAATGACCTCTCCCGCTTCGACTCGGCCCGGAATAGGCTCTGTCTAGGATGATATCTGATAGGAATGAGTGCAGAGATCGGCCACCTAGAGGTCTCGCGGCATCGGCACGCGAATCGCACGTGAGCATGAGAAAGAAGAGGAGGATCAAGAAGGTGTTAAGAGCAATGACGAGAGATCTTTGGGACCTCATCCTTCTTCTCTTGTGACTAAGTCTTGATTTGTCAGGTATGGCTGGAGATACTATGTATGAGTAACGCAAGCTTATATATGCGTACAAGGGTTTCAAGAATCAAGAGGAGTTGGTGGCGTGTTCAAGAAAGGCACGCGAATTATCTTTGACTTCAGCTTCAAATTGCGGGCTCTATTGCCGGGTAAAGAAGGTTGCGATTCTGCTAGGGAGATGGAATTCAGAGACCCGACTTTGAATCCTCCAAACCATATTAAATTCCACAGTTTGACTGTTTGATAAATAGTATTAAACTGGAAAGGCGTTATTTGAATTTCAAGTGGAAAACCAAGATCGCCTTTACACCACTTTACGTACGCCATTTAACTTTGTTTCCATTTCTATAGTGGTAACGTCACTAACGTGGGTGCCGAGGTCAAACAGCGCAAGGCACATGGGCAACAAAAGTCAATGCAGCGGAATTGGGGAAAATTGTCCCCAAAATTTTAAGGGTGTGACAGTTTATTTTAGTCCTAAATCTTTAAATTGTGCCAATTTAATTCAAATTTCTTTGGCAATTTATCAATTAATTCTAAACATTTTAACAATTTGCCAACGTAATCCTTTCATACAATAAACCAAATAATAAATTTAGAAGTAAATTGTCAAAACTTCAAAAGATATCAATTGAAATGTTTAGGACAAAATTGGTACAAGTGAATTGTTTAGAACTGCATCGACCGCCATACAATACGTTTATGGCTTTGTTAGAGTAATTAGCTATTAAATCACGTTTTCATCTAATAGCTTAAGTTTTCTAATTAGTTGGCAGTGGTCTCATAAAATCTCACATGATATCAGAGTAGTAAGTCATGAGCAATCTTAGTGCTAGGCAAAAAGACTATACTAAGCATGAGGGGAAGTGTTAAGAGTAATTAAATTTTAGTCCATGCCTTCATCCAACGGTTTAAGATTTTAGAATAATTGGCATAATCACACTTACTTTTCAGACAATTAGTCCAGCGGAATAGTAAACAACGGGAATGGTAGTGATTTGGAGAATTATGACAACCTTAACGACGGTTCTTTCCACATGTCTGAAAGGTTCGACCGACGGAGGCCACACGCATGAATCGAGCTTCCGACAGATCGGACTTCGAATGCATCGACGAGAGGAAGTCAGCAGAATAATGCGTGCTTGAGTGGACCGCTGCGAGATAGGGCCGTTTGGTCAAATGGATGCATTGATATATTGACATTGACTGATTTTTGAGTTGATTGAGAATTTTTATTAGTTTCAGCTATTGAAAATGTGTGAAACCGTAACAGTATTCGAGCGAAAAATTTGAATGCGAGGCACGAACACAAAACATAAGATGAATTGTCTGTTGATGTTTAGAGTAAGAGAGAAACAATAATAGAGTATTTATGGTGGCTCACCCCAAACTAGGATTGTATAATATGTATTTTTTATAGGAGTGACTAATTACAATAAGAGTATAAATAAACACAATTACAGAAATATCCCTATATACATATAATTACGCATTAATACTCCATCTCAATTTAAAGTAGACGTAACAACTAAGAGATTGTATTTCAATATCGCATGACGTAGACTAGGTATCTCTTTTGTAAATATGTCTGCCAGCTGATCTACAGTAGGCACGTAGCGAACACGTAGACCACTGTAACTAACTCGCTCTCAAACAAAGTGAAACTCCAACTCAATGTGTTTGATGCAAGCATGAAACACAGGATTGAGAGAAATATATATGGCAAATGTTGTCACAATAAATAGTGAGAGGGGCAAAAAGTGGGACTTCAGGCTCACGAAGTAAATGCCGAATCCCGATGGTCTCAACAACATATTGAGCGACAGCACGATACTTAGCCACTGTACTAGAAGGAGCCACAATGGGTTGCTCCTGGGCACTCCATGAAACAAGATTGGTGCATAGAAATACACAAAAAACTGATGTAGAACGTCAAGTATCAGAGCATCCACCCCAGTCTGCATTCGCATAAGCTGTCAATGAAGGGGGAGCACACCGCTCAATGAGTAATCCATGGGTGGATGTGCCAGTTAAATACTGACATATATGCCTGACGGTTTGCGGATGAGGTAATCTGGGTTGATGCATGAATTGACTAACCAAGTTCACAATAAAACTATTATCAGGTCTAGTCATGGACAAATACTGTAAAACATCAACCATATTTTGATATAGGGCTGAAGAAGCGAGAAGCTCACCATCTCAACAGACAATAGAGTCTTTGATGCCAAGGAAGTAGATATACACTTTACCTTAACAGGGTTAAACTTGTGTAAAAGGCTATCAACATACGTAGATTGAGATAAAAACATACCGTTAAATCGATGATGAACCTTAATGCCAAGAAAATAGTGAAGTGGTCCAAGATTCATCATAGAAAATTCTTGCAAGAGTCGAGTAATTCAAGACCGTAATAAATGAGGAGTATTGGGGATAAGGATATCATTAACGTACAATAGGAGTTCCCCGAGAAGAAGCATAGATAAATAACGAGGGATCAGCCTTACTCTCCAAGAAACCTAATGATAATAAAAAACTGCTAAAGTGAAGAAACCATGCACGTGTTACTTGCTTTAATCCATTAATGGCTTTCTGAAGATGGCACATGTGATTCGGGTATTCAATATTAAAGAAATCGAGAGATTGACGCATATAAACTTCCTCACAAAGGATGACGTGCGAGAAGGCATTCTTAATATTAGGTTGACGTATGGCCCATCCCGATGAAATAGAAATAGAGAGAACAACTGGAATTGTATCGGATTTAGCAACTAGGCTAAAAGTCTCGTGAAAATCTAATCCTGCCTGTTGTTTAAATCCTTGTGCAACTAGAGCTTTGAAACGTTTGATAGTTCCATCAGATTTTTCCTTAAACTTAAAACCTATTTATAATCGACTAAATTCTTAGAAGGGTCAAGTGGTACAAGATCTCACGTGTGATTAGTGACCAAGGCATTAAACTCATCTACCATGACCGCTTTCTAACATGGGTCAAGAATGGCCTTAGAACAGCAAGTCGGTTTCTCTTCATGAAAAGAATTGGAGAGATTAAAAAAAATTGGATTTATAACTTCCAGAGTTAGCATGAGCCTGCATAGGATGAGTAGGAAGAGAAGATACAGAAGCAAAAGAGCTAGGTAGAGATATAGAGAGGATTTGTGAATCTGATGTATGAGGAATTTGGTCAAAAGCAAAGTTAGGTTAGGACATAGTGAGTGGGTTCGAAAAGAGGGGCAGTGGAGGTGAAAAAGAATTGGAACCAAATTGAATAGGTCGAGAGGAGGAGAGCAGTATATTAAGAGGTTGGGCTAGAGAAGTCGAGAGAGGCGAATGAGGAGCTTGATGCTTAAAGGAGGTAGAAGGAAAAATAGATTGATTGAAGGAAACAATAAGTGAAGGAATTGAATTGGAAGAATTATTTACGAAACTAAGAGTTAAAGGACTTTGTGAAAAGAAAAAAATTCTCCTCATCAAACCAAAGATGACAACTGATAAAAACATGATCACTTGATCGATTAAGACAACGATAGCCTTCGTGATTCAACGCATTCCCAAGAAATACACATCACATTGAATAAAGTGCAAGTTTATGGGAGACAAGAGATAGACGAGAAAGATAACAAGCACATCCAAAAATTCGAAAGAACGAATAATCAAACTGGAACCCAAACAAACAATGAAAAGGAGAAATATCCGATAAAATAGAAGTTGAAGTAAATTAATAGTGTAAACAGCAACAAGAAGAGCATCAACCCAATATGAAGGAGGCATAAGAGTATGGATTAATAAGGTTCATGACATTTGGACTAAATATCTAATTTTGCATTCTGAGAGAACATTTTGAGATGGGGTGTCTAGACATAATACCATTTTCACGTAGATATGTTTGGAACGAATTACTAGCATATTCATCTCCCCATCAGTTTGTAGGAATTTAATGTTGGCACTACATAGACTTTCGATAAAATAACGAAAGCGCTGAAAGTGGGTAGGCACTTCAGATTTATTTTTCATCGGAAAAGTCCAAATGAACTGAGGGTAGTCATCAATGAATAACACAAATTATTTAAAATCAGAATTGGATAAAATGAGACTCGTCCATATATCAGGATGACTTACCACTAAAGTAAAAGAAGCACGATGACTAACAGACTCAAAAGGCAATCAATGAGATTTGCCTACAAAACAGGGCTCATTACATGATACCGATCTAGAACTAGAATTGTAAACATGACTCAAAACTAGTTTATTTGGATGACCAAGGCGAGCATGCCAATGAGTGAGTGAAGCAAAAGAAGCCGCGATAGGATGCAAGTGAGACGACACCAAGAAAATAAAAATATGATAAAGACCATGAGAAGAATCAGCATGAAGGAAAACTTTCCCGGTTCATTTGTCATTCAAAGAAAAGGACGAACCATTAAAATCAATAGTACAATAATTTTTATGGCAAAGTTGAGTGACTGAAAGAAGATCATGAGCAAGATTAGGGTCACTAGTCAGTGTGCTGACGCTCCGCTGACAAGATACCACATTGTATCAGAGGTCTCACCAATCGAGAGAGCTGAGAAAGAGTTAAATAGGAAAGCAAGGTGTTGGGATTTCTTTTCTAATAGATTCGATAACACACCGCTTTACCATCTTCTGGTTTTGTACATGAATTTAAACTTGAGATAAATTTTAACAGTTCTATGCCTTGACTTGACCTTTTTATTATGTCATAATGCTCGTAAACCATGTTCGCTCTCCCAATGCCCCCACCGGCGTCCATTCCTTTGTAAGCGCTAATTGAGATCTATCAAAGCTCGAGCTTTGTTATCATCTCTGCTTGGTTCTTACTATTGCGATTTCCTTCATAACAACCTTGGTCTTCAACACGACAGCTTAGATAAAATGGTACTTGATATAGATATGCTTCGTTTACTCGCGATAAATCAGATTGAAAAGTAGATATTGCTAGAAAACATCCATATGGTATTTTGATGATTACAAGACCATCTCAAATTGTAACGTTTACCATGACAAGTGCAGGTGGTGAATTTAGTTAGCATCATCAATGATCCTACATCGTCATGAAAGACGAGAATCCTTGTTGTGACGGATGCGTGAACAAGTGCCAAGAGGGTACGTCATGGCAGCTTGGAAGAACCAGTCCATATGGTATTCTTGGAAGTCTTTGGTATTGGAGAAATGTGGTAAGTGGCTATTGCAACAGGTCTTTGGGTCAAGGTCATCACTGAAGATTGTGGCCAACTTACATGTAAGTAGCACTGATGATTGTGCGTGTACTTGTTGGTGTAGAGTAACATGACTAGCGTAACAATGGTGTGATATTTGATGACCAGCACACTGGTTGTTGATACTTCACAATAGAGTCATTTAATGCTCTGGATTCTACATATAAACGTGCAGAAAGACTGTTGAAATCTGACATTGTACACAGTACGGATGCACATTACTTTATCCATTATCGTTCCTTGCATGCATTTTAGAGGTGTACTATTTGATGTCCTGATAAAGACTGAAGCTGTACCACCTGATCTGCTAACCTGACACGTACGGGTCATCCCGAACCAGGACTAGTACTATTTTTTTTAGCATGGATCAGTACTATTGTTATTTTCCATGCGGATAAGGATGTCGAATGTACCTGTCATCTAGCTATATGTCCTTGAAGGCTACCTATACCACCTTAAAGAACCCTAACGACTAGTATGAAGCTCAGAGGTCTATATAAGAAGGAAGGGCAAGGAGCAAGTATGGCAAAGTGTGATGTCAAAGAAGTTGTTGAGAACTGAGTTAAAATCTAAAAAAGTGAGCAAAGAAATGTGAAGAAAACGAGTGAACCTGCTTAGAATCTCACAAATACTTTAGAGCTCCATATGTAACCAGCATCATTGCTTATTCTTTGCGTTTGTGAAATAGCCTGATATTCATACAAGTATAAGAGCAATGCTGGTGTCCTAATAGTGTGATCTATTATGGCATAGGAATGACACTTGCTAGTTATAATCTCGAGTGCTAATTACTAGTGGAATCCGGTCATTGTTGAAGTTGTTGGTCTGAGAATGGACATAGGCTTGCACATAAACCGAACAACTATACGTCTGTATGTGATTTTCATTGCCATTATTTTCTTTACTTAACAACATCACTCACATTGGTTCACTACACGTAACCATTCTGCAAAATTTTTTAAAGTCACCACTCAATCTATTCAATCCCCTTCTAAGTTGATTGTTAGCCTGCGTAGATACATCACCTCTTGGTTGACACAGTGGATAGGAGCGATTTTTTTTGCTCTAGCCCAAATATTTAAGAGGAACCCCTTGGTCATATTGTCTCCTTCACTATTAAGGTTAGTGTTAGGTACTCTGCCTCAATCGAAGAAAAGCCAAAACATTTCTATAAGGACGCTTTCCACTGCACGGAACGACATGGCAATGTAATCACGTACCCCGCCCTGGATTTGCTCTCATCCAAGTCACCATTGTGATTCGAATCCACATATTTTGTGGTCTCACCACTTTTTCCGTCTCTTTGGTACACTATACCAATGTTTCCTATGACCTAGAAATGTATGAGAATCAACTTTACAGCTTCTCAATGAACTTCACTAAGATGCTTCTTGTAACGGCTAACAATGCTTATAGCTTGTGAAATATCAAGCATAGTGCATACCATGGTGTACAAAGTAGTACCCACCAGAACGAAGGACATATGCACTTCCTTTTAGTTTGGTGATAACTTATAGAAAAGTTAAAAGTTTGCACATAAGGTGTATTCACGTATTTCAATAACTACATATTAATACATTTCTTTTGACACAAACACAAAACTCTCGCGGCCCCAGCACACAAGATCTCCATATCTAATTTGCGACACCTAAATCTTTCATCTCAAACGTAGCGTTTAACTACCACTTCAGCACATCAATATGAGACACACGCCTAGCATCTATAAACATATCATCAATATATAATTACAATTAAAATGAAGACTTTAGTTATGTATCAATGTTCCAAGTGAACAACTTCCATTTTGGATTTTATTCTCAAAGGAGAAGATTCTTCCTTTTATCAAATATCCACGGATCCAATCACAATCTTATAATAGGAAGAAGAGATCTTTTTCGATCAATCTAATTGCCCCTCATTCGTCCACCATCCAATTTCATAAAGTAAACATAAATGTCAAACTGACTTTTGGAATAATCCTAACTAGCCACAAGAGCATCAAAACGTTTATACCACTACCTTGAAGACTATTTCATCCCATACAAAGATATCTTAAAAAAGCAAACATGATTTTCCACCCGAAATAGCACATACACTTGGCTACCTCCTATAAATATGCTCTTTCAACTCACAGTAAAGAAACATGGTTTTCATATAGATTTATTCTAGCTCTAGATCCTTTACAACAACTCAATTAAATAATTATAGAATAAAAATATATCATAAAACAGAGTACACCTCGTTGTAGTCAATACCCAGTTGCACCAACAATATTTTTGCTCCTGGATACTTTGACCAGCTCTCGTGCCTAATTTCCTTGAAGTAATATAGGCCTACAAGATTTCTGAGAAAAAACCTACATTTTCCGGTTAGTGACTGTTGTCGCGACCCTCTCGAGGCTAACCCTTGCGCTCTCGAGGGCTAATGGGCTGTCCTGGTCTGATGTGACGCAGGCCTCTCCCAAGGTCCATTACCCAAATCGCAACTGTGTAATACGTGGTCGACCTTCGGTGTGGTCTAGTGACATGTGATACGTATACATGCCAAGGAGTCACCACCAATCGTTTCGTGGAGGGTACGATCGGAAAATCGAATAGTTGAGAGCACTCTATTCGATCATGCGGAAACCAGAGAAATGAGATCAGAGACTTTGTTACGCCAACTGTCAAAGTTGACGCCCTTTCGGCACCTAAGTTGAATGATTTATCTAACCCTAGGATTTCATGCAGGTGGATGAGGTACGAACCCTAAATTTAAGAGTTCATGCAGATATGAATGACTATCATAGCAAACACATCAGATAAAATGAGTGCGCAAATCAAGGATCCAATGCATGCGGATAAATCACATGAACACAGCGTGGCATCTTTAGTAAGGCCCTATTAGCCTAGAGAAAATGCTCATGAGTGTTTTCGATATGATTTACCCTTGAGGGGCAAAATCGTAATTTTGCAGAGTTTTGGGACAATTTGCCCTAAAAAGGGAAAATTCGTCATTTCATATGAAGTATGGAATCAAAAAGTGATGGGAATAGGATTGGCGATCAAACCAATGAATTTCCAGAATTTTTCTGGAATTTTAGAAGCGATTTACCCTTTGAGGGGTAAAATCGTCATTTCAGGCGAAGACGAGAAGTGAAAATCTCAAACATTAGGATTGGTCGACCACCTGACCCAAATCCTAATTCTGAGCAATTTTCAGGACTCGATTGGAATATGGATGACGATTTACCTTTTGAGGGGTAAAATCGTCATTTTTGGAAAAAAAAATGAGATTAGAAAAGAATTGGTCACCTAACTGACCCTAATCCTAATCTTGGCATTCTCGACCTATCTCGCATACAAAGCTGAGGCGATTTACCCATAAAGGGTAAAATCGTCAATTTCCAGAAGAACGGATAAGAAATCTCAAAAATAGGATTGACTAGTTGCCTATGGTCATTCCTCAATTTTTAGGAATTTATGGAATGTCTAGGAATTTTTCACAATTCTCCTACATTTTTTTGGGATTTTCTAGGATTTTGTAACATTTTTTTAGAATTTCTTGAATTTTTTCGATTTTTTTTTTAAAATCATTTTCCTAATTTTTTTTTATTAAAAATATGATTCGGACAGGGTTGACCCGGCCCAGACCCGAATCCGCGTGACCGACTCCTCCAAAACGGCGTCGTTCCGTATTTTTTATTTTTCTATTATTCGGATTTAATCTGACGGTTCCCATTGGACCACTTGGCTAGTCCACGGCCTCAGGATTGACTTACTAAAACCTACGGCTCAGATCAAAAGCCGACTACACCTCAACTGTTAGATCTGATTACTTATCGGACAGTTGCTAAGCCAACTCGTGGCACAACCTAGACCGTCCGATCATCTAACAGAAATATACTAACGACCTAGCCGACGTGGCCGCCACGTGGCATGCCACGTCAGCGCCACGTCATCACGCTGACCACTTTGACCGCCACTTCATCGACTCCTTCGTGGAATGCTTCTTCTCTTGTGATGAACAGCCGACAGCCTCCGGCGACGATCCAACAGTGAAAGTGCGATGGAATTTAACAAAACAAACACCAATCGATCCGTCTCGACATCGCGAATAACATATCTTTGAATCAAACGCGATTATCGACGAGAACTAGACTAATCAAGCTTTAACCAGTTCGGCCATGGCTACTCTAATAAGGTAACAGAGAGCATATCGAGCTAATTCCTTCAAAAATCACACCTATAGGAGTTCAGGATACTTACCTTCAGGTCCGATTGACCTGGTTTAGGCTAGCTTGAGCTAGGGGAGCTTCGACTGAATCGGCAATGGTGATGGGGAAATGCAAGGTTTGACTCTATTTCGATGCAATCAAAACATATAACCATGCTTAGTGATGTCTTAGAAGTGTTTCGTACACATCAATTGCAAGGATTGAGATCGAAATGAAGATCCACCATTGAAGGTCAGAAATGGAGCTCGAAGGTTGACTTACCGTTTCTCGAGATGAAAGGCAGCGCGGGTGGGTGCGATCGACTTTGTGGAGCTAAAGAAAGCTTTTCGAAGTGGAATTGCAACTCGATTCAGCCCGAATCGTCGTCACCGATCACTTGCAGGTCAAGCTCAAGTCCTCGACGACGGAGGTCGGAGGACGAGCTCTTTCCCTCGTTCTCTCTCCCACTCGATTTTGTTCTTCTCCCCTCCAACAGAATGAACTCCCTTTTTCCAAAAAATACCCGAATTTCAGTTATACCCCCTCCTTCAAAGATCGACCGTGTGGGGATATCTTGTGATGACCATTCGCACGAGCAATCACGTGCGAAATGGTCACCGGATACTGGTGAACGTCCGAGACGAATTGGTCATCAATTCTGGTCATCTGGTAATTCTAATTTCGCTCGAATTTCACCTGCATTTGGTTTTGTATTTGGCTCGAACATGGTCGATGGATATTTGACCTTCGACGGTGCGGCTCCGATAGGCCCAAGTCGTCGGACCTGTCTCAATCGACGAAGGGCACTTTGAGGATCAAAACCCATCGATCAATTTTATCAATCATGATTCATTGGAAGGCCAATTTCTCGACCAAAGCTCACCTGCCAAATCTACAATCGGTGCGAGAATATGAGGTTTGAAGATGGCACTGTAGCGGACCGGTTCGCCCGGTCAGAACCGGTCCGACTCTATTTTTGCAAAATTAACCAAATTTTGTGGGAAATTTTCGGAATTAAACCTTGGAATCAAACTTAGGACGTGAATATTATCCAAAAATGTATTTTTTCCCAAAAGTGCATGTCAATTTCTACAAAAACCTAAATTTATCCTTAATTGCAATTCAGGAAATTGTGAAATTGAAGGCTCAAATGATCAAATTGGACAAAACCACCTATGCCAATCAATTCAGAATGATGAAAAACATTGGGCAGTGACTTTGATTTGTAATGGTAGTCCTTGAATTGAAAGTAATTTCAATTACACCCAAATTGAAGGACTAAAATGCAATTAAGTATGAAATTTTGCCCAATTCACGCAATTGAGCAATTTGTGCAAATAATTGGGCTAAATTGCAAAGAGGGACAATTAGATTGAATGTCAACATCCTAAAAATGCCAAAATTACAAATTAAAAGACTCAATTGAAATTTTTTTTTACCAAATTCAATATATGTGAAACAAAGGAACACATAAAATTGAATTTGAATTCGGATTTTTTATGAGGTCACGAAGACAAATAATTTAAAAGAAAAATATTGACTATTTTTTTATATTTTTGTGACCTCGAATGCTATTTTTCTTGAATTTTCGGGTATTTTTCTATTTTCTAAAAATACTGAAAAATGGGAAAAAAATATGGATTATTATCATTTTTAGTAAAAAATGGTTCCTTGGGTTTGGCCAAGGCCACCAAAGTTGATTTATTTATTTTTTTGACTTTTTATGAATTTTTTTATGAATTTTCCAAAAATAAACTGAAAAAGACTAATCAAAATTTAGGTGTCAACAGTTGCCCTCTTTGAGAGGAATCTCGCGAGAGGTTTATCTCAAAGACAGGTGACACCTGAGTCCAGATTGACTCGACTGGGGAAGAGAAAAACGAATCTTGACACCCAATCTTTCTTGTCCTACTAGTTTATGCTTTTCTCATTCTGTTTCAGATAAGAGGAAGAGTAGAGGCCCACCTGCTACTTTACCTTTTGTTCACCTGCCTGATGCTCGTGCGGCATACGCGGTGTATGGCGGATTCAAGTGAATATCTAGGGACTCGTCTCTTGAGTATCCTAGGGTGGTTAAGCTCTAGCCTGTATGGTAGGCCAAACCAGTATGTGATTCCTATCTGACAGGAACCTAAGGATGACGCACCCGTTCTTTAGGGATTGTCAAAGGTTTCGATCCGTATTGTGGATCAAACCATGAATAGGACCCCTTTCTGTCAAGAACCTATAGATGACGCACCCGTTCTGTATGGATTATCGAAAGTCTCGATCCGTATGGTGGATCAAACCATAAATAGGACTCCTTTATGTTAGAATCCTATGGATGACGTACCCGTTCTTTAGGGTTTGTCGGAGAGTAGGCTTCCTATCCACCAGGAACCTAAAGGTGACGCACCCGTTCTTTAGGGTTTGTTGGAGAGTAGGCTTCCTACCCATCAGGAACCTAAAGGTGACGCACCCGTTCTTTAAGGTTTGTCGAAAACTAGGCTTCCTATCCACAAGGAACCTAAAGGTGACGCACCCGTTCTTTAGGGTTTGCCGAAAACTAAGCTGATCCTACACCTTGAGGAATGAACGATGGTCTATACAAAATGAGGTATACCTAATTCTTAAGTTTACCAAAGGAGCTATTCTGGGGTTTAGGGGTTACTTAGAACCTTATAGAAAGCTGGTTCTGAAGATTATCCTTTTGACATGTGAGGTGCCATTCTGGGATCTGGGGACTCCAAGTATCCTGCAGAAAGCTCAAACCTACAAAACATTTATAAAATTCATCTGGGATTTAGGGATTATCTAAAATCTCACAGAGAATTGAATTTGGGAATTCTTTTTCCAACATGTGAGGAGCCATTCTTGGATCTGGGAACTCCAGGTCTCCTGCAGAAAGCTCAAACCTATAAAACATTTATAAAATTCATCTGGGATTTAAGAATTACCTGAAATCTCGCAGAGAATTGATGTTTGGAAGCTCTTCATTATTGAGCAAGGTGTCCTTCTTTTACCTGGGGCTGCCATGAGTCTCATAGAAGTTTAAACTTGACAGTTCATTCCTCATTGAAAAGATATTAGTTATCTTGAAGCAATGACAGTTATAATGTAGGTAGAGCTTTACTTTGACTTATGTGATTATGCAAAATGACTTAGGATGCTAAAGATTATCCAAGACATCTTAAAGCATACAAAAATGATCAGAAATCCCTGTAAGGAAAATCCTAGATCAAACAATTTTAAGTTTCCAACAAAGCTCACTTTTAAGCATTCTATTGGAATATCTCCGTCAAAGAGGGCTTTTCACCGATTCTCTGACTTCGGTCTTTTATAAAGAAAGCACTCGAATTTCCTAATAACCTGTACTTGGGTTTTCGAGGCCATTCGCAGCGCATACATTTCGATCAGTTGGGAGGTCTTCACGGGACCGTAATGTTGGGCTTGGACATGGTTTCCAAGGGGAGACTCACTTTCTGAGTAGGTCCTTTGAATGAAAATTTTCTTCATTTGCTCCGGTTTTACAAGTCAAAAACCCTGCAAAATGAGAAAGAAATAATCTTGCCCGTTCCTCTTCGAGCTAAGGTACACATTAACCTAGGCGTCTTAGTCGGAAAAGACCGCGAAGGGTTGTAACGTTGGTAGGATTTGGGACCGAAAAAATACTTGTTTTTTGCCCGAAATCGCGGAGGATTTGACATTGGTGATCATTGCCGATCAGTCCTCTGTTCTATCCTTGATTGATAATTCTTTGAAAAACACCTTTAGTCTTCTTGCTACTACGTGTCTTGAGAATGGGTCTAATCTTTGAAAGACATTGCTTGCCGTTTCGGCAGTTGGCTACGATTCCATTTGAAGGGTAGCCTCTTGTTACACAATTCCTGAAGATTCCTTTTTTTTTAATCTCAGAATTTGTTGGGGGTTGAGGTATCCAGTAATCCTTCGGTGTCCCCGAGATTTTCCTTACGATTTTCCAGCATTTCGGTGAGGGTCAGCCTTGTTCTTGTTGGGCTTTTTGTCTCTTTTATAATGCATAAGGATTCGGTTTTTCCTCTTTTTCGATCCTGCCTTTTCCTTTTATTTTTATAGGAACTAGGATTTTTTACGATCATGTAAGGTATGTGACTTAAGTCTCATCCTGTCTTGAACATCTTACTTTGAATTCTTATGTAACTCCTACTTTTGAACTTCTCTGTCCACGAGTGCCTTTGCCATCTTTGCCTTGGTTTTGTGCAATGATCACCAATGGGGATACACGAAACGAATGTTTCACGCTCCGAACCCGGCGAGCACGCGAACATCACCCCAGGCCACTCTTATTTCTCACATTCCAGGATCCTTAGGTCCACTTCTTCCTCACAAGATTACATACAAATAGGCGAAATCAAGAAATCACCTCCATACAAAATCAATACAAGATGACTTGGGACAATAGTGGTACATTTCTACTTACTCACCAATTACAATTCTACTTCAAAGCGTGACGGATTCCTTAACGTCACAAAATATCATTTAACCAACCAACTACTACTTCCTCGAAATTTCCATCCTTGGCCAGCTGATGCTTCGTAGCTTAGAACCTTAAAAAAAAGGATCACACGACGGGGTGAGACTTACGTCTCATCGAGCTATCCTAATCCTACATTAAGCCATCCGTCCCACCGAACCAAAGCAATCACAGTAACATTCAATCTTAAAAAAAAATAGTGCATGGAAATTTCTCAAAGCATTGAATCATGCTAACACGAGAATTTCAATCAAGGCAAACATGATATCAAGTGATCAAGCTTCCGTACTGGCATCAGAAAAATTCATATCATCACAAAATTATAAGGTGGCTCCACTTCGCTTCACATTTCTAGAGAATAGCCCGCATTCAGATGCCTCAGGCTATCCCCATCAATAAACCCGCGTTCAGACGCATCAGATTTAACAGCTTATCACCAAGCTCATGTTGACATGTACAATTCTCATCCCGCGTTCAGACGCATCAGGATGGACTTTCATAACTCAACCCTGCGATTAGATTGCCTCAAGGTATATTTCATTTCCCAACCCCGCGATTAGATCGCCTCAGGGTGTGTCTCGTTTCTCAACCCCGCGATTAGATCGCCTCAGGGTGTATCTCATCATGTAGTCCCCGCGTCGTCTTAGGCGCACCAGGGTGTTTCTCATCAAGTAATCCTTGCGTCATCTTAGGCGCATCAGGGTGTTTCCATGGCTCAGCAGCCCACTTTCTCAACCAATTCCAATCAAGAACCATCACCACAAACATTTCACTACCGCTTCATCATGAGGAAATTTCAGTCACACGATCATAAATCAATTACTTGCCAAACAAACGTGCTTTGCCATAAAAACAATAATTCCGAAGTCGGATATCGTATCATTACATAGGCAAGTAAGGCACATCAACAAGCACGTCATCAAATTTTACTCATGAGAACACAATTCCATGGCAAACTAGCACCCACGGCTCATTCCCCATCAAGGCCGTTTGACTTTCAATCAATCATGCATAAAACATCAACCAATTCATCGATTTCCCAAGGAAATCCGTCCAGTGGCGTCCAAACGTCCTAATAAAGGGTTAGGGGTCACTCACCTCTTCATGCAACTAGCAAACTCCAATGACCATGCTCCTCCAAGGTCAGCAACTTTCAAGGTCGAACAGGGCATCCACGGCGCACATAGGAAAACCATATCACAGCTCAATCATTTCTCATTTTCTTTGTGCCAATACCTCAATAGCACATGCAACCCCTTATTCTCAGGTCTTCACAGCGCCAATTCAATGGCCCTAAGCATGACAATCGCCGCTCTATCAAGGTAAGTCATCATGAATATCATTCCACCCAACACTGCCTATTTAGGCTCCACGTTCAGCTTCATTCATAACTAAATTGACATTGACCCTTTGACCGTTTATGAAATCAACTTTTAGAACCTTAAAATTCAATGTCTTATGGACGCATGGGTGAAAACGGAGCTTAATTCGGATATCGGATGACATAGAACGACTCATTTCAAATTTGGTACGCGCCAAAGATAGATTATAAGGCATCTCACGTTTTTACTTCTATCAGCCCTTAATTTCACTTCTAACTTCGATTCCACCAATCGTACACCTCGTTAACATCTCAATTATCAATCTAGTATGCCTTAACGACGGAATAAAAACAAGGCGACACTCCCTTCAGCCCACCATAGAATCGGTTTGCACAGAAACATAACAGGGCAGAACCAGTTATGTGATTCTCTATGCCAACAGCCCACAAATCACCCCCTAAGCTTCAATTTAACACCAATTCCTCTTGACGACACCTTAATCTACAAGTTATAGAACCTCACCGTGAATTTCGAAGTCAATCCACGCCCCTAAGACTTCCGAGCAGCTCACTCTTTCTCAGTCCACCGACGGTCAGAATCTGCTCCCACAAAACTCCTCATTTCAACCATTGAAACTCATCCAAAGCTCAACCAATTCAGCAACCCTAACTCAACAACTCATATACTTCAAGTCAAGAGAGTCTCACCGAAAATTTGGAGGCAATTGAGCTCTTGAAGTGGGCGAACTCAAGCTCTCTCCAAAACTAGCCCGATTCTGACTACGTTCTGACCTTTGTCCACTCAATTCGACGTACTGAACGAAATACTGGGCCAAATCAAGCATATAATATGTTTCTGGAAAGGCAAGATGACACACTTTCTAATGGCGGTAGAATTACCTCAATCGGCCATCGAACGAGGAAGTTACGGCCGGAAAAGTGGAGGCATCGAAACTGGCAGCGAGCTGGGCGAACCAGAACAGTTTCTGTTCTTGAAGGAAACACAGGAACATGAAGGGGAAGGAGGGAGATGGCCACGAAATTCTCAGAAAATGAAGATGAAATTCAGCTCCATTCAACCTTGGTCAAGCTACTAGAAGAGTCCGATGTCATTAGGCAATTAATGTTAATCCCTCACTTGATGACACTTGTCCATATATGCATAACATCCAATTTTCACTTCCCAAATTGCCCTCACAATTTTTGGCAGTTCCAAGGGCTATAAATGACCAAAACACCCTCCTTACGTTGTTAAGACAAGGCTAACTCTCCAGGGGCAAAATGGTCTTTTCACACTTTTCGTCCGAAATTTCATTTCTCCGATATTTTTCACCCACGACTAGGTGACGTCCAATCCATATTATTTTTTACGATTCTTTATTTCCATTTCCAACTTCCGAGATCCCATTCCATGTCTCAAGTCGCTAGGGCGGAAATTTCAGAATGTCACAACTCTTCCCTCCTTAATGAAATTTCGTCCTCGAAATTCGCCATTTTCCTGTTGTCCAATCTCATGGGGGTACCTACGCCTCATCGTATCATCACTCTCCAAACTAATTCTTCTCAAATTGACATTCTCGATTATCTTTTCCGATACAAGACATCCTTCCTCAGGACTTGTTTCCTTTAGTCCTCATCATGTATTTACTTTTCTCTTTTCTCTCTCAACATTTCTAATCTCTGTTGGTGATACCCTGCGAGCATTCGGATCTTCTTTTTAATTTGTCTATTGATCCAAGGATAACACGTGCATCGCACTGCAACCCTGCTTTTAACACTCCCAGTCAGAAAGCTTTTCCAAAACATCACCTTAAATCCATGTTCTTTTCCTATCACGATCATCACCAAATCATCGCGAGAACGTACTCTTTGGTACCTCTATCCTTTGGCATAAGAACCCAATTCAAAAGTCCTTTCGTACCGTCAAAGATGCACAAATTTTATTAACTTACCCCCGATTGTCCACATCGCACCATAACCTTCTTGACTTTTCAGGCAAACTCATAATTGCGTCCTTAATAGCTCTCCCTCGATTACATTCGAGATCCTCCAATGATCAATTTAATCTGCCCACCTGCAACGGTTATGCTTTCCCTTCAATCCCCTTGAAGCAGTCAACATTTCCAACTTTTACAGTTCATACAGTTGCGAGATCTTCCCTTACACAAGCAACGCTCCCTTATCCATAAGTAATTTCATCTATCGGCGTTGCTTCTCATCAACTCTTCTCGGGAAAACTACTACTCGATATCTTTGGGATAGATATATACTTGAAGTCTTCTTCTGCTCAAACAATGTTTCCCAACTTTGTCGCGAGGACATCCACAAACCAACTCCAATCATGCTTTAAGCATTCCAATTCATATAGCCTTAACATTACGATGGACACGCAAGACCCACTTCCGGTTGCCTTGTTATGCTTCAGGTTTCATTCCGCGTCGTGTCAATACGACCCTCACAAGCTTTTCAACTCTCAACCGAAAACACCACAAACAACGTAGTTATCAACTTAACTCAAGTCTTCGAAAACTCTTTTTACCTTCATTTATCCATTCGCATTACGTCTCTTTCTTAGTCCATTTCACCATTGGAACCGCTTTTGTGGGGAAACTTCTACGATCCGTCTGTAATAATTCATCAATCTCAGGGAATCTCTACTTCCCGCAACTCACATCGACTCTAATCGATTCATCACTGATTTCACTTCCTGAGTGCTCTACAGGAATTTCACTTCCCAGAAACTTCACAGCTAAGGAATCTTACCTTATCTACTCCGCAACTCGTGCGCTCCACATTTAGCATATAGCGAGCACCTCCTTAGAATCCACAGGATGCTCTCAAAAGCTGTTCAGGTTTCTTATGACTCCTTGAATTAGTCTAATTATCGTCTCTCAAGACAGTAACGACCAATCCCATTATTCCTCGGATATTCAATTCGACTATTAACCAATTCATCACTAGCAGGTGTCGACTCATTCTTGCTATCCATGGTACCCTTCATATTAGGGCTCAAACCTCGGCCTTCTATTCTCAAGGGTCTCCACTAGGACCGAACAACATTGTGTCACTCTTTCTTCAAGAAGCATTAATCCCCTGACCTTTCAATTTCGCAACTCTCTACTGCGACCTTGTCTCAATTTCATCCATTCAACTTAACATCGACATTATTCTGGAATTCAACGTTGTATACATGACAATATCTCGAACTTCACATCCATGAATCATGCAAGTTCCGCCTCTTCTTTCTCAGTCTAGAAGCTCATTCTTAATACCAGGACAATTAAGATTTCCTCTTCCTTCCACACTAGAGTCTTTTACTCTATGAAGGAAACTAAACACTTTGGTGGCATTCTTTTACTTCGAATCCACCTTGTTCTTCCGATTTCTCAAGGTGCCGATCTTGAAGTCTGTGATAACGGCAGTAACTCCACTTCAGGATTCAAATTCCTCATATCCAACACTCTTCTTCAGTGACTTAGTCACCTCAAGTGACAAAATTCCAAGGGGTCGAGGTTCCTCCTTGGTCTCACAAATTCCCGTGTCGAATACTCAATTCGACGATCTCGAGTCACTTTGTAATTTCACTCTAAGCGCTCTTTTCGCTTGTTCCACCATTCACTAGGATTGTGACAGTCGGGACTATCAAGTCCAGTCACTTTTCCTTTCATCAACGACCATCTCATAGTCCAATCGCCCTTTAAGAGTGACACCCTACTCTTTAGGGGTGATAACTAGTAACGTCACCTCTCATGGTTCCGTTTCAATCTCAATCATTCTCATTTTAATCCACAATGTCAACAACTGGCACAACGCTTTCCTTAATTTTACCACAACGGAAGAAACTGAAGAAACAAATTGTCAATCCCTCATGACACGCCTTACACCAAGGTGATAGCCGTTTCTTGCAGGTGCAATTCACGTTCCATAGTGAACGTCCCTTTGCTCGTAATCCATGAGGTTGAGTTCTCTTATTCATAAGTCTTCCGATCCTTCTCTTCTTTTACTGAGTCCATTGCCATTTCTCAAAATCAAGTATAACAACCAGCCATAAGGCTTTCAAGTTCCAATCCACTCAGGGATTTACTTATCTTATTCAAGGAGTCCTTGACCACTCTCAATATACTTAGGAGACCGTGAGAACTCTGTCTCACATTAGTCGATCATCCTCTGATCCTTGCAAAACTATCAGGATCCAAACAACCCTTGCTCTCAAGCAAATCCAGGAAAGTACTTTCCGTCGAACAACTCAATAGAGGTAGTGCAGGCAGATATTATGCCTTCGAGGAACCCTTCCTCTAGTGACCTTTCACCAATTATTAACAGTCTCACAAGGCTTAAAAAACTATCGGGATCACTTTCTTTCTTCAGTGCACCAAAAACCCATAAGGTTTCCTCACAAAACCCTCAATTCACAAGAAGGCAGTTTCATGCTCATTTTCTCTATCGAACCTTACTCGACCTCAACCTCGTGGTCCACTTCACAAGCTAATCGAACTCTTGTGGTTTTTTTTTTCCACGTTCCCAATTTAGGAATGAGTAACCTCAGAGTCACATTCTCGTGACTTCCATCACTTAACTCAATAGCACTAGCATCAGTCGTTTCAAAGACTTAGTTGACAATGGCAGCTCTTTCTTGAGTTTGCCTTCCCATCTACTTTTCCCTTTTTTCATCCCAAAGTTCTCACGACCCATTCAGTTCTTGGGTCATACGTAATCAACAAAATCGAGCCATACTCTCTTCTCGTACTCATATTCCAATTGTTATCTTTACTCAATTCTCACGATCCCTTTTTTTTAGTTCTCGAATCTTCCATACCATATATATACTCAAGCCTAATGCTCTTCCACGACCATACTTTGGTCATTCAACTTCATCAGGTTCTCATGTCACTTGAACCACTATGATTCCCTCCAGGAATCAAAGACTTAGGTCATCTAAGCCTAGCAGTCTCAGGCTGCTCGTCTCATTAACTTTTACCATCAACCATCAGTGGTTTCCAAGTAATTCTCAACTACTTGAGTTGACAATGGCAGCTCTTTCTTGAGTTTGCCTTCCCATCTACTTTTCCCTTTTTTCATCCCAAAGTTCTCACGACCCATTCAGTTCTTGGGTCATACGTAATCAACAAAATCGAGCCATACTCTCTTCTCGTACTCATATTCCAATTGGTATCTTTACTCAATTCTCACGATCCTTTTTTTTTTAGTTCTCGAATCTTCCATACCATATATATACTCAAGCCCAATGCTCTTCCACGACCATACTTTGGTCATTCAACTTCATCAGGTTCTCATGTCACTTGAACCACTATGATTCCCTCTAGGAATCAAAGACTTAGGTCATCTAAGCCTAGCAGTCTCAAGCTGCTCCTCTCATTAACTTTTACCATCAACCATCAGTGGTTTCCAAGAAATTATCAACTAGTCGCTCGTTATACAAGACTTCCAATTCACTCTTAAGCAGCAACCACATAACAAGTCAGCCTCCACGAGGCAACTTTTCAATTAACAGCCATCACTAGGCAAGCCTCAACTTGGCTAAAACTCAACTAGGTCAGCACCAAGCAAATACTCAAGGCTTTACTTCTATAAGTCAATCTCTCATATTTTAAACATAAGGTATCTGCCATCCGTCACAACCACGACAAGCTTTCTCATCCCCAAAAGGCATCAGTTCAACGGGGTATAAACTCTCCACACGCCGCCTAATCTCTCATTTAGACCTTGGCCAAGCTAATCACATGATGCCAAATGTAAAACACGCCTAACAGGCTAATTATAACATTACTTTTATTTTTCAATCGACATCCACTGTCAACCACAAAGCTTTTCACCATGTCACTCATAAGCATCATTTCACATGTCATGTTACCTCTGAAAATTCACTTTTTAAACAAATCAATCACGTCCCGTACATCACTTAACCACAATCAGACTCAACCTGATACCTAGACTTTCTCTTTCAATTTATGGTATGGGTCATTCCTGCCTCCTTGATCTTAGAAGCCTGCCATGAGCCGCTCCTTGTCCGTACCTCTCTGTACCGGCGATCACTCCCCGCCCTCATTGGACCTGGTCGTTGCAGGTTGCCCCAAGTTATACATCTACGAAGGAAGCCCCGTTCCACACGTCCCATAACATGTTTCCTTACGATTTGTAGGTATCCCACCAGCTCGTCCCATACCAAGCGATGGTTTATCAAGTCTGACAGTGATAAGCTCATGCATGCACCCTCTTCAACTTTCGTTTCCATTCTACGAACACATACACCACACATTTATTCTCGCTACCCATCATGCCATGGTCGTTTCCCAATCAATTTCCACCCATAAAAGATTTATGATTCTCACAAGCGATCATCATCTCTTCTGAATCAATTTCCTTTATTCAATCATACACCTTAAGTTTAGTCACTAATCCAGTCAAATCCACATGCCTCTGATCGCAACTGGCCTTTAATCAAAATATTCTTAACCCACTTCCTCGCATACACATCATCTCATACCTTCCAAGGTTGTCCTTAGCAATCGATATCCGAAAGTCATCCATATAACTTGCAATTCAAGCTTGAATTTCACTAGTACCAATCGTCTCTTTATGACTCCTATTCCCAAATTGGGCCATCGACAAGCCATAATCGTAATCATATATTCCGATCGACCCTCCATTCATAAGCTATTCTCTAGCAACTTCAATCCCAAGCTTATGACCCTTCAACTCTTACCCATTTCCTTGTGAGCCTTATTCATAAAATCACTCATGATCATCAATCAAACTCACTCTAGAACCATTAGAGGGCATAAAAGTTCAAGCTTATCCCTAAAGGTCTCACTACCTAATTGTCCTCAAGTCATCACTCCTTATCACTCCAAGCCTTAATCACAATGGATCGAGCTGACCTTGCTCTGATACCACTTCAATGGGGATGTCACGCCCCGAACCCGGCGAGCACACGAACATCGCCCTAGGCCACTCTTATTTCTCACATTCCAGGATCCTTAGGCCCACTTCTTCCTCACAAGATTACATACAAATAGGCGAAAGCAAGAAATCACCTCCATACAAAATCAATACAAGATGACTTGGGACAATAATGGTACATTTCTACTTACTCACCAATTACAATTCTACTTCAAAGCGTGACAGATTCCTTAACGTCACAAAATATCATTTAACCAACCAACTACTACTTCCTCGAAATTTCCATCCTTGGCCAGCTGATGCTTCGTAGGTTAGAACCTGAAAAAAGGATCCCACGACGGGGTGAGACTTACGTCTTAGCGAGCTATCCTAATCCTAGATTAAGCCATCCGTCCCATCGAACCAAAGCAATCACAGTAACATTCAATCTTTAAATAAAACAGTGCATGGCAATTTCTCAAAGCATTGAATCATGCTAACTCGAGAATTTCAATCAAGGCAAACATGACATCAAGTGATCAAGCTTCCGTACTAGCATCAGAAAAATTCATATCATCACAAAATTATAAGGTGGTTCCACTTCGCTTCACATTTCTAGAGACTAGCGCGCGTTCAGACGCCTCAGGCTATCCCCATCAATAAACCCACGTTCAGACGCATCAGGTTTAACAGCTTATCACCAAGCTCATGTCGACATGTACAATTCTCATCCCGCGTTCAGACGCATCAGGATGGTCTTTCATAACTCAACCCCGCGATTAGATTGCCTTAGGGTATATTTCATTTCCCAACCCCGCAATTAGATCGCCTCAAGGTGTGTCTCGTTTCTCAACCCCACGATTAGATCGCCTCAGGCTGTATCTCATCATGCAGTCCCCGCGTCGTCTTAGGCGCATCAGGGTGTTTCTCATCAAGTAATCCACGCGTCATCTTAGGCGCATCGGGGTGTTTCCACTGCTCAGCAGCCCACTTTCTCAATCAATTCCAGTCAAGAACCATCACCACAAACATTTCACTACCGCTTCATCATGAGGAAATTTCAGTCACACGATCATAAATGAAATACTTGCCAAACAAACGTGCTTTGCCATAAAAACAACAAGTCCGAAGTCGGATATCGTATCATTACATAGGCAAGTAAGGCGCATCAACAAGCACGTCATCAAATTTTACTCATGAGAACACAATTCCATGGCAAACTAGCACCCACGACTCATTCTTCATCAAGGCCGTTTGACTTTCAATTAATCATGCATAAAACATCAACCAATTCATCGATTTCCCAAGGAAATCCATCCAGTCGCGTCCAAACGTCCTAATAAAAAGTTAGGGGTCACTCACCTCTTCATGCAACTAGCAAACTCCAATGACCATGCTCCTCCAAGGTCAGCAACTTTCAAGGTCGAACAGGGCATCCACGGCACACATAGGAAAACCATATCAAAGCTCAATCATTTCTCATTTTCTTTGTGCCAACACATCAATAGCACACGTAACCCCTTATTCTCAGGTCTTCACAGTGCCAATTCAATGGCCCTAAGTATGACAATCGCCGTTCTATCAAGGTAAGTCATAATGAATATCATTCCACCCAACATTGCCTATTTAGGCTCCACGTTCAGCTTCATTCGTAAATAAACTGACATTGACCCTTTGACCTTTTATGAAATAAACTTTTAGAATCTTAAACTTCAATGTCTTATGGACGCGTGGGCAAAAACGGAGCTCAATTTGGATATCGGATGACATAGAACGACTCATTTCAAATTTGGTGCGCGCCAAAGACAGATTATAAGGCATCTCACATTTTTACTTCTATCAGCCCTTAATTTCACTTCTAACTTCGATTCCACCAATCATAGACCTTGTTAACATCTCAATTATCAATCTAGTATGCCTTAATGACGGAATAAAAACAAGGCGACACTCCCCTCAGCCCACCATATAATCGGTTTGCTCAGAAACATAGCAGGGCAGAACCGGTTCTGTGATTCTCTATGCCAACAGCCCACAAATCACCCCTAAGCTTCAATTTAACACCAATTCCTCTTGACGACACCTTAATCTACAAGTTATAGAACCTCACTGTGAATTTTGAAGTCAATCCACGCCCCTAAGACTTCCGAGCAGCTCACTCTTCCTTAGTCCACCAACGGTCAGAATTTGCTCCAGAAAAACTCCTCATTTCAACCATTGAAACTCATCCAAGGCTCAACCAATTCAGCAACCCTAACTCAACTACTCATATACTTCAAGTCAAGAGAGTCTCACTAAAAATTTGGAGGCAATTGAGCTCTTGAAGTGGGCGAACTCAAGCTCTCACCAAAACTGGCCCGATTCTGACCACGTCCCGACCTTTGTCCACTCAATTCGACATACGGAACGAAATACTGTGCCAAATCAAGCCTATAATATGTTTCTGGAAAGGCAAGACAATAACCTTTCTAATGGCTGTGGAATTACCTCAATCGGCCATTGGACGAGGAAGTTACGGTCGGAAAAGTGGAGGAATCGAAACTGGCAGCGAGCTGGGCGAACCAGAACAGTTTCTGTTCTTGAAGGAAACACAGGAAAATGAAGGGGAAGGAGGGAGATGGCCACGAAATTATCAGAAAATGAAGATGAAATTCAACTCCATTCAACCTTGGTCAAGCTACTAGAAGAGTGAGATGTCATCGGGCAATTAATGTTAATCCCTCATTTGATGACACTTGTCCATATATGCATAATATCCAATTTTCACTTCCCAAATTGCCCTCACAATATTCGGCAGCTCCAAGGGCTATAAATGACCAAAACACCCTCCTCACATTGTTAAGACAATGCTAACTCTCCAGGGGAAAAATGGTCTTTTCACACATTTCGTCCGAAATTTCATTTTTCCAATATTTTTCACCCTCGACTAGGCGATGTCCAATCTATATTATTTGTTAAGATTCTTTATTTTCATTTCCAACTTCCGAGATCCCATTCCATGTCTCAAGTCGCTAGGGTGGAAATTTCAGAATGTCACAGAATGTGTAGGCTCAAATTGGCTACGCAATGGTATAAATGTGTAGAATAGAGAAATGAACATATCTTCCTCATCCTAAGGCGCCTGGATCAATGTATGTCAACACGCGAAGATTAATGTTAGTTCGAGCAAAAATATTTTTAACCATTTCACTGTTCATGCCATTGGACTGCTTCTTACGACCTCAATGTGGGGTGGTTCTTGACAGGGTTAAGAGAAAAGGGTTTGTCAATGATCACCTGTGGTGTTTATGGAGAAGAATGAATGCCTCCGTCATCCCTATCCATGTAATCGATGCGAATACCCCTTACATCCCCTAGTTCGGGCTCTTATATCCTTACACTTCTCTTATCTCTCTGGTGTGTATAGGACGTGTTTGGATTAGGTTTGGCTCTTATTTGAAGAAACATTCTTGCTAGATAGCCTAAACACCTCTGTTTTGGAAAAATCACTTCGTTTTCCTCTAGATATTTCACCCCACAGAGGATTTAATGATGCATCATGTATATTTCAACTATGCTTGGATAACCTCCAGTTCCAACAGGTGTGTAGTAAGTGTTATGAATTCATTTTTTGAAAGCATGATTCATTCCTAAGTTCGATCATATGAATGTTCATTTTTTCTGATTCTTTTTCTCTCATACGAGAGTGAGAAATTTTACAGTATTTCTTCGTTGATGTCTTCTGTCTTCATCAGGCATTCCTGTATAAAGAGAATAGAAATTCCTATGAGTGAAGGATATTGTAACACTTGATGGAACTGATACATATCACCTGGCTCTACGTGTCAGGGACCATTCTGCTCTTGGTTCCATTTGAACGAATCTAATTCCGAGTTCGTTTCTTGGAATCCTGCAAAACATAACACATGCCATATATGCATGGATGCATGATATGCTTATGTAATGACCGCTATGGCGACTTGGATTGTTTCGGAGAAAATCAAGTGATCAACATCTGATTTCATTTCAAGGATAATACTTTTTCACAGTATTTGAATTTACAGGATACTCAAATTCTTCTCCTTCAGAATTTACAAGAATTAATGCTCCTCCCGTGAGGACCTCTCAGATCTCCACCAATTTCGTCATCAACAACTTGGCTATCAATACTACCGTCGTACACAGTTTCCTGTTGTTCATCATCATTTTGTTCAACGTATAGAAAAATTTCATGACCATGAAGAGGTTGATAAACAATATCTCTTACCCCGTTATCATCAAACACATGTCTCACACCATTCCTAAGACTTTTACTAGGAGTTTGATAGTATAATTTTCCTACTTTGCACTGCCCCTGTTCAGCTATATCCTTCACAAGGTCTTTATATGACAGCCTACTGGCGTTCACGAGGACATAATCCATATTTCCCCCTACGTAATCGCATTTTTCCCCAAAAATAAACTTACCACTTGTCCAAACTTGAAATGCAGCTGCGGTGTCACCCATATTCAGACTGCAAAAAGTGTAAATTAATAATTTAAATAGCAATAACCACAAGATAAATAGACGGCAGCTTGAACAATAGGTCCCCCCAACAACGCCACTTTCGGTAACAATACGACAGACGACAACTTATAGCCGGGTCCCTACAACCATTTTCAGTTTCAATAAACAATTATACAAAACTTTATAACAATCGATCCCCATAACAGGGAAACTTTCACTAAATAATATTTTCGGCTAGTACCCAAAACGACAAACTTCAACTTCGCACAAAATCAAGCATTCACCTTTACACTCAAGTGGCAAACCCTACTTTGGCCTTTCGGTCAATGTCGTTGTCACACTTTTTGCACCCTGTAACCCAAAAGGACAACTATAAGATTTCACTCATTCTTCGTTATTGAACGAAAATAAGAAAAAAACTTACCTTTGAACTCTATTCATTGAGATTCGTCCATCTCAGAGATCATATTTCCTTGAAAGGAATCGATTGATGACGCATAGTAGGGTAATCGACGTAGCCTTCATTCAGCGACAGATCGATCCACAGTTCGCGCGTCTCAGTGAGAGAAAATGAGTGAGAGATGAAGATCGCCACTGATTTTGTCCTAATCTCTCTCCAAATCGATTTTGCCCTAATTTGCCTCATCCGTTGGAATATGTGGAAGAAAGAAACGACGTCGTTTTCTTTGGTACAAGTGGACACATTTTAACACGCTGGACTTCTTAGAATTTCTTTAATTTACACGTCCGATTTACAAATTTATTCCGCATTTCCACGTAGGATGACTCGCCGGACTTGGCACTCATATGAATACTTTTAACCGAAATTGTCATTCAAGTGAACGCTTTTTCAAAAAACTAGCACTCAAGTGAACGTCTTGAAAGTTATGAAACTTAAGTGAACACCGTATGAAAATTATGGCACTTGTACTGTACTTATGCCTATAATGGGCTACCAAAGCCTGCAAAACAATAAAAATTCCAAGAGCAAGAGTTATCACGGTGCTAGGCTGTCTCAGCATAAGATAGGATTGTGACTCGTCATCTCGGAAGCATCAAGGATCGGCATCCAGAAAGGCAGATGGTTTTTCGTTAATGCCGATTAGTCAAGACCACAGCCACATCGTCGTTACACGAATTGCAACCTCTCGTTTGGGTTTCTAGTGATGGAGATGAACATGGGAAGGATGAAGAGATGGGGAGCGGATTTCTTCTCCTTCTTTGTGCAGAATTGTGATGTTACTTTCTGTTCCCCCTTTAATAAGTGACTTTTGGCTTCATATGAATTTCTTCCACTGGGAGAATCTCTCTTCTTTTTGTCTTGTGGTGCCCATCAAGAAGAGTTCCTTCTCCTTTTCCTCCTTCAAAGCGTAAGCCTCCTTGAAAAATCAGGGAGAGAGAGCCTTTTTTATTTTTTCTACTGCCTTCCATATCCTCCTCTTGCCATGTGTTTTCAATGTGTGGCCTCCCTTTTGTGAAACCTAAGTGCTCTATTTAAAGTGCCAGTTAGGTTTCTTGTTCGCCAACCCTAATACTTGTGGGCTTATAGGCTTTATTCGAATAATTGGACAATTAATTACAGCCTTTTCAAATTTAATTGAGCGAAATGGGCTGAATTAAATTCAAGAATAGGTTTAAACCCCTTCAAATAAATTCGGCAACCCTCTATACCTTAGTCGAAAATCTCAATATAAGTCTAGTCCAGTCGCCTGTTAGATAGACCTCGGTTGACTTACCCAATGCAACCACATGTATTTGACTGAAAATAAATATGCAATGCATGAAGAATTATATATTTTTTTTCAAGAATCATGACTAAATCTCATTTTTATGTTTAAATGAATGATTTTCCTAAAAATCCAAAATTTAGGTGTCAACAATATATAAGGTGTATCTTTTAACCTAAAAAAAGCATAAAAGACCAAAAAAAAAACCCCCATAATGATATATTTTGGCTCCACAAGCTAACATTCTCCCACTTAAAGATAAATATATCTGATACACCACGCAACTTTACATCCATCCTTTTCAAAAACTAGCAACTAGAACTTGTGTCTCTAAGATACTCCTAATCAATTAACATGGAGTAATGCCAATAATAATAGCACAGAAAGTATGCTTCTCTTTGTCTACTACCTTGGTAAACATGTCAACTGGATTCTTTGAGCCATCAATCTTCTGTAACTCTGACTCGCTATCTTTCAATGCTGACCTGATGAAGAGATAACGCTTCTGATATGTCGAGTCCTTGAGTGTTAAGCTGCATTATTTGCTAAGTGTACTGCACTTTGACTATCACTCCACAAGGTACTCACTGGCTGCTTTCGATGTAGCTCCTCTAGGTAATCTTGTAACCACATGATTTCCTTAGAGGCTTCCTAGATCACCACGTACTCTGCTTCTATTGTTGATAGAGCCGCTATTTTCTATAGTTGAGATACCCAACTCACGGCTGTACCTGCAACTGTAAAGACAAATCTAGTGGCGCTCTTATCACTGTCTCGATCACTCGAGTGATCTGCATCCACATAGCCCTACAATTCTAGAGATATACCTCCATAAAAAGAAAGTAACTTGATGTACCTGCTAGATATCTCAATATCCATTTTACTGCATTCCAATGCTATTTGCCTGTGTTCTGCAAATATCAACTTACAACTTTCACTGCCTGTGCAATGTTTAGTCTCGTACTTACCATAGTATATATCAAACTTCCAACTGCTGACGCATACTGTACTATTTCCATTTCATCTTTCAAAACTTGAGTACTCGAACACATATCCTTGGAAAGTTTGAAGCGACCCGCTAGAGGAGTCGCAACCGGTTTTACCTTGTCTATGTTGAATATTTTCAACACCTTGTTCATATAGTCTTACTGCGACAACCATAATTTCTTATTTTTCCTGTCCCTGATGATTTTCATGCCTAAAATTTTCTTGATCTCTCCCAAGTCTTTCATAGCGAACTGCGATGCTAACATCTTCTTTATTTCTGCGATTCTCTTCATATTAAAACTAGCTACTAGCATGTCATCAACATATAAAGAGAGATATACAATATCACCATCGCTACACTTTCAAAAATAAACACAATGATCAGCCTCACAATGTGTAAATCCATTCTCTTCCATAAAACCATCAAATTTTAAGTACCATTTTCGCGGAGCTTGCGTTAGAATATCCATGTCGTCTTTTGCAGTCTTTGCTTTCGCGATGTGGTATCCTGTCTTTTTCGTCAAGCCTAGACGAATCGTACATAAAGCCTTTCGATCAAGAATTTTCCATCCTGATTCTGCTGTTGGATCTACGTCCGCGAGTTTAGGTTTCCAACCCTCAAGTGGTGCATAAAGATCTTTCTGATAAAGATAGTCCTCTATTTGGAGTTTCCACCATCCGAAATCCTACCCATCAAACTTATCGATTCTGATTTTATCTTTGCCATACCGTTTTCTTTCAAACAAATGTCATCAAAAAATACTCGATGTTCTCGATCAGCCAACCTGGCTTTGATACCAATTGATATGAATCACGCGCCAATTCCAGAAAAATAACCAAGCAAACAATCCACACTTGCAGAATATAATAATAAAAAATAGAATCAGAAGAATACACCAGAGAATTTGTTATCGAAATTCACCCAAACCTGGGCTACGTCTTCGTGTAGATGCACTCTACGAATTCACTAGTCCTCGAGAAAAGTAGGTATACAACTGACGATCTTCTCATAAGATCGATGAAAAAAAAAACAAAAACAAAAACACTCAAGAATGCCATCACGACATCTCTTTTTCTTTTTTTCTCTATGTTCACTACTTTGCGCTTTCTATCTACTCATTTCTTCTGACTGGCTATAACCTATATATCCATAATATATGACGTGTATCTTTTAACATAGAAAAAAAAAGCACAAAAGAAAAAAAAAACCCTCAATGATATATTTTGGCTTCACAAGCCAACAAGTTTTTATTCCCAAGAACTAAATTTGTTGTTTCTTCTGTTGTTAGTGCTTTGTAGGTTTAGAGAAGAAAAAGAGGAAGAAGAAGATGAAAACATAACGAGGGCACCTAGCTGGGTGACGGTGAGGTTCGACTGTCGCCGTTTGATAAAATTAAAAGATGTACAAGTGCAATAAGTTTAGGGTTTTTTTTGACAATTTTCCCAAAATTGCCTGTAGGATCAAGTATTTGGTTGGACACCCTTCTCTGTGAAGGTTCCTATGACTTTGTGAAATTTGACTCGTATGATTGTAGAATAAGATATTAGGCCCTGTATGGTTTAAATATGGGCCTATACATGTTAGAATATATATTCTAATTTGGATATATTCAATTGTGGGTTTTATTAATTATTTATGTAATTATTAATTGGTCTAATAAAGGTAAGATATATACAGTTTCTTAATTTAGTCGGATATGGGGTTGGATAGTATGGGCCGAGATAAACCTAATCTTTGATGATGGGATAGGTTTCATTCTCTATAAATAGAGCTCAAGTCCCTCATCTAAACCCCGATTTCCCATAACCTCACATAAGGAGCCGTCAGAAGCGACGCGTAAGGGGCCATCTCATTGAAGCCAGTGATAAAGGGAGTTCATAGAAGAGAAGCTCTTGAGCATCGGATCATCGCAATTTTGCATCAAGAACGATGGATCCAAAAACAGGTGCGTCAATTCTTTAACTCTATGGATGTGTAATTCGTGAATCTATACGTGATGATCTTGGGTCGCTGGATACGGATTAGAGTCGCAGCTTACATGTGGTATCAGAGCCTACGCGTATTAGGTCACGAATCGCGTTCTTGATAATTTTTGAAATTTTATTTTTCGGAAAAATCTAAAGATAATAATATATTCGACTTGCGTCCATTGGGATGAGATTACGATCATTGGGATGAGATTACGGTACTGGAGTTTTCGAACCAAGATTGGCAGTCCTCGCCTTTCGTTCAATAATAGCTTGCGCTATCCTCTTTCTCGTTTTTTTTATATATAGAAAATCTCTTTATCTAGTTATATAAACCAGATCAGGACAAAAAAAAAAAACAAAGAAAACGAAATGCAAAAGTGCATATTCTGACAAGTGGAAATATATCATCTCACCATGCGCGGGCGTTTACCCCATACAACCTTCATCGATCATTAAAAATAAAATCCCGTTATCTGTGTGGGAAAGTTCAAGAAACAAGATCTAGAGGCTTATTGCTCGTATGGAGGTGGCCTTGTAAAGCGCGGATGGTGAGCACCAAAAAGGAAATTATATTTTCAGCAAGTACAATTAAAGTTGTTCCTTCACTTGTGCGTGGAACTGGCTTGTTTGGTTTCGGAGAATTGGCCAATGCGGCCATGATAAAATTCGTGTGGAGGCTACACACCATAACATCCCCACGCAAGCTAGACTTGGGCCCGCATATGCACGGCACGTGCAGGCTGACGTCGCCTGACGTCACTCAAGCCCGGGTGACTCGACTCGACTTAGTGACCCGATCCAACTTGTGAACCCGACTCGATCAGTTGACTATTGACTCGGGCCTTCCGATCGAGATGGTCGTTGACCGTTTCGGTCGGATCGCATGACCTAGTTCGCTGGTCGGCTAAGGGGGTAACAGTTGGATTGAATAAACCAGTCAGATCGATTTTCAGTACCGGATGAGACCGAACACGTGCAATGTAGGCGTCACCGCGTGGGGATCATGCGTAGAGAGAAAAAGGCGCGCATGAGGGCACGTGACTGCTTCGATCGGCGAGTTTCAGGTATTTCTCTATGGTTTTATGAAATACATGTGCAAGCTTACATGAAAGTACCACATGCAGTTATGTGGAGCATGATTTATCGATTACATGTTTATGGTTTGACATGTATTGCTGACAGTATCAATGTAAATTAGCGGCGAGTAATTTTGTAGATGATTGCCCCTGATTTCTGAAATTATATGCATACGGTAGATGTGAAATATAAAGTTATATCCCAATTTCAGGTAAATTTAGTTGGGTTGTGACCGCCAAAGCGGTACACTTAGTTGAATTTAATAAAGATCAATTTACAAGTATTGAGATGTCTCATGTTCTAATGCGCAGTTATACTCCCAAAGGAGGTAGTTGCGTGTTTTTGCATGGAGGGTTACATGTACAGCATATGGTTGAGGATTGATTAGTCTAAGTGATGTCATACACCCAAATGTGGTGATTAACGAAGATTGAAATAAGTTCTCATGGCCGCTGCAATGTAGGAAGTATACAACTGCATGTCATGTTTTCTGCCCAAAGGTGATTATGTGATGATGTATGTATCTCTCAAGGTGAAATTTCACATCGTGCTGATTGAAAACATTGATTATTTTTATTTTGTCACTGTTTCTATGAACGGCAACTCTGTTAGAATTAAGACTTATTGAGAACAAAATGATGATTTTCTGTTTACGAAGAACTGGCAAATACTTGTATTACTCTTGTTAAGAAAGACCCGTAGTTCTCACTTTCATTGGTGAGAACTTTCAAGAGCATTATGTGCTTATTGGGTAAAGAGTGATCGGATTCGCTTATTTGATATGAAGCGGTCCACTAAAGAACACTTGAAAAGTGTTTTCTGCCAGTTAACTGCACTGCTAAGTAAGTAAAGGAAGCCTTAGAGGCTTTGAAATTATATCTCATTTATTATTAAGAGTAGAAAATATCTGCAATGACTCCTCAACATCAAGTGTAATTGTTCTATTGAGATTAAAGATTACGTCTTAAAGTTGATGAAATTGTATTTTGAACAGTTCTAAAATCATACTCATAAAGTATTATATTAATCCACCGGTCATTCTGATGATTTGGATCCATGAAAAGCATCCTTTGAAAAGGATGGTGATTGTTACTTCTTTTACAAGAAGAAAGTTCACATAAAGAAAGACTACAGTTAATACAAAGACTTGGTTATTTAAGTATGAGCATAAAGTAATGATTTTTTGGTATTGGTTTGTGAATTCATTCTATCTTAGGCTTCATCTGGTTATGTGATGGCTAAATAGTGGTGCGACATATTGTGTTGCGTTTACCATATAGGAATTCATAAACTGAAAGGTACCAAATCAGGTTGAATCAAGCTCATTATGGAAACAACTATAAAGTTGACGTTAAATTGATGGGAATGTCATTCCGGATTCTCGTTTTATTGTGACATTATGAAACATATTTTATGTACTCTTCTTAAAGACGGAATTTATTTTCCGTATCAAGTATGGACATGTGTAGTTACTCCTTTTTTAAGATTCAAATAAAATAATTACTATTTCTTTTAAAATAAAGTTGGTTACTACTCTATGTCCAATGAATTGTACAGATTATGTTTATCTCCCAATGAATTATACGTCACTTATACAACTGAAAAGTTGTTTACAAAATTTATCTGCCTAAGGAACAATCATGCGTATTATGGAATAAATTTCTTGGTCACATCAATAAAGAAAGAGTGAAAAGACAGATAAAGGCAAGCATTCTGCTTACTCTTAAAAGTGACCTAGACACATGCGTAGATTGAAGCAGATATAAGATAACTAAGATAAAAGGTGAAACTGTAGTCGATAGTTATGACCTATTGAAGGTCATTTATACTGGTATAAGTGGATTCTATATGGTAATATTATGTAGATTTTTTATCACATTTAAATGATGATTTTTCCTTATATGTTTTTCATACTTGGTTAAAGAAAATGTTTATTTCCGTGACAAGTTCAACATATTTCTGACTATAGTCGATAATTTTATTATAAAAAAAATGTCAGTTTTGACTAAGGTGGTGAGTATCATGGTTGACATGGCAATGCTGGATAACTTAAAGAGCCATTTGCCAAATATTTGAGAGGATTCTGGGTTGGGATTTTGTGCCCGATTCTCCTCAATAGAAAGGTGTGGCCGAAAGGCAAAATCACACTATACGGATATGATAAAGAGTATGATCTGTAAAATCAATTTATATATTTTTTCTGTGGGGTAAAACTTTGAAAATGACCCATTATATTTCTATCGAAATATTTCATTGACTTCAATGTCTCTACTATTTAAGATATTATCTGTTTGCCATACTACCATATAAAATCCATATCAGTAAAGTTAAGAGTGTTCATGATCATGGATGGCTTTGTGTCTTCTGATACAGTTACTGGCATGGTTCGGTGCTTGAGACTTTATGGGATCGGATTGACTATTGGGAATTGTCTATAGACCAATATAAAGATGCGCATATACAGTACAGTTACAATTAATTTCGCCCAAGTGGGAGAATGTTAGAATATATATTCTAATTTAGATATATTCAATTGTAGGCTTTATTAATTATTTCTGTAATTATTAATTGGTCTAATAAAGGTAAGATATATACAATTTCCTAATTTAGTCGGATATGGGGCTGGATCCTATGGGCCGAGATAAACCTAATCTTTGATGAGGGGATATGTTTAATTCTCTATAAATAGAGCTCAAGTCCCTCCTCTAAACCCTGATGTCCACATAACCTCACATAAGGAGCCGTCAGAAGCGACGCGTGAGGGGCCGTCTCATTGAAGCCAGTGATAAAGGTGGTTCATAGAGGAGAAACTCTTGAGCATCGGATCATCGCAATTCCGCATCAAGAACGATGGATCCGAAAACAGGTGCGTCAATTCTTTAACTCTATGGATGTGTGATTCGTGAATCTATACGTGATGATCTTGGGTCGCTGCATACGGATTAGAATCGCAGCTTACAATACAGACTTAAATAAACTATGAAAAATCTTTGAAATTAGTTTTGTTATCATCTAAATCTTTTAGGGAAATTTTTATTATTGAATTATTAAGAATGTTCCATAAACGAAACTGATCAACATGAAAATATCTCGTCTTATTTTATCCTTTTAAGCCTTTTTTTTTGTCAACATATGAGCGCAACATATACTACAAACTCTTATTGCACATACTTATTTCTTAAACGGAGGTATTTGAGATTTGATTATCTATTCATCCTTCGAGAGCTCCACCGGTAAGTCGAGATCTGTTTTATAGTCCATCCAGAGTTCGTCAACCGTCTTGCCGAGCACCGTAGGGAAAAATTCATCGCTGTAATCACCCTGCATCAACTTATTAAGCTCGGCGACAAAACCATTCTTGAGGCTGTTGCAATAGTCGAGAAAATAAGCCGTGACCGCGTAACCCTCGTCCCAGCGTGAACCCGAGCCCCTCTGAGTCCATTCCATAGGGGCGAACCCGGCCCTAAGCCTCACGTAATCAGCGATGCCGTTGATGAGGCCGCGGGGGGCCTTCCCGTTCCCGTACTGTTGCCACACGTGGGTCATCTCATGGAACAAGATTCCTGAGAGCTCCATCCTTGCGTCGCCGGGATACTTCTGGATGTAGTCGGCATTGATGAAGATGGTGTCGTTGGAAGTCCTCGAGACCAGCGCGCGTTGGGATGGATGGAAGCCGCGGACGACCAGCATCACTCGGTCGTGGTCCTTCCTCTCGCTGATTGACTCATTGAAGGTCAGCCAAATGAAGCTCGAGGCGGCTTTCATGAGCTGCCTAGTGTAGAAGGATCCGATTTCAGTCCTGAACCGGTTGCATCCGGTTATGTAGGCGGTCCGGTCGACGACTTGGTACTTCACTGCATGAATCGGGGTGAAAGCGGCTAGGAAAAGGAGGGTGACACCCAAGAAATAAGCGGGCGACATTTTTCGCTTTGCGAGCTTAATATTTAAGAACCAGTCTATTTATAATAGGTTCCTGAACCAAGGGTCATGCTGAAGAATTACATAGATGGAAACGATAAAAAAAAAAAAAGAACATCAAATTCTAAGATACCTACGAGGCTCCCAAAGTTGTTGGTCGCCTAAATGTCTGTAAGATTCATGCAAAAGAGGTTGTCCTTTGTTGGCTTTGTATTTCTCAGCTCCATATTCTGACATTCGGAATCTAGAGGCGACCATTTTCCCCAATGGAATGGGTAGGTCGGCGCTCGCTGCTGCCTGGATATTGCTTATGAAGCTTTTCACTATAGCAGGATACTTAAAAAGTTGAATTATTATTATTTTTAAAAATTTTACAAGTAAAGTCCCTACACGAAAAAGATGACATAAAGTGGATTTGGTCTTAAATGACGCCATGAAATGACCAATCTAGTCTCAAATAAGACACAAGCACATGGATCAACCAAATACTACGGAAAGCACTGGTTCAAATTTTTTATTTTCTTCTTTTTCCCCCCTCATTCTGCCATTCTCACTTCTTTGTCATATCGGGTTTGCTCCAACTGAGTCTCCGTCCGATGACATTATTTTGGCAATCAAAGCAGCATGCTCAAGAAAAAACAAATAAATAAAAAATAGTACCATTGTTATAGGTTTAAGTGAATCGATAGAGGATTTCCAAAGCGATCAGTTGTTGGGGGCAAATTATGCAATTTAAAAGGAGGTGAATAGGTTGTTTGAGAGCTATAAAGAGCTTTTAAGGATTATACCAATAAATCTTCACTAGTAGTGGAACTAAATTTAAGATACTGTTGTGGAAAACACTTAGAGATGCACGAATTCATGCATGAAATAAAGAAGGGTGAAAGTAAAATAAAACATGTACGAGACATGATATAAGTGAAAAACCCAAAACAGGAAAAACCATGGGGAGAGGAAGGGTTTCACTATCTTCAAAAAATCAAGTATCAGATTACAATTCACAGTTCTAAAGATCTCACAACAAGAAGTGAAGAACAAAGCAAAAGATGCAGAAGCGAAAGCAAGCATTACTTCACTTAAAAAAATCCTAAGATAAAATGCATGGTCCAAAATAAGATTATCTCTAATTTGAACCTTATCTAACTTAAACCTTATATGTAATTTGAAAGTCAAAACTCCACAAATCTCCACCCTGACTTCCAATGTCCAGAAGAGCCTTTTACCAAACGCTACATGACCTCTCTCTCTTACTACCAAGAACGACCACATAAGGCCACCCACCAAATGACAGAATCAATGATGCATACCCCTAAGCCTATGTGAGTGTACTCAATATAGGAAACATGGGATGAAACGCCACCAACTTCGTCTAGCAGAAGGAGAAAATGCCAACCAAGTCCAAACAATGCTTGAACTTGGTCAAAGGAATTGGTTTGGTCAAAATACCTACCGAATAATTTACTTTAGGCATTTTCTTCACTACAACCACATAACGCACAAGTGATAACGATTGTTGAATGTTTGTTCTCTGTTGATACATCTTGTTCTTGGTCAACTGGATCACATGGTTATTGCAAAAGATAATGGAGGCTCCCTTAGGCGTCGCCACAAGTTCTGTAAATAAACACTTTAATCAAAAAGCTTCCTATGCTACTTCCGTCGTTGCCATGTACTCTGCTTCAGCTGTAGATAAAGGAACTGTGTCGTGCAAAGTTGCTCTTCAACTAATGCGGAACTACTATGCGTAAAAACAAAACTTGTCAAATATATCTTTTTGTCGAGATCATCTTCATAGTTAGAATCAATGAAGCCAACAACCCAATGCCCTATATCACAACCTCTATTAAAGACCAAACCAGCATCTAAGGTACATCGGATATAACGAAGAATCTACTTCACTGCTTGTCAATGAGCTTTACTCGGTTGTGCCATGTACTTACTCACAAGGCTAACTGCCTGGGAAATATATGGACTAGTGCAAACCATAGCAAACATAAGACTATCCTCGGCACTAGAATATGGAATTCGAGACATCTCATCTTCATCTTCTTTGGTTTTAGGTTACAAAGAAGTAAAAAATGTAAAATGGGATGCCAAAAGAGTACTTACCAGTGTTGTGGAAATTCTCCTATATTTTGATTCTGACAAAACTATCAAAAGAATTGTATAATGTTTTATGATGCAGAAAGAATGAGTAAGCAGCAGGTTGTGTGGATCTAATTCTGTCACGAGGACCAAGTATCAGATGGAGTGCTTCTGGACCAAGTGTCAGAAGGAGTGCTTTTGGACCAAGTGTCAGATGGAGTGCTTCTGGACGAAGGATCAGATTGAGTGCTTCTAGACCAAGGGTCAGATGGAAGTGCCTCTGACGAGGTCAGATGGAAGTGCCTCTGACGAGGTCAGATGGAAGTGCCTCTGACGAGGTCAAATGGAAGTGCCTCTAACGAGGTCAGATGGAAGTGCCTCTGACGAGGTTAGATGGAAGTACTTCTGACGAGGTCAAATTGAAGTGCTTCTGACCAGGACAGATGAAGTGCATCTGAAGACTGTCAGATGGAGCTGCTTCTGAGGGTCAGGTTCAACATGATCCTCCATTTTGTGCAATTACCTATATACAGTGACAGATAGACCTTATCAAATCTCCGAATTACCATTCCACGATAACTAATTTAATTCAGGAAATTCTTTATGAAGACGAAACTTGAAATTAGTCAGTTTCTGCATCTCCAAAACATGAAGACCCACGTATGGCAGGTTTCTGATCAAGGCAAGGTTCCTTATGGAAATTTGTGATATTTGATTGACATACTATCCCTTCCAAATAATCAAGGGATTTTCTACAATTGATTATTACCTTCCAAGAATATCTCTTCGAGAACCAATACGAATTTACTACACTTATGGAAACTGGAGATTTAGTTGTATGGACGACTAAATCAGAATGGTTCAATATCTTCTTCAACGGTTCTCATATCTTCTAAGATACAGTCTCGTCCAATCACGATTGATGACATCCAATCAAGGATTGAAGAGCGATCTCTTGGCCAAGCATCCAACGGCTAGTTTGGAGGCAGGGGAGTATAAAAGAAGAACAATGGCGATCTGAGAAGAAGAAGTAGAACAACAATCCAAAAAGTGCAAGCGTGATTCGAATTGTACCCAAAATCATTCTGAGTACTCAAAATCTCATTCATTGTGAGAATCTATAAGAGAGAGAAACCAAGTGGTTGAGTGATTGTAATTCTTTTGATTCTTCATATTAAAATCCAGCCGATCGGCTGTCATCGTGGGAGAGTGGACGTAGGCTTGACAAGCCGAACCACTATAAACTCAGCGTACTCTCTTCTCTTCCCTACTCTATTGCTGCGTTTGAATTGTGTACTATCTCCTGCTAATTGCATATTGAAATTTTCATTAATTCCGCAAGAAATTTCAATTTAGTTGTCGATTCACTTATTCACCCCTCCTCTAGGTGATAGTGCTAGATCCAACAATTGGTATCAGAGTAGGTTGCTCATATTTACGAAGTGTTTATTAACTTCAGAGCTAACGATCCACTATGTCTAGCAATCACTCTTCAGGAGCAGACGATTCGCACTTTGCCAATAAGCCACCATACTTTGATGGGAAGGAATACAATATGTGGAGCAACAAGATAAAATTGTTCTTTAAGGCGTATGATGATTTGATGTGGGATGTTGTAACAAATGGTATTGTACCAAATGCTGCTGCAAGTACAACATCTGGAGACATCTGGAAATGAAGCAAATCTCATCACGACCATGACTGAGACTGAAAAAGCCAAAAGACGAAGCTTGGATTCCAAAGCTGTCAATGCATTATTTTGTGCTTTATCAACTCCTCTATATAACCGTGTTTCAAAGGAAGAATCTGCTAAAGAAATATGGGATATGCTTCATATCACCTTTCAAGGAACAAATAGAGTGAAGCAAACAAAACTCAGCATTTTACTGAGTGAGTATGAAGCATTTCAAATGAAATCTGACGAATCTATTGCTGACATGATAGACAGATTTCAAAGTCTAGCAAGTGGACTTGCAAGACAAGGTGCACCAGTTGCTGAGGCGATGCAAGTGAGAAAGATACTAAGGGGACTCATAGACGAATGGAACTACGTCAAACCTTCCATACAAGAATGTCAAACAATTAGACAACTTTCGGTGGATGAGCTAGTTGGGACACTACAATCCTATGAAACAGAACGAGCGAGCAAAAGAGAAGATCAAAAAGCTAAGAAATCAATTGCATTGAAAACTGAAATTGCTCAATGTTTGACTGACACATATGATGAAGATGAAGATGATGCAGAACTTGCACTTATGGTGAAGAAATTTAGAAAAATGGCTCGAAAAGCCAGAAACTTCAAAGGAAAGAAACCTTTGAAGAAAATTGATCAAAAATTCTCTCAAAATCAGTCGCAAGAAAGCAAAGATGTAATATGCTTTCACTGCAAGAATGCAGGACATATCAAGCCGAATTGTCCAACGTTAAAGAGGGACAAGCTCAAGTACGAGAAGTACAAGAAGGCTTTAAAGGCAGAAACTTTGAGTGATTCTGATTAAAGTAAAGACTACGCAAACATTTATTTGATGGCAAATTCAGACTCGGAATCAGATTTAAGCTCAGATTCAGAAACTGAGGTAAGTCCATCTAATTTCCCTGATGAAGTTACGGAGTATATTGATGAGCTTTGCAAAAGTTACAAAGAAACTCTTGAAAAAGTTTCTATTTTGAAAAAGGAAAACTCTTCTTTAAAACAGCAGAATATCTCTCAAAAAGAAAAAAATTGAGTTTTTACAACACGAATTTCATCAGTTGAAAGAAAGCCATGATCTCATTTCAAAAGAGAATGATTCTCTTAAAGAGAAAATTGACGAAACTTCAAAAAGGTTTTCACGAAGTTCAAAGACTTCGGACAATATTATCTCTAAACAAATACCTTTTAATGATAGATCTGGTTTGGATTTTAAACAGGGAAGTATTCTCAAAACAATTTTTCTAAAACAAATTTTTACAAACCTACTATTACTGTTTATAGAAAGCATTTTTACAAACAGTTTACAAAATCTCACATACATCAACCTTGTATAAATTGTGGTGATTTTAGCCACACTAAAGACTCTTGCAAGAAAATCTGGAGACATGTTAAAAGGTCAAATTTTACTAACACAGAAGGACCCAAGAAAGCATGGGTACCAAAGAAACAATGAGCTGTCATTTCTTGCAGGTACCAAAGAAAAAGAAAAACAAGTGGTTTCTTGATAGCGGATGCTCAAGTCACATGACTGGAAATCCATATGTATTTATATCTCTTTCAAAATGTGATGGTAGAAGCGTGTCATTTGGAGGAAAGAACAAAGGAAAGGTCATTGGAAAAGGCAATGTCAGGATTGGAAATCTGACGATTAAAGATGTATCTCTTGTCAAAGGACTGAACTACAACTTGATATCTGTAAGTCAACTCTGTGACTCTGGTAATGAAATATGCTTTCAAGACCTAAAATGCACAGGTGTGAGCAAGGACAAGAAGCAATCATTCACGGGTCAAAGGCATGGAAACATTTATCTCCTAGATATTGATTCTGACCCTGAAAATGCAAAATGTCTTATTTCTGTTAAGGATGAATCTGATCTTTGGCACAGAAAGTTAGGTCATATTAGTGTAAAGCATATGCCAAAGCTTTCCAAAAAGGAACTTGTTCGAGGGTTACCTCAAACGAAGTTTGAAAAAGGAGGACTATGTCATGCTTGTACACTAGGTAAGCAGGTAAGAAGTTCTTTTAAGTCTGTAAATCATATTTCCTCTAAGCAATGCTTGCAGTTGCTTCATATAGATATTTTTGGACCAAACAGAATCTTAAGCCTTGGAGGTAAGAAATATTGTCTTGTCATTGTTGATGATTTCTCTAGATTTACATGGGTGTTGTTTCTTGCTCACAAAAGTGAGGCTTTTACATCTTTTCCAAAATTGGCAGAAAGAATTCAAAATGAAAAAGGATGCACCATTTCTTCTTTAAGAACGGATCATGGGGGAGAGTTTGAAAATCAAGGTTTTTCAGATTTTTGCAATGAATTTGAAATTCAGTATAATTTCTCTGCTCGGTATACTCCTCAACAGAATGTGGTAGTAAAAAGGAAAAAAACAGATCTTTGCAAGAAATGAAAAGAACTCTTTTGATTGAGAGTAAGATTGCATCTCATTTTTTGGCAGAAACTGTTTCCACATCTTGTTATATTTTGCACCGAATTTCTCTCAGACCTCTCGCTAAGAAAACCCCCTATGAAATCTTCAAAGAAAGAAAGCCTGTTGTTGCATATTTTCATGTATTTGGTTGTAAGTGTTTTATCATAAAGAATGTTAATGATCGAATTGGAAAGTTTGATGAAAAATCACATGAAGGAATTTTTCTGGAATATTCAACAACGAGTAAAGCGTACAGAGTCTACAACAAAAACACTCGTGTTGTTGAAGAATCTGTAAACATCAAGTTTGATGAAAATTGTCAGATTGATGAACCCGAATCCAGTTATATACTTCATCAAGTCTCAGATTCACAAGAAGAATCAGAAGAAAAGCAAGACTCAGATACGAAAACTGGTTCGGAGAATGTTCAGAAGGAAGCTCACTCAAATGAAGAAAGGCCAGTAGATGAACAGAATGGACCTACAACTTCTTCAAATGATTGCTTCGACAAAAACTGGAAGCATAAGTCAAGTCATCCAAAGGAACTTATCATGGGAAACATAGGTGATGGCATCAAGTTAAGATCCAAGTTTAAGCAAGCAATGAGTAACATAGCATTGGTATCTGAATTGGAGCCGAAAGGAATTGAAGATGCACTAGTAGATGAGAACTGGATAATTGCAATGCAGGAAGAACTACATTAGTTCAAGGTCAACAATGTTTGGGAATTAGTCAACAGACCCAAAAATCGTCCAGTAATTGGAACAAAGTGGGTACTCAGAAACAAAATGGATGACAAACGAAAATGTCACGCCCCGACCCCGGTGGGCACGCCAACATCCCACACAGCCGTCAATACAAATAAGATAACCCAGGATCCGACGGCTCTACTTTCAAAGCGTAATATGAGAAGCACATGCGAAAACGAAAACAACCCTAGACATAAAAAGAAAAAAATGACTTAAGGCGACATAGGATTTAAAAACAACACACATCGTCTTACAATTAAAAAGGTCTAGTACATCAAAAGACAAAAGGGTTCAGAGGAAGACACTATAGGACTACAAAAGAGAATTCTCAAAAAGGAAATTCATAAACTAGACGGACTCGTCTTCATCTTCCTCCCTTCCCTTCTCCGTCACCTCCGAGGCATCCTTCAAGGCTTTGGGTCTGAAATGTTGGTCCCACGATGGGGTGAGATAATAATCTCAGTAAGTTAACCCTAACCCTAAGCTAGACTATTGGTACCTCCAGGCACGTTTGACAATATGCAAGTTTTGGCAAAATACTTTTCACACATGACATTCAAGCAATTGGCATAATAAAGCAACTCAGGCATATCAGGCACCAAGTTCATTTCGTTCATACTTTCGCTTTCCAATATGAGTTTCTCAAGCTCAAGCCATATAGGCGTAATAAACATTCCATGCACTCTAGGCATCCCAGGCATTCCAGCCAATTCAAGCATATAGACTCGAAAACGTATCAAGAACCATGTTTTAGTCTTTTATCTTCTTTACGCCCATCAAGGGCCGCCCTCCTTGGGCCGCGAGATGATTCAGTCAATCACATGACTCTCGACGTCTTATCGAGATGATTCGGTCATCATGACTCTCCCTGCGAGATGATTCGGTCTCTATAGCGACTCTCGACACTCCGCGCCATCGAGATGATTCGGTCGACTATAGGACTCTCGCATCCGGACCTAGAGATGATTCGGTCACTACCTGACTCTCGATTCTTACAGCCTTCGAGATGATTCGGTCAAGGTAGGACTCTCTAGCCGCACGACCTCGTCAGGTCAATGGGAGTAACTCCCTCCCCGGCTCAATGCATTGGCCATAAAAACAAACAATGATTCTTTCTCATTAAGCCATTTATCACAATCACAGGCAATGCATGGCATCATGTCATCTCATCGCCATTCAAGGCACACGGTTCAATCACAACCAATTCACCATTTCAAGCATATCATTCGGCCATCAAGCATATGCATATCACTACATTAGGCCTCATGCGACATCGAGTGCAAAACCAAGCATTACAACCTTCAATTGAACCCCATTAATCATCACATGCCCAAATTCACACACGGCATATCATTACCAAACAACCACAGCATCATATCGACGTTCCCTAGGCATGTTAAAGGGGCATTCAATCAAGAAAAGTCATCAATGACCCTAAACCACAAAAATACTCACCACGACCAGGTTCAGTCTCGAGAAAACTGCAATTTTTCTACTGAATTTTTGGGAAAAAAAATTTCATGGTATCAAACTTCAATATCTTACGGTCGTGTGGGCGAAAACGATGCTCAATTTGGACATCAGATGAATTAGAACGGGCCGTTTCAAAATCGGTGTGCACAGAAAATGGGATTTGGACGGTTTCGGGTCTCACGGGTATTTCTCACCAAATCAGTCCCTTAAACCCTTTTAATTCAACCAAAATTCCACCCTTTTGTGACTCAACATCCTAACAAAAGGTTAGAAGTCTTCTTACCTAGCTAATTAAGCAACGAACTCCTTCAAGAACCGCTACAATCCTCGGTTCCCAATCTGTCCGGCGCAAGACAGATTCTGTTCCTAGGAAACACCATGCAAACCGGCCATCAAAACTTCAATCTAGCTCACCAATCCTTTACTAACTTGTAATATCATGTCTTAGGATAGCTTACCATCAAATTTTGGGGCAAGGCGACACTTCTACGGCCTTCAAAGGCGCTCGGTTCCTAGACCCGCCGAAGAGGACAGATTCTGTCCTTAAGAAAATCACCCAAGTTCTACCATTAAAACCCTTCTATCATCAACCAAACTTCAAACCAAACTTACTCAACCTTAATACTATGTCTTAAGGAGGTCTCACCTTGATTTGGAAGCAAGATAAACCTTCTAAGCCGGTCTAAATGAGCTCATGGCCTGGTTCGCTCCGATTCTGACCTAGGCGGGTTCCGGTGGCTCCACGGGTCAAATGGAGTGACGAATCGACGAACGGTCACGTGGAGGTTGTTGGCAAGACATCAAGGAGTGTTGTGGTGGTTGGAGTTGGGTCGAATGGTGGCCGGAAGCCGGCGTCGTGGCGAGCGAACGGTGAGGACAGTAGCTGGTCGGCGAGCAAGAGGAGGAGAGGAAGAGAGAACGTGAGATTTGAGAGGGAGAGAGAAAGTGGCTGAGCAAAATTTTAGAGAGAGAGAGGTCTTCTTCCTTTTTCCTTAATCCCCAAGGCAAAGAGAGTGGTTGAATGGTAGGTGAGGGATTTGACTAGAAGTTAATGCCATCCTAGGGCTCCAACCTAGCCTACTCAAACACATCACCTCTCATTAATGTCCTTGACTTTTCTTCATAAATATCTAGAGCACAAATGACTATAATACCCTCTAATTTTCGGCCACTATAGGGAGAGAGCAAATGACTATAATGCCCTTGCTTGATCTAAAGGAAAGAATGTCCTTTGAGGGGTAAAAGGGTAATTTTCCACTTTCAGTCCAAATTTTACTTTTCTCAATCTAAATTACTCTCGATGACGCGACGTCCAAATTCTTTTCTACTGTTGGAATTCTTCCTTTCCATTTGCCAATTTCGAGCTTCCGTTGCATGATCGATCTTCTGTCAATCGTATCTTCAGTTTATCTCGAACTAACGGGCGGCTTTTGCAGACGTTACGCGTATCGACTCTGTGACTCTCGTCACACTTAGGACGACTCAGGTTACGACGGCTTTGGTTGTCATGTAATTGCAAGGGTTCATTACTAGTTCCGACGGTCTCGATCGTCATTGTTCGATTTAGTAAAACTTCACAAATTATACATTGGTTAAACGGCATCACCTGTGCTCCAATCGTATAACGCTAGCAATGGATTCCTTAATCGTTATTTGATCGGCCTTTAACGGTTCTAAATGTTCCCTTGGCAATCTTTATGGTCAAAGTGTCATTTCCTTTATTTTCGAGTTTCCCAGGTCCATGTACTTGTCATGCGTTAGCCTTTCCCTTTCTGGTCAGTTAACTCGAATTGATCAGGTCCGAGCGAGATAAAACTGAAATACATCGATAGATGGTTCTCATTCAATAGCCTCAAAATGGCAGAAAATTCAGAATGTCACAGAAAAGTTGTAAGAAACAAAGCAAGACTTGTAGCAAAGGCTACTCTCAAGAAGAAGGAATAGATTATGATGAGACTTACGCACCTGTTGACAGGTTAGAAGCTATCAGGCTATTACTTGCTTATGCTTGTTACAATGACTTCAAACTCTCTCAGATGGATGTGAAAAGTGCATTCCTTAACAGTTACATCAAAGAAGAGGTCTATGTTGAGCAACCCCTTAGCTTTGAAGAAACTAGAGGAAAAGATCTGGTCTATGTGTTAAAAAAGGCACTTTATGGACTAAAACAAGCACCTCGTGCTTGGTATGAAAGGTTGAGTAACTTTCTATCCAAACACAATTTCATTAAAGGTAATGTAGACACTACCCTTTTTATCCAGAAACAAGGTAAGGATATTCTTTTACTTCAAATTTATGTTGATGATATAATCTTCGGTTCTTCTAATGAGCTACTCTGCAAGAAATTTTCTAAAGTGATGCAGGAAGAATTCGAAATGAGTATGATGGGAGAGTTGCGTTTCTTTCTTGGACTTTAAATTCATCAATCTCAGAAAGGAACATTCATATTTCAAGAAAAGTATGCACTGAAAATAGTGAAAAAGTTTGGTTTGGAAAATTACAAGAAGACAGAAACTCCCATGTCTCACTCCTCCAAGCTAGATAAAGATGAAGATGGAAAAGAAGTTGATCACAAGTTATATCGAAGCATGATTGGATCACTACTCTACCTTACAGCTTCAAGACCAGATATCCTATACGGTGTCTGTTTGTGCGCAAGATTTCAGTCAAGCCCAAGGGAATCACACCTATCACCCTTCAAAGGAATAATCAAATACATTGGGACTTATCCCATCTATGGTTTGTGGTATTCTAAATCTTCTGATTTTACACTAAAAGGTTACTCAGATACAGATCTTGCAGGTTGCAAAATTAATAGGAAAAGCACATCTGGAACTTGCCAGCTCATGGGAAATAGGCTTATCTCTTGGTATTCCAAGAAGCAAAGTACAGTGGCACTCAGCACAGCTGAAGCAAAATATGTATCACTTGGAAGTTGCTGCGCTCAGATTCTATGGCTAAAACAGCAGCTCAAAGATTATGGTGTTGAAGATACAAACGTGGAAATCCAATGTGACAACACAAGCGCCATAAATCTTACCAAGAATCCCATACTTCACTCAAGAGCAAAGCACATTGAGATCAGACATCATTTCATACGTGATCATGTTCAGAACGGTGATGTTAATATTCAATATATTGATACAAAAAATTAGCTAGCAGATATTTTCACAAAACCCTTGGATAAGGAATCCTTTAATTTTATTAGAAACAAATTAGCTATCATTAACCCTCTATCTTAAGCATATTTTAGTATCAGAAGGAGCATCAGAAGGAACGCCAAAAGGAGCGTCAAAAGGAGCGCCAGAAGGAACGTTAGAAGGAACATCAAAAGGAGCGTCAGAAGGAGCGCCAGAAGGAACGTCAAAAGGAACATCAAAAGGAACATCAGAAGGAACATCAGAAGGAGCGTCAGAAGGAACGTCAGAAGGAACGCCACAAGAAGCGTCAGAAGAAGCATCAGAAGGAGACCCAAAAGGAAAGTCAAAATGAACGTACGAAGAAAGTCATCATTTTTTTTTAAGGGAAGCTAATAAATCGAAGGTCAGTTATCTCCTAAAATTGGAATTTTAAGGTAAGTCTCTCATATCTTTTCGTATATCTAATTGACGGTGATTAGTTGTCTTATTAAAGGAATTATTTTTATCTCTTTTAAAAAATTGTTTTTGTTTCCAAAAATAACCGCCACTTTTATAAATCACCGAACCGTCACCCTTGTTCTCTCACTTTCAAACCGCTCTCAAATCGAAACCCTAAACTGTGTTCAGAATCTCTCTCGTTCTCGATTTCTTCCTCAAATCAACACACTTTCTTCCAAAATTTCAAAATTTCTCATCTAAATGGCTCCGAAATCAGTCTCTGACTCGAAGAAGACCTCTCAGACAAAGAGAAAGTTCTCCTCTCCAACAACAAGTGCCACCGAGCCGACGGAAACTGAAATCAACGAACAGCGGGAGGCATTCCGTGTGGAAAAAGGTTTGTCTTTATCTGCTTTTGAAGAGAAAGAAGCCATGGCACACTCTGTTAAACCAATGTACGATAGTATTAAGGCAGCAGGGGATTTTGGTGATCAACTTAGAAAACTGCTGAATATTCACAAGTTCTCTAGCGAAGGCGAATTGCTAGAGTTCTTTAGTTTGCCTGGAAAGGTCGTTGAACTAATTGCTGTTAAAGAACCAGAATCTGCCTCTAGAAAGGGAAAAGAGAAATTAGCAGAGCCCATTTCGAAAGCAACTACATGAAAACCCTATCTAATTAGGCCTAGCGGGACTAAGGCAAAGGTCAAAGATGATGATGATGTCCTGTTCAATGACTTTGCGAAAAACATTGGGTTTACTATAGATAAAAGCTTTCCTGATCCTGACTTTCAAAGTCAAGCACATAAGGAAAATTTCGAGTCCTTGAAACAGAGAGGCATCATACCACACAGGGTATTTGATTTGAAGTACTTCGACAGGAATGGCATTCCTCTTAGGAAGCATCTTCAGATGGTCAACTTAGAGCACTTTGTAACCCAAAGGAGTTTCACTTTTCCTGACTTGGTAGCCTATTTCTTCTCCAATCTTCATTTTGCCAACTTCAACACTATATTTTTCACTGTGCGTAGAAAGCAATATGTGTTGCATGTTGACGAATTGGCACTCATTATGGGCACTAGCAAAAGGGCTTTCACACCTTTGGATGTTACTGCTGAAGAAGCTTTCTGCTTTCTCACTGGGAAAACAAGTTTCTCTAGAGAGTCAAAATCTCACATAACCTATAGTGATTTTCCTCTGAAGCACATTGTCATAGAATGCCTCAGACCAAAGGCAACCTCAAAGACAGACATCTCAAAGTATGAGGCAAAAATGTTGTGGCGTATCTTGCAAGGAAAGAAGATTTCTTTTGCCCACACGGTCCTACTGCACATGTACAGATCAGTCCTCAAGCCAAAGGGACATCTACCTCATGCCAATTTGATCTACAAAATAATAGAACATTTTAAGATCAAGGCTTCTGGAGAACTTATCAAAAAAGAGATTCCCTTGATGACTGCTGGTGAAATTATGGTTGGAAAGATGGGTTTCAAAATGACTCCTGCTGGATGGAGGACCAAGAACAATGAACCAGTTCTTGTGGAGTTTGAGGATGAGTCAAAACAGAAGTCTCCAAAAAGGAGGAAGGTTATGGCTATCAAGGGTCAACAAGAAGACACTTCATCTGATGATCATTCCGGAAGAAGCATGACAGAATCTGACTCTGAAGCTACTCAATCCAAAGGTGCTTCAGATGGAGAAAGTCAAATTGAGAGTCAGAGTTAAAGTGCTGAAGAAGGAGGAGATGAAAATGAAACACAACCAAAAGACAAAGTTGTGTACATTTGTGATTTAACTGAGGAAGATTTCCTCACTATGTGGACTGATGAGGATGGTGCGAGAAAAGAAAATGAAACAGAGTATGGCGATACTCTCTTCACCTTTGACTATGAGCAGTGGTCAGCACAGGTACTTGTACAGATGGCCTCAGAAGAACAGGTGGCAGAACCAGATGATGTTGAGGCTTACTTCATATCCTCTACCCGATTAACTATTCATAAAGGCAACTCAAGCTTGGCAACTACAATTGCAAGAGAGGATCAACTCTCGAGTGCTCAGTCCATACCAATGGGCATTGATGAAGAAATAGATTCTGTGCCAAGTACAAAAGCTAAAGGGAAGAAGGCTATAACTCAGGGGGAGCTTGTGCCTGCAACCTCTGATGTCTTTCTGACAGAAGTGTTTGCTTCTCAAGCCTTTCCTAAAGCTCAATATGAGGGGGAGAATGTGCAAAGACAAAAGACTGACACTGAAAATCAAAAACCATCTCCTACAGCAACACAAGTTGAAATTCAGAAGCAAATGGAGAATCTTCAACAAATTCTCATCCAGACTTTGGCTGCTATGAAACCAGGCTAGATCAGAAACAGCATAACTTTGAACTGAAGGTTGATGGAAAGTTGCAGGGCATGGCAAATCAGGTGACAAATCTAGAGAAGTCTATTGATTTGTATGGCATAATGGTTTGTGTTGAGATTGCAAATTTACCTTCGTATACACTGGTGAGGACTGACAGAGTGGCTTCAGCATTACCTACATCTCAAGCTGTCAGAGGTCATGCTCAAAGAATGGGAGAAGAATATGTCAGATCTTCTTCAGTAGAGGCTGATGCAGAGCCTGATAATATTCCATCTTCATCCAAAATTCCCCCTTCTTCTTCTCAATTTGTAAAGCACAAAGATGTCATTTGTTATGCAATTTCATTTTTTTTTTACAATTCCTTCGACAAGCATATTCTTTCTTATATACATTCTTTTTGCTGTTGACAAAAAAGGGGAGAGATTTCTCGATTTACTAGTTCTATTTATCTTTTACTACAGTGCAACAGAATATCATTTGTGCAGGATATTACAGTGCAGGTTATCATTTATGGATACTCTCTGATTACGTTTTCCTACAGGAGCAAATTGAGTGATTATGTTATTTGTTTTATCACAGTATCACTATTTAGTATCACTATTTTTTGACATGCAATGTTCATTAGATTTTGTAGTTTTGTCACCATCAAAAAGGGGGAGATTGTTGTGGAAATTCTCCTATATTTTGATTCTGACAAAACTATCAAAAGAATTTTATAATGTTTTATGATGTAGAAAGAATGAGTAAGCAGCAGGTTATGTGGATCTAATTCTGTCACGAGGACCAAGTGTCAGATGGAGTGCTTCTGGACCAAGTGTCAGAAGGAGTGCTTCTAGACCAAGTGTCAGATGGAGTGCTTCTGGACGAAGGGTCAGATGGAGTGCTTCTGGACCAAGGGTCAGATGGAAGGTTATGTGGATCTAATTCTGTCACGAGGACCAAGTGTCAGATGGAGTGCTTCTGGACCAAGTGTCAGAAGGAGTGCTTCTAGACCAAGTGTCAGATGGAGTGCTTCTGGACGAAGGGTCAGATGGAGTGCTTCTGGACCAAGGGTCAGATGGAAGTGTCTCTGACGAGGTCAGATGGAAGTACTTTTGACAAGATCGGATGGAAGTGTTTCTGACGAGGTCAGATGGAAGTGCTTTTGATGAGGACAGATGAAGTGCATCTGAAGACTGTCAGATGGAGCTGCTTCTGAGGGTCAGGTTCAACATGATCCTCCATTTTGTGCAACGACTTATATACAGTGACAGATAGACCTTATCAAATCTCCGAATTACTATTCCACGATAACTGATTTAATTCAGGAAATTCTTTATGAAGACGAAACATGAAATTAGTCAATTTCTGCATCTCCAAAACATGAAGACCCACGTTTGGCAGGTTTCTGATCAAGGTAAGGTTCCTTATGGAAATTTGTGATATTTGATTGACATAATGTCCCTTCCAAACAATCAAGGGATTTTCTACAATTGATTATTACCTTCCAAGAATATCTCTTCGGGGACCAATACGGATTTACTACACTTATGGAAACTGGAGATTTAGTTCTATGGACGACTAAATCAGAAGGGTTCAATATATTCTTCAACAGTTCTCATATCTTCTAAGATACAGTCTTGTTCAATCACGATTGATGACGTCCAATTAAGGATTGAAAAGCGATCTCTTGGCCGGCCATCCAACAGCTAGTTTGGAGGCATGGGAGTATAAAAGAAGAACCATGGCGATCTGAGAAGAAGAAGTAGAACAACAATCCAAAAAGTGCAAGCGTGATTCGAATTGTACCCAAAATCATTCTGAGTGCTCAAAATCTCATTCATTGTGAAAATCTGTAAGAGAGAGAAACCAAGTGGTTGAGCGATTGTAATTCTCTTGATTCTTCATAGTGAAATTCAGCCGATCGGCTGTCATCGTGGGAGAGTGGACGTAAGCTTGACAAGCCGAACCACTATAAACTCAGCGTGCTCTCTTCTCTTCCCTACTCTATTGCTGCGTTTGAATTGTGTATTATCTCCTGCTAATTGCATATTGAAATTTTCATTAATTCCGCAAGAAATTTCAATTTAGTTGTCGATTCACCTATTCACCCCCCCACTAGGTGATAGTGCTAGATCCAACAACCAATTTAGCATTCTTTATGCTGAAACATTCAAGCACTTTCTCAATATATTCCTTATGGGAAAGGTATAACTTCCCAATCTATCTATCTTTGAGAATCTCCATACTTGAAATTTTCTTAGCATCTCCAAGATCTTTCATCTCAAATTCCCAGCTAAGTTGCCTCTTTAACAATTATATCTCTGATATGTCATTCGCTACAATAAGCAATGACATCTACATACAATAGCAAATAAATAAAAGAACCATCATGCAATCTCTTACGGCACATGTGACCATCATGCGCACGTCATGAGTAGCCATGACTGAACGTAAAGCTATCAAATCTCTTGTACCATTGTCATGGAGATTGGTTGAGACCACACAAGGAGCGTTTCAACTTGCAAATGTGATTTTCTTCACTGTCAATTATTAATCCCTCGAGTTGATGTTTGAAATGTACGCCCATTAAAGGCTAAATTGATTAATTTCCATAATTACGATAATTAATTGCTTTTATTTTGTGGGCTAAATTGCTGATTGTATGCAATGCTTAATCAAAGGATTAGATCCTTGAATTAAGGTGTGTGCAATGCATAATCCATGGATCGGATCCTTGGATGAAGTGTGTGTTTTTAAGAGCAGAAAATTGAGATCTATCAATCTCTCTCTCTCTCTCTCTCTCTCTCTCTCTCTCTCTCTCTCTCTCTCTCTCTCTCTCTCTCATTTTTGCTCTCTCCCATGGTGACCAAAAAATTCTGAATCTTGCGGAGCATCCTCATCACAAGAATTGCTAGCACAATCGAGGTGACGATTCTCGCGAGCTCGTTCTCCCATTCATCATTACAATTGATGGTGTGTTTGAACTAGCGGCTCGACACTTGTGGGGCTCAGATTGAAGAACATCTTAACCGATTTGATCTCAAGCACACTACGAGAGGTAACCCCGTTAACTCTATTTGTTTAATATGTTTTTCGATTGAAACGCACGAACTACGCCTCTAGAGATACATGTATGGGCAATTTATTATTTCCGCTGCGTTTATTTATTTTATTTTTTCCCGTACGTGTTACGTGAATCCCAACAGTGGTATCAGAGCCAATCCTTAGGCGTTTTCGTGCGTTTAATTGTTTTTAGTTCGTATAGATTTTTGCGATATTATGGCCAATTTGTTTTAAAGAATTGTTTTTTTACATGGCCGATGGAAGTTGATTATTTTTATATGATAAAAATTAATCAACGTAGGAAAAATTGAGACTAATCAATTTTGAATCGAAAATCTGTAGTGAGTTTTATATTACATATGAATTCTGCAAAATGATTCGTGGCTACGAATAGAGGGGCGAGAATGCTAATACCGCTTGGAATTAAGCACGTGAAATTTGTTCCATCGGCGTTAATTTCTTCACGTGGCTTGCATTGTTTGATCTTGAATATGATTAAATGGAAATTTTTTTTTTATTTTTTATTTGTGCCTTCCGAAGCTTTAAATTATGAATTTATTGCTCACGTGGAAGGGTGGTGATCATGAAAAAACCCCTAATCAATGTGATTGATGAATGTATGTGTTTATTGGTATTTTTTGGGTTATAATTATTAAAAATGGAGGCTGCGTCCTTCTTTTATTTTTCATGTAATTTTTTTAAGTGTAGTTTAGCATAGTCAATTGTTGATGTTAATGCTACGAGTACTACGTGGATGAGCCATAAAGCCAGAGAGCTCTTTGGGCCCGATTTTTCGAAGAGTTTGAGGAACCAAGAAGAAGTGAAGAGCGGATCTCTAATATTAAAATATTAAAATGGTTAAATGTGGTCTCATTGGCTCGAGACCCATTAAACCATAAATCCATGATCACCATGTAGGATAGATGTTTATGCGATTGACATCTATTTATTTATTCTGTTTTTATGAGCATGTTAAACCGGTTAATGTGCAAAGTGAGACCTTCAATTATGACTCAAAATCTTCTTAAAATAATATTAAGTCGTAACGGGTTTTGGACTCGTGGCCTTCCATTGTCGTGGTTTGATCTTTTATTATAGTGATTGATTGACTCGCTATGGATACATATGGGTCAATTGTCATCTATAATAATGAACCAATCCATTAAACATATGATGTTGTAGGGTTGAAGCCGAGCAGTTTTCAATAACTGTTAGGTGAGGGGATTGTTTGTGATTTCAATACTTGCATGAGACGATGGGTTAGACTTAACTATGATTATGAAGTCAATAACTGTCAGGTGAGACTTTCATTATCTAGAGGCCGAAGTTATGATTGGGACTCGCATATGATGTGTTGAATAAGTTGATTCACTCATTAAGCTTATAGAACACCAATAACTGTTAGGTGAGGTGGACTATGAGCTGGTGGAACTCCAATCCCCACTAGTAATCTTTACCCGAAAAATATTGTTGTTTTCCATTTTAAGGAGTATGGGATCCGAATATAAATTTAGTGGGGGATCTATTTCATTTAAATGCCAAAATGAAATAGTTATTTTGAAAGAAAACGGCTAACAATTTATTTTCTGTACAGATATTTATTACTCTAAAATGGTGAACACAAACCCGCCCGCTTCGATACTTGACAAGAATTGTTTGACTGGACCCAATTTCACCGACTAGGTGAGGAATTTGATAATTGTTCTCAATTCAGAAAAACTCGGGTATGTGCTTGATGAAAATATGCCAACCTCCTTTCTTGAGGGTGGGACCCAAGAGGAATGCATCACTTATGATAAATGGCATGATGATGACTAAAAAGTTAAGTCATATATGCTTGCTTCAATGAATAATGAATTTCAGAAGAAGTATGAAGCAATGGAAGATGCTAGGTCGATCATATTGCACCTGAAGGAATTCTTTGATGAGAATGGTCGAACCTCTAGATATGAGATATCTAAGGCATTGTACCATATGAGGATGGCTGAGGGATCATCAGTTAATGATCATGTCTCGAAAATGATCTGGTACATAGAAGAATTGGCTAGGCTGAATCTTGTCATGGACAATGATTTAGCTGTGGATTTGATCCTCCAATCTTTACCTGATTCCTTCTCTGGTTTTGTCCAAAACTTGCACATGCATAAAATGTAGACAACTCTATCTGAGTTACATAGTATGCTGGTAGTTTATGAAAAGGAAATGCACAACACAAGGCCCAATGTAGTGGCTATAGCTAAGGCTTCTTCTGCAAATGGTAAGACTGCTTTGAAGAAAAAGAAATGGAAGAGGCCTGTGAAAGCTGCTGTGCAACCAAAGCCCAAGATTGAAAAAGAGAAATGTCATTACTGTGGTGTCATGGGGAACTGGAGGAGGAACTGTAAGAAGTACCTCGCAAGCTTGAAGGTCAAGTCCAAGAACCAACCTTCCGAAGGTATGGTGTCTATGCTTATTGAAACTAATCATATGATTAGTGCTGAATCTAGCTTATGGATTCTAAATTCTGCTACAACCTTACATATTTGTATGTCCTTGCAGAATCTGGAAATAAGCAGGATGCTGGGGCGAAATGAGATTGTCCTAAGATTTGCAAATGGGGCAAAAGTTGATGCATTAGCTATATGGACTTTCCGTTTATGTTTGCATTCTGGACATGTTTTGGTTTTAAATAATTATTTGCATTATGAGAATGCTGTTCGAAACATCATCTCTATACCTCATTTGGGGGTAAAAACAGTAGGAGTGTCACAACTTTTGTACGGAGATCACTTGAGTGCCATAACTTTTTTTTGGATCACCTGAGTACCACAACTTTTAAAAATAGATCACTTGAGTGCCATTTGCTATTTGGGTCGCCGGAAAATCTGACGTGGCACTAAAATAATATAAAATCAACCCATGTGGCTCGCCGAAAAGTTGAGTCAGCAATAAAAAGGAAACGACGTCGCATGCTTCAGATTGAACTTTCACAAAGTGGCCACTCAAGTACTAGATCTTTTTAAAAGTGATCACTTAGGTTCCTTAATTTTTAAAAAGTGATCACTTAGGTTCTTTAATTTTTTAAAAGTGCTTACTTAGGTTCATTAATTTTGGAAAAGCGATCATTTAGATTCACTTTAAGAACGTCGTACGCTTTCAGATTGAACTTTCACAAAGTGGTCACTTAAGTACCATATCTTTTTAAAAGTAGCCACTTAGGTTCCTCAATTTTTGAAAAGTGATCACTTAGGTTCTTTAATTTTTTAAAAGCAGTCACTTAGGTTCCTTAATTTTGAAAAAGTGATCACTTAGGTTCAATTTAATAACGACACGTTGGACAAGAATTTCCACGTCACAATAAAATATTAAGTAGAAAGTCCATGTATGATGTTTGGCCGAAAGTGGCACTCAAGTGATCCTTTTTGCTCCGATTTGATACTCAAGTGATCCAAAAAAAAGTTATGGCACTCAAGTGATCTCCGTACAAAAGTTGTGGCACTCCTACTGTTCTTACCCCCCTCGTTTGGGTAAAGAGAATTATGAATTTTCTTTTGCTGATGATGTATTTATTATAATAGAACGTGTGTTGGTTCTGGATTATTAACTAATAATCTCTATACCATTACAATGTCTGGTAATGCGATTACCAATGTCAATAAGCAACATAGTTACGATGTGAATGCCATAACTAATAAACGCCCTAGAGATAGTCCGAATCCAAAGTATGTTTGGCATCTCCGATTAGGTCATATTGGAGAAGATAGGATTAACAAGTTGAGTAATGATGGATATATTAATCTAATTGGTTTTGAACCATACTCGACTTGTAATGCATGTCTTCTAGGAAAAATGACTAAAGCACCCTTTGTAGGACATGGTGCGCGAGCTGCTGACATATTGGGATTGATACATACAGATGTATGTGGACCAATTAATGAAACTGTTAGGGGTGGTTATTCTTACTTCATTACCTTTACCGACGATCATTCGCGGTATGGCTATTTGTACTTAATGAAGTATAAATCTGAATCCTTTGAAAAGTTCAAGGAATTTAGGTCTGAAGTTGAGAAATAAACATGAAAGAGTATTAAGGCTCTTCGATCTGATCGAGGAGGTGAATACCTTAATAGTGAATTCTTGGACTATCTTAAAGATAACGGCATTTTATCACAATGGATACCTCTTGCAACTCCAGAACATAACGGTGTATCTGAAAGAAGAAATCGCACTTTATTAGATATGGTGCGATCCATGATGAGTTACACCGATTTACCTATATCCCTTTGGGGATATGCCCTTGAGACAGCTGCATATTTACTGAACAAAGTGCCTTCTAAGTCTGTTCCAACTACGCCTTATGAGATATGGCATAGTAGGAAACCAAGTCTGAATCATATCAAGATTTGAGATTGTCCAGCTTTCGTTAAGAAGCTGAGAACAGAGAAATTGGAGGCTAGGTATGAACAATGTCGTTTCATTGGATATCCAAAAGAGACTCTTGGATATTATTTCTATTTTCATTCTGGCCAAAGAGTTTTTGTCGGTAGGCATGCTTCTTTTCTGGAGAATCAGTTCGTCTAAGAAGGTGGTGCTAGGAGAAAAGTAGTCTTACAAGAAGAAAATATTAAAGTACCAAATAACCAAGTGCGAGAACGTCTCGTCTGCCTACTCGCTATAGAGACTCGGTTGAAGATATTGAACCACTATTCATTGTGAATGATAGTGATCAACTGAGTGATCCTAGCACCTATGAGGAGGCGATGTCGGACATCGATTCTGGTAAATGGCTAGAAGCCATGAAATCCGAAATAGATTCAATATATTCCAATGATGTTTGGACTCTAGTTGATCTGCCTGATGGTATTGTACCAATTGGGCGTAAGTGGATCTTCAAGAGGAAGATGAATGCTGATGGTCAGATTGGAACTTACAAAGCACGGCTGGTGACGAAAGGATATCGTCAAAAAGAATGGATCGATTACGAAGAAACTTTCTCACCTGTAGCCATGCTAAAATCTATTCGGATTATGTTGGCTATAGCTGCGCACCTTGATTATGAGATATTCCAAATGGATGTCAAAACGGCTTTTTTAAATGGTTTCCTTGAGAAAGACATTTATATGGAACAACCACGGGGTTTTGAATCTAGTGGTGAAAGTCAGAAGTTGTGTAGGCTTAAAAGATCCATTTATGGGCTCAAACAAGCCTCCAGAAGTTGGAACATCCGTTTCGATAAGGTAGTCAAATCGTTTGGCTTCATCAAAAATCCGGATGAACCTTGTGTATACAAGAAGGTTAGTGGGAGCGCAATTGCGTTTCTAGTTCTCTATGTCGATGATATACTTTTGATTGGAAATGATATACCGATGATATCATCGATCAAACTATTCTTGTCACAAAAATTCTCCATGAAAGATTTAGGAGAGGCAACTTATATTTTAGGTATCAAGATCTATAGAGATAGATCGAGACGAGTTATTGGCCTCTCACAGTCTACATACATAGATAAAGTGTTAACACGGTTTAACATGCAATGTTCCAAAAGAGGATTATTACCTTTTAGGCATGGAATCCGTCTTTCCAAGGAGATGTGTCCCAACACTCCTGAAGAAAGAGATCGGATGGCAAAGATACTTTACGTATCCGCTATTGGAAGCATAATGTATGCTATGCTATGTACGCGACCTGATATTGCGTATGCTGTGAGCATTACTAGCAAATATCAGTCTGATCCAGGGGAATAGCAATGGATAGCAATCAAGAATATCCTTAAGTACTTGCAAAGGAATAAGGATTTATTCTTGATATATGGAGAGGGAGAGTTTAAAGTTGAAGCTTATACTGATTCCGATTTTCAATCAGATCCGAATGACTATAAGTCCACATTTGGGTTTGTCTTTACACTCAATGGTGGTGCAGTTAGTTGGAAGAGTTCCAAACAAAGCACAACTGCTGATTCCACCACTGAGGCAGAGTATGTAGCCGCTTCTGAAGAGGCAAAGGAAGTAACTTAGATGAAGAAATTCGTTTCTGAACTAGGAGTAGTTCCTTCTATTGAGCAGCCGATTACATTGTTTTGTGACAACAATGGGGCAATAGCTCAAGCTAAGGAACCAAGGTCTCACCAGAAGTCCAAGTACATTGAGAGACGCTTCCATCTCATTAGAGAAATAGTTGGGAGAGGTGATATCGCCTTGCAGAAAATTGCCTCAGCGGAAAACGTGGCAGATCCCTTTACTAAGGCCTTACCTCAGTCTTCTTTTGAAAGACACCTTGGCAAAAGGTACCAGACCGGTTGGCTTTAGTGCAAGTGGGAGATTGTTAGAGATATGCCCTAAAGCAATTATGTAATAGTTACATATTAGGGATTTTAGTTGTACTTCTGATTTCTTATTTAATCAATGGCAAAGACGTATTTATTCATTTGTCCAATTACCTACTTATATGAATAAATTCCATAAGATCAGTTGTGACTGGGCCTATTCTTGAGACGTTGAGAATATGTGTGACGGGTTCACAGTTAGATTGAATCTTTAAACTGTTCCCGATCAATGGATCATTGATTGGATATCAATAATCCTGTTGAGATCGGTGTGTTCTTAACTTCGCAATTAAGTATTGGATACTTAAGGGAATGACGAGCCACAAGTCATTAGGTATTGCGATGCCCGAGTTAGAACACATGTGCTTGTATTAGACAAGTTCACTGAACGTGACACGCATCGAACGATTAGCGACATGGAAGCTTTTAGCGTGGTCAATGTCTAATTGTTAATGCTTTGGTCTTGTGTAGATAATCCTTAGACTTGAGGCACAGTGTTGACTTGTGTGTTGGATGGTTATGGTTCACGAGAACACATATTGACGGCTCGTCGATCCGTTTCTGTACTTGATTGTCATAGTTCATGCACATACGAAGTTACACATGTGCGCAAAATGGAATCTGTCTCCTTGCCATATGCAAGGTATGATATCCTATGCGATTTAATTATGACAATGCATTGAAATCCTCGGCCGGGGTTGTAACCGAGAATAAAATGTTTATGTCTCGTATAAATGCATGTCGATTGAATTTGTGCATATGATCGAATTGGTGACTTGACAAATATCCCATGGTCTTTGTTCAATCGGGATATAGTAAGACAGAGGGATTGAATTACACTGTAGCCAAAGCTGACAGGTTCATTATGTTCTTGAAGAATTCACACTGTCTGGGTAGCCATGACATATTGCTAGATGTCACTCATGGCTTGTGAGACCTAGAGGTTAATCGGGACAATTAATTCTCTTGGAAGTACTAACGTGTTAGTGCATGTCTTACTGCCAGCTCAGTGATGAACCTAGGGATGTCACACACCTTAACCAATATATATGATGACGTTGAACGGAAAGGCAATATTGCAAATATGTTTGCAATAACGACTTTCGAATTATTCGGACTGAAATTAGATTAAATGAGATTTAATTTTATTTTATTTTTGGTCATAGGCACAAGTGCATATGATGCACATGTACGGATTAAATCGACACAAAATTGTTGTGTCGATTTGCACACATATTGTTTATTGTGTGTCCATTTAGCCCTTTGTGGGCGAGTGGGAGATGTTGGAAATTTACGCCCATTAAAGGCTAAGTTGATTAATTTCCATAATTACGATAATTAATTGCTTTTATTTTGTGGGCTAAATTGCTAATTGTATGCAATGCTTAATCAAAGGATTAGATCCTTGAATTAAGGTGTGTGCAATGCATAATCCATGGATCGGATCCTTGGATGAAGTGTGTGCTTTTAAGAGCAGAAAATTGAGATCTATCTATCTATCTATCTATCTATCTATCTCTCTCTCTCTCTCTCTCTCTCTCTCTCTCTCTCTCTCTCTCTCTCTCTCATTTTTGCTCTCTCCCATGGTGACCAAAAAATTCTGAATCTTGCGGAGCAACCTCATCACAAGAATTGCTAGCACAATCGAGGTGACGATTCTCGCGAGCTCGTTCTCCCATTCGTCGTTACAATTGGTGGTGTGTCTGAACTAGAGGCTCGACACTTGTGGGGCTCGGATCGAAGAACATCTGAACCGATTTGATCTCAAGCACGCTACGAGAGGTAACCCCGTTAACTCTATTTGTTTAATATGTTTTTCGATTGAAACGCACGAACTACGCCTCTGGAGATACATGTATGGGCAATTTATTATTTCCGCTGCGTTTATTTATTTTATTTTTGCCCGTACGTGTTACGTGAATCCCAACAGTTGAAACATATAGATTGTCACATCCCATTTTTATTAGTTTTTATTCGATCAAGAAAGGCCGAAATGGATTAGAAAGCCAACTCATGACGAAGAATTCTCACTGTCGACGTAAATTCAAGGAGTTAAGCTAAGATTTAAATCAGTGTTGATGAGATACAAATTAATTGATTTGGGGTCTACTAACCATAGTGGATGGATGACTAGCTATCTCATGCAAGGGAAATAAGAGACGCCAAAATGTCATCACAACATTGCATTACATATGATCAGCCAACCCAATATCTCTTTGGCCTTTATTATAATGAAAGCTCGCACGAGAAATGCCCCACGACCCGAGAGCTCTCTCTCTCTCGATTTTCAGCACGCTTCAAGAGTAAAATGGCTCGTTTGAGCTCATCCAGAGACCGAATTGAGCTCTGTTTTCTTTTTTCTATGCAACCATAAACGAACATGAGTGTGAAGGCTAATTGTCTAAAAGTGGGTAAAATTTCGTAAACCATAAGTAATGTGTCAAACGTGAGAAAGTGAGCTGGTTATGTGTAAATGGCCATGAAAGACCATTTTTCCCTTCAATTTTCACGTGAGTTGCATGAAGAAAATAATATAATAAATGGTGAAGTGGTGTCTAGTAGACAAATGGTCAGTGAGAGGTGGAGGAGGCGTGATTAGTGGCTGCATGATGTACCACAGCCATCATTATGCCACTAAACGCCATTATTCTCATGTGAATGGACACCTAAGGAGGAAAGGTGGCGTGAAGTATGAAGGGAGATTGACATGTATAATAAAACATGCAGCTGTTTCCTCCCTATTACCTTATGCTTGGCAGCAATTAGAAGTGTTAACACTATAGTTAGACACGTAGTGCTTGTTCCAAGCAAAGGAAGTGCCTAAGTGTAATTAAGGGGCACCGCATCTTCAACGCCACCTATATGCAAGCTTGCTGTTGGAGTGGCTTTGTCTCTTATTTTTCGCGAAGAGCTGAGGGAAAGAAGGAGAAAAACACCACAAAGAACCTGCTCAAAGGAGTGACATCGTTGGTTTGCGGAGGAGGAAGCAAGGGAAGTCTGACGGCCATTTTTTCAGAGACTTAAACCAGTTTAGCGACCAAGGCATGAGATTCTTCCAAATTGTGCTGTGTAGCTAGAAGAAGACGGCAATGGATAGAAGAAATACGAAAGAAGATGACAAAGGATGGAGAAAATATCTATTGTATTATGTCACCATGAATGTATATACATTTTTCTATTTATAATCCTAGAAAGAGAGAATAAAAAGGAAGGTGTATAAACAAATCAAATCAAATCCTCAATTAGCTCCATCAGTAGCAATCTTTGGGATGTCAGAATAACACATAATCTTCATTATTTCCAATACTCTCCCTCAAGCTGGTGGCCTGTAGATGTCGATGGCACCAAGCTTGCTTAGAAGACATATGTGCTGTCTTTGACATAAAGGCTTAGTGAAAATGTCTGCAAGCTATTCTGCAGACCCAATTCATTTAGTTACAATGATTCCTTCTTGAATTTTGTCTCGAATGAAATGAAAATCAACTTCGATATGCTTTGTCCTTTCATGAAAAATCGGATTCGCAGCTAATTTGAGTGCGGCATCATTTTAACAAAATAATTCAGTTGGTCTTCCAATTTGTATTCCAAGATCTAAGAGTAGTCCTCGTATCAAGATTATTTCACAGACAGTTTAGGTCATCGCACGATATTCTGCTTCTACTGATGATAAGGATACGGTTGATTGTTTCTTTGTTTTCCATGAAATTAATGATCTTCCTAATTTTATGCAAAAATTCGTGATGGATCATTTAGTCATTGGACATGTGGCATAGTCTGTGTCGCTATAAGCAGCCATCTTCACATTATAGTCACGAGACAAGAAAATCCCAAGTCCCGGACATCCCTTTAAGTATCGTACTACTTTTAACGTCGCATTCATATGAGATTGTTTTGGCTTGTGCATGAATTGACTGAGTATCTGAACTGCATAACATATATAAGGTCTTGTCATAGTGAGATATATCAGTTTTCCAACAAGTCTCTAATAATCTGATGGATTTTCAAGTAAAGTATATTTGATGGATGATGATTTTCCCATGTCGTATTCATGAGTTGTCATCTTGACATTCAGCTCTATCGAAATGACAATTGGCTTACATCCCAACAAACCAGCTTCAGATACAATCTCCATTGCAAATTTTCGTTGACTGTGGTTGATTCCTTTGTCAGAGCATGCAATTTCAATTGCAAGGAAGTATTTAAGAGCTCCCAAGTCCTTGATATGAAAAGTAGAATGCAAGTATTTTTTGAATTTACCAGTGCAATGTTCGTCATTTCGCATTATAAGAATAACATCAATATATATAAGCAAATATATTGATGATGTACCCGAAGTCCACGTGAATAGTGTATAATCATATTTGGAATGTCAAAATCTTGCATTTGTCAAAACATCAGTAAATTTAGAATACTATTGTCAAGAAGCCTGTTTGACTCTATACATGGATTTGCGAAGATGGCACACCCGAGACTCCTCCGGTCTGCGTAATCCCTGTGGAAGATCCATATAGATTTCCTCCTCAAGATCGCTATGAAGGAAAGAATTATGAACATTCATATGATGAAGAAACCAACTGCGAATGGCCACCATAGAGAAGAAAGAGCGAATAGTAACTTCCTTTAAGATCAGGGAGAATGTCTCATGATAATCAAAGCCCTCGCGCTGAGTAAAGCCCTTCGCTATTAAGCAAGCTTTGCTTTGAATTTAATTTTGCACATCCATTTGCAACGATGGGTTTTCAATGTGGAGAAAACAGAACAATGTCCCATGTGTGATTGATGATGAGAGCATCTAGTTCGGCTGCTAAAGCCTTTGCCAACGAGGATCTCTAGATGCCATATGATAGGAGGATGGTTCTCGTCCTTCAGAAATCCAGCTAATGCTACAAATGTATATAGGAGAGAGCCGAATGAAGGAAACATAAGAAGATACATGGTAATGAATACTTGAAGAGCGAGAAATGGAACAAACATAGTCATGTGTCCAAGTGGGTGGTCTGATGGTACATTTAGAACGTCGAGGTGGCACGAGGGCTACCGAAGTAGATTCTAGTGAAGACGCCATTGGAGTAACCAGAGATGGTGAAGAGTTGACCATAGGTGACTAAGGAATCTCTGCAAGAGGTGATTTTGATGGTGCAGACGTTGGATGCATAGTACCCTCCGGTATTGACGTATTTGATCTTAGAGGAAGAAGGACATAAGAGTTTGAGACATGTTCTTTCAAGAAAGTCGGACGGTCCAAGGATGATTCAGATATGGAAAGTGAAGATGATACATCTCAAAAGGAAAATGTGTCTTCATGAAAGATGACTCCTTGCTTACAAAGAAATCTCCAGTAGAAATATCTGTAACTCTATATCCCTTTTGCAGAGTAGGGTACCCCATGAAAATGTACATAATGGCGCGGGGAGCCATCTTGTCTTGAGGTCCCATAGTCGTTGTATAGCACAAACAACCAAATATTCACAGGTGATCAATAGATGGAGTAGTATCATAAAGTAATTCATAAGGAGTTCTACCATCAAGAATTCTACTCGACATACGTTTAATCAAATAGGTAGCAGTGACCGCACAATCGCCATAGAATTCCTCAGAAATGTAGGCTGGATTTGAGAGCTCTTGTGACCACTAAAAGATGTCTATGTTTTCTTTCCACAATGCCATTCTGTTGTGGAATGTAAGTGCAAGATGTTTCATGAATAATCCCATGAGAAACAAAAAGAGATTGACAATCATTGGGAAGGAATCCATGCCCATTATTAGTCCGAATACTTTTGATGGGATGTATCGAATTGAGTTTGGATCAAAGAAAAGAAAATTGTTAAGCAAGAAAGAGTCTGACTCATGGATTGCATAAGAAAAACCCAACTAGTAGGAGTAAAGTCACCAACGATTGTGAGAAAGAATCGGGAACCATCACGATGAGTAGTGTGCTAAGGTTACCAAATGTCCACATGTAATAGCAAGAAAGGACAAGTAACTTAAGACGTGCCGATAGGGAAGGATGGTCTGGATTGTTTAGCCAATGAACATATACAACATTTCGGATGAGGATATCGTGCACTATAGCCCAAACATTGATGTAAAAGGAGATTTTTATTTCTTGAAATTGCATTGCAAGAAATGTTCGTATTGGAAAAATTTAAATCTCCAGAAAAATTAGTCCAGAAAAATAACCCCTTCTGCGATTCTACCCAAGCCCATCAATTTGCCAGGCATACGGTCCTGAAATAAGTAATGATCAGAATTGAAGATGACATTGCAGGAATTATCTTTGTACACCCGTGAAATAGAAAGGAGATTAAACTCAAATTCAGGAATATATAGAATGCTGCAAAGAACAAATTTGGGCTAAGAGGAATAGTGCTGATCTTAGTGACTTGGGCGGTATTTCCATTAGGAAGGCGTACTGATAAAGGAAACTATGAATGACCATGAATATATGAAAATAAGGTCTTAGTGCAAACTATGTGGTCACTAGCACCTGAATCGATTATCCATGCACCAGCCGAAATAGAGTTTGCTTGCGATAGTAGGGTACCTAAAAAACCTATGCCATCATCAGAAGTCTTCAGTTTGCTCAGCATTTTCACAATATGCTGCTGTTGATCCTGCATAACTATGGAGTGAGTTCCATCAAATTTTTGTTTAGAAACTTGAAAAACAGAGGCTTCATTTTCCCTTTTTTCATGATCATTTGGTCGCCCATGTAATTTTCAACACGTCTCCACGGTGTGATTGTTAGCACCTAAATTTTAATTTTAGGGAATTCATAAATTGGCGCAGATAAGCCCATTAAAGTATGAATTTCGGCCAAGCCCATAGCCCATCTATAAGTGGTCGAATCTTGGGTTATCTTAGCCCGACAAGATTAGAAATTTCAATCCGACGGCCATGTTTTGGAAAATCTGACGGTCGAGATTAAACTCTAAAGGCGTAACCCTAATTCACCCTATATATTCGTCATTATGCCTACGGTTAACGAGGGGGACAAAAAAGAAAGAAAGAAAATTTCAGCACACTCTCTCTCGCCTCTCACAATCTCTCACGCTCCTCTCCCTCTTCTCGCTTCCCCTCTCCTTGTTGTCGCGCCACCATCGGCCGCATTTCTTGTGTTTCCAGCGGATTGAACCGTTGGATCGAGCTAATTTTTTGTGTGCAAGGTTGTCTTGATCCCTTCTTCATATTCACCTTTCGGATCTTTAAAACGAGGTTTCCTTGTTGCCGAATAGCAGCTAAATCAGTAGCTGTTCCAAGGCGCAGGTACTGTTCATCAGCCGGCATTTCTTGAGTTTTCGGCTGACTGGACCGTTGGATCGAGCTGATTTTGTGTGTGTAAGGTCGTCTTGATCCCTTCTTCATATCCACCATTCGGATCTTTAGAACGAGCTCTCCTGGTGGTCAAACGGCAGCTAGATCAGTAGCCGTTCCAAAGCGTGGGTACTATTCACCTGCAGGTATTTCTTGAGTTTCCGGCCGATTGGCCCGTTGGATCGAGCTGATGTTTCGTGTCCAAGGTCATATTAATCCCTTCTTCATCTTCACCGTTCGGATCTTTGAAGTGAGCTCTTCTGATGGTTGAAGACCGATGTCCGATTGGCCGTGCCACCCGCCGTACGTCTCGACGTCCTCGGTGTTTTCTGCACCGTACCCCGACGGTCTCCGGAGTTCCCTCTCATGCCCCTACCGTGCACCACTGTGAGCCGTTGCCCGATGGCCAGCAGCTCCCTTGGCGACTTTCTATTATCGTTTTCTTATTTTCGCAGGATATCGAATTGGGGAGCTTAACTCGAAGAGGGAAAGGAGGCTCGGCTTAGGTATGATTCCAATCCCGATTTTGGTTGATCATTGGTTGATAATTGGTTGATTTTGTCATAGCTGTTTGATTTAATTTAGTTGATTTTAGTCGCCTTTGCATGTACCGAGAATCTCCAACAAAATCAAAAAGTCGTTTTCGCTAAATAAAAATCAAGTCACGGCTGGTTCCGCCCGTTACCCCGCGGGTGCGATTTGCGGGGCTTGACACAAAAAAAAACTAAATCGGCAAGACTTAATTTTTAGAAATAAAAATTTGATTTTTTTCGGAGTTTTGAATTCTTGCCATGTTTGTGTGAGTGCTTGCCTAAAAAAATGAAAACTGATTGGATTTGATTGAAATTCTATGATTGCCTTATCTTGAATTCTTGCCATGTTGGCGTGATTGCGTGCTTAAGGGATAGAAATTGATTGATTGAAATCATGTCGTTGCCTTATCTAGGTTAGCTTCTCGTTTCAAATCGATCTCGTTCGGTAAGGAAAAATTCGAATTAGGAAGCTTTTGAATCCAATCGCATCTTTTAAAAAAGGAAGGCGCGTTTATAGATGGCAATCTCGATTTCCAAATTCGGAAGGCGTGCGAATATCTTTGAAAGTGATTGGCGGCAAATCCTCGATTGATTTTCGAATTTAATAGGAAAAGAGATACAATTTTCGGGATATAAAAAAATAGTTTTCGAAAATAAAAATAATAATAATAATAAATAAATTGCATGTCATTTTGCCACGTCATCTTACCATGTCATTTTGCCACGTCATTTAGTCATGTCATCTTGTCATGTCATTTTGTCACGTCATCTTGCCATGTCATTTTGCCACGTCATCTTGCCATGTCATTTTGGCCATGTCATTTTGCCACGTCATCTTGCCACGTCACATGTCATGTAGTTAGGTTGCATCATCATCATAAAGTATAAAAAATAAAAAGACAAAAAAAAACTGCTCATTATCTCATCATATTTTCGCAAATTGTATCCATGCATCATCGATTTTTTTCGAAAATTACATGCATTGCATTATCACATTTGCATGTATATGATCGCATTTGTGTGTCTCATAACATGCATATTTATGTTGCATTATATTTTGTCATGTCATTTTGCATGTCTTTAGTACCATGTTTAGGATGTTCATACTAATTTAATTAATTGCATAATAGTTTGCATGTTAATCAATTGCATGACAGATTATGTTTTCACTTAAGATCTTCGCATGTTTAAACTAATGGTCTTTCATTGTGCCCTAATATCATGTAATTTTGCATGTCTTAATTAATTAGTTAATTTTGCATATAGGGCAAGATGACTTTGATTTCGCATGTTTTGCATATCACCCATATCATTTAGATAGTTTCATGCATTGCATTTAAAAAAGTAAAAATTTCAAAAGAGACACCTCATTTGAGCTTTAGATCGATTCAGTCCAAGTCGTCAATTTAGGACATCTCATATGGAATTAAGGTACCCAAAGGGCATTAGTTTTAATTAACTAGTGTAATCAAGTCCCCGAATCCACAATCTCTGGTTCGTAGAAGTAAAATAGTCCTCCCGCTATTTTACTTAGGTTTCTAATCAACCTACCAAAAATGATTAGTGACGACTCTAATTTCTAAATCATTCTGATTAATTTTAAGTTGCGAATTGGTAGGGCTTGGGAGAGTCCATATTAGGTTAGTTAATTCGTGTGATTAACCTAATAATCCATTAGCCTGATGATCAAATTTTAGGTCGCGACAGTGATGCGGTCTTTTGTTATATTCACAATACTTATTTTTTGATTTGGAATAATTGCCGCTAACCTTACCTAATGACGTTGCAGCACGAGGACCATTCAATCCTTTAGAAAAGGCTGATGACATGGCATTTTCTTGCCCTTTTGATTTGGCCATTTAAGTAAGAAAATTGGAGTCGTCATGTCTCCCCTTATAATTCGATTCAGGCGCATTCTTCCCCCAACTAACGAATAGATCTTGGCAGAATTGCCACATATGAAATGCAAAACCACTAGGGTTTCTTCCACCCCACTTATCTAGCATATTCTGGAAACCCTCATCTCTTCTTTCGCGTGGAACAGAGAGTACGTCAGAAACCCTAGTTCCCAGAGTTCCTTCGAGAGCACTATGAGGTGAGAAAGCCGAGAGGGCAACTCCCTCGCCGGCTCGGGCAGGTGCCATTGCCGCCAATCGTTGACTCTCTTCTTGCACCGCTAGTTGAAAGATTCGTCCGAGAGAAGTTGCTGGTTCCATCGCGAGGATCTGTGTTCGAAATGGAAGATAATCATCATTGATAATGAGCAAGAACCAAGTAGCTTTCTCTCAATCTCGGATCGCTCGGTACTGGCGAAGTGTTTCTTCTTATCCTTCAAGCCATTTTTCAGCAGCTTCGATCTCATTCCAAAGCGTCGAGAGGCGATTAAATACGGTCGTCACAAATTGATTTCCCTACTTCAATTTGGAAAGAGTTTGGGTGAGGTAAAATAATTTTGCCCTATCTAGTGTATCGTATATTTTCCGAATATTGTTCCACATGTTTTGAGCGTCTTTGCTCTCTCTCTCTCTCTCTCTCTCTCTCTCTCTCTCTCTCTCTCTCTCTCTCCTGTTCACTTTCTTTTTCTTCTCGATTCTTCGTCTTCATCGTCGCTTCTTCTCGCCAATCGGAGCCCCTCCGTCTCCGTCCACCTCAAATCCGACGCGGGCCGAGAACCCCTTCCATCTACGCCATGTCTAAGTCACCGAGACCTCCTCCACCACTGCCCAGTTGAGTTTCACGATCTTGAGCCGCCGCGACAGCCCCCACCGAGGTCCCAGCTTCCCAGCGCCGCCGTGCTCAAGCCCGAAGACAAACCCAGCCACCACCCGAGCCTCTGTCCCGTGGTCGTGACCCTAGATCTGCGAGCTCAGAGACCCGACGCCAGCTTCGCGCCTCCTCCGCCGTCGACCCACAGCCCCGACGCCACCCCGGAGCCTCAACTAGCAGCCGCGTGACCGTCACACACCATCCAACTCAGATCTGGCTGTTGTCCAGCCTCGAGGCGTCCACAAGGCGACGCCTAGACAACCAAGGCGCCCGCCTTAAGGAGGCCCAACAAGGCAACATGACGCCTTAGACATCCGAGGCCGCCTTGTCGCCTAGGCGACGCCTTGATAACACTAGTTCGTTCTATAGTGGAATCGTTACTGCTCTCCCCGTGGACGTTGGTCTTTACAACCGAACCACGTACATCTGGTGTCCATTTTACTTTGCTCATTCTGTCTATTTATTGTTCGATCGCTTGTTCTGCGCAACAAACGTATCATACTTTCACTACATGCTTCCAACAGTTCTCACTGAAAAGAAACATTCCGAATTGTCATAATGATGTTGGTTCGTGTTGCTGATAATTATTTTGACTTTTCTTATGTGTACAAAATGAACACTTGTTTGTTTAGAGTTAAATTTGATAAAAGTACCGATTTTCTTTTCGTGAAAGTTTGTAATATTATCAAAACTTCAAAAATTACGAAAGAAATTATATGGATCAACGTGATTAATCAGGTGTACCAGTTTGAGGTTTTTGTGGTATTAATCCTATTATAAAAAAAAGTTAGAGAGGCTTTTAGTTTTGACAACCAAGAAAAAGCATTGATTTTTACAAATATCTTATTTAAACATGAAATCTATAACTAGCGCAGTTGGTTGGGGTGTTAGGGTTTCAGTTCACGAATAGACATTTGTACAAACCTGACCAACTACCTGCAAACTATAATTTCAAGGCCACTTATACGAGTCAAAATCCTTAACTTTGCTAACTAATAGGCTTGCAATGTGTTATGTGGACCCCCCCCCCCCCCCCCCCCCCCCCCAAGTAGAAGGATTTTGGCGCTAGTACCGCTCGCTTATAAAGAAAAGTGAAACATGATATTTTATCTAACTAAATATTTTATTGCGCATATATTGCTAAGATTTTGTATCTTGCAACCGATTCACCGTGGAACCCATTTTGGTACTTACGGTGTCATTGTTGGTTCATGATTTTTGTGTCCGATTCCATTCTTGTACCTAGCATTTTGAAAAGTCAATACATTTTTACCTTACCAAAAAGTATTATTTTTTTATTGCGCAAAGACACTAGATACGTGGCTTGGTCGTAGAGGCCGACGTATATCAAAAGAGCAGCACATTATAGATAAAGCAATACAACGAAGATTACAAACCATGATGTGTAGCCTCGTAGTTTCTTACAAAATAATATCTCATTCTCATGATGGAATCAATGCCCAAATCTTACGACAAGATTTAATCTATTTCGATACTTGAATTCTTGATTTAATTTCGTGAACAAAACCGACAAGGTAGACTCTATCAAGCACTCGACGACGAAACCGCGCTTTAATAATTTCTCTCGTTCATGGTATTGCTTGCTATATATATGTGCAAACCACTTAAAAAAAACACGAAAGAATCTTCTTTGCACATCAACTATGCAATAAAGTACAGCGCAATCGCAGTGAGTAAAGAAACAGCTTCCGGGTCTTTCTTTTCTTTCTTGAGTTTTGGTGGAGAAGATAGCTTCATTCGAAGATCCCAGAAGATCACATGCTCTCCAATAGTAATAAGTGCTAGAAAATCTAATCCAAAAACTTAAGCTAATAGGTAAAGGGAGACCACATGAATATAAAGAACATATAAGACCTGTTATTAGGCGATGTGAGATAATAACTTCAACACCTCCTCTCACATAGAAGCCAGATTACGAGCGACACGTGGAATTTGACAAGTAGAGGGTGGCCACACGCACATTCGTGAACGGAATAACACTGACTCTGATAGCATGTTAGAAAGTCTGACAAAAAAGATTAACCTATTAGATGAAGGAAGACTACATGAATATAAAGAACATATAAAATCCGTTATCAAGCTTAGCCTCATTAAGAGTATTTTACAGGATTGTGTTAAACAGGATTGTGTTAAGCCACACCAAACGTCCTGTAACACCCCCGGTCCAATGAGGGAGGGGAGTAGACGCCAGGGCCAAAGGGCTTAGAAGAGGAGCGGTTCATGGCAAACTTTTAGGACAGCGTGGGGGGCAATATTGGACTGAACCACGCACCGAAATACTGTAACATCCTAGGTCCACTACACGCAAGATATTATCCACTTTGAACAAACAGTTCTCATGATTTTGTTCCTCCGATGGCTGCCCATATACCCCCCCCCCTCCCCGGAAAACGAGTCTTGCAAGTTAAGAGGAGCCTAGTGCATATAAGCCATCTCAGGACTCCCCTCCTTAGTGATGTGGGACAAGGGATGTCACATCGATGTCGGTGATTTGCCACCTGAAGCTAAATTCCGATTATTTCTTCTTCTTTTTTCTCATTTTTCTTGACTGCCAATAGAGGAAATCTCCAACTTGGGATATACGAAACAAAGAATACGATTTCCATGGCACACCGCCGTAGACGTCCACATATATTCAATTTATCTTGAGTCAGGTCTTGTCTAACGAGGCTCAAATTCGAGATATATTTTCAACATGTTTCTAAAAAAAGTGAAGTAGTTTATTTGGAAAAAAAAATTGATTTCATGAGGAACCAAATAAGTCGAGGAGATTTGTCTTAGACATTATAAAGTGGACATCATAGAGTGAGAAGCACGTGAGATCATATTGCCCCTCAAATTATTCGCGATACAAATCTTCTCAAGAACACCTCATATGCCCACGATATATCATCGCTATGACATAATTCTCACGTTACGAGTGTACGCAACTCAACCTTCGTTGAATTTATAATTCTCATACCTGATTCTGCAATCTTGATGTTGAATTTGAGCACCAATGCTTAGGGAACAATAATCTTCTATCAACTCCTTGGCATAGCGCATGCACGTGTCACAATCCGCATGAGTGAGCATTCCATTGCATGCTCCGTGGCCATAGCTGTCTGAAGCCAAAATTTCATGCTTGTCTTCATAATAATTGAAGCCGGACTTCGATGTATTGTCAACTATATCTTGAAGTAGATCATCGACCACCTCATTGTACCCAAGGGTCCCACTCGTGTCTCCGTTGCAGATGTGGTATACCATTCTTTCATCTGGAGCACCTTTTACGATGTTGCATGACCAAAGGATTGCAATTAGTGTAGTTGCAATTTTGTGGAGCGAAGCCATGTATCTCTCATCTCCTTCTCATTTGATCCTGTATTGCTCTCTATATAATGGCTATTTCCAAGAAAAAGTACGCTTTTCTCGTAGGTTTCTCCACTCTTTTGTGTGGATTTTCTTTTCTAGAATTTGTCGACACCCAAAAATGAAAAAGACAATTAAGTCCTTTGCTCTAGCAGTAGTTCAGCATCATTGTCCCATCAAATTAGGAAGTTGTCATTGTCTTATTATCTATGAGAACATACTTTGCCGTCCCTCTGATCCTAATCGGCCTCTTCCAAAGATACACTTGTGTACTCTTGAAGCTTAATTAGAATCAAAGATATACTTGCGTTGGAGCTGGATCAAAGTTGGTATCTGCTCTTGATGAAAAAACCGGCTTTCATCCCTCCATCACCATACGTGTTGGATGACGACAATGGATGTGGGGATGGAATCATTCACGGGTGTAATGGTGGCCAATTGCTTTTGTCTTTTTTCAAGATTCCCTGACAAATTCTGCTTGGACTTGACCGTTTGCCCATGGCATTGTGGAGACCCATGCTTCCCAAATTTCTCAATTAATTTGCTGCAGACCAGGGGACTCTCGTCGACGTTCAAAACACGTTCGCCATCGACGAGGAGCTCGCCGATGGCGTCGAAGGCAACGTCGCCATCGTCACTGAAGTCGAAGTCGAAGTCCTCGTTGGCAAAGACACTGACGATGTATACACATTCCGGGGCCACGAACCAAATAACCCGTGAACAGTTGATCCCGCCATTTCTGTCATTCTTCGCTGTCTAATTTAATATGCAAATACAATTTAATTTTTTGTTTAAGATCGGGGTAGATCCCTACTTTTTTTTTTTATTGTATCTAAATGGATTGTCAAAATTTAGGTATTAATAACTGCCCCTTTTTTAAGGTAAGCTTGCAAAAGTTGCATTCAACGAATGATGTCTATATTTTGATCATACAAGTGCAATGACTGTCATTTTCATCAGAACTGATAGTCTCTATTTAGATGGAACTAGAGGTATCAAATGGATGGGTCGGGTCGACTTTGGGTCGGGCCGAATATGGTCCGACCCATATTGACTCATTTAATCCGTTTTTGACCTATATTCATGTAATGAAAATTCAATGACTTATACCCGACCCGACTCACACCCGACCTAAAGACTACAGTGGACGAGGACGACGGGGAGACTACTGCGGCTTTGGGTAACATCCTCGGCAAGATCCTCCGCAGTGATCGACTTTGCCGAATGTAGTGAGACAACATCAGTGTCAGCCTGCTTTTCTCCGTCTCGCTCTTTTCTTGTTAATTTTTATTTTGTTTTATTTTATGTTTTACAAATAGCACTTTTCAGCTTCTCACTTGAAAATAGATGTAGGTCACAAACCTATCAAGACGTATTTTTAATTTTTAAGCTGACTCATATACATATAATCGGCTCACTATTTATAAGCTCTGATCTTCTTGGCCACCTCTAATGGAAGGAATTCTCATTGAAAAGAAAAATTGCAAATTGTTATAATGATGTTGCTTTGCGTAGCTGATAACTATTGTGACATTTTGCACATGTACAAAATGAGCGCTTGTTTCTTTAGAGCTAAATTTGATAAAAGTACTTATTTTCTTTTCGTCAAAGTTTGTAATTTCATCAAATTTAAAAAAATAATAATAAATGAAAGAACATAATCAACGTGATGAATCAACATGTCAACATTTGTATACCATTAAAGCTGTATATGTTTGTTATAACAAAAGTTGGAGAGGCTTTTACTTTTGATAATTAAGAAAGAGCATTGTCTTTTACATATGTCTTATTCAAACGTGAAACCTATAATTGGCGCAATATGTTGGGTGGTGTCAAGGATTCCAGCTGAGGAATTGCCATTTGTTCAAATCTCGCCAACTACGCGCAAGCCATAATATCGAGGTCATTTATACAGGTCAAATGGCTTCGCTTAACTAATCAATAGGCTTGTAATGTGTTTTGTGCACCTCCAAGTAAAAGGGTCTTGGCGCTTGTACTGCTCGCTTATAAAGAAAAATGGCATGTGATATTTTATCTAATTAAACATTTCCAAATGAAGTGCCGTAGCTTGTTTGGAAAAATAAAATTGATTGCATGAGAAACAAACGAGTGAAGGACACTTATACTAAACACATTATAGAGTGGACATCATAGAGTGGGAAGCACATGAGATCATGTTGCGCCTCAAATTATTCGCAGTACAAAGTTTCTCAAGAATGCCTTATATGACCACGATATACTCTCACTATAACATAATTCTCACTTTACAAGTTTGCGCAACTCAATCTTCTTTGAATTTATAATTCTCATACCTTATTCTGCAGTCTTGAAGTTGAACTTGAGCACCGATGCTTACGTCACAATAAGCTTGTATCATCACCTTGGCGTAGCGCATGCACGCGTCACAATCCCCATGCGTGAGCATTCCATTGCATGCTCCGTGGCCATAGCTGGCTGGAGAAAAAATTTCATGCTGCTCTTCATAATAACTGAAGCCAGACTTCGACGTTTTATCGACTATATCTTCAAGTAGATCATTGACCTCCTCATTGTATGGAATGGTCCCACTCGTGTCTCCGTTGCAGATGTGGTATACCATTCTTTCGTCTGGACCACCACTTACAATGTTGCATGACCAAAGGATTGCAGTTAGTGTAGTTGCAATTTTGTAGAGCGAAGCCATGCGTCTCTCGCCTGCTTTTCATATGTCTATTCATCCTGTATTGCTCACTAAATAAGGGCTATTTCGAAGAAAAATATGCTACTCATAGGTTTCTCCACTATTTTATGTGGATTGTCTTCTCTAGAACTTATCAACACTCGAGAATGTAAAATACAAAGATGTTCCTTGCTCTAGCCTTAGTTTGGCATCTTTGTTCTATCAAATTAGGAAGTTGTCGTTGTCTTATTATCTATGAGAACATATTTTGCCGTCCCTCTGATCCAATTTTGCTTGGAGTCGTCGGACCTTTTCCTAATCAGCCTCTTCCAAAGATATACTTGTGTCTATTCATCCCGTCATCACCGTTTGTCATGAATGATGATAATGTATGTGGGGATGGGATCATTCACGCAAGTAATGGTGGCCAATTGATTTTGTCTTTTCTCAAGCTTCCCTGGCAAATTGTCCTTGGACTTGACTGTTTGCCCATGGCCCGCGGAGACCCATGCTTACCCAATTTCTCAATTAATTTGCTGCAGACCAGGCGACTCTCGTTGAAGTCGAAAACACGTTCGCCATCAACGAGGAGGTCACACATGGCCTCAAAGGTGCCTTCGCCGTCGAAGTCCTCGTTGGCGAGGACGTTGACGATTAGTCAATGATTGGTTGATATAAATCCCGGGGTGACGGCCTCAGTAATCTGTGAACGATCGAGCTCACCAATTCAGTCATCCTTCGCAGCCTAACTTAATATGCAAGTGCAATTTTATTTTTGTTAGGGGTGACAATGTCACATGAGATGAGTCTTGGCCAGTGCGGAGTAGGGAATAAATACTCACCTGTGTATATCAGTGAGCTACTAAATGATATTTGTGCATCATCAAATTAATACATCCATGTAAGTGCATTTGAGTGGTAAACTGAACATTAGATTATGGCTTCTATTTTTATTCATTGCATATAGTCATTTGAGTGGAAGGAGTTCTCTTTGAAAAGAAACATCACAAATTATCATAATGATGTCGCTTCATGTTGCTGGCAAAAATATTGTGACGTCTCTTACATGTACAAAATAAGAAAATTTAACAAAGTAGTTATTTTCCTTTCGAGAAACTTTGTAATATTATCAAATTTTAAATAAATCATGAAATAAATTATATAAATCGACGTGTCAACATTTGTATATCGTTGAAGTTTTTCTTTAAATGGGTCATTAACGGGTCACTCTTATTTCTCTTGTTGGCAATAAATGAGTTTTACAACAAGAAGACAAAAATAAATAGGGGTGCATGACAAAATTTCTGTTCCAGAAAGAGTTTCTGGAACAAAAACAGTTTTTTGTTTTTCTATTTCAGAATGAGTTTCAAAGCAAAATAAATGCGTTTGATAATGTCAAAAAATTTCTATTTCAGGAATAGAAATTTATTTGACCGGCGGAGGTGACGGCGGCGGGGGGCGACCGACAATCACCGGCCGGCGTCCAGAGGCGGGGGGCGGCGGCCCTCCGACGACCGTCGTTGGTGACTGTCGGCAGCCCGGCGGGGGCGGCCGGCGGTAAAAGAGGTGCGACCGATGGCGGCCATCGTCGACGAAGATTTCTATTTCTATTTCTCGGATAAGTAACTTTTTTTTTCTCATTTCTGCTTGAAATCTATTTCTGTTTCTCAAAATTGTTCCAGAAATAGTTTCTTGCATTTGCGTTACCAAACGAATTTATGTTCCAAATCTATTCCAGAAATAGAAATCTGTTCCAGAAACTATTTCTGGCAAGTTATCATGCACCCTAATGGGTTTGGTCTAAACCCTTTTATGACCCATTTAATTCAATCTCATCTTCTTCCCTTAATAACCGGGGACCGAGGCTGGGGCCGGGGACCGAGGCCGGGTCTAGGCTCGAGACAGGGGCCGGGGTCGAGGTCCGAGCACCCCGACCCCTGGGATAGAGGTCGAGGCCGGGTCGGGGTCGTAGTCGGGACCCGGGCCAGGTCCTCCGACCCCTGGGATAGAGGCCAGGGTCAGGGCCGGGGCCAAGGACCGGGGTCGGGGTAGAGGTCGAGAACAGGGGCGGGACGGGGGACCTAGGCCAAGCTCGCGAACGGGGCCTAGGTCGGGGACCGAGGCCGAGGACAGGTCCGGGGTTGGGGTTGGGGTTGGGGTTGGGGCCGGGTCGGGGTCGGGGTCATGGCCGAGGCCGGGTTCGGCTCCGGGGACTGTGGCTGGGGCCGAGGTAGAGACCGGGGTCAGGGCCGGGTTCAGGGCTGGAGACCTGGGACGGAGACCGCGGCTGGGGACTCGTGCGAGGGCCGGGGACCCGGGCCGAAGACTGTGGCGGGGAACTTGGGTCGGGTCCGCGAACGGGGCCGGGGCTGGGGCTCGAGACCGAGACCGGGACCAGGGTCGAGTCTGGGGCCGAGGATTGGGACAGAGGCAGGCTCCAAGCAGGGGGGCCAGCGATCAAGGCCGGCGCCCGAACATGGATCGGGGCCCATCGATTGGGGTCAGAAACCAAGGCCGGGTCCGAGATCGAGGCCGGGTCCGGGTCGGTGTCAGGGTCGAGGCCGGGGAGCGAGGCCGGGACGGAGGAACGAGCCGGGGGTCGATGTCAGGGCTGGGTTCAAGGCTAGGGTCAGGAACCGGGGCCGAGGCCGATGGCCGGGGTTGGGTACTGGATCAAGGCCGAGTCCGGGATCAGGGCCGGGGCTGGGACAGGGGACCGAGGCCGGGTTCGGGGTCAGGGCCAGGGTCGGTACCAGGGGTCGGGTTCATGGCTGGAGACCGGGGCCGGGGCCGGAGACTGGTGCCAGGGACTAGGGCCGGATCCACAAACGGGGCCGGGGTAGGGGCGGGGTCTAGGATTGAGGCCCGATTCGGGATCAGAGCCGGGGCCGGGGTCGGGACCGAGGACTGGTCGGGGTCCAAGCCCGGGGAGGCCGGCGATGGTACCGGGATCGAGGCCGGCGACTGGGGGTCTAGGGCGGGCATCGGGACTAGAGCCGGGACTAGTGGCAAGGATCAAGGCCGGGGCCAGGGTGGCGGGGACCGCGGCCGGGCCCGAGACCGTTGGCGCGTATCGGGGCCGGGGTGGCGGGGACGACGGCCGAGTTTGGGACTGGTGGCGGGGATCGGGGTCGGGGCCGGATGTGGTGTGTCCTATATCCAATAAAAATGCCGATTTGTATTTCATGAAAATATTTCAGCAATATAGTTTTATTAAACAATCATAAAAAATCATAAATTAAATTAAATAGAAGTATTTTCTTAAATGGGTTGGGTTGGGTTGGGTATGGGTCGGGTATGGGTTGGGTTGGGTATAGGTCACGGAATTTGTATTGTGCATAATGTTAGCGTGAGCTGTATTTCCCACAAATTAGGCAATTTTTCCATTTATTATAATCTTTTCTTGATTTACTGATATGCTGGGGTTAGTACATATATTGTAAATAAGGCCGAATGTAATACTGCAAAGATTCATATATTGAAATAGAGGAAAATATATTTCTTCATGGTATCAGAGCCTAAGGTTTGCTCCTTGTGAGTACTGTACGTTGATCCCCGATTACTTTATCGGGTTGTGGTTTCGTGCCGGCCGATTTCGTCTCGCACGATCGCGCTCGATCTCGGATCCATGGCGGATGAAAACTCTAGAGAAGCATTGATTCCCCATCAAAATCAAGGAGGGAATTCGACTATGGAAGCATTTTTTGAGAATTTGACCATCAGATTGACTCAGATTTTGAATCAGAACCAAGCTCATCCTCCTCCTCCTCCTCCAACACCGACACTGCAGAATGATTCGGCTTCATCTCAGATTGCGGTTAAGTTGGATGGAGCCAACTATGACTTATGGTCTCAGGTTATCAAGATGTATATTATAGGCAAATACAAGCTGGGGTATATCAATGGAGACCTCCCTCAGCCTTTGCCTGCAGATCGTATTTTTCGAAAGTGGAAAACTGAGGATTCGACTGTGAAAGGATGACTAATCAACTCCATGGATTCGGCGTTGATTGGCAATTTTATCAGATTCCCTACCGCTAAAGCTGTGTGGGATTCTGTAGCTGCCACCTTTTTTTATGGCACCGATACTTCCCAGGTGTACAATTTAAAGTGCCAAGTATCACGACTCAAGCAAGCTGGAGGACCAATCGAAAAATACTACAATGATCTTCAAGGACTCTGGCGTGAAATTGATTTTCGCAAGCCTAATCCTATGGTGTGTCTTACAGATATTGAGCGCTACAACAATGATGTTCAAGAGGACAAGGTTTAAATCTTTCTGGATGGACTTGATGATCGTCTCGACAAGGTCTGTGTAGACGTTTTGCAGATGCAGCCTTTCCCCACTGTTGACCAAGCCTACGCATGCGTCCACAAGGAAGATGTGCGCCAAACCGTGATGCTGACCAATGCCGACGGCTTTCCTACGGGTGCAGCAATGGTCTCACGGGGTAGTCGAGGAGACTCGTCTCTACAGATGATGGCTGGCAGTTCGGCGGGTAGAGGTGGGTGCTCTCGGTTTGCTGTCAAGGCCAAGTCTCAGGTGCTCGGCGGCTATTCTCATTGTGGAAATTCTAAACACACTAGGGACACTTTCTTTAAGCTACATGGATTTCTAGATTGGTGGGACCATTTTCAAGCGAAGAAGAAGAAATCTGAAGCAGAACTGGGCAAGAGTATAGGGCAAGTATCCTTGGTGACTGGAGTTCATCTCTTTCCTTAGTCCCGATGGTATCTTCAGCTAATATTTTCACCCTTCCTCCTGAAGGTAATTGTGGTTCTGGTTTTATCATTACTCGTCATGGTGGAAAGAATGGATGGATTATCGACTCAAGCGCTACCGATCACATGACGCCTCACCCCGATGACCTAGTCAACCGTACCTCACCGCGACGAGACAGTGTGTATAATGCTAATGGAAATTTCCATCCAGTCACCGGGGCTGGGAGTGTGGCTCTCACGCCCTCCTTTCTCTATCTCATACATTACTTGTGCCCTCTTTGCCCAACCTTTTATTGTCTATTGGACAAATTACTGATGAGTTGAATTGTTGTGTTCTTATGTACCCGAATTTCTGTTTGTTTCAGGACATTCTCATGAAGGAGATTATTGGGCGTGGTACTAAGAAGGATGGGCTATATATTGTGGATGATCTGAGCTTTGGCTGTGCATATCACACTCCTAATCGGTTTGTTAGTAAGGAGAAGGATGTTTGGTTGTGGCATCGTCGGTTGGGACACCCATCATTCAGATATTTGAAGTATTTATTTCCTGAGTTGTTTCGTGGTTTATCAGATTCTGCTTTTCAATGTGAAACATGTATTATGGCAAAGAGTCATCGTGTTTCTTTTCCTCTGAGCTCTAATAAAAGTAGCAAGCCTTTTTGTCTAGTTCATTCTGATGTGTGGGGTGCATCACCAATTACTACAATGTCTGGAATGAGATGGTTTATAACCTTTGTTGATGACTGCACACGTATGACATGGTTGTATCTGACGAAGCATAAAGATGAGGCTTCTAACATATTTCGAATGTTTCATAAAATGGTTGCTACTCAATTTGGAGCTCGTATTTAAATTCTCCGCACGGACAATGGTGGATAATATATCAATCAACACTTTACCTCTTATTTTAAGGAACATGGTCTCATCCATGAGACCTCTTGCTCTCAAACCCCTCAGCAGAATGGTGTGGCTGAATGAAAGAACTGCCACATTCTAGAGATGGCAAGAGCTCTTCTTGTCAGCGAAAAGTTCCAAGAAGGTTCTGGGATGCAGCGGTAATCACAGCCATTCACTTGATAAATCATATGCCCTCTCGCGTGTTGCAATTTCAAACTCCATTGCAAACTCTATCTCAGTTTACGTCTCTCCCTTCAGTCTTGATAATACCTCCTAAAGTGTTTGGGTGTGTGGCTTTTGTGCATCTTCACATGAACCAACACACCAAACTTGACCCGTGTGCGGTACGATGTATATTTGTTGGCTATGGAACTCATAAAAAAGTGTATCGCTGTTATGATCCAAAGACCAAGAAGACACATGTTACCATGGACGTGACTTTTCTAGAGTCCGAGTGCTATTTTTCTCCACCCCAATGTTCCTTTCAAGGGGAGAATTACAGTGAAAGGAAAAATTGGTGGGATATCAGAATAGAGGGTGCTGAGTCAGGAGGACATATGGAGTCCGGGGTAAGATTGGGTGGGGCTGGACCATTAACCAGCTCACAAAAAGTTTCAATTGTGCAGTTTAATGAGGGGAAGGGTGCGATGGAAGAAGATGAGGGGAAGAATGTTCATTTTTCGGCTGAAAGTGGGGATGATCAGCAGCCTATATCTACATCTAATGAGCGAGATCAACCTGTTCCTTCGTAAATTGCCCTTTCTTCAATACTGGACCACTCTCCTGAGAATGATCCTAAGGTAAGCTCTTTTTCTGATTTTGGGGTTTCTGATGATTCTGATTTGGTTGTTAGATATAAACTCCCTGACAAGCATAATCGAGGCAAGCCTCCTAGTCGGTATTCACAGGATGTAGAGGAATGAAGGTCTAAATATCTCATTATCGATTTTGTGTCAACAGAAAGATTGTCAGAATTTTGCAAGGCTTTTCTGTCAAATGTATCAACTATTCGAATTCCGAATGGGGTGGGAGAGGCCTCGAAGGATCCAAAATGGGTCCAAGTTATGAAAGAGGAGATGGAAGCACTAGAAAAAAATCAGACTTGGAGACTTATAGATTTGCCAAAAGGGAATAAAGCCGTAAGGTGTAAGTGGGTGTTTACCATTAAACACAAGATAGATGGAACCATTGAGAGATACAAGGCTCGATTGGTCGCAAAAGGATACACATAGACTTATGGTGTGGACTATCAGAAGACTTTCTCTCCAGTTGCAAAATTAAATACTGTGCGAGTTTTGTTATTGCTTGCTGCAAATCTAGATTGGCCATTGCATCAGTTTGATGTGAAGAATGCATTTCTTCATGGAGATTTGGATGAAGAGATTTACATGAAGATTCCACCTGGATATGGGTGTGTTAACGAGCCAAATGTTGTTTGTAGACTGAAGAGGTCGTTATATGGTTTGAAGCAATCACCTCGTGCCTGGTTTGGTCGGTTCAACTCAGCCATGAGGAAGTATGATTATTCCCAGAGCAATTCAGATCACACTTTATTTTTTAAGCGAAGCCAAGGTAAGCTGATTGCCCTGATCATATATGTTGATGATATGATCATAACAGGAGATGATACTGAAGAAATTTCGAGGCTTCAAGAGAAGTTGGCAGAAGAGTTTGAGATGAAGAACTTGGGAGGACTAAAGTATTTCGTGGGTATTGAGGTAGCTAGGTCTAAGGAAGGAATTTTCTTATCACAGAGAAAATACGTACTTGATTTGTTGGCTGAAGTAGGAATGTTAGACTGTAAGCCCGCTGATACTCCTATGGTACAGAATCATAAACTTGGAGAGTATTATGATCAAGTGCCGACTAACAATGAGAGACATCAAAGATTAGTAGGAAGATTAATTTATTTGTCTCACACTCGCCCAGACATTGCTTAAGCAGTAAGTGTTGTGAGTCAATTTATGCATGCTTCTAGTGAAGAACATATGAATGTAGTATATCGTATGCTTCGATATTTAAAGTCAGCTCCAGGGAGGGGGATAATTTTTGTAAATAATGGTCACCTTGTAGTGGAATGATATACAGATGCAGACTGGGCATAGAACGTAACAAATAAAAGGTCGACGTCGGGTTATCTCACATTTGCAAGAGGTAATTTGGTCACGTGGAGGAGCAAAAAGTAAAAAGTTGTGGCTCTGTCCAGTGCCGAGGCAGAATTCAGAGGAGTAGCGAAGGGGTTGTGTGAGTTATTGTGGCTTAAAGGACTGTTGTCCGAACTTGAGTATCCACCAGAGTTTGGGATGAAGTTGTTATGTGATAATAAAGCTGCTATAGCTATCTCTCACAATTCGGTTCAACATGATCGAACCAAACATGTTGAGGTTGATAGACATTTTGTCAAGGAGAATTTAGATGCTAAAGTAATTCAGTTACCTTTTGTCAAATCTGAAGATCAATTAGCTGATGTATTGACAAAAAATGTTTCAAGTAGAGCGTTTCAGAGCTCACTCATCAAGATGGGTATCGAAGACATCTTCTCACCCACTTGAGGTAGAGTTTGGCATGAGTTGTATTTCCCACAAATTAGGCAGTTTTTCCCTTTGTTATAGTCGTTTCCTGATTTACTGATATGTTAGGGTTAGTACATATATTGTATATAAGGTCGATTGTAATACTGTAAAGATTCATATATTGAAATAGAGGAAGATATATTTCTTCACATAAATGGGTCATAAACGGCTTAATGGGTCGATTTGGGCGAACCATTTTTGACCTGACCCAAACCTGACCCAACCCACCCATTTGACACCCGTACGTTTCTTACATGTACAAAATAAGAAAATTTAACAAAGTAGTTATTTTCCTTTCAAGAAACTTTGTAATATTATCAAAATTTCAAAAAATCATGAAATAAATTATATAAATCGAGGAGTCAACATTTGTATACCTTGGAAGTTTTGTCTCTTTATTATAGCAAAAGCTGGAGAGGCTTTTAGCTTTAACAACCACGAAAGAGCAATGCTTTTTGCGGATGATTTTTGAAACATGAAACCTATCAAACGCATACTTGGTTGGGGTGTTGGTAGACATGGCCAAATAGGACCCGGACCCGGAACCGGCCCGTTGATCGGGTCCACGGTTCCGACCCGTAAAAAAAAAAAAAAAACCCCTGGGGGCCCGGCCCCCTAAGCCCCCCCGCCCTCGGGAAAGAGCCAAACGGCTCTTTCCCGTTTGTGACCGCCATTTGGGGGAAGAGCCGTTGCAAATTGCAACGGCCCGAAGGCAATAAAAAAATTAAAAAAATTAAAAAAAATCTATAAATACCACGTAATCCCTATTTATTTTTCTCACAATTTCTCTCAATTCTCTCTAATACTCTCAACTCTCAAGTCTCACAATCACTCAAATTCTCTCAATCTACTATTCTCTCTAAATTTCGTCTCAATTTTCTCAAAAAATAGCAAGTGGAAGCAGAAATACTGGAAAGGGAAAGAACCCGATGCCGATCGAGATGGGAGAATCCGATTATCCCGTTCATGAATATGATCCTCGTGAATATGCATGTTGGGAAGACGACGATGCTTCCAATCCCAACGTCGAGCACGTCCCAACGCAAGAAAGTCTTCGTCCTCGTGGTGTCGAAGAATCGTCGATAGCAAAGGAGCCGGGACGGAAGAGCCGAGAATCCGATTTATGACTACACTTTAACAAAGTATGGAATGAAAATGAAGGCAAGTTTGATATAAGCTGTAAATATTGTCAGCAGACATACAAGCTTGGTAAAGGAGATGGCTACGGAACATTTCGTCGGCATGTGACGAAAAAACATTCAACGCAAGCGGGGATCGACACTAGCCAACAACAAATTCCCGGGTTCGCCAATCCTAACGATCATCCTTTATTTCGTTTCACTAATGCACTTTACAAAGAAACATTAGCTGAATATGTTGCCCTTGAGCATGCTACGTTTAATACTGGTGAAAATCCTAATTTTAGATATTTGGTAAACACTGCGTTAGCTCCGCAAGCACCATCTGTTTCGAGAAATACTCTTAAACGCGAACTTGAACATGTTTATACAAAACAAAAAAAGAAATTGTTAAGATTTTTTAAAGAATTCAATGGACGTGTACATATAGGTAGTGATATTTGGATTGATTCTTGGAATATTAATTCTTATATGGGTATCACGCGCCATTGGATAGGTGATGATTGGGTTATTAAAAAAAAACTTCTTGCATTTCGAGTTTTTCCTGAAAGGCATACGGCCCATAATATTTATAAACTAATTAGGCAAGTTTTAGAAGAATTTAATTTGATTGATAAAATTTTTTCAGTTGGTTTTGATAATGCCACCGCAAATATTGTTTCCATTTCTGAGTTAGAAAAACTTTGTAAACCCTCTTTTGGCGGACAATTGTTTCACATTAGATGTGCTTGCCATGTTTTGAATTTATGTGTTCAAGATGGTTTACGAGTTCTTGCAACATCTCTTCAGCCAATAAATAATGCAATTAGATATTTATGGAGCCATCCTCAACTTATGAAAGAGTGGGGAAAATATTGTGAAAAAAATGGGAGAAAGGCAAGAAGGTTTCCAAAAGATATTCCGACTCGTTGGAATTCTATCTACGAGACGCTTCTACAAACATTTGATTACAAAGATTTATTATGTTCCTTTATTTCGAATAATGTTCCCGATATTTCTTTGCTCTTATAACATTATGAAGTTTGCAACAAAAAAAAATAGATTTTTTGAAAGTTTTTAATGATTCTACTAATATTTTATCTGGTGTTTATTATCCTACTACGCATTTATTTTTAATAGAGTGTGTTAACATTGCTGGTATTTTTAATGAATGTGAAAAAGATACTGAATTAGCTTCGAGTATTTTAGTAATGCGAGAAAAATAGTTGCATTATTACTTGAACATTCCTCTTATCTATTTAGTTGGTATTGTTTTCGATCCACGTACTAAATTAGATGGTTTATTAAATTATTTGAATGCTTATTACTATGATTGTTTACATTTGAATGAAGTAATAGATATTCAAAGTATACAAGTAGATGTTAAAAAGGTATAGTAGAATTATATAATGAATTTTGTAATAAATATGGTTTAAGTGACAGTGGATGTGAACCTGTCCAGCATAGTGTTTCACGAAGCAATACATGTATTTCACTTGGTAGAGGGTATAAAATGCTCATGAGTAGGCAAAAAAAATAAAAAGGGACAACATGTAGTATTTCCGAATTAGAAAACTATTTAACAGTTTATTTTGAGTTTAGTGATTCCGAACACAGCGCAGATTTCAAGATTCTCGAGTGGTGGAAGAACCATTCAATTCAATATCCAGTTCTCTCCCTCATCGCAAGACAAATATTAGTAACCCCTTCTTCAACAGTGGTAGTTGAACAAGCATTTAGTGCTGGAGGATTAATTTTGGACTCCCGACGTTCAAGATTAAGCCCGAAAAGTGTGGAGTTTCAAGCTTGCGTCGATGATTGGACAAGGGCTAGGCTTCGACAATAAGAGCTGGATCGAGAACACGAATTCTTCAGTGATGATTGTGGAGATACTACCGCCACCACAACAACAGGTAGCGACAATTGAGGAAGAGGTAAGTTGGGGTTACCAAAGGTAAGAGAACTACATGGGCTTTGATTCTTCTATCCCCAAGAAGATATGTAGACGCTTAATGATAATTCATTAAGTTCAAGCCCATTCCTCATCTTTTTTTTTTCAAATTTTTTTACAATGTACAATTTGATTATAATTTTTAATTAATAATTAATTAATTTTATTTTATTATTTTAAAAATAAAATTAAAAGTTCGGAACCCGAACCGGAACCGGCCCGGAACCGGAATCGTAACCGGACCGGAATCGTCCGGTCCCGAACCGGAACCGGAACCGGAACCGGCCATTTATGGGCCGGTTCCGGTTCCACCATTTGGCAGAACCGGAACCGGCGGTTCCGTCGAACCGTGCATGTCTAAGTGTTGGGGTTTCAGTTCAGGAATAGTCATCACTCTTCAAATCACGCCAACTATGTGCAAACTATAATTTGGGCTAGGGCCACTTATACCGGTCAAAAGCCTCGACTTAACTAATTAATATGCTGTAATGTGTTTTGTGTACCTCTAAGTAGAAGGGTCTTGGCGCTTGTACCGCTGGCTTATTAAGAAAAGTGAAACATGGTATTTTAATAATTTAAGGTTTCTAAATAAAGTGCGTTAGTTTATTTGTATAAAAATTGATTGCGTGAGAAACAAAACTAGTCTAGAATACTTATATTAGACATTATAGAGTGGGCATCATAGAGTGAGAAGCAAAAGAAATCATGCAGCTCCTCAAATTATTCGCGATATTTACCTTCTCAAGAAAGATTAAAATGACCATGATAAATTGTCTCCATGACATAATTCCCATGAGTGTGGGCAACTCAAATCTTCTATGAATTCATAATTCTTGTACCTGATTATTCTGTATTGAAGTTGAAGTTGAGCGCTGATGATGCTTTGGTCACAATAATCATGTATCGATTTCATGCCGCCGGTGCATGCACGTCTCGAAATCCACGTGAGTAAGTTTTCCATTGCATGCTTCGTGGCCATAGCTGGTTGGATCCAAAAATTCATGATGGTCTTCATAATAATTGAAGCCGGGCTTCGATGAATTTTCAACATCATCTTGAAGTAGAAGCTCGACCACGTCATCGTATGCGAGGGACGAACCCTTGTCTCCGTTGCAAAATTTGTATACCAATGTTTCATCTGGATCACATTTTATAATGTTGCATAACCATAGGAGTACAATTAGTGTATTTCCAATTTTGTGGAGGGAAGTCATGGGTCTCTCACCTCCTTTTCTTATGACTACTCATCCCGTGTTGCTCTTTATATAAGGGCTATTTCCAAGAAAAAGTATGCTTCTCATAGGTTTCTCACCTCTTTTATGAAAAAGTATCCAATTTTGTTTGAAGTCATTGTGCCTTTTCCTAATCAGCCTCATCCAAAGATATGCACAATAGAAGCTTAATTAGATTCACTAGTTAAAGACAGAAGTTAGATGAAATCAGCCTTCTCCATCTTGGGCAAGTATATTTGGACAACATATTATAACTAAATGATAGTAGTTTTCGGAAAAGTAATAACCTCTTCCAAATTTTCCTCTTTTGGAAAAAATGTCCTCTCGGGATTGACTAGAGCAAAGCCACGGAAAAATTACAACAAAAAAAAGTTTGAACATATGACACTTGTGTCAATTTAGTTTTTATGCTTTTTAATTTGATCAATTTAATCTTAAATTTTTGTATTCCTTCTATTGACACCTGATTTTCAATTTTGGAAGCCTTGGCCAAGGCTTAGGAGCCAATGTTTGAACAAAAAAAATAAATCTCCAAAATTTTCGAAATTTTTAATATTTATTTAATTCGAAATAACATAAAAAATAGCATTCGTGCCCAGAAAAATCCGAAAAAAATTTAATAATTTGATTTTAGTTTGAAACATGTTTTCACGACATTAGTTCACAAAAATTTTGATTTGCCCCATAATTTCTCCAAATCATGACATTTCATGCCTTAATCGAGCAAAAAAAGAAATTGACTTTTTCCTATCATTTTTATTATTTTGAGTCGGTCATGACATTTGATCCAAAGTCTTTTGAATTTAGCATGGTCAAACCTATTTCACTTTTCAGGCATAGTCAATTTCAGTAATTGTCATGCTAATCATCATTTTAATTGGGATTATCACAAGAAAGGAAATTGCTCTAAACCTTTCTCATGTCAAGACAAAATAGAGGTGAAGACGAAATAGGTGAGCTGTCAAGTGGATAAAGAATATCCTCTCAACGACAATGGTACAAAGAATTTCTAAGGATTATTAACATGGAGTTTTGTGCAAGATTGGTGACTCATTTTTCTAGAAGCATCATAAGGCCATTCGGCCATAAGGCATGGATGATCGAAAATCAATAGGGGGGGAGCTCATTCTTGAAAAAAAAAAATCTCATTAGTAAATTAGCATTTAATGAGTTCAGGTTATTTGATCAACTATAAGGAATTTTTATCCCAACTCAATAAAATTTTTGAGGAATTATTTACTTTCTCAAGGTTGACGTATGTAAGATCTCGTGAATTGCTTGTAAAAATGTTGTCTATATGTAGAAATAGTAGGTTTTTGAAAATTTATTTTAAGAAAACAATTTTTGAGATCACTTTCATTTTTAAAAACCAAACCTAATATATCATTGAAAGGTATTTGTTTAGAAACGATGTTATCTAAAGTTTTTTAGCCTTGTGAAAATCTTTTTGAAATATCATCTATTTTAACTTTTAGAAGAACATTCTCTTTTGATATAGAATCGTGGCTTTCTTTCAACTGATGAAATTCTGGTTGCAAAAATTCAATTTTCTCCTGTTGAGAAGTATCTTGCTGTTTTAAAGAGGAGATTTCTTTTTTCAAAACAGAAACATTTTTAAGAGTTTTTCGACTCTCTTGTCTCTTATTGTCTAGGTCCTTAACGATAGAGGCTATGATGGGCCAACGGCAGATCTGTGGTCTTGTGGAGTAATATTCCTCGTATTGCTTGCGGGTTTCTTGCCTTTTGATGATTCTAATCTTATGAACTTGGATAAAAGGATGAGCATTCTTTTAATTTCATTTAGTGTACTTCGAGTATTTTCATCATAACAATCTAAGCTTGAAAAATAATCGTTATCTTGTAGGTATATGATGTCTTCATCCAGTGTGAATGAGATTACTTAAAGCATATTGACATTTGAAAATAAAAGGTGCAAGTGCGATAGGCGTGCTTCCGTGAGAAGATCGAAATTTACAAGAAAAAAACAAGATCAACTCTAATTGTGAGGATAAAACGTGACTTCTTTGCTTTGTGTTTGCCTACAAGTGACGTGCCTTATTCTTTCATGAAGATTCCGCCTGCAATACAAGAAGATGACATGAGAATGAAGAATATTGATGGGAAGGTGGAGGGATTGAGGCATAATCTCAAGGATTGATGCATTATTTGTTATTTTATTAGGTCTACTAGTCCTGAAAAAGTAGATGGCTGAAACTTTACTGCTATGTTCCCACAGCTCTACCAGCAGAGAGTTGCCATGATCGTTTCTTTGTAACATTCGATTTTTTTTTTTACTCCAGACTCTATACTCTATGCTGTATGTAGAATTATTGTTCTCTACTCATCCGAAATTAAGATCACTCAACCTTTGGTTTTAACCAGCATTAGATTTTTATTTTTCCTATTATTGCACTTTGACTTAAATCTTGTTAATTTTCCAGCGAAATGGTCTTGGGACAGATGCATTGTGATGACTAGTCATCAAAACATTACTTGTGTCTGTCATGTCATCAATTCGCTAAAAAGATTAGGCTAATGCACTCTTCATTTTTTTTACATGCGACATCCTTTCATCCAATGGAATTTCACGACTCGGATTACATTGAGCTAATTATCGATAGAACGGTGATCTAGTTGGTGTTACTATGTACACAAGACAATCACGTGACTTTGTAAAGGAAATTGAACCATCTCGAGGCTTTCAATCAAAAGCAAAAAACATGGCTTGCATTAATCGATCACATGGACAAATAACACTATTTTCCGGCCAAACCAAGGGTTTGCCTATAATCAATTGTCCAGTTCAAAGGAGATGGGAAACGTCTAGTTAGGATTGCAGGCATCCCCATGAATGCAGCTCGAAACTCATTACAAACAAACAAAATGCAACCAAAAAAAAAATGAAACAACTAAGATTCAAACTCTTTTAATTCTCCGAACAAGGAAAATAGATGATTTGCTAACCTATGACAACAAATTATCCCTTGCTAAGCTTAGGGTCTAGCTTCATGTTCTACTCCCCTAGCTTCCATCTAGTCGGGCAAAGCTCATTGGAGTCTTGTACGTACTGGAAGGCTTGCAGAAACAAAATTTCACAATGGTGAAGATGATATATTTTGATCCAAAATGTGAGAGTGCCCCTTATTGCATATCATAATAAAGCTGAACTCAGCAGGGTGCACAAGCACCATAAGATACAACAATCATTGAAACTTTGATGCAAAGTGGTTAGTTGACAAGCAACAACCGTAATACACAAAAGATAGCACCCAAATTTATATAGCAACCTTCCCTATCTTCCCCAATATGCTACACAATTTACCAATAGGAGCAGTTTCATTGAGAACGTTGTCTGTGGCACGATCGAACATAGGAAACTAGTATTACAGAGGAAAATTTTGGAGTGACAATAGGCTACAGCACAACAAAAAGCAAAAAAACAACCCCCATTCACATGCAAAAATTGGCTTCATCCTAAACATCAGATGAAAACCCCTGCAACATCTGCCTTTTAAGAAACAATTCTATCAAATCTTCCCATGCTTATGCATCCTTAAGCTAAAAACCAAATTCAGGTAGCAGGAAGACTACCTTCGGCAAACTAATTCTTAGATTTTTTTTTTCTCTCGATTGAGCTTTTAAGCCTTCCATAAGTTGTTCCCTTTCATTTTCTCCGAAGGGAATCATCAAAGATTACATGTGCATATGTAACAACTCAAAAGGCATGTAGCTCATCATCAAAGGAAGCATCTCATATAGAAACATCTATATACAATTGACTAGAAACCAAATATTCTCGAAAGTTTTCAGCTTTGGTTTTCCCATTCGTGCATACTACACCATAAATTATGTGTACCAAAAATCTTTTCCTAATGAAATACAGAACATACATTTTTAGTACACAAAAACTCACTCGAAAACACTTCATAAGCAGTATTACCTCCATGTTAGAACACAATTAGTTGCACAGAACATACTTATGCTACACCATAAGAATCTCAGCCTTAAAATTCGTACTGAGTTAATTAATTTCAAATACATTGACCTATGTCTACTTAGTGGCCAAAGTTGCAAGCTCTAAAGGCGGTGTTATTTGCCTTCTTCACTTCCTCATTCCTTCAATCCTTCACCAACAACAAACGGCAATGCCCAATTGACGAGTCAATGATAATCTCTTCGCACAGCTTGAAATTATTATTTCCTATTTCACTATACAACAGTTTAGCATCGTTCAAATTACCACACTCGGCAAGACCCTCAATCAAAGCAAAGCTTTAGCTTTTGGATTGCAAAGAGGAAAACCCTAACCTGAGGTCGTCGAACGCAAAGGACAAATCGAAGCCGCCAATGGGTGTCCGGGAGGCAACGGCGGAGGGCGGCATGGTTTTGGTCGAGGGAGAGAGAGGGAACTTGGAGAGAACAGAGCAAGCCATGAACTCAGAGAGAGAGAAAGACGAGGCGACACAGAAGGGACTTTGGGACGGCGGAGGTGGAAGCGGCAGCGTGGTTTGGGTCGAAGGACTGGTCTGGTATCGTGGTCGAGCGGAGATATGGTTGAGGAAGACAGGAGAGCGAATTTGGGGGAAAGAGCGTGCGCCGACCACGTGAACATGGAGAGAGAGAGAGATAACGGAGGGAGAGAGAGAGAACGAGTGTGACATTCTGATTTCCAGTCATTTTGAGACTATTCAATGAGAATATATCTAGTGATGTATTTCAGTCATATTTCGCTCGGATCTGATCCATCCCGAGTTAACTGACCAAAAGGGAAAGGCTAACGTGAGATAAGTACGTGGACCTAGGAACTCGAATAGGAAATTGCGCTTTGACCATAAGGATTGTCGAGGGAACGTTTAGAGCCATATATGGTCGATCTAAGAACGATTAAGGAACCCATTGCAAACATTATGCGATTGGAGGGCGGGTGATGCCGCTTAACCAATTCATAATTTACAAAATCTTCCTAAATCGAACGATGACGATCGAGACCGTCGGAACTAGTGATAGACCCTCGCAATTACATGACAACCAAAGTCGCCACAAACTGATGAGCCCTGAGTGTGATACAAGTCACAGAGTCGATACGCGTAATGTCTGCAAAAGCCGCCCGTCGGTTTGAGATAGGCTGAAGTCACATTCAATAGAGAATGAATTAGAGATGAGTCTCGAAATTTAAAAATAGAGTATCAAGAATTCCAACATTTTATTTGGAATGGACACCGCCTCGTCGAAGAAAATTTGAATTGGAAAATCTATGTTTTGGACGCCAGAAGCGAAATGACCATTTTGCCCTCAAGCCTTAGCCTTCATTTTACTTTTGGACAAGGGAATTTTGGACTTTTGTAAGCCCCCCCTTGCTGCCGAAAATAGGAAGAATTGGTGGCCATTGGATGAGTCTTAATTGAGTAGTGGGACAAGTGTCAAGAGATCCAACACCTAGCATTAATGGTTTGCTTTTTCACCTACCAATCAACCCATTGACCAAGTTGGTGAAGCAATTTTCTTTGTCATCAGCAGAGCACCCCTTACGTGATCGCCATTCCCCTCTTCCTCTTCCTCTTCGTTCTTTTCTTTTCCTAGCCGAGAACAGCCTCCTCGACCATTTCTGTCCGCCAACTTCGCCGGCCTCCAGTGTCGCCGCCGGCGACTTCCAACCACCGCGCCAACCACCACGACCTAGCTCAACGTCTTGCCGAACCCCTCGAAGTGGAAGCTCGGCATTTGGACCACCGAGCAGCCCCGACAAAGCATTTTCGCTCCGGTCGACAGACACCGCTACAATCTGAGGTAGGTTTCGGTTTTGCCTCTTTAGGACCCCCAAATCTTGGAGTTTCTTGCTCAAAGTTTGCAGATTTCTAGTAGACTTATATGTGGACTTGTGGTAAAAAGCTGGACCGAAAATAATGAGGATTCGATGCTTTTCTATTGCTGTGTTTGTGAGGCAGTTTCTGCCGGTTTGTGGAACTGAAGGAGAGCGGCGCCCTTTGAGGACCATTTGACGTCGTCTTGCGTTCAAACCTTCAGTAAGGCACCCTAACTCGTAGAACTTGATGCTAGCAAGGAGTTGGTGTTTGAATTGGAGATTTAAGTGAAGTTGTGGGCTGTTTTGGTGAGGACAGAACAGAACCGGCACCTGCCTTGTTCGGTTTTGTTCTGGTCGTGAGTTTAGGGGCTGTTGGAGTGGAGTTTGAACTGGAAATCCTTCGTGGTGGCGTGTTAGTTTTGTCAATGGTTATGTCCTTAAGGCTTGTACTAGGTAACTTGACGTTTCGACGAAGAAACTTGACGAATAGGATGGATTTTGATGCTAGGTGCTGCTGCCCTGTCTTGAATCCTTGGAGCCGAATCTTTGTGGACTTTGGGAAGTGACTTGTGTTATTCTAGAGCGAGGTAAGGGGCTCCTAAACTTTAGTTAGGAAGATTGGACTCCATTGGATGAGTTTGCTGAGATACGATATTGATTTTGGAGCGTTGTCTCGTGATCTTACATTGTGTATTCTTGATTGATATCCGAAATTTATACGCGTGCTCCGTGAATTGGAATGCCCTTATGATTTGTCTATGTCGAAGAGCTTACATGCTAGAAATTATTAGTTCAATACGTGAACTATTTTTGATCATGAAGTCTATCTTGGGAATTGGCTCTGGCATGTTTGAGAATGGTAGCGCCCTGATGCGTCACATACGCGGGGTTGAAATAGCCAAAGTCCTGATGCGCTGAGTAACGCGGGACGAGTATTGAGTTGAGTTGACATTGGCCTAAGCCGAGATTGAAAACCTGAGGCGTTTACGCGGGTTTCTCAATGAGTGGGTCTGAGGCGTAAGTACGCAGACTGAGCTTGATACGTTGTATACGCGGGCGAGAAGAAAATGTGAAATATGGAAAGAGCTTTGAAGTGGCTTGACTTAAATTGCATATTTGACTCATAAAATTATATGCGTTTGCTTAATTGTGTGTTTGTGGCTTGTTTGCTCCTACGTGCCTTATGAGACTATTTGATATCTTATATGGTTGTCATTTCCCTTTTGTTGTGATTGACTGCTTGTCGGAGTGTACGGTCGGCCTAACTCGAGGGTTAGGGCCTTTTTACTGAGATTTCGATCTCACCCCGTCGTGGAACTATTTCTTTTCCAGATCCTAGACCGTAGGAATGCTGCCTATCAGACATGGAGACCCGCAGGAAATGACTGCTTTTTGGGAGGAGTACCCCGATGGACGGGGAACTGTTTATGTAAGGAAGACCACGGTGGTCTGGGTAGATGTGGCTGATAGGAAAGATGTTCCCCATAGGTTTGTGGCTTGGTTTCGACGTATAGATGGGGTGACTACTGGGCCACTTAAGCCCACTGAGGTATCTCGTAGGGTAGTTCCAAGCTGGTGTCATCCCTCCCGGGATTCTTTTGAAGTGGATGGTTCTGTTGCGGGTTCAGTTAATGCACCAGAGAGGACGCCGACTCACGAGGATACTGTCGAGGTGTTTGAGCTAGAGGCCTTTGAGGGTGACTTGGTGGAGCAACCTGAAGATGTCCCCATGGAGGATATCGAGGAGGATTCTATTGAGGTTCAGTCTGCGACCTAGTTTGAGTACGAGCCCACGGAGGATACTGAGGCGTCCGACGACTGCAGTGCTTCGGCTTAGGAGCTGCAGTTAGGCAGGATGGTACTTTTTGAGCGACCTCAATGACGTCTTTTGGGAGTGTAATTATGTAGTCGTTGTACTGGCCGTCTACCCGACCTTTTCGCTGGTCTAGGTGACCCGCGCTTTTGTATAAACGTCTTTTGGTAGTAAAGTGGTCATATTTGGTTCTCGTCTCGCTTTTCAGGTCCCCTTGTTATTTTATGTATGGAGGAGTTGTATTTCCGTTTCCGCTTGCTAGCTCTCGCATTTCTTTTCCTATTAGTAGTGTCCTGGGACTTCGAGAGTCATACTCTGCGGGGAGTGGTCGCGCCCTCTTGTCGAGGGAGGGCGCGGGGCGTGACATCCCGCTTTTCTTGGTATCAGAGCCAAGTTAGCTCCATCGAAGTGGATGAGGGACTAAAGTAATAAGGAGGAATGAATTTTGGGGCGATAGGATAGCGAGGCAATAGAAAGGGTTTGCTAGAGTATGTTAAGGCATGCATGGCGTTTGAGTGGCACATGTGTTTGGCATCTTGAAAGTAGTGTTATAATGATTGGATGCGATTGAACTTCGCGTTGGACAGTTGCACTGGATGTGATTGTTTGCTCGTAGAACCTTGAGTGCTTTGTCTGAATTGATAGTGTGACGTTGTATTCTGAATTGTTGTGCTCTTGAGACTTCTGGTTGGTAGTTGCCTTGATATAGGTACTACTTGTTGTACAGTATAGAATCGCCAGACTAAAATGATAGAGTTGGATTTTGATTCCACTGTGGAATTATAGTGGTGCATGAAGTCTAAGATGAGCGACCGACCCGTTAGGCGTAGAAGACCTAGTGGTAGGGCTTCTAGTTCGAGGCCGCTTGCGGCAGAGGACCTTGGGATGGGAGACGTGTTGCGAGCCTTGGACCGGATCGGCGATTTGATAGATAGACAGGCTCAGGATCGAGATGCGGCCATAACCCAAGCTGTGGGCGCGGCCTTGACTGCGATAAATGCAACGATTGGCACTAATGCTGAAGGTGGAGGTAGTGGTAGCAGCGGCCAAGGCGTTGGGACGAGTAATGTACAAGCTAATGCCAATGTTAGCCAAGGTGTGGGAGTAGGTAACACGCCAGGCCCTAATGTTGTGCCTAGGGATATGGGCCAGCTAGTGGAGCAATTTGTGAAGTTAAGACCACTGCAGTTTAATGGGATTGATGATCCGGAGTTGGCATCCTTGTGGATAGAAAAGCTCGAAAAGATCTTCGGAGTGCTGAGATGTAATGATGAAGAGAAAGTACCCATGGAGGTTTACCAGCTGGACGGTACCGCTAATGATTGGTGGAAAGCTACGAAGGATGGAGTGTTTCCTGAGGGCACAGCGTTGAACTGGAATGCTTTCACCGCGGCCTTTAATGATAAGTACTTCTCAGAGACTGCGCGAGAGAGAAAGCTGGTAGAGTTTCAAAATCTAAGGCAGGGTAACATGACGGTGGACCAATATGAAGCTGAATTTACTAGGCTGTCGAGATACGCGCCACGTTATGTTGAGAACCCACTGGAGAAGGCGCGGAGGTTTCGAGACTGGTTGCGACCTGAACTTCGCAGTCAGATTATGACAGTGAATTTGAGAACTTACAAGGAGATATATGAACGAGGACAGATGATAGAACGAGACATGAGGGAAAGAACAGCTGCATCTGGATCGCGATTTCCTTCGTTTCGAGATAATCGCCAGTTAGGGAAGAGGCCTATGACGAATACTAGACCTTTCGTTCCACCCCCAAGGAAGAATATCAGTAAGCCACCACATCAGTTCAGCCCAAACTGTCGCCTTTGCGGAAGAAGACATGGAAATGGGCCTTGTCCGGCTAGGACGAGAGCGTGTTTCAAGTGTGGCCAGATGGGTCACCAGATGAGATTTTGCCCCAACTAGACTCAGATGGCTAGGCCTCAAGGACAGCGACCACAAGCGGGATCGCTAAATGCGGCGCCTCAAAATGAACAGAACCGACCCTCAGCTCAAGGAAGAGTTTATGCCGTGGCACGCCGAGACGCTGAAGAGACGCCTGGTGTGGTCACAGGTACGGTTAATTTGTGTGACCAAGATGTTTATGCGTTGTTTGACCCTGGTGCTACGCATTCCTTCGTATCTGCTCAATTTGCTGATTTGGTAAATATGAAGTTGAAACCGTTGAATGTGCCGCTGTATGTCGCTACTCCGTTGAAGGATAATGTGTTGGTCTCGTTAGGCTGTGAAAATTGTAAGATAGCCATTGGTAGTAACGAGAGAGTTATAGATTTGGTCGTGTTGCCTATGTACGATTTGGATGTGATTATAGGGATGGATTGGTTAAGTAAGCTAGGGGCGGTAGTGGATTGTGGCAATAAAGTAATCCGTTTTTATCCGGATGGTTGCCCTAGCTTTGAGTTTAGAGGAAACCGAGGAGGAATCTCTATTCCAATAGTTTCGTCGCTTGAGGCGACAAGGTTAATGGATGATGGATGCCAAGCTTACTTGGTTGTGGTGGTAGATCCGACTGTTGAGGAACCGAGGTTAGATGACATAGCGGTAGTACGAGATTTTCCAGATGTCTTTCCCCAAGAATTGCCAGGATTGCCACTCGAGCGAGAAATCGAGTTCGTCATCGAGTTAGCCCCCGAAACGGAACCAATCTCGAAGGCCCCTTATTGGATGGCGTTGAGGGAGTTAAAGGAACTAAAGGTGCAGATGCAGGAGTTACTGGACAAAGGATTCATTAGGCCAAGTGCATCACCCTGGGGAGCACCAGTTCTCTTTGTAAGGAAAAAGGATGGGTCCCTACGATTGTATATCGACTATCGTCAATTGAATCAGGTGACCGTTAAGAACAAGTACCCGTTGCCAAGGATTGACGATTTGTTTGACCAGTTACAAGGGGCTTCAGTTTTCTCTAAGATAGATTTGCGGACAGGATATCACTAGCTGAGGATTAAGAATGAAGATATTCCAAAGACGACTTTCAGAACGAGATACAGACATTATGAGTTTACCGTGATGCCTTTTGGATTGACTAATGCCCCGGCTGCATTTATGGACTTGATGCATCAAGTGTTTAAGGACTATCTGGATCGTTTCGTCATAGTGTTTATTGATGATATCTTGATTTATTCAAGGAGTAACGGGGAGCATGAAAAGAATTTGAGAATGGTTTTGCATACTCTATGGGAACACTCGTTGTACGCCAAGTTTAGTAAGTGTGAGTTCTGGCTGAATAAAGTGGCGTTCCTTGGTCATATAATCTCTGGTGAGGGGATATCGGTAGATCCTTCGAAGATTGAGGCAGTGCTAAATTGGCCTAGGTCTACGACGGTTACGGAAGTCCGAAGCTTTTTGGGATTGGTTGGCTACTATAGACGCTTCATGGAAAGGTTTTCATCTATCGCCATGCCGTTGACGCAGTTGACTAAGAAAACTGCAAAGTTTGAGTGGACGGACAAGTGTGAGAGGAGCTTTCGAGAGCTTAAGCATCGGCTGACGACCGCGCCTGTTCTTACGATTCCATCCGGACCCTGAGGTTTTGAGATCTATAGCGACGCTTCGCTTAAGGGATTGGGATGTGTACTCATGCAACACGGAAGAGTAGTAGCCTATGTTTCACGACAACTAAGACCTCATGAGATGAATTACCCGACGCACGACTTGGAATTAGCTGCGATTTTGTTTGTCTTGAAGATTTGGAGACACTACATTTGTGGTGAAAAGTTTCAGATCTTTACGGACCATCAGAGTTTAAAGTATTTATTCTCTCAGAATGAGTTGAACATGAGACAGCGACGGTGGATGGAGTTATTGAAGGATTATGACTATGACATCATATATCACCCTGGGAAGGCGAATAGAGTTGCGGATGCGCTCAGTCGGAAATCAAGTATCGCTTCTCTTTTGATCAAAGGGTGGTCGTTGTTGGAAAACCTGAGGGATTCCGCGTTTAGATTGGAAGTCTGTCAGCTATCTAGTTTGGTGGCCACACTAAGAATTGAACCTGAGATCCAAGAAAGGATAAAGGCCTTGCAGCCTTCAGACCCAAAGATTCAAAAAATTATCGAGGTAGACGTGACGCAGAGGAAACCAGAGTTTCAAGTGTCAGAGGGTGGAATTTTGAAATTCCGAGGACGCCTATGTGTGCCCAAAGATGAGGGATTTAGGGAGAGGATTTTATCACAGGCGCACCGGAGTAACTATAGTATCCATCCTGGCAGCACAAAAATGTATCAGAATCTACGACAACATTACTGGTGGAATGGAATGAAAGTGGATGTAGCAAAGTATGTAGCAAAGTGCTTGACTTGCTAGCAGGTGAAAGCGCAGCACTGTAAGCCGGGTGGATTACTACAGCCGCTGGAGATCCCCGAGTGAAAATGGGAACACGTGACAATGGACTTTGTTATGGGATTGCCAAGGAGTTAGAGGAGTCACGATTCTATTTGGGTAGTTGTAGATAGGCTGACTAAGTCGGCACATTTTATTCCAGTGAGAAAAGACTTCGCTTTGGATAAGTACGCTGAACTATATATACGTCACATTGTACGGTTACATGGAGTACCGGTAACCATCACATCAGACAGAGACCCTAAGTTCATAGCGAATTTCTAGAAGAGTCTGCAAGATGCTTTGCGAACTAGAGTACAGTTTAGCACCGCTTACCATCCGCAGATGGGCGGGCAGTCGGAAAGGACAATTCAGACCCTTGAAGATATGGTGAGAGCATGTGTTATAGATTTCAAAGGCGGATGGGAGGATCGGTTGCATTTGAGTAGAATTCGTATACAATAACAGTTATCAGCAGAGATGGCACCTTTTGAGGCACTCTATGGAAGAGCTTGCAGGACACCCATTTGCTGGGACGAAGTTGGAGAAAGGAGTATTACAGGCCCAGAGTTAGTGGAGAAATCAGTAGAGACCGTGAAGATAATACGAGATAGGCTAAAGACGGCTCAGAGTCGACAGAAGAGCTATGCGGATAAACGGCGTAAACCCTTGGAGTTTCAAGTAGGCGATCACGTTTTCCTTAAGGTGTCACTGATGCGAGGTTTATCTCGGTTTGGGAAGAAGGGAAAGTTAAGCCCGAGATATATAGGCTCGTTTGAAATTTTGGAGCGGATTGGAACCCTAGCCTACAGACTTGCTTTGCCGCCTAGTTTGTCACAAGTGCACAATGTTTTCCATGTGTCGATGCTAAGGAAGTATGAGCCGGACCCGACGCATGTTTTGGACTACGAAACTATCGAGGTGGACGACCAAGTGTCCTATGTGGAAAGGTCGGTCAGGATTGAAGACATAAAGGAACATGTTTTAAGGAACAAGACAATATCATTGGTTAAAGTGGTGTGGGAGCACCATGGAACAGAAGGCGCTACCTGGGAATATGAGGAAGCATTGAGGCGTCAATAACCCCATTTGTTTGAGTAGTTGGGTTTAATGCAAATTTCGAGGACAAAATTTTTGTAAAGGGGGAAGAGTTGTGACATTCTGATTTCCAATCATTTTGAGACTATTCAATGAGAATATATCTAGTGATGTATTTCAGTCATATTTCGCTCGGATCTGATCCATCTCGAGTTAACTGACCAAAAGGGAAAGGCTAACGCGAGATAAGTACGTGGACCTCGGAACTCGAATAGGAAATGACGCTTCGACCATAAGGATTGTTGAGGGAACGTTTAGAGCCATAAAAGGCCGATCTAAGAACGATTAAGGAACCCATTGCTAGCATTATGCGATTGGAGCGCGGGTGATGCCACTTAACCAATTCATAATTTGCAAAATCTTCCTAAATCGAATGATGAAGATCGAGACCATCGGAACTAGTGATAGACCCTCGTAATTACAAGACAATCAAAGTCGCCACGAACTGACGAGCCCTGAGTGTGATACAAGTCACAGAGTCGATACGCGTAATGTCTGCAAAAGCCGTCCGTCGGTTTGAGATAGGCTGAAGTCACATTCAATAGAGAATGAAACAGAGATGAGTCTCGAAATTTGAAAATGGAGTATCAAGAATTTCAACATTTTATTTGGAATGGACACCGCCTCGTCGAAGAAAATTTGAATTGGAAAATCGATGTTTTGGAAGCCGGATGCGAAATGACCATTTTGCCCTCAAGCCTTAGCCTTCATTTTACTTTTGGACAAGGGAATTTTGGACTTTTCTAAGCCCCCCCTTGCTGCCGAAAATAGGAAGAATTGGTGGCCATTGGATGAGTCTTAATTGAGTAGTGGGACAAGTGTCAAGAGATCCAACACCTAGCATTAATGGTTTGCTTTTTCACCTACCAATCAACCCATTGACCAAGTTGGTGAAACAATTTCGTTTGTCATCAGCAGAGCACCCCTCACGTGATCGCCATTCCCTTCTTCCTCTTCCTCTTCGTTCTTTTCTTTTCCTAGCCGAGAACAGCCTGCTCGACCATTTCTGTCCCCCCACTTCGCCGGCCTCCAGTGTCGCCGTCGGCTACTTCCAACCACCGCGCCAGCCACCACGACCTAGCTCATCGTCTTGCTGAACCCCTCGAAGTGGAAGATCGGCATTTGGACCACCGAACAGCCCCGGCCAAGCATTTTCGCGCCGGTCGACAGAAACCGCTACAGTCTGAGGTAGGTTTCGGTTTTGCCTCCTTAGGACCCCCAAATCTTGGAGTTTCTTGCTCAAAGTTTGCAGATTTCTAGTACACTTATGTGTCGACTTGTCGTAGAAAGCTGGACCGATAATAATGAGGATTCGATACTTTTCTATTGCTGTGTTTGTGAGGCAGTTTCTACCGGTTTGTGGAACTGAGGGAGAGCGGCACCTTTTGAGGACCATTTGACGTCGCCTTGCGTTCAAACCTTCGGTAAGGCACCCCAACTCGTAGAACTTGATGCTAGCAAGGAGTTGGTGCTTGAATTGGAGATTTAAGTGAAGTTGTGGGCTGTTTTGGTGAGGACAGAACAGAACCGGCACCTGCCCTATTCGGTTCTGTTCTGCCCTTGAGTTTAGGGGCTGTTGGAGTGGAGTTTGAACTGGAAATCCTTCGTGGGGGCATGTTAGTTTTGTCAATGGTTATGTCCTTAAGGCTTGTACTAGGTAGCCTGACGTTTCGACGAAGAAAACTTGACGAATAGGAAGGATTTTGATGCTAGGTGCTGCTGCCCTGCCTTGAATCCTTGGAGCCGAATCTTTGTGGACTTTGGGAAGTGACTTGTGTTATTCTAGAGCGAGGTAAGGGGCTCCTAAACTTTAGTTAGGAAGATTGGACTCCATTGGATGAGTTTGCTGAGATACGATATTGATTTTGGAGCGTTGTCTCGTGATCTTACATTGTGTATTCTTGATTGATATCCGAGATTTATACGCGTGCTTCGTGAATTGGAATGCCCTTTTGATTTGTCTAAGTCGATGAGCTTACATGCTAGAAATTATTAGTTCAATGCGTGAACTATTTTTGATTATGAAGTCTATCTTGGGAATTGGCTCTGGCATGTTTGAGAATGGTAGCGCCTTGATGCGTCACATACGCGGGGTTGAAATAGCCAAAGTCCTGATGCGCTGAGTAACGCGAGACGAGTATTGAGTTGAGTTGACATTGGCCTAAGCCGAGATTGAAAACCTGAGGCGTTTACACGGGTTTCTCAATGAGTGGGTCTGAGGCGTAAGTACGCAGACCGAGCCTGATGCGCTGTATACGCGGGCGAGAAGAAAATGTGAAATATGGAAAGAGCTTTGGAGTGGCTTGACTTAAATTGCATATTTGACTCATATAATGATATGTGTTGGCTTAATTGTGTGTTTGTGGCTTGTTTGCTCCTACGTGCCTTATGAGACTATTTGATATCTTATATGGTTGTCATTTCCCTTTTGTTGTGATTGACTGCTTGTCGGAGTGTACGGTCGGCCTAACTCGAGGGTTAGGGCCTTTTTACTGAGATTTCGATCTCACCCCGTCGTGGAACTATTTCTTTTTCAGATCCTAGACCGTAGGAATGCTGCCTATCAGACATGGAGACCCGTAGGAGATGACTGCTTTTTGGGAGGAGTACCCCGATGGACGGGGAACTGTTTATGTACGGAAGACCAAGGTGGTCTGGGTAGATGAGGCTGATAGGAAAGATGTTCCTCATAGGTTTGAGGCTTGGTTTCGACGTGTGGACTGGGTGACTACTGGGCCACTTAAGCCCACTGAGGTATCTCGTAGGGTATTTCCAAGCTGGTGTCATCCCTCTTGGGATTCTTTTGAAATGGATGGTTCTGTTGCGGGTTCAGTTAATGCACCGGAGAGGACCCCGACTCACGAGGATACTGTCGAGGTGTTTAAGCTAGAGGCCTCTGAGGGTGACTTGGTGGAGCAACCTGAAGATGTCCCCATGGAGGATATCAAGGAGGATTCTATTGAGGTTCAGTCTGAGACCTGGTCCAAGTACGAGCCCACGGAGGATACCGAGGCGTCCGACGACTCCAGTGCTTCGACTTAGGAGCTGCAGTTAGGCAGGATGGGACTTTTTGAGTGACCTCAGTGATGTCTTTTGGGAAGTGTAATTATGTAGTCGTTGTATTGGCCGTCTACCCGACCTTTTCGCTGGTCTAGGTGACCTGCGCCTTTGTATAAACGTCTTTTGGTAGTAAAGTGGTCATATTTGGTTCTCGTCTCGCTTTTCAGGTCCCCTTGTTATTTTATGTATGGAGGAGTTGTATTTCCGTTTCCGCTTGCTAGCTCTCGCATTTCTTTTCCTATTAGTAGTGTCCTGGGACTTCGAGAGTCATACTCTGCGAGGAGTGGTCGCGTCCTTGTGTCGAAGGAGGGCGCGGGGCGTGACAACGAGACTTGTTGGCCTCTCTCTTTTTCAAAAAATTTGACCGGAGGATAATGGAGGGAGAGGAGGGAGATAACAGAGTCGCTTGACTCTGCCTTTTTTAAAAAATTTGATCGGTGGGGTCTGATTAGCCACGTGTCAATCTTTCAGTGGTTTAATGCACTATCTAGTTGGCAAATCTAATCTAGCCAATATTTTCTCGATATGATGTGGTGGACAGTAACATGTTGACCCAAAAAAAGAAAAACAAATCTTCTAACTTTGGCGAAGGGATCGTCTGCCCTTTGAATCCGAACCATCCGTGTTATGCATGGATGACTCAGATTATTACTAAAACAATAAGAAAACAAAAAACCCAAAATATTACCCCTAGAAATAAGAGATCTGGGCCGTCCGTTTAAAAATGGATGGCTCAAATCGTAAGGGCAGACGATCCGGATCCCTAACTTTTGACTGTTAGCGACAAGTGATTGGTTGCAACATTCAATCACTTGAAGAATCTACAACTTTTCAATAAAATCATCACCATCAAACAACACTTATCGACGGAAACCTTTACGGACGAAGGGATCGTCTGCCCTTCCCTTAGAAGGGCAGGCCCGGTCCTTTGCATCCGGACTATCCATGTTATGAATGGATGGCCCAAATTATTGCTAAAAAAATAAAACAAAAAAACAAAAAAACTCAAAAAATTGCCCCTTAAAAATAGGAAATATGGGCCGTCCATTTAAAAATTTGACCTCGTGAACTTGGAGAGAGAGAGAGATAATGGAGGGAGAGAGAGAGAATGAGACTTGTTGGCCTCTCTTTTTCAAAAAATTTGACCGCGGGATAACGGAGGGAGAGGAGAGAGATAACGGAGTCGCTTGACTCTCTTTTTTTAAAAAAATTTGACCGGTGGGGCCGATTAGCCACGTGTAATTCTTTCAGTGGTTTAATGCACTATCTAGTTGGCAAATCTAATCTAGCCAATATTTTCTCGATATGATGTGGTGGACGGTAACATGTTAATATGTTGACCCCCCCAAAAAAAAAAAACCTTCTAACTTTTGCGAAGGGATTGTCTGCCCTTCCCTTAGAAGGGTAAACCCTACCCTTTGAATCCGGACCATCCGTGTTATGCATGGATGACCCAGATTATTACTAAAAAAAATAAAAATAAAAATAAAAAACTCAGAAAGTTACTTTCTAAAAATAAGAGATCTGGGCCGTCCGTTTAAAAATGAATGGCTCAGATCACAAGGGCAGGTACCTGCCCTTCTAAGAGAAGGGCAGACGATGCGGATCCCTAACTTTTGACTGTTAGCGACAAGTGTTTGGTTGCAACATTCGATCACTTGAAGAATCTACAACTTTTCAATAAAATCATCGCCATCAGACAACACTTATCGACGGAAACCTTTACAGACGAATGGATCATCCGTGTTATGAATGGATGGCCCAAATTATTGCTAAAAAAACTCAAAAAGTTGCCCCTTAAAAATAGGAAATCTAGGCCGTCCATTTAAAAACGGATGGCCCAGATCGCAAGGGAAGGTGCATGCCTTTCTAAGAGAATGGCAAACGATCCAAATCCCCTCTATGGGGAGGAAGTGATCGACACATCATGCAACCACTAAGCAGCTATATTCTCGAATAAATAACCTTCTCCTAAAAAGGTGATAATAATATCTCAGACATAGGATTAAAAAATTATTTGTTATTTCAAATTCGGTAAACGTTGTGTATGTAATCGCCTGTGACAAATTGTAAATACTCCAAGAGTATGAGTGTACTTATTGCAGAGGATCTTCCCCAATCAATCAAAGAACTCAAGGTTCTTCTGCATATCTATTGTCTACTTTACTTTTTCGTAATGCGTCATTCTCGAATTTTACATGGCCAGACACGATTGTCTCCAGATTCAGTATCTTTTAAGTTCCTTCTCATTTACTTTTCTATCCAAAATCAACGGAGAACCCTTCTCAACCTTTGTCGATTCATATCGACCCATACATATTATTGAAGATTTTTAGTGAAAACACTTACAAATAAGAGACTAGTATCGAGATTGATGGAAACATAGTCCCTAGTATCCTACGACTTGCATTATTTCCCACTTACTTCGTCATATTCATTTGGAGCAGAGTCATATTCGCCACTTCTGAGGTGGCGTCGCACGTGAGCTTGGGCTGCTTATTCCTGATTCGATTTGTGGAAGCTTTATACCTAATCCGATTTGCCCCATGTGCCGACTAGCTCACAAAATGGTACAACACCTCTTCACTTAGTGCAAGTGGACCAAAGTTATCTGGGCCGATTCTAGAATTAGTATTGACATCTCTCCGTAGGATGCTACGAGGATGGAAGAATGGTCTTCGAAATACTTACAAGAGACTCAATTGAAATCGAAAAGATAATTAATCGCAAGCATCCTCTAATTGATATGAAAAGCTCGGAATTCCTTCGTCCTTTAAGCACGCAAGATAATCCCTCAGTCGATGTGTCTGACGCCCTCGCAAAATATACATGGGACTACATTTTGTCACATGGAAGAGCATACATGTGAAAAAGCCAAGCACCCTATTTATAGACAGTTTGCACCGCCTAAGTACAACCGCCATTAATTCTTTATTAATTTATTTTTTTTGTTCACTACTAAAGCTTGTCTTCACAAAGGTGGATCAACTTCAACAAGCTGTTATCAAGGAAAGCCCATTGTCCAACGCCTATCCGGAATCTTATCGAGGAGTGTCAGGGATTCTTGCCCCGGCTAAACAAAATGTCGTCAGAGTAGTCCATTCTCCACGAGAGAAAATCGCTATGCGAACTAGACCGCGAAGGCCCATAGATTATTAGGTCACATCCCTCTTAGTTGGCTTTCTAAGCCCTCGACCCTTTGGGATTTGCTATGTTTTAATGCATGTATTTATTGCGTGTTCTTCCACTATTAAAAGCCAAATGAAAGCGGGTTCGTTTTGAAAAAAGAAAGAAAGAAAGAAACGCTGCCCATGATATCGTGAAAGACGGCAATTTATTCATCACATGCCAACGGCCATGGTGGTACAAAAAGTAAAGACAAAAAGCATAAAGGCGCCGCTGAGTTATCGATCGGATTGGTGGCCTGAAAGAGACCGATTCTCAACTGCTAATATATTGACGCGGCGGCAATTTATTCATCACATGCCAACGGCCATAGTGGTACAAAAAGTAAAGACGAAAAGCAAAAAGGCGCCGCTGAGTTATCGATCGGATTGGTGGCTTGACAGAGACCGATTCCCAACTGCTAATATATTAACGCGGAGCGCCGCGTCATTCCCTAGTAAATTCAAATTTTAAAGGTCGGCAAAGGGTTTGATAAAAAAAAAAAAAAAAGTCGGCAAAGGGACAAAGTCTACATTCAAAGTCAACGGAGACTTTATCCCATTTGCCAGCCTCTTTTTATTATTATTATTATTATTATATGGATGTTATCTTGGAATTTTTAGTAGCATAAAAAATGTTTATGTCATTAATTCTGTGTATTTATATATTTATAGTGTTTGATGACTAAGCAGGGAAAGCAGGTCGGGACTCACTCAAAAACTTACCGCGTCTGACCAAATTATCACCGCCTTCGTATCAGAAATTTGACCTACCGGACCATGCACTTTGGTTCCAGCTTCCTCTATAAATAGCCCACGTTGGAAGGCAAGGTTGCAAAACACGAACCAGAACAGCAGTACTAGAATTGTCTGGACCTAAACTATGTCGACCCAAATGCTCTTCCTCGCTACCCTGGTCGTCCACTCATCTTCCATCCGATCCCATGCGGTGGAGTACACCGTGACCAACAGCGCCGGCAACACGACCGGCAGCGTCCGCTTCTCTAAAGAGATCGGCATTCCGTACAGCCGCGAGGCGTCGGCGGCGGCCACCGACTTCATATGGAGGATCTTCCGCCAGAACGGCCCCAGGGATCGCAAGAGCATAGCCAGAGTGAGCCTGTTCGTGGAGAACATGGACGGCGTGGCGTACACTAAACCTCTCTTCAAGTTTCAACGTTGACCCCAGACTCGAACTTCGGACACCGATCTCCATTCCAGAACGACGACGACGATGACTTCCCCTTTCTCACTCTCACTCTCAATCGCTCTCCTCTCCCTCTCCTTCCTCACGACCGCCATCGCCGCTTCTCAGTTCACCTTCCACGAGGCCACCATCGAATCAATCCACCTCGCCTTCGCCCAAAAAAGGCTTACCTCCCGCCAGCTCGTCGACTTCTACCTGGACCAAATCCAAACCCTCAACCCCTCCCTCCGCTGAGTCCTGGAGGTCAACCCCGACGCTCTCGATCAAGCCGACGAGGCCGATCGGCTGCGAGCAGCGGCCGGTGGCAACGGAACCCTGGGGGATCGGCACGGGATCCCCGTCCTGCTCAAGGACAGCATCGGGACTGACGACAAGATGAACACTAGCGCCGGATCGTACGCACTGCTGGGGGCTCGCGTTGCGAGGGACGCGTTCGTGGTGGAGAGGTTGAGGTGCGCCGGGGCTGTGATTTATTTGTCCATCGCTTTTCCAGAGTTGTAAAGTTTTTACGTTTCGCCTTTCTTTAAGCTTTGCTTTTCAGGGGATGTGGATATATGTCTGACATTTTGGGCATCATATAATAAAGTTTCTCATTGATTTTGACTCTTATTTAAAGCTATTAACTGGTACATTTGCCAAATTCGATAAAGAGAAAAGCCCAACAAAATATAGAATAAAATATAATTAAGGAATGGGGAAGTGAAAATGTGAAGAATGTTGGTGAAATGTGAAAAATGTTGGGGGTATCATTCGAACTCTTCATCGACAGGAACACAAGAGTCATGCTCTCTAGTGAGCAACGAACTAGTGTCCAGGGGAGCCACCCCAGCGTGGGTGGCCAATGGCTATTATTGTTTGAGCCCGTATTTTTCGTTGTTAGTTTGAATTTGGACCCATGAATAGTTACTAGTACATGTAAACTCATTTTTGCTTGTAATTGAGTGATGTAACGAAAGATCCGGATAGTGGAATCTTCTGTTAGATGCAGCTCTAGTTTAAGGGTGAACCAGGATAAAATTTTGTGTCTCGATTTTTCTTTCTCGTTTTTATGCTTTACTTCGTGTCGTGGTTGCGCTCGGAATCCTAACAGAGAAGCCATTTGATTTTGGTACTATTTTTAAGTGATGCCATTGGCAACCAAGTGTTTGTTAGACATCGTTTGGTTTTGACTTCCAGAGTCTTACGTAAGACATAATATGCGGCTGCGTCATTATTCTGATCAAAATTACTGGGGGTGTTGAGAAGAAAAGCCCACCCAAACTGAACCGAATTTACCTTAATAATAATCTCCATGGCGTACACGAAAAAAAATTCGTCGCTATTTGCGACACTATTAGCGACGGAAAATTTCATTGCTAATTAGCCACAAATATAGCGACAAACACAATATTCGTCGCTAATTCGCGACGAAAATTGGGACGGAAAAAAACTTGTTGCCAATTTCCGACGAAAATGGCCATGAAAATATTTGCATCGCTAAAAACTAGCGACGAAAAAACACGTTCGTCGCTAAATGCTACCACTTTGTAGCAACAAAATTTACTTTCGTCGCTCATTAGCAACGAACAAAAAGTTCGTCGCCAATTGACTATTAAGATTTTGCGACGAAATGATCTTTCGTCGACAATTAGCGACGAAATAAAACGTTCGTTACGAAATGGCTAAGTCAAATTTTGTGACGAAATTCTATTTTGTTGCTAATTAGCGACGAAACTTGGGTTTCGTCGCCAAGTTACGAAAACATTAGTGACGAACACTTTCATTCGTCGCTAAATGTTACTTTTAGTTTGGCGACGAATATTTTTTTTCGTGGCAAATTGGTACATCTAATATTGCGACGAAAAAAGCAATCAACTCCTCGTCGCTAATTAGTGACGGATATCAAAATTTCGTCGCTAACTGCTTCGTAAGCAACATTTCAGCCAAAAGTAATTAGCGACGAAAGTCCTGCATTGTCGCCAATTAGCGGTGGTCCTCGAAATTTCGTGGCCAAATTGTCTTATCAACGTTTTACGGCGAAAACATTTCGTCCCTAATGAAAATATTACCGATGAAAAACGGTTTTCGTCTCTATGTCGTCACTAATTTGCTTTGCAAAATTTCGTGATGAGTTTTTACTTTCGTCGCCAATCACCGTTTAGGAGAAGACAATTTAGCGACTTCTGGTTTGCGTAAAACAATCATTAAATGGCACTTCAATGTTGCAGCGAATTAGTCGTCACCCACTGCACTTCTTGGATCACTTCCTCGTATAGTCCCATTTGCTTGACAATCGCTTCCCCTGACCATTGACATGATACTTAAAGCAGGTTGAAAACCGAGGATTGTAATTAGCAATGTGATATACTGTTACCTCGTGAACTGGTATTTTGGCGACGAACGATTTGCTCGTTACTATGTAGCGACGAAAAGTATTCGTCGCTAATATTTAGAGACGCAACAACCAATTTCGTCGGTAATCACCGTTTTTGAGGAGACAATTAGGGACTTCTGAACCTGTCCTTTGGGCGATCAATGCTGAAAACAAATCCTCACCCGCCGCAGTCCACGAATCACTTCCTCGTGGAGTCCCATTTGTTTGGCAATCGCTTTCTCGTAGAGTCCCATTTGCTTTGCGCAATCACTAAATGGCCACTCACATGACAGTTAAAAAGCACACTGAAATTCGACCCCAAAAAAAATATAAGGATTGAAGACATAGTGCAAAAATTCGCGACGAACAAATGATTTCGTCGCAACTTTTGTTCTTCGTTTTAGTCACGAAATAATATTTTCTTCGCCAAATAGCGCCCACTTAACGACGAAAAACGTTTCGTCGCTAATTCGCTTCTTGGCTTTTCGAAGAAATAATATTTTCGTCGCGGATTAGCCGTTTCCGAGGAAGACTTCACAAATGACTCATTAAATGGCAGGCAAATCCACACCAACCGCAGTCCTTCAATCGCTTTGTCATACAGTCATTTGCAATCGCTTCTTTTGCTAAGACATGGCAGCTAGCGACGAAAGTTGTTGTTGCAACGCTAAAGGTTAGCGACGAAACCTTTATTTCTCGTCACTAATTAGCGACGAAAACAGTATTTCGTCGCTAATAGCCTTTTCCGAGACGCTCACTTTTGACTCATTAAATGGCAGGCAAATCCTCACCAACCATAGTCCTTTAGTGACATGACAGTTAAAGAAGATCGACTCGCTTCTTTTCTCAGTGACATGACGGTTCAAGAAGATTAAAAACTGCTGGCACAGTTAGCGATAAATAGCGACAAAACACTATTTTCGTCGTGGGTTAGCGACGAAGATAGTTTATTTCGTTGCTAATCACTGTTTCTGCACAGTCAATCGCTTCTATTGGCTATTGACATGACAGTTCGAGCCGTTAGCGACGAAAACCTATTTCGTCGCTAAGTAGAGACGAATTATTTGTTTCGTCATGGATTAGCGACAACCGACTTATTTCGTCGATACCCAGTCACGACTACCAACGACGGAATTTTAATTTTCCGTCGCCGATTAGCGACGAAACATTACTGTCCGTCGTTGATTAGCGACGAAAAGTGAGATGAGCCGCTAATCGCCGTTTCCGAGGATGACTTCGCTAATGACTCCTTAAATGGCAGGCAAATCCTCACCAACCGCAGTCCTTCAGTGACATGACACTCGTTTCTTTCGCTCATTGACATGACAGTTCAAGAACATTGAAAACTGAGCGCACAATTAGCGACAAATATAGGTTTTCGTCGCTAATGCGCTTCTCAGTTTTTCGCAACGAAAGTTGTGGTTGCGTCGTTGAATAGCGACGAAACGTTTATTTCGTCGCTAATCACCATTGCTCCGCATTCAATCACTTCTTATGGCTGTTGATATGAAATTTCGAGCCGTTAGCGACGAAAATCTAATTTCATCGCTACTTAGAGACGAATTATTTTTTTCGTCATGGATTATCGACAACCACCTTATTTCGTTGGCTATCAACGACGAAATTTTACTTTCAACGACGAAATTTTACTTTCAGCGACGAAAAATTAATCAGCGATGAAAATTGCAATGCGTCGCTAATCGTCGTTTCCGGGGAAGACTTCGCTGGCAAACCCTCACCAACTGCAGTCCACCAATCACTTCGTTGTTCAGTCATTTGCTCTTACAATCGCTTCTTTTGTTAGTGAGATGACAGTTTGATGAAACTGAAAATTAAATGCACAGTTACCGACGAAAAAAATTTGCATCGCTAATTAGCGACGAATTGCTACGTCGTTGCCAATACATTTCTACGCTGTTAGCGACGAAATGTACTTTGCGTCGCTAAGTAGCGACGAAAGCCTTTACTCGTCGCTAAAATTTAGCGACGAAAACTGTATTTCGTCGCTAATTGCCGTTTCCAAGACGTAAATTGTGGAAAGACTTCTAAACCTTTTCTAAATAGAATCATTAAATGGCGGGCGAATCCTCACCCACCACAGTCCTTCAGTCGCTTCATCGTGCAGTCATTTGCACGTATAATCGCTTCTTTTGCTAGGTGATATGACAGTTCAAGCAGATGGAAAATTGAGTGCACAATTAGCTATGGAAAAATTTTGTGTCGCTGATTAGCGACGAATTACTATTTTCGTTGCAAATTAGCGACGACCACCTTATTTCGTACGCGGTGTTTTGCACCCTTTAAAACCCCTTTACCTTCTCACTCTCTTCACTCTAGTCTTTCGTCCGCTCTTTCTCTCTTCTTTTTTGCCTTCTGTCTTCTCTATTATTATTTGTTTCTTATGGTAATAAATGATTTTTTATTTTACCATTTTTTCTATCGATTGCCATAAACTTTCATGAATCCTAAGTGAAGAGAGTGAGAAGGTAAAGGGGATTTAAAGGGTACAAAACACCGCGTACGAAATAAGATTCGACTGTGAAAAGCTGGCTTATCAACTCCATGGATTCGGCGTTGATTGGCAATTTCATTCGCTTCCCAACGGCGAAATCTGCCTGGGATGCAGTTGCAACGACTTTCTTTGACGGAACGGATGCCTCTCAAGTTTATGACTCGAAGAGGCGTGTGACTCGGATGCGACAATGAGGAGGGCCGATTAAGGCATATTACAACAACTTTCAAGGGTTGTGGAGGGAGATCGACTATCGTCGTCCGAACCCAATGCGATTCCCGAAGACATTGCGAGACATAATATGGCTATACAAGAAGATCGGGTTTACATATTCCTTGATGGGCTGGATGACCATCTTGGCAAGGTCAGAGCGGATGTCTTGCAGATGCAGCCGTTTCCTACGGTTGAACAAGTTTACGCACGTGTCCGACGGGAAGATATGAGACAAAGTGTGATGTTGACAAACAGTGACATTGTCAATGATTCGGCAGCCCTGATATCTCGAGGAAATAGGGCGAATGTCAAATCAAATCCAGAATCCTTGCTGCAAATAGCTAAGCCAAAAATTGCACAGGAATGAGGAAGGCCTAGCTTAGCATCACGCCAGAAAACTTCTCCTGGGGAAGGTTGCTCGAATTGTGGAAATTCAAAGCATACTAGGGAGACGTGCTTTAAACTTCATGGGTATCCTGGTGGAATGAGCTTCATAATAGAAAGCAAGCAGAAGGAAAAGGGAAAGCTTCTCAAATGGTTGCTGAGCCTCAGACGATGCGTCCACAGAATGTGACGTCAGAAGGTAACCATGGAATTGAATTGGCTAGCCGCAGTCAGGTCAATTGCAATGATTGGATAATTGATTTGAGAGCCACGGATCATATGACTTTTGCCCATGATGACTTTGTTCGTACCTCAAATCCACGACGACTCAGTATCTCAAATGCTAATGGATTCATCTATCCAGTGACTGGGGCTGGAGTTGTTGCGATCTCCCCTACCTTTTCTCTTCCTAACACTTTGCTTGTCCCATCCTTATCGACTAAATTAATTTCGGTTGGACAAGTTACTGAGGATTTGAATTGTGCTGTTATAATGTATCCTCAATTTTGTTTATTTCAGGATATTCTCACGAAGGAGATAATTGGGCATGGTACTAAGAGAGAGGGGCTGTATTACGTGGATGACTTCAGTTTCGGGAGTGCAAATAATGCTCGGAGTACATCCATCAGTAAGGAGAAACAGATATGGCTTTGGCATCGACGGTTGGGACATCCGTCATTTGGTTATATGAAGCCTTCCTAATCTCTTTTTGAACTTGAGGCATTCAGATTTACAATGCCAGACTTGCATATTGGTTAAGAGTCATAGAGTTCCGTTTCCTATTAGTTTAAATAAAAGTGAAGTTCATTTCTCTTTGATCCATTCAGACGTTTGGGGTCCATTGTTTATTACCGTTGCTTCGGGTTGTAGATGGTTTGTGATATTCATTGATGACTGTACTAGGATGACATGGCTTTACTTGATAAAAGGCAAGAATGAGGTAGCTAAGATATTTAAATATTTTCATACTATGTTACAGACCCAATTTAGTGGTCAGATCCAAGTGTTAATGAGTGATAATGGTGGAGAATATATGAATGAATACCTTACGGAGTACTTTCAACAACATGGCATGATTCATGAGTCATCCTGTCCTCAAACACCTTAGCAGAGAGAAAGAATAGACATATCCTCGAGATAGCTTGAGCTCTGTTGATTGAAAGGCATGTGCCTCGAAGGTTTTGGGACAATGCTGTAACTACATCTGTTCATCTCCTCAATCGGATGCCGTCTAAAGTGTTGAACTTCCGGACACCATTACAGACCTTGTCCACATATGTTGCTTTACTATCAGTTTTGACCATTCCCCCTCGGGTATTTGGGTGTGTTGCATTTGTTCACATCCCGAAGAATCAACGGACAAAACTTGATCCCTGTACATGGCGATGCCTGTTCTTGGGGTATGGTATACACCAGAAGGGGTAACGCTGCTACGATCCTACCACCCGACGAACATATGTGACTATGGATGTCACCTTTGTTGAAGCTGAATCCTTTTATCCATACTCCAATTCTTCCTTTCAGGGGGAGACACAGATAGAAATGGCGAATTGGTGGGAGTTTTCTGGTAATATATTGTCCGGAGGAGATTGAAGTCTTAAGGGAGTCGTGAAGATATCATCTGAGGGAGCTGAGAAGGTATCATCTGAAACGTCCTTCGATTCTTAGAAGATAGGATCATCTAACTCATCATCTGAGAGTCCCACCAATGCATCGTCTGAGACATTATCTAAGGCATCGTCTAAGGCATCACCTGAGCCATCATCTGAGGCATCACAACTTCAGCAAAACCACGAAGAACAGCTTTCCCCTTCTCCAGTACCCGGCTCAACTCCTGAGAATATTCCTGAGGTAATCTCTTCTACTCCTTGTGTTTTTGATGAACCTAGTACTTATGTGGGCTATAAACAACTTGCTAGGCACAATCGAGGAAAACCTCCGAATAGATATTCGTCAGACGCTGAAGAGAAGAGATCTGCCTATCCCATTGCACATTATGTGTCAACCAAAAGGTTATCAAACCCATTGAAGGCGTTTGTATCCAACGTTTCTGCTGTTCATATTCCAAAAGGGGTGCATGATGCTCTAAAAGACCCTAAGTGAGTTCAAGCAATGGAGGAGGAGATGACCGCTTTGGAGAAAAATGAGACTTCGAAGCTGATGAATTTGCCCAAGGGAAAGAAGACTGTGGGATGTAAGTGGGTCTTTTCTGTCAAGTACAAAGCAGATGGATCCATTGAGAGATACAAGGCAAGGCTGGTAGCGAAGGGATATACGCAAACCTATGGGATTGATTATCAGGAGACTTTTTCTCCTGTTGCTAAACTTGATACTATTCGGGTCTTGTTGTCTCTTGCAGCTAATTTAGATTGGCCATTACACCAGTATGATGTCAAGAATGCATTTCTTCATGGTGATCTTGAAGAAGAGATTTATATGGATGTTCGACCAGGCTATATTTCATCCTTACAATCTAAGGCGGTGTGTAAGTTGAAAAGATCCCTATATGGACTGAAGCAATCTCCGCAAGCATGGTTTGGCCGGTTCACTTTGGCAATGAGGAGATATGGATATTCCCAAAGTGACTCGGATCACACATTATTTCTGAAACGACATCAAGGGAAGGTAACATTGCTTATTATATATGTTGATGATATGATTATTACTGGAAATGATTTGATCGAAATATCTAAGCTCCAAAAGAAACTTTTTGAGGAGTTTGAGATGAAGAATTTGGGGGGGTTGAAATACTTCCTAGGCATTGAAGTAGCAAGATCGACAAGGGGAATATTTCTCTCACAGAGAAAGTATGTGTTAGATCTTTTGGCAGAGGTGGAAATGTTGGACTGTAAGCCTGCAGACACACCAATTATTCAGAACCATAAACTCGGGGTGTATCTTGATCAAGTGCCAACGAACAAAGAAAGATATCAAAGGTTAGTTGGCAAACTAATTTATTTATCACATACGCGTCCTGACATTGCATATGCGGTGAGTATTGTTAGCCAATTCATGCATGCTCCAAGTGAAGATCACATGAATGCAGTGCTGCGTATACTTCGCTACTTGAAGTCTTCTCTAGGGCGAGGTCTGAAATTCTTGAAAAGGGATCACCTTGAGATCGAAAGGTTTACTGATGCAGACTGGGCTAGGAATGCCTATGACTGGAGATCAATATCAGGATACTTTACTTTCGTGGGAGGAAACTTGGTTACCTGGAGAAGCAAGAAATAGAAGGTAGTGGCATTATCAAGTGCAGAGGCCGAATTTAGAGGGATGGCCAAAGGGTTGTGTGAGCTCCTATGGCTGAAGAAATTAATGTCTCAGATTGGGTTCGCTCCGAGAGCTGAGATGAAGTTGTTTTGTGACAACAAAGCAGCAATTGATATCTCACATAATCCAGTTCAACATGACCGTACCAAACATGTTGAAGTGGACCATCATTTTATCAAGCAAAACTTGGATAACAATGTGATTCAATTTTCGTTTATTCGATCTGAAGATCAATTGGCAGATATTTTGACGAAGGCGGTATCAAGCAAGATCTTCTACAACTCATTTGGCAAGTTGGGCATTCACGATATTTATGCACCAACTTGAGGGGCAGTGTTAGAATGAGCTGTAAAAGATATTGTAAGATATTGTAATCGTAGAAGATATGGATTGGTTGTAATTAGCTAGAATAGTTGATCTAGATTATAGAATATACCTTTTAGGATGCTTTCTTTTATATATATGTCATTGTAAAGAAGATGATGAAGATATACAGAAAATAGAGGAATATGATTTCTTCCGCGAAATCTCTCTGAGTTAACAAGAACATATCCCGAGTTTGCGATGGAGCCTCGAAACATCATGTTAGGTCTCTGTGCTAATGGATTTTCCCCATTCGGAAAATCGGGAAAAAGTTATTCATGTTGGCCAGTTATCTTAACTTCGTACATTCTGCCACCCGGTATGTGCATGAAGACACCTTATATGTTTTTGACATTGATCGTACCTGGCCCGCAAAATCCAAAAAAAATGATAGATGTTTATATGCAGCCATTGATTGCGGAGTTACGACAGCTATGGGATCAAGGTGTTCCTACATATGATGTTTTACTAATCAAATATTTGTAATGAAGGCTGAAGGCTGCATTTCTTTAGACGATAAACGACTTTCCAGTTTATGAGATGTTATCTGGATGGAGTACAGCTAGGATCTTAGGATGTCCAATATGTATGGATAGATCAAAGTTATTCAGATTAAAACACGGTAAGAAGGCCAACAATTTTGACTGTCACAGATAATTTTTGCCGATAAATCATACATTCCGAAGGAATAAAAAAGAGTTCTTCAAGAATAGGATTGAAAGAACACCCCCACCATTGAGGTTGACTGGTGATCAAATTTGGGAGCGAGTGCGTGACTTTCCGATTGTTGTTGAAAACCCCCATGGCATGACTATTGCGTACGAAAGCGAACATAAGTGGACTAAGCGCAGTGTATTTTGGGATCTACCATATTGGAAGACCCATCTTATTCGACATAATCTTGACGTAATGCAAATAGAAAAAAAAATGTTTTCGATAATGTCATCAACACTGTGATGGATGTCACTGGAAAAACGAAAGGCAACTTGAATGCGAGAAAAGATATGAGAGTTATTTGTGATCGACCGGCATTAGATGTGGATGCAAACAGCAGGGGACCAAAATCGAAAGCAATTTACACATTGGACAGGGAGCAGAGATGGGTTGTTTGTCAATGGTTGAAATCTGTCCGATTTCCTAATGGATACGCTTCAAATCTTGGGAGATGTGTTGATTTGAATGAATGCAAGTTGACAGGTCTGAAGAGTCATGATTGCCACATATTCATGGAAAGACTAATTCCAATAGCTTTCAAGGAACTTCTACCGAACTTGTATGGGGTGCCATCACAGAGTTAAGTAATTTTCTTCATGATATCTGCTCAACGGTGTTAAAAGTATCACACATGGAGAAGTTGGAGGGAGATATTCCAATCTTTCTTTGCAACTTAGAAAGGACATTCCCTCCGTCGTTCTTTGATTCAATGGAGCATCTCTTAGTTCACTTGCCTTATGATGTCAAAGTTGCAGGTCCCGTCCAATTTTGCTGGATGTATCCATTTGAGTGGTAAAATATTTTTTTTAATAAATTAGAAATTACTTTATTACTTATTATGTTATGCTGAAATTTTTCCTATTGCAACTAGGTTCTTATATCATTTGAAGAGAAAAGTGAAGAACAAGGCATGTGTTGAAGCTTCAATTTGTAATGCATATATTATGGAAGAAGTGACACAATTTGCATCATACTATTTTGAGTCGCACATACAGTGCAAAAAGGCGAAGAGCAGGAAGAAATGATAAGGGCCCATTGATCCCAACTGCAAATCGTTCTCTATTTTCAATTATCTTGGTCCATCAAGCAGCGCATGTAAGTTTTGTTACTTAACAGACGAGGAATGGCGGGCATCCCATACATATATTCTGCTGAACTGTCCAGAAGTGGGGCCATACTTCGAGTAAGTGTACTTTTGCAAATATATTTATTGTGTGTCAAATGTTTGCTAATGTATAAATGGTCTTTATTAATAGGATTTTTCAAACTTTAATGCATGGACTACCACCAAATGAGTTTGACCGTTTGTGCGATGAACAATTTGCAACATGGATAAAAAACATATGTAAGTTGCCTATGTTCGAAAAGCAAGTTATTTATATTTTATAAATCAGTAATTACAAAAATATTATTGACTTTGTGTGTGTGACTTCAGGTTCACAACAATCGTGATCAAGTCGAAGAGCAAGGATTGCTATATCATCTGTCATGGGGTCCGGTAAAAAGTGTACGAACTTGGCCAACATATTTCATAAACGGTTATAATTTTCACATTCGACAGTAAGGAATGGAAAAAGCCACAATGAATAGCGGTATGCGTGTTCGGTCATCCAATGGTGGCAGTGCGAAAGACGATTTTTATGGCTTGTTGGATGAAATCATAGAGATAAAGTATCCTGGATCATTAATACGAGTTGTGTTATTTAAGTGCATGTGCTTTGACCCCGTCAGAGGAATGAAGGTGCATACGAAGTTTAATTTGGTTGAAGTAAATCACAAGAAAATGTATATGAAATATGAACCATTTGTCTTAGCGCAAGAAGCAATTCAAGTATATTATGCATCGTATCCTAGTTTGAAACGCGACAAAGCGGATTGATTCTAGCTATCCATGTGTGCGATGGACAATTCAAATTTTTTTCCTAATAGATAGCCGAGACTCAAAAGATATGAATTAGACAATTTTCCAGGATATTCAAATATTCAAATTTATTAGGATTTAGATTGTTACCTAATATGGATAAACTTTCCAAAATTTGAATCAAGGATGGATGGCGGAGGTGAATGGTCAGTAGTGCACAGCGGCTGTTTGTGATAGTGCTCACGGTGGACTTAAATGATGCTCAGCATGCATCTTCTGTGACTGATAACTGCAATAACAACAGAGGTTGTCAATGGTTCGGATCAGCAACAATTGGTGTTGGGGGAACTTAACAATGCAATGGCTTCTGGTCTGCTGGTTCTGGGACTTCATGGCAACAACAGAAGACCTTTAAATCATTGAATCAGCACCGAAGATGGCAAGTCTGCTAATTGTCCTTGATACAGCAGCAAAAAAGGACCGCCGGCCACAGCAAAGATACCAAATGGGATCAGCAGAGGGATCAGTAGAGCAGCGATTGGTCTTCTCAACCAAGGGAGGGCCTCAACCACATCGACACTGAGCAGCATAGAGTAATAGCAGAGAGGCAGCAGCAGAACAGCGACAAGGACAAGCAAAATAAGCAGCAGCAGTGAAACATCAACCCAGTCGAGTGCAGCCAAGGAAATTGCCAACATAGGTCTCGGCCAAAGGGGTTCGGCCGAGAACTACCTCCTACTCTTCAATCTCCCTCTTGCCTTTTCACGTGTACTCTGATTTTTTTTTTAGCAAGAATCGATTCGCTAAACACTTGACATGAGCTACTTATAGAGAAAAAGATTGCAAGTGAGGGGGTAAAAGTTTGTTGATTTTTGCAAAATAGCCCGAGAATTGATATTATAATTTAAATTAATTTCTCAAGGGACAGATTGACTAAATTTGAGTTTTCGGAATTTCGGCTAAGCCCAATTAACGGGGCTAGCCGAAACTTCCTTACACCTCTGTGGATTCGCTCCCATTTTCTGGACTTCGTCAAGCCTGTTCAATTTAAACCGAAGGCCTTTTTATTTAATTAATCTTAAATAAGCAAAATTGAACCTGCAATAGTCTGTTTCTTTCACAGATTTGGAAAAATATTTTCCGAAAAGTAATCGTTTATATCTCCCAAAAAGATAAATAAATAATTTTTTTCTCATCGCCTATGAAAATAGTTAGGCATAGATTATTATCGATGATGAAAACATTTTTCGTTGATTAATTTTTCTAAACGATATAAGCGATTATTTTTTAGAAAATATTTTCCAGATCGCTCATTTTCCGTGAAACAAACGGAAACCAATTTCAATTTTTTGCACAATCTCCCTCATTGATGGCCAAATTCATCCATGTGCTTGGGCCTGTTCGTCTGACAGTTTTGATTCCGCTCCAGTCACCGGGTCCAATTAAATGAGGATGTAATCCATGCATGCCAAAAATTAATACAAAAAATAGAGACTAGGGTTGGTTCCTATTGACACCAAATAATAAACATAAGTACCGAGCGGGTATCAAGGTTATTAAATCTCATTTCGATCCTGATTCGTTAAAGCAAAGAATGGCAAATGACTCAAGTCGGCCCGGTGCACTGAGAATTGCAAGAACCTGATATTCGGAAAATGGGCAGTAAGACTATTCATTCCCGAAGATCGGTGAGTAGTCATAAATCGGTAACTTCCTGAAAATCAAAAAGCCAATGGAAAAGGTGCACGAACATGCAATGGATAAACTAAATTGGCCACGTCAGTGGGAAGTTATGAGCAGGAAGCGAAAGTAATGGGCACGGGAAGATTATGGGAAGTTACTCAAAAGGTTCAAATTCAAAGTCATTATAACAGTTGAAGATCAATTTTGGAGGACAAAATCAATGAATAACGTGGGCAAAAAGGGGTGGTTATTGAAGGCGCCAAGATTCAAGATTTGAAAATACAAAGATAACCGTCCGAGCAGTTGCAAAGTGCAATGAAATACAAATATTCAGAAGGAAGAAGGAGAAGGCAGATCAACAACGCATGCAAAAACAATTAATTTCCTCTGCAATTTAGCTTTCTTTGTACTTTGAGTTTTTTGCACTTTCAATTCCCGCAAACTAGTTTCTTTCCAAGTTATTTACAGTTTTCCTAGGAGTATTGTAATATAACTCAGATACTTTGTTGATCTCAAATCTATCTACAATCCATCCATTTCCATCCATTTCCATACCTACTCCATGTGATTTGTTCTTCGCCGAAAATTTCTTCGAGGATTAAGTCACATGACCCTTCTAATAAAAATCGAAGAACTAATTTCGATGTAAGATTTTTCTTGTTGCAAAAAACAAGCAAACAGTTCCTAATTCACTATGCAATTAATGACTAAAAATGAGTGGACAAAATTTAGTTGTCAACACACAAGTCAAAACTTTTCGAATAATTACTTCAATGCCACACCCTTTCAAAAACAATCATTTAAATTTCTTTGGTGATAAATTTCGGCAATTCATCTTACAAGGATTTTTTACTATAATTTTTATTCATACGTGGCTTTTCTTCCGACGTGGCAAAGTGCACAAGGGTTGTTTTGGATAAATGGATCGTCAAAATTTATGTATCGATAGATAAAGATTGAGATGGACTGCATACGTATATGCAAACACTGTTCAGACTGCATACGTATACGTATGTACAAAATAAGAAAAATTTAATAAAATTTTCTTTTCGTCAAAGTTTGTAATATTATCTATATTTCAAATAATTACGAAATAAATTATATAAATCAACGTGTCAACATTTGTATACTGTTGAAGTTTGATATCTTTATTATAACAAAGGCACGTGTTCCAGTTCATGAATGACTTTCAAATCTCGGCAATCACCTGCAAACTACAATTTGGGGCTGGGCCACTTAGACGGATCAAAGGCCTAGACTTTTCTAATTAATAGGCTTGTAATGTGTTTTGTGGACTTCTAAGTAGAAAAATCTAGGCGTTTGTACGGCTGGCTTATAAAGAAAAGTGAAACTTCATATTTTATCTGGCTGAAGGTTTCTAAATAAAGTGCAGTAGTTTATTTGGATAAAAATGGATTGAATGAGAAACCAAACAAATCGAGAACACTTATATTAGATTGATCGACGAATTTTGGCCGGCTGGCACTGACGTGGACGCCAGCAGGCCAACGACCGAATATTTTATTATTTTTATGAATTTTTTAATTTTTTTTCCTTTTTTTTCTCCCCCTCCCCTCCTTTTCCCTCCCCTATCTCGCCCTGAGGCTCATCAAGATGACCTCTAAGGCCCTTAGGCTCAGCCCTAAGCACCTCTTTCGGTCCCGGAAGGCTGATCCATCACGTCCCGCTCCGAACCGCTATCGTTCGGCTCCGTCACCACCTCCTCCTCCCTCTCCGATGGTTCCTCCTCCTCCGTCCACAAGCGCGAGTCTCTGATCCCGACCAGCGTCCTCGGCGGGGGCAACTACGCGGGCAACCTCGAGCTCTACCGCGCGTTCGAGCTCGTCGACCGAGACGTCGATGGGATCATCTCGCAGAAGGAGCTAGAGGCCCTCCTCAGTCAGCTCGGCAACCACAACGAGGTGGTGATGATGCTAAGTGAGGTGGGGTGCCACAGCGAGGGCGAGGGCGAGGACGCTGCCGAGAGCATCGAGGATCTACTGAGCCGGGTGGGCTGGGCTCCGCGTGCGTGCCAACCAGCGATGACGCGGAGCTGAGGGTGACGTTCGAGTTCTTCAATGCAGACCATGACGGGAGGATCACGGCGGAGGAGCTCCAGTGAGTGTTCAAGGCTTTCGGGGACGATCGTTGCACGATTGAGAAGTGCATGCGCATGATCGCAGAGGTGGACAAGAACGGGCAAGGCAGCGACGGCGAGGTCGAGCCCTGCCATGGCCAGGCGGGCGAGGCTCGACCTCGCCGACCTAGATCTGGGCCGACGAGGTAGTGCCTCCCCCGGCCATGGTGGGGCTCGACCTTGCCCGACCATGGCGAGGGTCGACCTCGCCATCGCCGGGTGAGGCAGTGCCGGCGAGGTCGAGCCCCTCCATGGCCGGGCAAAGCTCTACCTCGCGAGCCCAGATCTGGGTCGGCGAGGTCGAGCCATGCCCAGCCATGACAGGGCTCGACCTCGCCGTCGCTGCCTCGCTCGACGATGGCGAGGTCGGCCTTTGCTATGGCCGGGCGAGGCCTCTCTAGCTAGGCCTCTGGCCGGTCACCGGATTGTGGCGACCGACCAGGTGGTTCTGGGGAGGGGAGGGGGAGAAAAAAAAGGAAAAAAAATTATAAAAATTCATAAAAAAAATTCAATAAAATAATAAAATATTCCATCGTTGGCCGGCTGACGTCCACGCCGCGCCGGCCGGTCAAAATTTACCGGATGGACTGAAATTGCACAATTGTAAAAGGTTTAGGACTGAATCGGAAAAAAAAAGTTTAGGACAGAATCAGCACAATTGCAATAGGTTCAAGATCTAGGTCGAGCCCCGCCATGGCCGGGCGAAGCTCTATCTCGCTGGACCAGATCTGGGTCGGCGAGGTCGAGCCACGCCTGGCCATGACGGGGCTCGACCTCGCTGTCGCTACCTCGCCCGACGACGGTGAGGTCGGTCCCTGCTATGGCTGGGTGAGGCCTCTCTAGCTGGGCCTCTGGCCGGTCGCCGGATTGTGGCGACCGACCAGGTGGTTCTGGGGAGGGGAGGGGGAGAAAAAAAAAGGAAAAAGAAAATAAAAATTAAAAATTAAAAAATCATTAAAATAATTCAATAAAATAATAAAATATTCTATCGTCGGCCGGCCGACGTCCAAGTCGCGCCGGCCAGTCAAAATTTGCTGAATGGGCTGAAATGGCACAATTGTAAAAGGTTTAGGACTAAATCAGCAAAAAAAAAAGGTTAGGACAAAATCATCACAATTGCAATAGGTTCGAGACTTTTTTGGTAATTTTCCCATCTACTATATCTTGAAGTAGATTCTCGACCACCTCATCATACGCAAGGGTCGAACCCTTGTCTCCGTTGCAGATTTTGTATACCATTGTTTCATCTAGATCACCTTTTATAATGTTGGACGACCAATGGACTGCAATTATTAGTGTAGTTGCAATTTTGTGGAGCGAAGCCATGTGACTCTCACTTCCTTCTTATGACTACTCATCCTATATTATTTTCTATATAAGGGCTATTTTCAAGAAGAAGTATGCTTCTCATAGGTTTCTCCTCTTTTTATGTAGATTTTTTTCGTCTGGAACTTATGAACGCTCAAGATTGTAAAGGACAACTACGTTCTTTGCTTTAGCAATAGTTAGAATCTTTGTCTCAGCAGATTAGAAAGCTGTCAATGTCCTATTATAGATGAGAACATTTTATGCCGTCCCTCTGTTCCTATTTTGTTCGGAATCGTTATACTTTTTCCTAATCAGCCTCTTCTAAAAATATACTCGTGCATTATTGAAGCTTAATTAGATTCGATAGTTATAGACAGAGATATTGTTGGAACAAAAAAAAAATCAATATGGGTGACCTTTTGGATATAAGAAACGAGGCACGAAATGGAGGGAGAAAAACTGTTTATTGGAGAACACTTGCTTTGGTTTCTCACTTGCTTCTTACAATACAACACTCAAGTATTTATAGTAAAAATTCTAACACACTTATGAAGACAACATTTAATTACTCCAACACACTTGTGAAGACAACACCTAATTAATTACTCCAACATGCAAGCTCCAAGTTGCAAGGTAATTAATTCCTCCATGGTGCAAACAAATCAATTTTATTAATATTTTAATAGCCTCCCTTAAAATTGATTTCCATACCAAGTATCTTCTTCAATTTTTCGAACGAATCCGCCTTCAATGGTTTCGTCAAAATATCTGCAATTTGGTCTTCTGATCTGCAGAAATTAAGTTCGTTTTTACCATCTTTGACTCACTCACAAATATAATGATACTTGATGTCAATGTGCTTGCTCTTGCCATGAAATACAGGATTATTGGCTAATGCAATAGCCGACTTATTGTCACACATCATTTTAGTAGGACCTGTTTGTTCATGCATCAATTCATGTAGCATCCTACGAAGCCATATCGCCTGACAAGCCGCTGAAGCTAATGCCATGTATTCTGCTTCAGTTGTTGAGAGAGCAACAACTTGTTGTTTTTTGGAAGATCATGAGAATACTCCTGATCCAAGAAAGAAGGCATACCCTGATTTACTTTTCCGAGTCTCGGTATCACCTGCCCAATCACTGTCTATGTACCCCACTAGACCAAAGTTGTCAGTATAAGAATATAAAATTTCATGATCACGAGTTCCACTGACATACCGTAAAATTCTCTTGTTGCTTGCAAATGTGATTGATAGGGTTTTTCCATGAACCTACTAATAACACCCACTCCATAGGTAATATCTGGCCTCGTAGAAACCAAATATCTCAGGCTACCAACAATGCTTTTAAAATAAGTAGGATTTACCAGCTCACCAGTTCCTTCTTTCTTCAGCTCCAATCGTTCCACTATGGGAGTTCAGATTGGCTTCAGCGATTCCATTTTAAATCCCTTCAAAATATCATTGGCATATTTCTGTTGCAAAACAAATATGTCATCATGTGTCTGCTTCACTTCAAGACCAAGAAAATAGGACATCAGTCCCAAATTAGTCATTTCGAACTGGCTAGTCATAGCCTCCTTGAATTCAGCAAACATTTTTTCACAGCTCTATGTAAATATCAAGTCATCAACATAAAGGCACACAATTAAGATGTCACTGTTAGTATTTGACTTGATATACAGTGTATGCTCATAAGGGCACTTTTGAAAATCATGCTTAAACAGGTATGTGTCGATACGCGTGTGCCAAGCACGTGGTGCCTATTTTAGCCCATATAGAGCCTTCTTTAGTTTGTAGACTTGATTTTTATGCCCTTTCTCATAACCTTGTGGTTGCTCCACATAAACTTCCTCTTCAAGAACACCATTGAGGAATGCTGATTTCACATCCATTTGATGGATCCTCCAACGATTTTGAGCTACGAGTGCTAAGACCATCCGAATGGTATCCATCCGAAAAACTGGTGCAAATACTTCAAAATAATCAATACCTGACTTTTGCTTGTAGCCCTTTATAACCAACCTGACCATTGAGTTTGTACTTCGTCTTGTACACCCACTTGACACCAATAGGCTTCTTACCAGGTGGTAAAGAAGTCAACACCCATGTGTCATTCTTCTCCATGGAATAAATTTCTTCATCCATTGCTTGAATCCATTTTTCATCTATAGCTGCTTCATCATAGGTTATAGGGTCACATTCAGCAAATAAACAAAGTTTGCCAGTGTTTCATCAGTGATTTCGCTATCACTGTCATCGTCTCTTGTGACCACATAATCTCTGAATTTTACTGGCGTCTCCTTCAGTAGTTGTGAACGACGTAGTTGTGGTTCTGAAGCTGTTGTTGGTGAAAATGTACCTCCAGTTGAAGATGATGAAGAAGATGGACCACTCGTTGAAGATGATGGAGGCGTTTCTGTCTTACCCACCAGTGGATTATCTTCGATGGTGATGTTTTTCTGGTCACCCTTTTGGTTCTAGTCCCAGGCTTTATCTTCTAAAAACTGGACATCCCTGTTGATGATGACTTTCTTAGTGACCGGGTTATACAGCTTATAACATTTAGTTGTATCACTGTAGCCGATGAAGATGCACTTCTTGCTTTTGACATCCAGCTTCTTTCTTCGTTCGTCTGGTATATGGGGATATGCCACGTACCCAAATACTCGTAGGAACGAAACATCTAGCTTGTTTCCGCTCTTAGCTTCTTATGGAGTTCTTCTAGGAACACTCATTGTTAGACACCTGTTTAGTACAAATACAGCACAAGCAACAGCTTATGCCCAAACTTTCTTGGGCAAATCTTTAGCTTTTAGCGTACTTCTGGCCATTTCAAAGATTGTCCTGTTCTTTCTTTCTGCTATATCGTTTTGCTGAAAAGTATAGCTGGCAGTCAACTGACGTTTGATTCCATGAATTTTACAATATTTGTGAAATTCATTTGAGGTAAATTCTCCACCTCTATCCGATCTCAATGTCTTCAAATTTAAGCCACTCTATTTTTCAGCATAAACTTTAAAATCTTTGAATTTGCCAAAAGCTTCAGATTTTTCTCTCAAGAAGTATACCCATGTTTTTTCTGCTAAAATATTTGAATGTACTTTTTTTGTCCGAACGATTCCACCTCAACAGGGCCACATATGTCGGTATGTACCAACTCAGCGGTTGGTTTGCTCTTCTGGCTTTTCCAAGTGGAAAAGAGTCTCGGTGTTGTTTTCCAACGAGACATCCTTCGCAAGGACGTCCTGGATCGTTAATCAACGGCATGCCGGTCACCATCCTTTTTTGGACTAATTGCTTCATTCCACGAAAATTTAGATGCCCAAATCGAAAATTCCACAGCCAGCTGCTGTCTTTCGTCATCGCTTGAAAACTCAAGAGATTCTTCGTCTGAAGAGTCAGGGGAAACATCCGATTCTTTGTCATCTGTACTGTCGTGATCAACTTATTGTTTGCACCTCTGATGGTGCAAACTCCATTTTCAATGTGAACTTTGTGGCCTCTTTCGGAAAGTTACCCAACACTTAGCAAATTTCAAAAAAAGTCCTGGCACAAAGTAAACATTTGCAATAGCAACATTAGTACCTTCTTTGGACTTGATATTAATATTACCTTTGCCCATAACGGGAATTTTTGATTTATTCCCGAAGTTGACTTCGCTACGGTTTGTCTCATCCAGCTGTGAGAATAACTCCTTTAGGCCCGTCATATGGTTGCTACACCAAGTATCTAGATACCAAGTGTGTTGGTATCCACAATAGTTGAATCATCCTTCGCACATGCTAGTACCATGTACTCTTCAGCATCTGTGGCATGTACATGTTCCGCCGGTTTATACGTTGCCTTTGCATGACACTCGGATTTGTAATGTCCGAATTTGTTGCATTTAAAACAATTGACTTTTGATTTGTCACGAGTTTTAAAAATTCTGGTGAAATTTGAATTCTCACCTCTACCTCGAGCTCCTCCACGACCTCGACCACCTTGATAGCCTCCTCGATTTGGTTGAGCGACCCGACTTTGTAATGCTTGCTCGGGAACGGAATCCGTAGACTCCTGGTTCATTCTTTGCTCATGGGAGCATAATGAACCCATCAACCGCTCCAACGTGAGAGTTGACACGTCTTGTCCTTCCTCGATCGCTGCGACGACGTAGTCAAATCTTTCGGTCAAAGACCTCAAGATTTTTTCTATGATACGAACATCTTGAAGTTATTCACCATTAACCCTCAATTGGTTAACGATGGCCTGCACACGATCAAAATATGCCGATATTGATTCCGAGTCATTCATACTTAAAGACTCGAAATCACCTCGAAGAGTCTGAAGCCACACCCGCCGGACACGATCATCGCCTTTGTAGGATTTCTGCAAGATATCCCATGCAACTTTCGCGGTCTCGGCACTCGATATTTTTTCAAATATTGTTTCCTCCACGGCTTGAAAAATTGCATATAATGCTTTCTGATCTTTCTTCCAGGACTCCACCAGAGATTCTTTCTCCTCCTTTCTTAAGGCCTCGAATGCTTCGGCATCGGCTACTTCGTTGTAGCCACTTTCTATCAGATTCCACAAATCTTGCGATTTGAACAGAACCTTCATCTGGACGGCCCAATTGTTGAAATTCTTTCCGTTCAACTTTTAAAGTTGTATTTGAACGGAACTGGTAGATGCCATTCTAGCTCTGATACCAAATGTTGGAACAAAAAAAAACAATATGGGTGACCTTTCGGATATAAGAAACGAGGCACGAAATGGAGGGAGAAAAACTATTTATTGGAGAACACTTGCTTTGGCTTCTCACTCACTTCTTACAATACAACACTCAAGTATTTATAGTAAAAATTCTAACACACTCATGAAGACAACATTTAATTACTCCAACACACTTATGAAGACAACACCTAATTAATTACTCCAACATGCAAGCTCCAAGTTGCAGGGTAATTAACTCCTCCATGGTGCAAGCACCATGTTGCAAGGTAATTAACTCCTCCATGGTACAAACAAATCAATTTTATTAATATTTTAATAGATATAATCAGCCTTCTCCCCCATCTTGGGCGAGTATATTTGCACAACATATTATCATTCAATGATAGCAATTTTCAGGAAAGTAATAACCTATTCGACTTTTCCTCTTTTGGAAAAAATGTCCTCTTGGGATTAACTAGAGCAAAGCTACGGAAACAAAAAGTTAGAACTTATGACAATTGTGTCAATTCAATTTTTATGCCTTTTAATTTGGCCAATTTAGTCCTTCCAATAAATTTTGACCCCAAATCATTGACATGGACTCCAACCGTCCTATATGTATGGACTGGCTCTACGGGGACAACTTTTACAACTTTTAGCTTTTTTATAAATTGTGTTTAATTAAGAAATTCTAAAATTATCTATGTCAGCATCGACTGTATAAATAGGATGCCTGATGCCCGTGATAGTGATTATTTGCGAAAATTGGCCGAAAAAGGTAAAAATTTGTCAAAACGTTTAGGATTAAACCGGCAATAAAAATGAAAAAATTGAAAGATTTAGGACGGAATTGATGCAAATGCAATAATTTTAGGACGTTCTTTGTAATTTCCCCAACAACACCATGTTCCTCATTGACCTTTCCTTGGAAAGTTTCTTTACCATAGTCGTTCAATTCCAAGCTTCATTTTCAGTCAAACTCATTATTAATTGATAGCAAATGCACTTATGCATGTATATTTGGTGGGAAGACTTTTGCACAAGGGGCCGAAATCATTGCCGGTGATAAGATCCCTTCGTTCTTCGTTTGAATTCCTAAGAAAACACTGTTGCTTAGGTTAGTCTTACATTCGCATCTTTTATTACATTCTCTGCATTTAAACAATGGATACATTTAGGTGTAGGCAAAATGATTCGCGTCAAACAAAGCTTGCTTTCATGGGTCTGGCGATGAGTTTCATCTAAATTAGCCGATGTACGGCCTGACATGCAAGATGAGCTAGCAACTCGGAAACTGAGAGTGCGAGGGCTTGGACATAACTCAAGGGTTGCAGATATAGTTTTAGCTCCAAGATAGCGGGAGGTGGTCTTGAATCCAAGATGGCGGGAGTCGGTCCTAACTCCAAGGATGTTGGAGTTATTATTTGCACAAAGTGGGTCATATTCCGAGGATTGTGCAAGTTCTAGCCACAATTGAATATTGGATGAGGATGGCCAGCCAATTATTCAAGATGGTTTGATAAAGATCACTTTCCGGTCCGATGCCCGCGACCCCTGCCCCGACACCCAGCAGGCCTCCAATTGTTGCCCAATTTTTCCCCAACGCTAGCCCTTTGCTGTCGCCCATCAGCTCGAGCCGTAGCCGGCATCTGGACCCCAAATCCACACGTTTGAAGAGAAATGTAATACAAGGTCAAGAGAGGAAGCAAAGGATAAAAGGTGAGTTGTAAATTTGACAAGGGGAAAGCATATTGGAAAGAAAAAGGTTAAGAACTGAGTGTGATAACACCAAACCATGACCAGAATCTTGAGAGACATGAAATCGGTTTGGCCTTTCAATTTGAAAAAAGATGTGACTTGAAGGGCAAGAAAGACAATAGAAAGAAAGGGCAGATCACAAAAGGATCAAAGTGTTTGACTCTTGATCTCAACATACAATTATTGAGATGAATTACATTATATAAAGATATTACAAGCTGTTACACTTCATAAGGGGATAATGTAACAAATGAAAAATAAGAAATGAAGGGATCATTATGTTATAAGACAATAGTTCCATGAAATGATCAGCAATTTGATGCACATACGGAACATAATTAGTCCAAGGGTTTCACGAGCCACTTATTCTTGTATATAATGATAATCTAATTCGATATATTTAGTTGCATGAAACATTGGGCTAATCGACATATACAGTGAACTGATATAACAAAAAAATAATACTTGTGGACTTGAGAGATGAATACCTAAATCTCTCAAAAGGAGTTCTATCCTAATAATCTTTGCAGTTGTCAGCCATATTGCACGATACTCTACCTCGGCTCTGGGTCAAGAGACTGTTCATTGTTTCTTAACACTCCATAATTCTGTTGCTACCTAGAAAATTACAAAATCAAGTAGTCGTTCGTCGAGTTAAGGACAACCTACCCAATCTGCATCACAAATAGCATACAAATCCAAAGTTGACTTGGACAAAATGCCTCAATTTGTTATGCAGCTGACATAACATAAAATGCCCTTCACAATTTGAAAATGACTCACAGTAGATTGATGCATGAATTGACAAACAATTAAGTGCATATGATTTTTTTCCTCCGTGTAATCGTGAGATTCTGAAGAGCTCCAATGATACTTCGATATAGTGTGGGATATGAAAATTGTGTTGCATCTATACTAGAATGAGAGCTAGTGGCAATAGGTGTCGAAACCGACTTGCAGCGCTCCATTTGTGCATGTTTATGAATTGACAAAGCATATTGTTATTGGCACAGATAAAAGCCACCGGAGGATATCCTTACCTCCACACGTTGAAGATAGGGTAATGACCCCAATCATTCATTCCAAATTAGCTACTCAATGGAGAGATGAACCCATCATGTAATTTTGGATCGTCACTAATAATAATCATGTCATCCACATATAAATGTAGAGTTAGAATGTCATGATCTGATTTTTGAATAAATTGCAACGGATTCACAATGCTGCAAAAAAAATGGATGCGAAAATAAATGAGTTAAAGCAATCAGACCATGCTCTTGGTGCTTGCTTAATGCCATACAAAGCGCTTTCCAATTTAAAAACATAAGGGGTGATTTTCGTCTTTCAAAACTGGCGATTGTTAAATGAATAGGCTGCGATATAAAAAAAGAAAGACCATGTAAGAAGACATCTGTAACATCTATTGTTCGATGGGTCAACCTTTTATAGGTGCAATGGAAGGACTGCTCTTGGAGGAATGTTATGCAACATTCTTCGTTTGTACAAAATTCACCAAAATGTGTGATCAAATCAGGGTGAGAAAACTCAACTTGTGATAGATATAGACCAGACTTATGAAATACCCAATTAACCTTATGATCAAATCAGGGCGCGGACACAAACTCAGATAGGTTGCCCAAGCCAAACATGTAATTAATCAAAACTTGGGGTACAAAGAATTGGATCTGTAGAGTGAGGAATCGAATTTAAATAGTTGCCTTTGATTAAGTTGGCTTAAGAAACGAGAGAGCTTGAAACTAGGGGTTTTCTTGTGTGTCAGAGACTATGCCAGCCACATTTTCAAACTGTATTCTCATGTCATATACCTTTCTCAGATTTCAAAACCTTCAAATATCATCCAAACTTAAAATAAATTTTAATTGGATATTGCACTGCACACTGTTTACCAAATTGCATTTTTATTTTTCAAACTACCCCTGCTCCCAAAAATCGAAATACCCATTCACACTCTCCCCTCATCTAAGAGGCTCGCTTACTGCTTAGTGATACACACCCAACACCACGTCTCTCTCTCTCTCTGCTCATGCGCACTTGTTGCCCCTTCGGCTCACGGCCATGGCCGAGCTCGGCAATAGATCTTGTGCCGCTCGGGAGTCTGTCGCAGAAGCTCGCAGCCCTCAAGCTCCAACAGCCTTGATGTGACATTTTGGTTTTTCCTGTCATTTCGAGACTTATCACTGAGAATGTATCTAATGATGTAATTCAGTCTTATCTCGCTCGGATCTAATCAATCTCGAGTAAACCGACCATAAAGGGAAAGGCTAACGCAGGACAAAGTACGTGGACCTAAGGAACTCAAATAGGAAATGGCACTTCGACCATAGGATTGACGATTGAGTATTTAGAACTATTAAGGCCGATCTAAGAAAGCATTATACGATTAGATCACGAGTGATACCGTTTAGCCAATGTATAATTTGCGAAGTTTTCCTAAATCGAACGATGACGATCGAGACCGTCGGAGCTAGTAATAGGTCCTCGCAATTACATGACAACCAAAGTTGCCATGAACTGTCGAGTCCTAAGTGTGATGAGAATCACAGAGTCGATACGCGTAACGTCTGCAAAAGCCGCCCGTCAGTTCAGGATAGCCTGAAATTTCATTCGACAGAGAATCGACCCAAAGACGAGTTTCGAAATTGGAAAATGAAAAATTGAGAATTCCAACATTTTATTTGATTGGACGTCACCTCATCGAAGGAAAGTTTGAATCGGAAAAACGACGTTTCGGACGACGAGGACGAAGTTACCATTTTGCCCCTCAAGTCTTGGCTTTTTCTTAATAATTGGACAAGGGCTTTTTGGACATTTACCCTACCTCAAGGCTGCCAAAAATTGTGGGAGAATTGTGGCCATTGGATGAGCAAAATAATTACTCTAAGGACAAGTGTCAAAGGATGGCTAAGTGGCATTAATTACTTAACCTTTTTACCTACCATTCTTCTTGGTTGACCATCAATAATTGGTGCAGACTTCCTCTTTCTCCTTCCTTAGCCGAAAACCACCTCAAGCTGCCATCTCCTTCTTCCTTTTTCTTCTTTTCCTTTCGGCCGAGAACCAGCTGCCCGACCGCTCCTGCCAGCTCGCTTCGCGCTACTCGACGGCGACTCCCGATCACCACCTGACTTCGCGCCGACCACCATCATCTAGCCCAGCCTCTTGCCGACCATCTCCAAGTGGAAGCTCGGCGATTGGTAACCTGAGGAGCTCCGGCTAGCCAATCTCCCGTAGGTCGACGGATTTCATCGCAGCTGGAGATAGGTTGTCGTTTGACCTCCATAGGACCTCGATTTGCCTCTAGTTTTCGGTCAAATTTTGTAGACATGTAGGACACTTGTTTACTGAGCTGAGGTGAAAATTTTGGCTGAGTTTGATGGAGTTTTGATGCCAAATTGGTGCTGTGTTTGAAGGGAAAAATTCTGACCGGTGAAGAGCAAAGGAAACCGAACCTATTTTGGGGACTTCCGGGTGTCGTCTTGCCACGAAATTTTCGGTGAGGCTCCCTAACACCAAGGACTTGTTGTTAGTAAGTGATTTGAGTGAAGAATTAAGGCTTAATACTAGTTTGTGACTGTTTGGGCGGATTTGAAATAGAACCGAAAATGCCCTTTTTCGGTTCTATTCAAACCGTGATCCTAGGGGCTATTGAGGGTGTCGCCAAGCTTTAATTTCATCGTTGGGGCGTGCTAGGATGTTCATTAAGATGTTGTTAAGGCTTATGCTCCGTGGTTCGACGATTGGACGAGAAAAATTGATGGAATTGGTTGGATTTCATTAGGTGTCACGGCTACCCTGTTTTGGATCTTCAAGGCCGAACCCTTGTGGTGCTAGAAATGAATATTTTATTGAATTGAGCCTAAGGTAAGGAGTCTCTAAGCCTTGGTGAGGAGGATATGCCTCGACTTAATGAATTGGCTTCGAATGAATTGAAAGTTTTATGAGTTATTGTGTGGTTGTTCGATATTCGTCATGGTGTGTCGATGGTTGTTCGAATGCTTGCTAGATACTCTTGCCTTGCGTCGATGCCACTTTGAAGTAATGAATTTGATTGACTCGTATGCCGTAGACACGTAGCCATTTCATGGGCTTATATTCGATTATGAAGTCTTGCGTTGAAATGAAACTTGGCATGCTTGAGAACTCCTGGTGTCCTGATGCGTCGAGACGTGGGATGAGATTTTATATGTGTCGACACCAAGCCGGAATGGCATAGAAAACCTGATGCGTTTAACGCGGGTTTGTCAACTTGACGATCTGAGGCGTAATGACGCGGATCGAGCCTGAGGCGTAATGACGTGGGCGTGAACCATGAGAAAATCCTAATGAGTGGATTGTATAACTTAATTTGTTGATCTATGCTGGACTTGACTGATATGTTATGTTGACATGAATGTATGATCGTCAATCATTGGCTTTTCATGCATGGTACATTATGACTGATGAGTGCTTGGTATTGTTGGGTGCGTGTTCTTGTTCTTTATTGGCATTCATCTGGGTGTACTGTTAGCCTGACCTAGGATTATGACTTTTTACTGAGATGTGAATCTCACCCCATCGTGGGACCTTACTTTTCAGACCCTAAACCCTAATGATGCTGCCGACACGTTTAGGCGATCCTAAGGAGATGACTGTATATTTTGATGAGTTCCCTGACGGTCGGGGTACCGTTTATGTGAGGAAGTGTACAGTTGTTTGGGTCGATGAGGGAGGTAAAGACTGGAAACCACATAGGTTTGAGGCTTGGTTTCGTAGGGTAGGCGATGTCACTACTGGTCCATTACAGTCCACGGAGGTGCCTTGAAGGGTCGTCCCGAGCTGGTGCCATCCCACTCAGGATTCTGTGGAAGTGGAGGTATCTGTGGCGGGTTCGAGGAATGTGCCGGAGAAGACCCCATCTAAGGAGGACACGGTTGAGGTGATTGTGATAGATGCCTCAGAGGATGAGCTAGAGGACGAGTCGATGGATGACACTGTAGATGTACGCTCCGAGACCTTTTCGGACTATGAGCCAACCGAGGATGCAGAACCGACTGATGGGTCTAGTGGTTCGACCTAGGGGTTTTCAGGCTTTGCTTTTTCGTCTTTTGGTATTGACCCTTGTTGGTCTGTAACTTTTGGGGACTTAGGTATAGTTATATTTTTGGATAAGTCCCGACCACCCCCCAAACCGTCAGTAGTTTTAGTAGGTCTTCTCTTTTGAAGAACTAATGTAATGTTTATAGTTATTATATGATCTCGTTATTCACGTCCCCATCTTTCGTGTACAGAGGAGTTCTTCTTTTCATTTCTGCTTGCTCATATAAACATGCTTCTAGTGTCGTGTGAGTCCTGGGAACCGAGAGCTTGACACTGGAGGTTACGCTTGAGACGCTCTTGGGGAGCGGGGCGTGACACTTGACGACCATGAGCCACGACCACAGGTAGAGCTTTGTCTGACACCTGAATTTTTGTCGACACATCTAGTGTACACAAGGGAAGGAAATCAAATAAATTAAAATAGGGGGGAGGGTTTCGGTCAAATTGGAAGGGTTTAATCTGATTTCACAGACCTGTTACAATTTGCATAGCCGACGAGCGCATTCAGCCATTTAATTTGAATTTGATTCACTAACCTAGTCCTGACATCGGATTCCTCGAGACGAGATGAATTGTCGATTCTCTAATAAATGCCAATAACTCTCAAATAGGGGGGGAGAAATGAATCGAGAAGGAGCCAGTTGAGCTCTGGTGGTAAGAAGTATGGTGTTCGAGATTTGTATTATCCAATGGCATTGGTCATGGATATTGTAGAATGTCATGATAAAAAAATATACGGTTCAGTGTTCTAGTGATGTATAAAATAGGGGAAAAAGAGAAATGGCAAAATAGGTTTCTCATTTTTAGGAACCTAGAACCTACTATGCATACCTTGAAACCTAGAACGTACCCTGGGGGGTGGAAATGAATCGAGAAGGAGCCAGTTGAGCTCTGGTGGTAAGAAGTATGGTGTTCGAGATTTGTGTTATCCAATGGCATTGGTCATGGATATTGTAGAGTGTCATGATAAAAAAATATACGGTTCAGTGTTCTAGTGATGTATGAAATAGGGGAAAAAGAGAAATGGCAAAATAGGTTTCTCATTTTTAGGAACCTAGAACCTACTATGCATACCTTGAAACCTAGAACCTACCTTGTCCCAAGTTCCAGGGTCGGTTCCAGGTTCCACTCAGCTTCCACATATATTCTTAGTTGAACGATTACTGTGACTAATACTTTTAATGGTCACCATCTATTACTAAAATCTATTAACCACAACTCATATTTAGACATACGAAAAGTATAAAATAATAACAAAGTAAAAGTCTCACTGATAAAGTAATTCCGGATTACATACTCATTATCACCCTTATGAAATACCTCAAAATGACGGGAAGACATATATTAAGAAAAAAATGTAAAAACTTGCTCCGGGTTCTAGGTTCCAATTCAAGGTTCCATCAATCTAGAACCTAGAACCTACCCGTCAAAGCAAGTTTCCTAATTTTTGGAACCTGAAACCTATCCTGCATACTTTGGAACCTAAAACCAATCGGTTCCCACCGGTCCGGTTCTACAGGTTCCAGATTCTACCCTGGAACCATGCTCACCCCTAATGTGTACTAGTTTAGGATTTCTCATGGTAAAAAAAATAGTTCGGGATAAAATTTGTCACATGTGTATTTGTTTGGGATTTTTTGTGGTTAAAAAAATAATTTTGGTTAAATTTGTCACAAATGTACCAGTATGGGGTTTTTCGTGGTATTAACCAATAAAAGAGTAAAACATTTTGAAAATCAAAAAATTGTAAAAATCGTTAGAAACATCGGCTATGCATGCTCAATGACAGTGCGACCATGCTATGCAAGCCACAAAGAATTTCCGCAATATATATTGGCCTTCTACGTGCCACCCACAACTAAAATGGGTGGACAATATTACACCATTACTCCCCCAGGGTGATAGTACTCTCAGCTAGCATTTCCCTTTTTAGTACTATAAATATTTTAGTTTCATTTAGATAGTACATACACAGATTAGAAAATTCATTTATTTTTTTCTAGTTTAGTCTTAGAAGGCTAATACTTTAGAAGAAAAAATTAACTCTATGCAAACTAAACTTAAGGGTTACTGTCCTGGGTCTTAATAACAGGACCATGTAACTTTCTTTGCCCAACTCCTATTGGGTTACTGCATCGTTTACTCATTCTTCATTACTATTTTTTGATGTATTTATTGTGTTTTATTTTTTTATTTTATTTTTTGGGTTTTGATTCATTTTCACAGTTGAACAGTTAGGTTTAATTCTAGATCATAATAAACATATACATATCACATGGACACATTGATTCATAATTGGTAAAACGGCCACATGTACATTTAATTGATGCATGATCAAATTTAGGTACCAAAAAGACACTAGTTTTGTTTTTTGTCAAAATAACATTACATTCACTTCCTCGATCAAAATATAAAAAGGAATATCTCAGTTTAAAGAGCATAATTTCAAACTAAGCAAATCCCAAACAATTCTAAAACAGAACAAGCTCCAGATAACAAGAAAAATATCATAACAACATTATAAATCACACACTCAAAGAGCACACTTATAACTTCTTCACATCAAAATCGGTAGTCGATAAGCGAATCCATATTAAGTAATGAGTACACACCGAGAACTCTATCTAATGCTACGATTTTGTCTTTCGGCGATGCGTGCCTATATTTGGTGTCCCCAACACTATCGCCGAGTAGAGTCGAAATGTTGAAAGAGCATATATAGATCTGACCCCTGTGATAGTGAAATCTTCACGAAGCTCCTCTGATCTCTTTCAAAACTGAACTTGTTCACTAACGAAACCCGAGAAAACCGAAATCCCAATAACATACTTGCAAAAAATCACAAATCTAGACTAGATCGAGATAGAAACCTCCCTAAAATGAGAGAGAAAGTTCTAGATCTAGAATAAATCGGAATGAAAAAGCTCCCAAATGAGAGGAAAACAACAAAAAAAGTAAAGATGCAAAACAACTTAAGAGGAAAGAGGGAGCGAGAGCTGGTGGCGACCAGAAACCCATAGGTGGAGAAGGGGCAGAGAGAGGAGAGTTTTAGGAAAAGGGTTTGAAAAAGTATGGCTTCCCACCTCTTCGAAGACACCAGTTAGATAACTGGTAATCAAGTCATCGGCCCCTACATCTTTGGTTGCTTGAGAAGTGAGGTATGCTTGGCGCGAATGATCTTGTAATAAACAGAAAGTAGGATGCCCGGAGAGGGGCGTGGGTGGGTGGCGATGGCGAGCACAGCTGACGGGGCGACGGCGTCAACAGCAGCCGCCCGTCAAATGACAGAGTTAAACCCTCCCCACCGACTCATCACAGCGCCACGGTGCAGGGGCCCGTCGCTCATCGCCCGCCATCATTCTCTCTTTCTCAATGGGGAATCAGAGGAGATAAGGGAGAAAAAATAATAGGAAAGGGAAAAGGACGAAAATAAAGAAAGCGGAAAAAAGAGAGATGAGACCTCTGGCTCTTGAATATGATCAACAGAAGCAGTCGAAAGAGATAAATTGCAGATGTTAATCACATTTTTTTTTAAATAATCCTAAATCTATTGTAAAGTGGCTAATTCAGTCATAGACTTTTAAATTTAGCCAATTTAGTCATAAATTTTTTGACAATTTGTGAAGCTAATCCTTCTAAGCAATTTTAACCCGAAATTGCTTAAGTGGATGTTAGTTAGCCGCTTTATGAGGCATTGCTAGTGTTGATGTATATATTTTTGTAATTGTTTTGACCAGCCCTTCTGGAAAGATGAATAGTGGAAAGAGAAGAAAGAAAAGCAAATAATTTTTTATATAAAATATAGATTTTTTTTAAATTACAATCGTAAAAAATTATCCATGCCAGCTCGGGCGGTGCCATGTACGACGACCGATGTCGACGCCAATGAATTTCCGATCAAATTCGGTCGAAATGACTCTATTGATATATTGTCAAAAGGTTTAGGAATGTTTTAGACTGAATTGGTCACCGTACAATAGACTTAATATTTTTTATGACAAAAAATGTGAAAACTCGCTCATCGAAATTTCAAAGCTATGTAGTTACCAAACGTTTTGATATTCTATGGATGCATGCTCACGAACTTGTCGACTGGAGACAACTCAAACTAATATGTCATCCACACGTCTCATCAGAGATCACACATCTCTTGTGGGGGTAGAATTGTGAAGAGTCCACCAACAACCAAGCGCAGAGACTTCCTCGTCCGACATCCGAGAAAAGAGTTTACGAGACCGGAACACTCGATAGAGTCATGATAACATGACAAACAACGCTTGGAATGCATCAAGATATGTTAGGGTACACGAACATCCGGGGCCGGGCGGTAGCCCGGCTTTAATTGAATTGAGGTATACCGAAGACACGAATGATTTAATGCCGCCGTATAAGCTAGCTGGTCTATGTGCCGGAATTGGTTAATCTAGGGTCATCTACCTTCCTCCTCCGATCTGTTATCTAATTGGCGAGTGTCACTCATATACTAACTTAAGGAAAGACATCCATATTTAATCCCACTGTGAGATAAACAATCGATTCCGAGCCACAAAAAAAAAAAAAAAAAAAAAAAAAAACACACACACACAAAATTAGAAATCGTTGTGGGAGAACTCCTTCAGAAATTTATGGCTCTCACCATGTTGTTACTCTTACGGTGACCAAATACTGTTATGCTAGCAAAGTCCTATTTATAACCAATTTATCATAAGAATTTCCCTCTAATTATAAGATGATGAAGATACGAATCAATGGCCAAGTATTTTTGGTTATAGATTTACATGCACGAACGGGCACAAAGTCCATAAGAAGTTGTCTAGGTTTAATCAACAAGTTCAAGTCAATTTCATATTGAGAGATTGTGATATCAACGCTAGACCTCCTGGAAAAATGAATTTTCTCATATATGTTGACTCTAAACTAAAATTATTTTTATGAAAAAAAAAACTAACTAATTTTTTGTCTATCGCATTATTTATAGATGGAGTTTATGCGAGAAATATCTCATTAGATACAAAATAATAATAATAATAATAATAATTGAGCTTCATTGTCCCTTGACGTAAGCTGTCCGGAAACTCGTGTATAAATTGCCAAAGGAGGATCCGCGATGCAAGCAAGAGCATCCCCCGGACAAGACAATCAAAATAATGGCTCGTTCATCTTATTTCTTGCTCTCTCTCGTCCTAATCGTTGCGTCTCTAGGCGAAATCCGGGCTGTCGAGTTCATCGTCTCCAACGCGGCCCCAAACACCGGAGGCGGCACGATCTTCGCAGATCAGATCGGAGACGCATACGCTCGGCAAACGATGATCACAGCGACCAACTTCATATGGCAGGTCTTCCAGCAAGCGACCACTGCTGACCGGAAAGATGTGGCTCATGTGAGCTTGATCATCGAAAACTCACACCGCGTCGCGGGCGTGAGCGGCAGCACAATCTATTTCAGTGCTAACTATCTCAGCCAAATACGAGGTAAAGAGCGATGTGAGAAGGAGAAACGAATTCCGAAAGGTTCAGTGATTTTCTATTGCCTGAATAATGAGAAGCATATTACAAGGATGATTAGCATTTACATTTACCTGTCATAATTTTTTTCATCTAGCTAAGAATACTAATTTCTTCATCGTTGGTTCACAGAGCTAAAGTACATTTTAGCCTCTCTATATAGGAGATGAAATGAAATTTTTTTGAAATATAGGTGATAAGCAAGAGTTCGCCGGCATAATGTACCACGAGATGACGCACGTGTGGCAGTGGTTCGGAGGAGGGAACCTGAGCGCGCGACCAGTGATCGAGGGGATCGCCGATTTCGTGAGGCTAAGAGCTAATCTTGCGCCGGCGACGTGGCCAAGGCGAGGGGCGGGGAACAGCTGGGGCGAGAGCTCCGCCGTGACGGCCTATTTCTTGGATTACTGCGAGAGCCAGCAGAACGGGTTCGTGGCGGAGCTTAACAAGAAGATGAGAGATGGCTACAGCGACGACTTCTTCGTGCAACTGCTGGGAAGGTCCGCTGATCAGCTGTTCGGCGAGTACAAGGCCCGGTATGGAGGGGCGGCTAAGTAGATGCGTGGCTGTTCTCCTAAAGCTTGTTCTATGAACTATGCATGAGAATAAAACCTTGGTAGGTGATAATGAAGAACATGCAACGCTGCATGATCAAATAAAACATGGATTTGAGCGATAAGTTAAAGAATAACCCTTGTTTTGTCTCCTGTCCCATTTGGTCAATTTCCAGTTATATTTTACACGTTCTCCCAAGCTCGTTTTCCCAGTTAGGAATGATCTATCCATTTTTCGTCCCAATCTATATAAATAGGTCAGATAAATGACAGGGGTAATCTGTTATTTTAGGCTCCATTTATTTCGAGAAGAATAAAGGATACAAAAAATTATCCCTAAAAATGAACGTTTGTACCGCTTGAAATAATAACAAACGATCATTTTCTGAAAAACGTTAACGCAACCTTAATGTTGAATCCAAATTGAATAAGTATCGATATCATGTACTTGCGACGCAGATTGAGCTACATAAGGGAAGTATCCTACCCCTAGATCGCAACGACAGCATTATCGTTTTCCATTTATGAAAGCATACCACTATATAAAAGCGAACAACATTAGAGGTCGAGGGGTGACAATTCAGGAACTTTGTCATAACCCGACCCGTTTTTAGGTGGGTCATGCTTTCGAAAAGAATATTCTAGGTAACAAGACAAGGTGGTGAGTTGGTGACCATTCGAAAGTGGACCTTACTTATCAATAACATCACAAGATCTCGCTCATTGGCTGAAGCACTTGTGCCTCCACCTATCAATAATCCCACTATGGGATGCATGGTCCGGTACATACATGCCTTCTCCGCCATCGTAAAAGTTTACCAAGAACATAAATTCATTTAAATGACAAATAATGTTTCTTGTACTGTATCGTCCGGCGAGTTTCCGTCTCTTGCACGCGTCTCTCTTCAAACTCGGATCTATAAGTACCTGGCGTGCTCTAAACTCGCGCTCGTAATTACTTTTTTCCAATTTTACGGGTCATCGGTGGTCATATGAGTCCGATAGATGTGATATATCACATTAGATAGTGCTTATTGTTAGGAGTCCTATTAGACAGGTTCACATAGGCTCACAGAAATAGAATGAATATGACTATAAGACGTGACTGAACTGTTCAACTGTCGTCCTTAATAGACAGTTTGCACCGCCTAAGTACAACCGCCATTAATTCTTTATTATTATTTTTTTTCACTACTAAAGCTTGTCTTCACAAAGGTGGATCAACTTCAACAAGCTGTTATCAAGGAAAGCCCATTGTCCATCGCCTATCCGGAATCTTATCGAGGAGTGTGAGGGACTCTTGCCTCGGCTAAAAAAATGTCGACAAAGTTGTCCATTCTCCACGAGAAGAATATCGCTATGCGAACTAGACCGCGAAGGCCCATAGATTATTAGGTCACATCCATCTTAGTTGGCTTTCTAAGCCCTCAAACCTTTGGGATTTGCTATGTTTTAATGCATGTATTTATTGCGTGTTCTTCCACTATTAAAAGCCAAATGAAAGCCACTTCGTTTTGAAGAAAGAAAGAAAGAAAGAAAGAAAAGCAGCCCATGATATCGTGAAAGACGGTAATTTATTCATCACATGCCAACGGCCATGGTGGTACAAAAAGTAAAGACAAAAAACAAAATGGCGCCGCTAAGTTATCGATCGGATTGGTGGCCTGAAAGAGACCGATTCCCAACTACTAATATATTAACGCGGAGCGCCGCGTCATTCCCCAGTAAATTCAGATTTTAAAGGTCGGCAAAGGGACAAAGTCCACATTCAAAGTCAACGGAGACTTTATCCCCGTTTGTCATTAATTATGTGTATTTATATATTTATAGTGTTTGATGACTAAGCAGGGAAAGCAGGTCGGGACTCACTCAAAAACTTACCGCGTCTGACCAAATTATCACCCCCTTCGTATCAGAAATTTGACCTACCGGACCATGCACTTTGGTTCCAGCTTCCTCTATAAATAGCCAACGTTGGAAGACAAGGTTGCAATACACGAACCAGAACAGCAGTACTAGAATTCTCTGGACCTGAACTATGTCGACCCAAATGCTCTTCCTCGCTACCCTGGTCGTCCTCTCATCCTCCGTGCGGTCCCACGCGGTGCAATACACCGTGACCAACAGCGCCGGCAACACGACCGGCGGCGTCCGCTTCTCTAAGGAGATTGGCATTCCGTACAGCCGCGAGGCGTCGGCGGCGGCCACCGATTTCATATGGAGGGTCTTTCGCCAGAACACCCCCAGGGATCGCAAGAGCATAGCCAGAGTGAGCCTGTTCGTGGAGAACATGGACGGCGTGGCGTACACAAGCAACGACGAGATCCACGTGAGCGCCACGTACCTCGGGGGCTTCTCAGGGGACGTGAAGAGGGAGTTCACGGGGGTCCTATACCACGAGATGACGCACGTGTGGCAGTGGAACGGGGCCGGGCAGGCCCCCGGCGGGCTCATTGAGGGGATCGCAGATTTCGTGAGGCTTCGGTCAGGGTACGTGCCGGGCCACTGGGTGCAGCCGGGCCAGGGCGATAGGTGGGACCAGGGTTACGACGTCACGGCACGGTTTCTCGACTACTGCAATGGCCTCAAGAACGGGTTCGTGGCCGAGCTAAACAAGAAGATGAGGACTGGTTACAGCGATAACTACTTCTTTGACCTGCTAGGCAAGAGCGTTGACCAGCTCTGGAAGGACTACAAGGCTAAGTACGCCAGCTGACTGGCGTCGATCCCTGTTCCATAGATGCATGTGCTTGATAAAACACATGGTTAACAATGGCAATATGAAATAAAACATATGCAAATCAAGTTTGGATTACTTGCGACTTACTCTGTTTAGCGTCTACTTCTGGCCATTCGTACAGATGTCCGAAAGACAAATGTCATCTCAAACTGCGATCTAACTGAGAGTTTTCTTTTTTTTCAAATTGCTGATTTTACAATAATCACTCAGAACCTCGCCCCTGGCCTAGGCAAGTTCCGAGGAGGCCAACCCTCGTCCAGGCGATGCTTGGCAAGACTGCCTTGGCCTGAACGCTTGTCTCTTCCACACAAGGCCCGGCGAGGCTGACCCTCACCGGCCATGGCCTATTCCAGAACATGCCATGGAAGAAAGAAAAAGAGAAAATAAAAATAAAAATAGTCGCATCTGCGTCAGCCGTGCCACATAATATGATCGGTGTTCACGACAATAATCTTCGACTTAAATTTGTTGGATGGACACAATTGGTATCGACGGAAAAACATTTAAGATTAAATTGATCTAATTAAAAGATTCATAATTGAATTTGTACCAATGTAACATATTTTGAACTTCTGTGGTTTTTTTTTTTTCAGTATTGTTAGTTAAGACAATCCCGTAGCTTTCCAAAAAAGCTCGAGGTCTGCTCGAGGATAGTCCAAATTCAGATCCGGATCCTCTACCATCATTGAGATCCCCACCCACTATGTGGGGGGACCCACTCACATGGAGGGTAGGGATCATCATGGAAATCCTCTCCCCCAAATTCAATGAGTAAAGTAATTTACCTTTCCAATGGGGCCCAACATATACGCGAAATATCAAATCCAATCACTTGATTAGAGGAGATTAGAAGATATCTTGTTAATAGCTAGTCTAAGAATGTTGGTCAAGGCTATCTTATCTTGAAAAGCCCCATCAAACTATAGTGAAGCGACGACCAATCCACTAGCACGAAATTACGTGTTGAACAATTCAGGGTGCTGTCCAAATTAACTATAATCAGCTTTGTCGTCCTCTACAAATTGCCCAGTTAGTTCAACAACATAGGGTGTGTTTGTTTTGGAGAAAGTATTTTCTGGACTTTTGTCCGTTTAGTTCGCGAAAAATGATTTGGTCAACAAAAAGTGCTTTCCAGTCAACATAGATTTTATTCATTAAAATAGGAAAGTGAATTCTCCAAAATAAAAATGTAAAAACACTTTCCCAAATTTGAATCTCTCGCTTGGAAGCATTGTTTCCACTTCTTTCATGCAACTCCTCTCTCTCTCTCTCTCTCTCTCTCTCTCTCTCTCTCTCTCTCTCTCTCTCTCTCTCTCTCATGAAGATAACTCCTCCCTCCTTTCTCTCCCTCTCGCATACTTTCTCGCTCTAGTCTTTCTCTCTCCTCTTGTTGCTGCAAGCGCGCACCATCTCTCTGTCTTTGGGTCCTCGAACATGGAGAAGAAACACAACTTCTTCTCATCCCTCAAGCAATAAATGATTCGGACGCTGTCTTTGTCCCGTTCCAGAAGCGGGTCTCCCATGTCAGCCCTGCTCCATCAGAAGAAGACCGACGGCGCCCTCGCGCCTCTACCCGACCCGATGGTTTGGAGATCCGGGAGCTTAAGGCTTGTGGACGAGGCGCTGGCGCCGTTGATGGAGGGCACGGATCCGGACAGGGGTGAGAAAGGCGATCCGAGGAGAAACAACGGCTCGGCCCTAGGCCAGAGAGCGTCGTCGGTGAGCTCCGTGGCGTGCGTGAGGTCTGATCTGAGGGTGTTGCTCGGGGTGCTTGTGCGCCTCTCGCGCCAGTTCATGTTAGCTCTCTCGACCCTCTGTCTTTCCTCAGTATCAAGGACCAAACACTGAAACATATTTTCGGCAACATATTACCAAACAAAGGAAAATAAATCGTTTTTCGAGAAAATGATTTCTGAAAAATCACTTTCCAAAAAACAAATTCCCAAAAGTCACTTTCCTTGAAACAAACACACCCATAGTTCAACAACATTCTCCAATGGCAAAAAGGTCACCCAAAGGAATAAGAAGGCAACCGGGCAAGCAAACCCTAGGCCATATCTAAAGTTTTCCTCGCTACGCTTGTGGTCCTTTCATGTACCATGTAATCCCATGATGTTGACCTACTGATGGAAACATCCTTTGATATTCTCAATTTGTTCCGCAGTTCAGATTGATGGAGATCATATGAATATAAAGAGTATATAGGACCCGTTGTCAAGCGATGTAGGATAATACTTCTACACCTCCCTTATTTGCAAGTTAAATGAGTCATTCACAATATCCTCATTTAGATATTGAGAAAGCCCAGATGAAAGATGTATCTTATTGTTGACACCTGATTTTTTTTACCATTTATTATTGTGATTTTTATTCTTTAAAATTAATTAAAAATATCAAAAAAGGTCATAAAATCACAAAATCAACTTTGGAAGCCTTGGTTTAACCTTAGGAACCAATTTTGAACAAAAAATATTTTTCGGTATTTTTAATATTTTTCGAGTTTATTTAATTATAAAAATACCCAAAAAATCAGAAAAATACCATTCGTGGTCAGAAAAATACCCAAAAATATTCAATAATTTTGTTTTAATTTCCTCTTCAAGTGTGTCACTTTAAATCTCAAAAATTCGGCTCGGGTCACTATGTTCCTTCACAAACATAAACCCGAACCGAGCCTAAAAAAAATCATTTTCGACTCTTTTAGTTTTCAATTCTCACTTTTTATAAGCTATGACATTGGATTCTAAAGTCTTAAAGTGCAATTAGGTCAATTTGCCCTCCAATTTAATCAATTTTTACCAAAAGGGCTTAATTGCACATTTTTCTTTCAATTAGTCCCCGGTTTCACGGATGTATACGTATGCTATACGTATTTATACGTCATACGTATTTATATGTTATGCATATTTGTATTGTTTGGTAACCTCTTTAACTCTTGTAATAATAATAATGGTTATTATTTTTAACACCTTTGTTAGTGCCTTTTTTTAGCATTTTTGTATTGTGAGTGCTATTGCTAGTGCTATTTTTAAATAGCATTTTTTGTATTATAAATTGTGAGTGCTATTGTTAGTACTATTTTTAAATGACATTTATTTATCATAAATTGTGAGTGCTATTGTTAGTGCTATTTTTAAATGGCATTTATTTATCATAAATTGTGAGTGCTATTATTAGATAGAATTTATAATTGTTTGTGATATTTTTAAATAGAATTTTTGTATTATAAATTGTGAGTGCTATTGTTAGTGCTATTTTTAAATAGCATTTTTGTATTATAAATTGTGAGTGCTATTGTTAGTGCTATTTTTAAATGTCATTTATTTGTGAGTGTTATTATTATATAGAATTTATAATTGTTAGTGCTATTTTTAAATAGAATTTTTGTATTATAAATTGTGAGTGCTATTGTTAGTGCTATTTTTAAATAGCATTTTTGTATTATAAATTGTGAGTGCTATTGTTAGTGCTATTTTTAAATGTCATTTATTTGTGAGTGCTATTTTTAGATAGAATTTATAATTGTTAGTGCTATTTTTAAATACAATTTATTGGAAGGTATTTTTGGCTATAAAAGGATGGCAAGAGTTTTGAGGTTGAAGGGGGGAGACATTTTGTAGAGTGGGCAAATTTTTAAGAGCTTAGAGAGAAGAACACAAACACTCTCTATATTCTCATAATCTTGAGTGAGCAAAATATACTAAGTTCGGAATATTGATTCCGCATATTGCTAGCACAATTGTTGTGGAGTTATTAGTCGTCTCTCCGTTCGTCAATTGGTGGTGCGTACGAACTAGATGCCTAACACTTGTGGAGGCTGAGATCGAAGAACATCGAACCGACACCTCCGTTCAAGCACGCTACGAGAGGTAATCTATTTACTCCCTTTGAGGTTTTGTGATTTTTTTCGATTGAAATGCACGAAGTACGCCTCTGGAGATACATGTATGGGTTGTTATTTATTTCCGCTACGTGTTACGTGGATCCCAATAGTGGTATCAGAGCCAATCCTTAGGTGTTTTCGTGCATTTAATTGATTTTTGCTATTTTTGCAATACTATGGCCAATATGTATTAACGAATTGTTCGTCTTACATGGCTAATGGAGGTTGATTATTTTATATGATAAATTAATCAACGTAGCAAAAAAATTGAGACTAAATCAATTTTGAATCGAAAATTTATGGCTATCTTATTTTACGTAAAAATTCTGAATATGATTCAACGTAGAATTTTTATTGTGCCTTCTTAAGTTTTAAATTGTGAATTTATTACTTACGTGGAAGGGTGGTGATCATGGAAAAATCCCTAATCAATGTGATTGATGTATATATGAATGTATGATGATTATTTATATATTTTGGATTGTAATTATTAAATGGAGGCTGCGTACTCCTTTTATTTTTCATGTAATCTTTATTTTTAGCATAGTCAATTGTTGATGTAAATGCTACAAGGATTACGTGGGGGAGCCTTTTAAGTCGGCGAGCTCTTTGGGGCCCAGTTCTTGAAGAGTTCAAGAAACCAAGAAGAAGCAAAGAGCGGCTCTCCGATATTAAAATATTAAAATGATTAAATGTGGTCTCATTGGCTCGAGACCCATTAAATCATAATTCCATGATCACCACGTAGGATAGATGTTTATGTGATTGACATCTATTTTTTTATTATGATTACGTGAGCATGTTAAACTGGTTAATATGCAAAGTCAGACTTACCTCACCCAAAATTGCACATGCATGAAATCCTAGTTAGGAAAATCACTCGCGTTAGGTACCGAAAGGGCGTTGGTAATGACATCAACGTAACCAAGTCCCCGAACCCAAAATCTCTGGTTCCGCAGAATTGATCGATCTCTCCCAATCGGTCAATAAGGTTTCCGGTCTACCCTCCAAGAAAGACCGGTGGCGACTCCAAATGCATGCACAAGTTGCACATGCCACCACGACCACACTAAGGTCGAAAGAGATCGACTCTTATAGTCGAATCCTTCTGAAAAATACTCCCGCCGCGATTTGGTATGGGCCTGGGAGGGCCCGCGCCGATCCAAAGCCCGCGATCGGTAATCCATTAGCCGCGTCCGCTTCCGGACGGGTCGCGACAGCTGGCGACTCCACTGGGGAATCTTGCTCTAGAACATATGATTCTAGACCTCAAGTGGACTTAGGCCGTAATTAAAACGCTGAGTGATTTTTCTAACTTTGCAGGCGCTCTCGAAGGTGAGGTAAGTCCGCTTATGGTAGGTGTTATATGTTTTTGGCAGATTGGAGAAATAAGGGGTGTAGTCCGTGATTAACATTGTCTTATGCAGGTTGGGCGTAGGAATGTATGTTGTGTGGATGATTTGAAGTGCTGATTGATAAACTGCTGTGCATGAATTGCATTATGATGATCACAACACGTGGACACACACAACCGCGCCTAAAACCCCGGGCGCCGCCTTTAGGAACACAATAGAAGGAATTGGGAATGGAATCTCCGTGAGGAAAAACGCGGGGTAATCCACTTTTCAATTCCGCTTGCTTCGAACTATGGATCGAGTCCCAATGCAACGATAGCTGTGCAATGGAATCGGCTCTTTCTAGAACTCGAAGTGGGAACCTTAACCTTAGGTGCCAAACCCTCTGATTTTTAGAAGTTCACCATCACTTGTCTCATGCGCATGTCTTTGGGCGGTTGGTACACCTAAAACTGCACATAAGTCGACGAGTTTGGTTGGTAAGACTCTCTATCCCTCAAATCTATTACAGTTCATATAAATATAGGCATTTCATTCATTGCATTCTGGTGATTAGATTAAATGCCATTTCAAGGATAGATGTGTGTGTTTTTCCCAAACGTCCTTGATAGAAGACGAGGAGGATGATATCCCATGGCGAACACCGAGTGAGCAACAAAAGAGCCTACTATGGACCTTATTGAGATATCGTCCAATGAAGATGACGAGTTGGGGCAAGTGATCCGGAAGCCACAGATCGAACTTGGGGCATCCTTAAACGTTAGGATCACATTCCTTTGTTTCATTTTCTATTACTAGTCCTCTTGTATAGGGTTTATTTTTATCGAGGCTTTTTCTATCCCACCCCTTAGAGTGATTGTATTAGGGATCTATTGGTGTATACATTCAGATGGAACTTGGTTGTATTTCTTTTGACGGGTCATGGGAATGTGATAGTGGCATTTTCTCTAATCATCCGAATACTCCCAAGTCAAGTTTATAATTCCTTTAGAGGAAATTAAAATTGGAAGTCTTACACGACCTTTTGGTCGTATAGAGTAGTCCAATCTCAATTTCTCTAGAAGGAATTATACACTTGAATTGTTTCGTGCATGTTTTACGTCGCTGGTAATCCACGATAATTGATCGAGAATATCGATGTTGTTTTGAATTTAATGACGAGATAGATGTCCAAATTACTCTCGTTCTTAACAAAACGGCCTTGATTTGGATGCCGTATCTTCAATTAAATTTAAAACACGTTATTATGCCTCGCACTTTTGAGTAATTCGTTCCTCTCGAAATTGATCAAAAGCGATTATTGTGAATTACATTCCTTTCAATAGTATGCTTTCTTTCGAGGAATATTGATAAAAACTTTTCGCGCAAGATTAAAACCCTTGTAAAAGTTCTTGTCCTTATTAATCACGAGCAAGCATAAGATTGAAAGGGGTCTATGCTTTCTTTTTCAGATTATTCCTTCTGATTCTGTCTTTCTATTTGCAGGTAAAAAATAGGTAATAGAGAGAAATCTTTTCCTGGATAAGTCTGAGGCTATTCTTTCATCTGATCATGAGCGAGTTATAAAATCCATATTTGCTCGACTTATTGATATTATGGTTCGGCTCACCTAAGTTGAAGATGTTCGAACGCTCGAAGAAAGGAACCATGCAGAAGTTAAAACACACACGAGAACTTTCATTTATTTTGCTCAGCGGAGGGTTTTCAGAAGCAGGTCATACAATTCGGGGTGGAAAAGTAAAGCCAAAGTGAGCCCTAATTAACGACACAAAGGAGCCCAACTGACCCTCCATGTTGTTAATGCTCTGCTCATACTCCCAGCTCCGCATGTTGTGGTCGGCAAGCCTGAGGAGAAGACTTCTGCATTCTCCCTTAACTTCGGCGACCTTGGCCTCGTGTTCTTCGGTGACTACTTCCAGGTCCCGAACCAGTCCATTCCCGCGAGCTATGTCCTCGGTTATCTTGTCGAGCCGTTCTTCCTGCCAGTCGCTCTGAAGCCTCAACAGGACGTTGCGGCGGTCATGCTCGCCGGTGGTCAGGGATATGGCCAATTGATCCACCAGATTTCTCCTCTCGCGAAGCAACGTCGCGACCCGCTCATTAGCAAACTCGACGGCCTTTTTGTAACTATCAACCAGATAGTTGGTCAGCACCAAATGATCAGATCGATCCTCATAACGAGCCCGCAAGACGCGAGCCACCAGAACCTCCCGACTAGCAACACGATAGGCCTCTAAGGAGTGTGCAAAGAGAGTCGGGAAAGTTCTATATTCCCTCCCCAGTGTAGTACATTCGAGAGAAGTGGTATCAAGGTCCTCGAGCAGGACACAGATTGCATCCTCGGTTGCAGAATGATCGGTTATGTGCGCGTAACCGCGACCCAGTAGGTTATAAAGCTTTTCCCACTGGGCCAAGACATCAGTTGAAAAAGTGCGTACGGGAGAGGAGGCCATTTGCATTGGGTTGGCTTGAGAATAAGACGAGTTTAACAGAGAGATTAGAAGGAAGAAGCTGATTATGCGAGAACGTTAACCTTCCATACATTAATTCCTCATTTTATAGCAACTCGAGGATGATGAAGGGTCTCAGTAATAATGCTGGTGGAGCCCAGTTAGGGGGTAAAGCAGGAGGTCCCCTCACGAGAACCATTGGATTCGTTTCGGTCCGCGATTTCCGGCTCATCAATTAAAAGATGTAAAAGATTTGTCGGGATCACCATTATTAGAGTTAGGTGGGAGGAAAGCGCAACTATCGAAGAGAGCCCTAACAGGGTTTGGCAGTCCCATCACGTTGAAAAGCTAAGCGAGAAATTCAAGGTCTTGAGGGGGAACGTTTGCCTAATGATGCTTGAAGAGCGTCTCCTGAACATGCAGAGTCACTCGAAGAAAACTTTATAGGGAGTGAGCATACAGGAGAGAGTGGAGAACTCTGAGTGGGCAAGAACCAATCAAACATTTCTCAATCCAACATATTTAAGAGGTTACTGTCAGCTGCTAGAGGCGACTGACTCAAAAATCTCAGAAATTGAACCACAGAGGGATCTCGAAGATTCCAAGATCAAGTCTAACGCCAAAACCATGGAGCCCAACACTTCTGGCAACGGAAATCAAGATCACGGCGACGACGACAACGACATCCACAATGCTCAACTCGGGAAAAGAAGACGTCCTCACCAATACTCTCAGGAGGAAACCCAAATGCTGGAAACCCTTTTCAGTAAAAGCCATTACATGAAAAAGAAGTGGAGAATTGAATTGAGCCGGGAGTTGGGGATTAATCAGTCGAGGATCCAGTTTTGGTTTCAAAATAGGAGATCCAAATCGAGGGCTCAACGCAAACGTCAGGTGGTCGAGATTTTAAAGGAAGAAAACCAAAAGCTGCGAACAGAAAACATGAGGTATGAAAAAGCTCTCAATATTACCGTTTGCCCTCATTGCGATAACCTCGTCGCCCTCGGTAAGATGTTCCCCGATAAGCCTCACGCGATGATTGAAGACGTTCATTTACCACCTTACTCCCTCGGGGCATCTCCTACTCAACCAGATTTTGCCGGAGTCACGCATGAGCAGGATGATCCTACGAAGGTGATACAAATGCCTCCTG